>JANAVB010001997.1:5573437-6178781 GCA_029216955.1 Iris pallida
GGACAGCCTTTAATTAGTTTTTGAGGTTGTGTACTGATCTGATCTACATCTGGCTTCTAAAACAGGGATATATTCCTAAAACTGTTCTGTTTGAACAAGTTTTTCATCAATGTTCGCATCGATTTATCGAGAACATAGGGTACCTAATTTCAAACTAATTGAAGTAGTGGAAATCCGTATAGGTTGTCTTCCTACCGAACAAATTGGTTCGAAAAATGATGATGAGATGAGGGAGTGTGATACCTGCGAAGTCGGGGTTCTAGGCAGTTATTGCTGCAACTGTCGATCCCTCGTGTGCGTGCGCTACGTCCGCGCGGCCGTGGCCGCGCGCGACGGTGCCCAGGGTGGCGCGTACCGGCGTTGGGGCTAGTGGGGCGCGGTCGTGGGGTTAAGGTTTTTGAGAATCCCCCTTCCTCTCTCTCGTATATACGTGAAAGAAAGGAGGCGCACGGGTTTGGGAGCCTGGGGCATACCCAGGCTCGGCTCGAGATGGGCTGGGCTTGGCTGAAATCTGCTGCTGCCCCCTTCACTTATTTGTTTTCCTTTTTTTTTTGCTTTTCCTTATATATATATATATATATATATATATATATATATATATATATATATATATATATATAATAAACCAAAGAAAATCTTAATAATATTTTCCTTGTGCATGGTAAAAATATATATTTTGATATAATTTACTTGACAATGGATTATAAAAATACAAAAAATAAAAGTATTATTTAAGCATAATAATAATAATAATAATAATAATAATAATAATAATAACACTAACAAACTAAAATGACCAATACGAAGGCTTAGTATAGGGTGCCATATTATACCTCTAATTTAACTGGTCCAACAATCGTACAATAATCTAAAATGCTATTTAATATTACCTATAATTTACATATAATAAATATTTTAGAAATTAGTTGTCAATTCCTAAAATAAATAAGAAATATTTGTACACACATAAAATATGTCTACATGGCCGTCCTTGGCATCACTACATGCCTACATATGCTTGGATTCGATTCGGGCCCAGTTCGGACCAAATTAGTGCAACCTGGTCACCTAAAAGTCAACATTCTAATTAATAAATAAATAATTCACCGGTGGGGTTTAAGTCGCAACTTGGCCTAATTTTCCTAGTTAGAACACACTTATGGACAAGTCTCCCTTACTATGGCTAAAATACTAGTCAAAGCACGCTACTGCACTATTCGTGCCATGATTCCTAACCGTCTTGTCATTCAAAATTCCACCATGGCTAAAGTCATCTACCGTAATAATTAACTAAATAATTATTTATAAAATTCTAAAAATCACCATTTAAATCAAATAAATAATAATAAAAATATTTTAAAATTTTCCAGGAAGGGGAGCTATAAATCTACCCACCTTAAAATAATTTCGTCCTCGAAATTCTAATTCATAACTATTCCTTAAATTCAAAAAGAAATTCTACTTTTCCCTTAATCTCCTTAAATTTTTATTTACTCAAAAATAGTTTATAACCTTCTCTAGTCATTTCATAACTCCGAATACTTGAGGATTTCTACCCACCTTTGGTCACACTACTCCTCAAAACTAAAATCTTATAATCTTCTGACTAGTTGCTAACAATCCTACTAACAGATATCTAGGGAACATGGCATTTATAATCTCTCATATCTATAAACAATCAAACATTCAATAACCAAATATTATACTATAACTTAAGAATTTCTAATAAATTTTAGACAGCACGATCGTTCATCACCCCGAAATAGGAAGAGACGAAAATCAATGGTTCGAAAGGCAATGAAGGATAATCGAGAGCGAATACGAAGTTTCAAGGACGTTAAAGAAATTTCTAAAAGAATTTTCAAAACAGTGTGGATTAAGATTTCTAAGGGTGTAGTCATATTCGCAGGCTCGTATCAGTACAGTTACGTAACTGATACGATATGCTCTGACCTGTATGGGCTACCACAAAAATTTGTCAAGACTCGTACCCGCTTTTTGGATGCGAGCTCGTGAGCAAGCTAGTTACGTATCAAGCGGACTCCAGCCCGACTCGAGTACGTATAAGCTGTCAAGATCATGGTATCATGGCTAATATGGTAATCTACAGTGTATCTCAATTCATAAGAAAATATAAGACAAGAATGAACAAGTATGGGTCGTGGTCTGTAGCCCACTAGCATATTTGTCCGATTATACCCCAAGAATAATATAAGTCTATAAAGCTAAGCTGATTAAGCAGAACATATCATAAAAGTACGAGAAAGATATTAAATCAATAACATTAACAAAATACCTGAATCATGTGATTGAAGTCAACTACCACATGCTTAGCTAACTAACTCCATGCAATCAGCAACCTGAAGAGATCATCAGGTCCTCAGAGGACTAGCAAGATACATAAAATATGCCTACTAATATGATAGTAAATAACATGTATGGAGGATAAGAACACTGCAAGAAGAACATCTAAGGATAACGAGTCGTGTAGAAATATAATAATAGACTTGGCTAACTATCAATCAGAACTCCTATAGCTTGTAGTACAATGCAAGATACTCCCAATCTATAGTGTTTCAGTTGACGTACAAGCAGGATACTCTCAGTCGAGATTAGCCAATTCTAATATTGATCTCCTCTCCTAAAGGATACAAGGTCAAGTAGACTCTTATAAATCGTAGTACAATGTAAGATACTCCCAATTTATAGTATTGTAAGTCAAGTTAATCAATCAATCAATATACGCAATAGGTCATAGTACAATATAAGATACTCCCAATCTATAGTATGTCTCAAGTCAAGTTAATCAAATAATATCAAGATAAAAGAATCGGCTATAGGTCGTAGTACAATGTAAGATACTCCCAATCTATAGTATACCTCAACTGTAGTACAATGCAAGATACTCCCATTCAAGAATGGTCAAGTCAAGAACAGGATATAGAAACTGACAAATCAATTCCGAGACAAAGTAACACGAAAAGACCAATAATCAAGCAACGTCGAATATCCTATATGTGTACGTGATCTAGAACAAGTAAAACAATCAAGGGCAAATCAATCAAAATATGGAATCATGTGACAATATGAAAAGGAATACAATAAAGAAATAGAAAACAATGTAAATACTGTATATGTTCGGCAATATATACTTGTCTGATGGTTGCACGGAGAACCAACAATATATTGCCAATCAACAAGTCAGAAAGTCCAAGTCTCACAACTGTCTCCAAAAGCTAAAACAGATATTGCTAACATTCTCAGAATAGTAAATTAGCTAGGATTGCCTGTCCTTAAGTCCAATTCTGGACACAGGGAAAAAACAGTAATTTTGGGTTAAAACGGTGTCCGCCGTTGGACCCGCTTTGTACCAAAAAGTGTGCCAGAGTCAATGGTCTCTAAAGTCGTCAAACTATATGTCTACGGATTTGTTTTGTTGATATGAACCCAACGGTATATCCAGTGTTTGATTCCGGTGGGTCGTGCACAAAATTGCCTATTGAATCGGATTGTGGGGCCCGCAAAACGGCGATCCGATCAACTATCTCAGAATCAAACCAAACTTGGTATACAGGACCAGAAAAATGATACGGTCCTGTTGGCACAAGTTTCGGCTCGATCTGACGAACGTACACAAAGTAATTGGAAAATTTGCACAGAGGCCGATACGGTAAATTTCGACGGATACGCATCAAATTCGTCGCGCATATGCAACCAATTTGAATTTCGTCAAAGTCCACACATCCGCGAAGTTGATACGCACCTTCCGATGCTTTCGGTTCGTGACCACGTCGTGCGGATTGGTGGGACGCACGTCGTATCAAATGGTTTTATTAAAAATTCACAGTTTTGAAAACAAGTTTTTGTCAATGTTTGGGATTCGATTTCTCAGCTTGTAGTCAATGTAATCTGGTTCTGTGAATTGGGTTGTA
This sequence comes from Iris pallida, assembly GCA_029216955.1. NCBI lineage: Eukaryota > Viridiplantae > Streptophyta > Magnoliopsida > Asparagales > Iridaceae > Iris > Iris pallida. The sequence goes on from JANAVB010001997.1 coordinate 5,577,370, forward strand.
GAGCCCTATAGGTTGTCTAGGACTTCCTTTAATTAGTTTTTGAGATTGTGTACTGATCTGATCTACATCTGGCTTCTAAAATAGGGATTTAATTCCTGAAACTGTTCTGTTTGAACAAGTTTTTTGTCAATATTTGCGTCGATTTATCGAGAAACATAGGGTACCTAAATTCAAACTAATTGAAATGGTGGAAAGCCATATAGGTTGTCTTCCTATCAAACCAATTGGTTCGAGAAATGATGATAAGATGAAGGAGTGTGATACCTGCGAAGTTGGGGTTCTGGGCGGTTGCTGCTACTACTGTCGATCCCTCGTGCACGTGCGCTGCATCCGCACGGCCGTGGCCACGCGCGACGGCGCCCAGGGTGGCACGTACCGGCATCGGGGCTTGTGGGGCGCGGTCATGGGGTTAGGGTTTTTGAGAATCTTCCTTCCTCTCTCTCGTATATACGTGAAAGAAAGAAGGCGCGCGGGTTTGGGAGCTTGGGGCATGCCCATGCTCGGCTCGGGATGGGCTGGGCTTGGCTGAAATCTGCTGCTGCCCCCTTCACTTATTTGTTTTCATTTTTCTTTTGCTTTTCCTTATACCTATGTATATATATCCTATATATATATATATATATATATATATATATATATATATATATATATATATATATATATATATATATATATATTCATATACATACTCATATATGTATGAATAAATATTTAATAAACAAAAAAAATTTTAATAATATTTTTCTTGCGCATGGTAAAAATATGTATATGTATATAATTTACTTAACAATGGATTATAAAATACGAATAATAAAGGTATTATTTAAGCATAATAATAATAATAACAATAATAATAATAATAATAATAATAATAATAATAATAATAATAATAATAATAATAATAATAATAATAATAATAATAATAATCGTAATAACACTAACAAACTAAAATAACCAATACGAAGGTTTAGTATAGGGTGCCACATTATACCTCTAATTTAATTGGTCTAGTAATCGTACAATAATCTAAAATGCTATTTAATATTACCTATAATTTACATATAATAAATATTTTAGAAATTACTCGTCAATCCCTAAAATAAATAAGAAATATTTGTACACATATAAAATATGTCTACATGGCCGTCCTTGGTCTCACTACATGCCTACATATGCTTGGATTCGGTTCGGGCCCAGTTCGGACCAAATTAGTACAACCTGGTCACCTAAAAGTCAACATTCTAATTAATAAATAAATAATTCACCGGTGGGGTTTAAGTCGTAACTTGGCTTGGTTTTTCTAGTTAGAAAACACTTATAGACAGGTCTCCCTTACCATGGCTAAAATACTAGTCAAAGCACGCCACTGCACTATTCGTGCCATGATTCCTAGCCGTCTTGTCATTCAAAATTTTACCATGGCTAAAGTCATCTACCGTAATAATTAACTAAATAATTATTTATAAAATTATAAAAATCACCATTTAAATCAAATAAATAAGAAAAAAAAATATTTCAAAATTTTCTGGGAAGGGGAGCTACACAGTCCCAGCCCAGCTCGAGCTCGAGCCCGAGCCCATGCAATTACTTCACAAACCGCACAATAGCAGCTAACAACCGAGCCTTGCTTTTACGGTTATATATATATATATATATATATATATATATATATATATATATATATATATATATATATATATATATATATATATATATATATATATATATATATATATCGGAAGGGAGAGAGTCTCTCTCGACGAAAAACCCTAACCCTAAGACCTCGCCGTGGACCTGCGACCTACCCCGATCCAGCCCCGATGTCTGCGCGCGACGCAGAGCCACACGCGGTCACCTGAGCACCGCCAGCCGTCGAATACAGCAGGGTAACGCCAACAACAACAGCCCCGTTTGACCTAACTTTCCAGGTAAAATTCCTCCCTTATCTCACCATTAAATTTCGAACCAGTTAGTTTTTTGTGTACATAACATATAGGACTTCAACCCCTGTCAATTACTTTTTGATCTAGAGTTTCACATCCCAAGAAATTCGAGTTTGAAATCTCAAAAAAAATTCAGTTCATAAACTCAAAATAGGACAGAAAAACCATCCCCGACTCAGTTTTGGAAGGCAAGAATTTGCCAAACCTCATCGAATTGTCAAATCTATTTGAAGAGATTTATAGACTACATAACCAGAATTGAAACCCTACTGTTACTTTTATTTTTTGTTGTTTAGACAGTAAGAAAAGTAGATTCAAAAATCGAGAAAAACAATGTAAAAGCAGTTTTGAATAATTAGAAATTTGTCGATACGACATTCGTCACGCCAAACAGGGAAATATGCTCATGAACTGAAAGCACTGAAAGGTGCGTATCGAATTCGTGGAGGTGTGGGCTTTGACATAATTCAAATTGGTTGCGTGTACGCGACGAATTTGATGCGTATCCGTCAAAATTTATCATATCGACCTTTTCTGAAATTCTCCAATTACTTTGTACACATTCGTCAAATCGAGACGAAACTTGCGCCAGCAGGACCATATCAATTTTTTGGTCCTTTATGCCAAGTTTAGTCCGAATATGAGACAGTTGACCGGATCGCCGTTTTGCGGGCCCCATGATCCAACTCAACCGATGAGTTTGTGCACGGCCCACCGGAATCCAACTTTGGACATACCGTTGGGTTCGTCTCGTCAAAATGAATCAATAGACATGTAGTTTGACGACTTTAAAGACCATAGACTCTGGCATGCTTTTCGGTGCAAAGCGGGTCCAACGGTGGACACCGTTTTGACCCGAAATTACCGTTTCGAGACACTTTGATTTGACTAGTTATTTGCTGGACTTTTGCTACCCCCAGGCAAGTACAGCTTGCCAAACTTTATAGTACTTACAAGATTTTCCATATTGCTATGTTTCATACCTTACTCAATTCCATATTTCTTTTGTTCCATGTCATAGTTATTCTAGTTTTACGTGCACGTAGATTTTTACTCTTTTCTATATTACTTGTTCTACTTTCTTATCCTGTTGATGTCTAGCGATAGAATTGTTTTGTCTATGCCATGATCTCCTAACCTGTTTGACTTGGACTTGACCATAGTCTGATTTTCGATACTTGATTGACTTGACCCGGTCATGATCGTTTCATTTGACCCTGACCTGTTATTAGACGTGACTATACCTGACCACCTCGTTCATGAGATCCCATCGAGTGCGGATGAGCCTTACTATAGTTAGAGATTCCCCATCGGCTACTGACTATTATTGGACTGTGAGCTCCCATCGGGCTGCAGTTACACCGACTTACTATTAGTCACGCTTGATAGCACTATCTTTGACGGTATTCCATTTATACTTATTCTTTAGTCTCTTATTGTTCCTTGTACCATTTCCTATTTTCTTGCATGTTATTTATTGTACAGTAGGCATGTATATTATGTTTCTTACTAGTCCTCTGAGGACCTGGTGATCTCTTCATGCTTAGACGGAGAGGAGGTTCACGGTTCTGGAGTCGATGCGGGTGATGTACTTTCGCAGGAGGACGAGATAGAGATTGAGGACTTCTCTTGATCCATGACGTTCTTTATTTTACTCTATTTCCTTTTATTTCAGTAGACATGTAGCTGATTACTTTATTTTCTTTTATTATGGTTTTGTGATGTCTTGCCTGCATAGTTATTATTTATATTTCTTGTTGGACAGATCTTTTCATTAGTACCATTTTACTGGACTTGACATATTGTGTCTTATTTTTTGTGTGGATGAAATTAGATGTGACCCGTGACTTGTACGGTAGTGATGGGTTGTTATCATGATTTACAGTTTAAGCATTTCCCTAATAAGCTTACTTTGAGATTTGGCCCATTGGTGAAGTATTGCTGTCATGTACCGTATCATGGTCCTATACGTATTTTGGGACTGGGGCGTTACACCTTGCTAAGGGAATAATCCCATCTTGTTTTATGCTTATATAGAACATGGAAAATAACTTGGAAAATATGCGAACTCTCGTACCGCACTCCACGCTTGTGCAAACGCACAGCTTACTTTTTGAGTAGATTTACTTATGCGTTCAACAATGAACAAGATGCTTGTCACTTAGAATCGTATGACAACTTGAAGCATGAAATAATAAATGGTTTACTAAAATGATAGGAAGACTATCAACATAGTCATTCCGAATAGAGTACTGGTAATATGGAAAGGCTTTGAGACCAATGGGTCGTCAAGGCGATTCTTGCATAGGGAGTTGCATATGTATGAATGAACGAATAAGTAAATGAATGAATCAATGAATGAATGAACGAATACGTGAATGAATTAATGAAAGAACGAACAAGTGAAAGAAAAAAGAATGAATTAATGAAAGATAAGAAAGAAAGGAATTATTAGCGACATGTATGACGGGGACGTACAACGGGGCTCGCTACCCGCGCTGCACGGACGCTGCCGCCAACCTGGTCGATAATGCGTTATGGCTCATAGATAGCCTATGGCTCAAAGACATCCGTTAAGTTAAAAAGGACAAGACAATACAAAATGGTCGCGGACAACCCACTCGTATACGGGAGGAAGAATCACATATGGATTCCAAGGCAATGATCACGACATCGTGGCCGACCAAGGTGGAATCATGGCTTACGGGCGGCTTATGTGCAGGCTCGGGCACACAAGAGACATAAGGTCGGATATTGCATAGACTATCAAGGTGTACCAGCCATCACACTTGATAGATACGAATACAAAGGGGAACATATCCAAATGGCTTGTGGTGCCAGTGACCAATGCATATAAAACAAGTTGGCTCCATTGCGGCAAATCTGCGTACGAGACCTTACATTGAAACAAGTAAATCTGACTAGCTGAAGATGCTATGTTCCTGAATAAAACATATCTAAATAACAGTTGAGTACAACACATCCTGATAACCTGAGTAAGCTGAATACCTGTGGAACTGAACGAAGCTCCTTCTGAACAGGCTTGAATATAACACAACAAATGAACTAGAGTACTTTGTACAAATGAGTTAGAAACACGCCTACGACGCGCTACCACCTAAGGCAGGACACGCCCTTGACACTTTTGAATACTTATGTAAACCTGTCAATTCATAATGCACAATATGTTGGCTAACTTGGTTTACTTTGGATAGGGAAGAACATTCGGTAAGTATGGTAAGTTGCGTATGTTTTACTTATGCGACACTTGAAAACGATAACACGGGATAGGCTTTGAATGTTATGCCATGAAACTGATCATAAGGCAAGATTAGTAAGACAATAAATGATAGTGTCACGCCCCAGTCCCAAAATACTTGGGACTAGATACGTATCATGCCAGCTGTATACTTACGAGTAAATATATGACTCGTATATATACATAAGCTGTAAATGTAGAAAGCCAAGACACTAAATCTCATCCACAAGGATAAATAATAATATAAAAGCAACTTTGAGTTTGTCATGTACACAATAGTTAGGCGGAGACAAAGTCCACTACGAACCAAATTAAATATGGAAAAATATACAAGGAAAGAATTTAGCAAGCGAGAGCAAGTGACGAGTCCAAGAGCAATCATCACGGAGGAAGGAATGACCTTAGCTAGAGCACCTGCAAGAAATCACGAAATACACACCTCGAGAGATCACCAGGTCCTCAGAGGGACGTAACAAGACACATAATATCAGGCCACAAACTGAATAGAAAGAGCTCAATAGAAAATATACATGTGTAAAGGTTCCTAACCATTCTATGTGATATACACTTTGAGAAGACAACGTTCTACGCAGGAGCTTAGGTGTTCAGCATAGATAGAGAGAGTGGTAGTAGGTAGCGCTCATAAGAGACACTATCGACCATGGGCAGAAAGTAGCTCTCATACGAGAACTATCGGCCCCGAGGCAGTAAGTAGCGCTCATACGAGACACTATCGGCCCAAATATATGTGTGTACTGAACATGTAGCCCCTACGCTAATAACTGTCTCCCCCCTCCCCATGATACTATACATGTGTCGACTCCATGACACTGTTTAATCCTTAATAAATGTCAAGTCTTCTATACAATCTATTGACAGTTATATCCTAACGCACGGCCTGTACGCACCGATGTACGGTCGGTACACAAGTCCGTATCTATATACGACTTACAACTCACACATAATCCGTGGCACATCGTGACAGTTTATGAGATGCACTTAAACTTATGGTGGTCCCTTAACTCTAAGCCAATTGCATAAAATATAATAATTTACATCTATGTATAGTTTTAAAATAACAACATAAAGAAAAAGCATACAGAATATTGAGCAAGAAATTAAACAGTAAAGGCAAGGTGTCTTGCCTGATGTGTCGCCTGGTGTGGTGCAATAATCCGGCAAGTTTCGAGTGTCCAATAGTCATAGTTGATTGGTAAAGTCGCAAGGAGAAATAAGGATATCAGATTAGTCAGGATTTTTGATGATGACAAAGAGAAAATTTTGCGTAAGTGAATACATATACTATTTTTGGAAAGTATTCTATATTACTTAAAAATATATTTTATTAGTTAAAATAATTTTGATGAATAAAATATTAGGAAATTTTTGTATAAATTTGAAACTACTATTTAGTTATAATATTTATATTTTTAGAAAATAGTAGTATAAAACCGAAAATAAAATATTAATAATATTGATACTATTGGTAATAATATCTATGCTAAGTTAAATATAAATCATAAATATATAGATTTCAAATTTTAGTCAATCTGTAAAAATCATGTTTATAATAATAGTACTAATAATAATAATAACAAATAATCATAATAATCATAATAATAATAATGATAATAATAAATAATAATGATAATAATAATAATAGAAATAATAATAATAATAATAACAAACAATTCACCATCTCTAAAAAAAAGAAAAAAAATAAACACATAGTAATTATAAGGATCAAGTGAATGAATTGTTCAGTTCACTTCCAAAAAAAAGAGGAGAGAGAGAGATGTGGGAAGAAGGGGGAGAAGGGTTACCGGAGGGTTGGCTCCGGCGCGTGTGCTCCGGCGACTGGAACGCACGGGCGGACGGCGGTGTTGTTGGAGAGGAGAGCTGCGCGGAGGTCTCGAAGTGGAGCGCCGGTGGTGGCGCCGAGGGAGGCGGCCGGGAAGAGGTCAAGGCTGCTTCATGGCCGACGCCAGCTGCGGCGCGGCGACCGATCGGCCGCGAAGAAGGAACGGGCGGCTCTGGCTGCGCCTGCCGGAGAGGGCACGGCTCGGGAACGACGGCCATCGAGGGAGATCGGCGGAGATGGGGCCGACGCCCGCGGCATGGTGCAGCGGACTCAACGCTGTTGCCAGATCTGAAGATCGAAAATCGGCCGTCGGACAGCGCGGGGAGAAAGAGCATGACGGAGGGACGCTCGCCCAAGCTGGTTCCGCGAATGTCGTGCTCCGGAGCGCTGGAAGACTCACCGAGCCGGATCTGACATGAAGAAGGGGGATGGAGCTGGCTCGTGGTCGAATCTGGGACTCCGGCGTTGAGGCCGGGCGGGGACTTACCGTGGTGGCAACCACCAAAAGTCGGAGGTGACCAGGGCGGCTGCAGCACACCAGACGATGGCACCGTTGATGAGTCGACAGTGTTAGCGACGGAGGAGGTATGAAGGGGAGTCTCACCGGAGTTGGCGGTGGGTTTAGGTCCGAGCGCCGAGGTCGATCGGGTTCGTGGGATAGCGGCGGAGGTTTCGACGGTGACGATGGAGGTAAGGGTTCGGGTTTTCTCTTTCCCTTTTTTCTTTGTTGGGGGTTATTTTTGGGATGGTGGCGGTGGTGGTGTTGTGGCAGTAGCGGTTTACCGCTGTCACGGCAAGGAGGCGTGGCGCACAGGGGTGGCCGGGGGATTCTGGTGGTGAGCAGGGTAATTGCTGGGGTGGTCCGGTGGCTGGGATCGGTGCTGGCGGGTTGGAGGTGGAGACAGGGCCTGATGGTGGTTGGCATCCACGGCGTAGGCGTAGGCAGTGCAGACAGAACTGGGACAGGGTTTCGATTTCTGTGGTTGTCATTGTATCCGGGGTGTCGGATACGACGGGGATTGTTGTAATTGCAATAAAAAATAATAGATGGGAAGAAGAACACGGACACGGACACGATGTACCGTTGGTTGTGGATCTGGAATAATTTATGGAATCATTATATGGAGGAGTACCTGCCTATTTATAGGATGTGAGAATTCCCATTTGGATAGGATTGTGGGGATTTTAAATCTCCATAGATAATTCGTAATTTAAATCAAATTCAATAATTTCAAATCCAAATATAAATCAATTTAAATCCAATTAAATATAAATGATTCCAATCTTTAAATTAAACTTATTTAAATTAATTAAAATTTAATCAAAGTTTAAATTACCACAATAATTTCAAAATATCTTTTCTAAAAATAATAATAAATAAAATTTCAAAAATTCAAACAATTATTCAATTATTTAAAATACTTGTTAAAATAAATAAATACAATTAGCTTTCGAAAAATAAAATATACGCTAATTAAATTTCACGTACTTCGCATATGATAGAACACTATTTTAAAACGGTGAATATCATTTTTAAGTTAAAATAAAATAAAAACCTTTTATAAAATTAATAAATTATTTTTGAAATTTTGATGCGACGTTTTTCACAAATAAAAGTCTTACTATATATTATTTTGAAACTATAAAATAGAAAAATATTTTTCTAAAAATATGTACGCTCGCATATATTCGCATTCGTCGAGCAATTGCGAAATACATCTTTTGTGCACAACGTACAATACGACTACGCGACGTACAATACAAAAAAAAATTTTAATCAGTATCAAAATCGTTAAAAATATAGTAGAAATTTAGAGATTTTACATCCTACCCAACTTAAAAGAATTTTGTCCTCGAAATTAAGAATAAGTAGGGGGTTGAGAAGACACAAGGGGGTATCGGTGGGGAACAATCAATTATAAGGCTCAACAAAATCGTGTCGTAAGAAGTTGCGATCTAGATCATAGAAAATAATACGGGTATGGTCGTGGGTAGTGAGTGAGGGTCATGAGTTTTAAGCAACAATTAAAAAAGTTAAGGGTTAAAGTTAGTCATGATAACATGCAAAGAGTAATATGGTATCATGAAGATAAATGGGAGACCTAAAAGATATGTTTTGAGAGTATGTTGAAGGCACGATTTAAGAGAGCGAATTAGGTTTACCTCTAAGTTGAGCGATTAGAGGGTCATGATGGTAAGTATAGGGCCGAGAAAGAGGACGAGGAGTTTAGGATGAAGATATAACAATATTGAGTGATAATGGTTATAATTGATAGGAATGCTAGAGGAAGTTCTAGTACAACGCTTTCGTTCTTCTAAAATAGGTGAAGGCGAAAGCAACAAGGAGTTCAAAGATGTTATTATCGTATACGAATACGCGATTCAAAGACGACCGAATAATTTCAAAGGAATTGTCAAGGCAGTCGTGGATGGGATTCTAAAGGCTAAGTTTATGTTCCATCCACATAGAATAATAGACAAAAGCGAACCAAAGCGCATGTGGTTGATCAGACTATCATGCACCGTTTTTGATTAGACAATATGTTAGTGAGCGGCCGCTCAATAGCATATGCCTTGATCAAGCTTGATAAAGAATTAGCTTGCAAATACTAGGCTATATTAGCATCATTAGTCTAGATAGTAGTACATAGGCACGATGGTAGATGAATAAGAACAAATATGGATAGTCTAAGAGTCATAAGAATCTAAGTCTTGTTTATTCCTATACTATCATTCTACGGTTTTATTGACCAAGGCTTGGTTGACCAAATGGGTTAAACTCTTCTAGTCTCTATAGTCTAGATAATACTATTTGTATTCTCTTTAGCGGTCAAGGGTGTGTCAGGCTGTGGGGTATTCTACCCAACTTAAAGAATTAAACTAATGGTGTGATAGGTCCAGTAATCAAGATAAAATGTAAGGTTAAGCATGTAAGGAATTAAGTAGAACAAAATCATATATCGGGTCGAAAGAATCGAGTCGAGATCGAGTCTCATCTATAGTTAAAAAAAAGTATATTGGTTTCACGGTAGGGATTAGAGTCCAGTCTTTTTGACCCGAAAGTCGCAATATGAAATTAGAGTACAAGGAGACGTGTTTTAGTGGCACGTGATGTACCTACATGAAGGTGGGCTCGTGTAGGTCTTGCTTGTGAAATTTATAGGAAGAAAAAGTCTAGTATTGTGCTCCAAATATCAGAGTCACGATAGGGAATGCCAAATGATCAAAATAGAAAGTGGGTTTTCATAAGGTACTAATTAATGTACCAAAAATAAAAGGTTGAAGCACGGAATAAAGATAATTAATGGAATCTCGTAGATCGAGGTAAAAATAAGTTAGGGACACAGTTTCTAGAGAAAAAATAGTCTCATGGATAAGGGTATGGTTAAGGGAATTATTCTAATCATTTATAAGTTTCAAACAATTAGTTGGTCACGAATAGAGATCTAGAATTCAGGGAAGGTCGAGTAAGTCAAAAGATATGTTCATCGGTTTGGTCGATGACTAACTATACTTGTGTATATGCAATATTATAATCATAGGTGGCATGGCAATCTAATGTAGAGTACTTCTATCTCACTAGGGTGACCTTTCTTGCTTCTTGGTCATCTACCAATATGATCTAATCTAATTTCAAGTTCCTCGAAGTTTCTCAATAAAATCTCAAGATACTCCATCAAGTATTTAATCATAACTTAGAGTTTAATAAATAACCTTCATCATATCTAATGCGGCCCAACTAAATTTTCATAATAAGCCATTACTTTTTTTAAAAAAAATTCCAATTCTCAAATGTACCTCGAGATAAACTCTTAGCCCGTTTCATCAATCGCAAATCATGTAACTCAAATTAAATTTTTTTTTTTACCAACATTTCCATAATTGAGGCCTTAAACTTGAAATCTAATTAACTTTTTAAATCATAGATCATATGACACAATTTTAAATTTTCCTTCAAAGTCGCTTTCATATCCTCAAGTATTTAAACAAAATTTTACTATCATTTCTTCAACTCTAAATTAAATAAACTTATAAATCGTATGTGCAATTTTAAAACCTCAAGTTTTCTCCCTTCTAAACTTTTGTCTCTCTAGTCATCTAAAAAATTATAATTTAAACTCTTTAAATAATTTCAAGATATCCACACTTAAAGTTAACCGTAAATCAAGTGTCACAATATAAAAACTCAAGATATTTCTTAAATTGGTTTCATATCCCTAATAAATCATAACTATTTCACAATTTCAAAATTCATAAAAATTTTGTTTTCTCGATCTAGCTATCCTCTTGTGTATACCACCTTGTAAATTTAAAATAAAATTTAAACTATCCTTTTGATGGCGGTAATATACTACTATCCAACTTGGAATAAACTAATCCTTAAGATCAAATTTCTAGGAAACATAAATGCTTTTATACACAAATAAGACCTCAATGCATACTAATTGTCAAGGTAATCCTTCTAGCCATGTGTTTGACCTATGAGCATATACGAGTGTAGTCATCTTTCTAATTGTCACTAAGCACGAAACTAAGAATTTACGGTAGAAGGAGTCAAGCAAGATGCAGATCAAGGAGGGTGAATGATAGTTCAAAATTTGAAGTCAAGAAAGGATGTCAAGTAGGTGGATAAGATTCCTAGATTCTAATCCTATATTGCAGGCTCACATCGGTAAAATTACGTAACCGAAGTGACAAACTCGACCTGCATGGGCCACCACAAAAACATGTCACGCCCCAGTCCCAAAATACTTGGGACTAGATACGTATCATGCCAGTTGTATACTTACGAGTAAATATACGACTCGTATATATACATAAGCTGTAAATATAGAAAGCCAAGACACTAAATCTCATCCACAAAGATAAATAATAATATAAAAGCAACTTTGAGTTTGTCATGTACACAATAGTTGGGCGGAGACAAAGTCCACTACCAACCAAATTAAATATAGAAAAATATACAAGGAAAGAATTTAGCAAGCGAGAGCAAGTGACGAGTCCAAGAGCAATCATCACGGAGGAAGGAATAGCCTTAGCTAGAGCACCTGCAAGAAATCACAAAATACACACCTGAAGAGATCACTAGATCCTCAGAGGGACGTAACAAGACACATAATATCATGCCATAAACTGAATAGTAAGAGCTCAATATAAAATATACATGCGTAAAGGTTCCTAACCATTCTATGTGATATACACATTGAGAAGACAACGTTCTACGCAGGAGCTTAGGTGTTCAGCATAGATGGAGAGAGAGTGGTAGTAGGTAGCGCTCATAAGAGACATATCGACCATGGGCAGAAAATAGCTCTCATACGAGAACTATCGGCCCCGGGGCAGTAACTAGTGCTCATACGAGACACTATCGGCCCAAATCTATGTGTGTACTGAACATGTAGCCCCTACGCTAATAACTATCTCCCCCCTCCCCATGATACTATACATGTGTCGACTCCACGATACTGTTTAATCCTTAATAATTGTCAAGTCTTCTATACAATCTATTGACAGTTATATCCTAACGCACGGCCTGTACGCACCGATGTACGGTCGGTACGCAAGTCCGTATCTATATGCGACTTACAACTCACACACAATCCGTGGCACATCGTGACAGTTTATGAGATGCACTTAAACTTATGGTGGTCCCTTAACTCTAAGCCAATTGCATAAAATATAATAATTTACATCTATGTATAGTTTTGAAATAATAACATAAAGAAAAAGCATGCAGAATATTGAGCAAGAAATTAAACAGTAAAGGCAAGGTGTCTTGCCTGATGTGTCGCCTGGTGTGGTATAATAATCCGGCAAGTTTCGAGTGTCCAATAGTCATGTTTGATTGGTAAAGTCGCAAGGAGAAATAAGGATATCAGATTAGTCAGGATTTATGATGATGACAAAGAGAAAATTTTGCGTAAGTGAATACATATACTATTTTTGGAAAGTATTCTATATTACTTAAAAATACATTTTATTAGTTAAAATAATTTTGATGAATAAAATATTAGGAAATTTTTGTATAAATTTGAAACTACTATTTAGTTATAATATTTATATTTTTAGAAAATAGTAGTATAAAACCAAAAATAAAATATTAATAATATTGATACTATTGGTAATAATATCTATGCTAAGTTAAATATAAATCATAAATATATAGATTTCAAATTTTAGTCAATCTGTAAAAATCATGTTTATAATAATAGTACTAATAATAATAATAACAAATAATAATCATAATCATAATAATAATAATAATAATAAATCTAATAATAAATAATAATGATAATAATAATAATAGAAATAATAAGAATAGAAATAATAATAATAATAATAATAATAATAACAAACAATTCACCATCTCTAAAAAAAAGAAAATAAAAATAAACACATAGTAATTATAAGGATCAAGTGAATGAACTGTTCAGTTCACTTCCAAAAAAAAATTAAAGAGAGAGGAGAGAGAGAGATGTGGAAAGAAGGGGGAGAAGGGTTACCGGAGGGTTGGCTTCGGCGCGCGTGCTCCGGCGATTGGAATGCACGGACGGACGGCGGTGTTGTTGGAGAGGAGAGCTGCACGGGGGTTTCGAAGTGGAGCGCCGGTGGTGGCGCCGAGGGAGGCGGCCGGAAAGAGGTCAGGGCTGCTTCGTGGCCGACGCCAGCTGCGGCGCAGCGACCGATCGGCCGCGGAGAAGGAACGGGCGGCTCTGGCTGCGCTTGCCGGAGAGGGCGCGGCTCGGGAACGGCGGCCATCGAGGGAGATCGGCGAAGATGGGGCCGACGCCCGTGGCATGGTCCAGCGGACTCAACGCTGTGGCCGGATTTGAAGATCGAGAGTCGGCCGTCGGACAGCGCGGGAAGAAAGAGCACGACGGAGGGACGCTCGCCCAAGCTGGTTTCGCGAATGTCGTGCTCCGGAGCGCTGGGAGACTCACCGAGCCGGATCTGGCGTGAAGAAGGGGGTGGCGTTGGCTCGTGGTCGAATCTGGGACTCCGGCAGTGAGGCCGGGCGGGGACTTACCCTGGTGGCGACCACCAAAAGTCGGAGGCGACCAGGGCGGCCGCAGCACGCCAGACGATGGCGCCGGTGATGAGTCGACAGTGTTAGCGGCGGAGGAGGTATGAAGGGGAGTCTCACCGGAGTTGGCGGTGGGTTTAGGTCCGAGCGCCGAGGTCGATCGGGTTCATAGGACAGCGGCGGAGGTTTCGACGGCGACGATGGAGGTAAGGGTTCGGGTTTTCTCTTTCCATTTTTCTTTGTTGGGGGGTATTTTTGGGATGGTGGCGGTGGTGGTGTTGTGGCAGTAGCGGTTTGTCGCTGTCACGGCAAGGAGGCGTGGCGCATAGGGGTGGCCGGGGGATTCTGGTGGTGAGCGGGGTAATTGCTGGGGTGGTCCGGTGGCTGGGATCGGTGCTGACGGGGTGGAGGTAGAGACAGGGCCTGATGGTGGTTGGCATCCACGACGTAGGCGTAGGCGGTGCAGACGGAACTGGAACAGGGTTTCGATTTCTGTGGTTGTCATTGTATCCGGGGTGTCGGATACGACGGGGATTGTTGTAATTGCAATAGAAAATAATGGATGGGAAGAAGAACCCGGACACGATGTATCGTTGGTTGTGGATCTGGAATAATTTGTGGAATCATTATATGGAGGAGTACCTGCCTATTTATAGGATGTGGGAATTCCCATTTGGATAGGATTGTGGGGATTTTAAATCTCCATAGATAATTCGTAATTTAAATCAAATTCAATAATTTCAAATCCAAATATAAATCAATTTAAATTCAATTAAATATAAATGATTCCAATCTTTAAATTAAACTTATTTAAATTAATTAAAATCTAATCAAAGTTTAAATTACCACAATAATTTCAAAATATCTTTTCTAAAAATAATAATAAATAAAATTTTGAAAATTCAAACAATTATTCAATTATTTAAAATACTTGTTAAAATAAATAAATAGAATTAGCTTTCGAAGAATAAAATATACGCTAATTAAATTTCACGTACTTCGCGTATGATAGAACACTACTTTAAAAAGGAGAATATCATTTCTTAAGTTAAAATAAAATAAAAACTTTTTATAAAATTAATAAATTATTTTTGAAATTTCGATGCGACGTTTTTCACAAATAAAAGTCATTGCTATATATTATTTTGAAACTATAAAATAGAAAAATATTTTTCTAAAAATATGTACGCTCGCACATATTCGCATTCGTCGAGCAATTACAAAATACGTCTTTTGTGCACAACGTACAATACGACTACGCGACGTACAATACAAACAAAATTAAAATCAGTATCAAAATCGATAAAAATATAGTAGAAATTTAGGGATTTTACAGATAGATGGAGCACAAAAGTGAAATGAACGTGTTTGGAAATGATAGTGAGTGGACGAGCTAGCCTCCCCACCAGTGCATAACAATGTATTGATAACCCCACAGATTGCTTACAGGATGCAGGAGACATCATCGGGTGCGGAGCTTCCCTCGAATGTGCTAAGGTGCGGAGCTAACTCTGGAGCCTTGGAGCATTGCAAAGGAGCTGAAGCACCATATACATGACATAATGTATTGGAACATCGCCATGAATCATTCCAAGTTGTAAGCCACTTGGCATGCCTTTTATGTTTCAGAGAGAGAGAGAGCTTGAGCGACTTGTAATCTCGAACTAGCTCCGCTTGTAAACTTCTTGAATATCAATAAAGAGATTAAATTTGTTCTAACTTGTGATCATTTACTTTTCGCTGCAAATAGGGACACTTTGTGCGACTCTGTGGCCTAGCTTCAATCGGCCATTTCTAGACTTAGCCTTGCACGGACGCAACCTAGGCCCGTGCTACATCATGCCTTAGCGAGGACGATCGCTCCTACGGGAGCGGGACGTGACAGATTGGTATCAGAGCACGGCTTTACTTTCTTGGACTTCTTATCGATTCTCTCTATTTTGAAAGCTCGATCATGGACAAAAGAAGTGTACGCTCTCTCTCGTTGACCCTTGGGATGTTCCATACAATAAGTCTAATATTTTTAAGAAAGCTCGCATAAGTATTTGATTGGACAGGATCGATGTGCGAAGGCCTTTGTGCCAAACTATGACGGGCTTGAGTTGAAAGGAACCAATGCTAAAAGTTAGCAAATGTTACGCATACCTAAATGACTTTATGCCGACAATAGCGAACGAGTGTACGAGAACAAAATATAGTTTAAACGGGACAGCTATGTACACAGCCTTTTGGCTAAGTTGTTCCGAGTATCGCGCACCTAGACCTTTTGGTGCAAACGAGTTACGAGCGAGATTGACTATCGCTCGGACGAGAACAGCTGACTTAGAACGCATGTCGATAGGGATGCTAACAGGCCAACGTTTAAGGCGAACACAAGAATGACTCTTAGATTTTTAGGAACGGATGAACATATACTTGAACGTGTCGATTATAAATCGAATGATCACTTCGATGACTTATGGAATGACTTGACCCTGAGTGGTGTATGCCATAGCTTCGAAGAAGAATAAGAGTGAGTTTCGACGATTAGTCGAGTGGCTCGAACCCTAAGTGGTATATGGACGTCATAGAAATTGTTTGAGCAAAATTAAGGATTTACGGGTAGCAATGAATATATCAACCAGTGATACTATCACGCAAAGCCTTAGAACGAGTAACGCTTAATTGTCGTGATTTCGAGAGTCTCGAACGAGATGCCGTCGAACGAATTGTGAATGTGTAGTGCAAGTTATGAAACGGTTGAATAGAGATTTGGGGCGATGAAACAAAATGAATGTTTTTGTTGAAAAAACTAGGTGGATCTTACGTTTGATTTCATGAATAGTCGAATTGAGTACAAACTTGAGTTGAGGTAAAATACTTATAGAAGGGATTGATGATAGCACGATTGAAAGATAGCATACATGAACGTTGGTTTAAAGAAACAAAGAAATGACTAAGGATTTAGAATAGATGTTGCTCAATGACTTGAGCTAGCATGAAACAATGCGAATTGAGGAATTAAGTTGCATGACTCAGATTTTATTACAAAAGGAAGATCGTCAGGTTATGTACGTCATCGATGGTATTGAGGCATATCAAAGATCGATGTACGATAACTCGAGGGTACTCTATTTCGATGGATGATGATCATGTAAAATGTTAGTATTTCGATGGATGTTGTACTTGGGATTTTAATAGAAATGAATATTTGGATGAAAGGAAGGTGACTTGATTGTTCAGTGATAACCACAATGACAATGATATTATCTTGCACGAGCATAACTCCAGCCTCGGACATGCATCACGTCGATGATCATTCCGCGTGAGCGTTGGCATGGTGATTCATGTCCAACAGAAATGATCGAACTCAAAATATCATGACATGACAATTTTGATTGCTTCAACTTGTGGTTTGAAGCGAAGGTGAATTCGAGGATTGTTTGGACTTGTGATTGACGATTAAGAAAAGTTGAAGATTGAGTAGACCCAATCTACGTATCGAAAATGAATAGTTTAGACTCAATGCAAGAGTTATGTCCCAATGAGGACGATTATTCTGTGAAAATGTTGGCATGGTGATTCATGTCCCCCGTGGTGTAGAAGCATGGAAATAAACAAGAAATCCTATGCAGCTCAAGACTAGGAGAGTTTTATGCGGCTCAAAAGTTCATTAGAGCGCCATGCGGCTCAAATGTTCATTAGAGTTCCATGTGGCTCAAAAGTTCATTAGAGTTTTATGCGGCTCAGAAATCCCCGTAGCTCCATGCGGTTCTATGCAGCGACCTCATTCAATGCCACGTATAGTTGGCCATCAAGCAGCGGCCTCATTTAATGCTCTGACACAACAAGACGGCTCTGACATAAAGGTGAAACTGACAGCTCTGACATAAAGCTGCAATGATGACTCTGACATAAAGGCGTGCTCCTAGGAAAACAAAGAAAATCTTTATAGCTGGCACAAATCCACCAATTCTAAAGCTCATTATGCGGCTACCATATCCATGCGGCCGCCATCCCCATGCGGCTGCCACTCTCATGCGGCCTCTACCCCCATGCGGCTGCTACTCGTATGCGGCTCGGATCATGGGACCACCCCCATGCGGCTGCTACTCTCATGCGACTCGGATCATGGGGACCATCTCCATGCGGCTCAAACGCAGAGAGGCCACGCCCATGCAGCCTTGACACGTGGCCAGCCTTATGCGGTTCAGTTGGAAGCCACCCTCATGCGGCTCAGATTTCGGAGGCCATACCTATGCGGCTGCCACCTTCATGCGGTGCAAATCCTGAGAAGCTACCCTCATGCGACTCAGATTTTGGAGGCCATACCTATACGGCTGCCACCTTCATGCGGTTCAAATCCTGAGAAGCCACCCTCATGCGGCTATGTCAAGACACCATGTCCCTGTGACTCCCGGTTAGGACACATAGCAGAGGATCAGTTCCCCTCGCGTCCCTACAGCTCACTACATAATGATGGTTGGACACGTGGTACCAAATCAATCAAGATTTATCCACCCAGATTTGCTACTATCAACAAATCCCAACAACCAGATTTAGTGCAATCATCATAATTATTCGGATCAAATCAGATTTATTACGGATCAGGCAGATTGAACACGTGGCAAGATATCCGAGCTTGTCATAACAAATCATAAAAATTTATGGCAATCAACATTAATTGCCCATACGAATTTGGCGCAATCAACATTAACTGTCCAGATTTGTTGCAATCAAGATTAACGGCCCAGATTAATTGCCAACAAAACAGGATCAAGAAAAATAGTAATTATCCCCAAACCGCCGACTCTTCAAGGGGCAATCATTGAAAACCCTAATGATCACACCCCACTCCTATAAATAGCAAGGTGCCATTCCCTTGCAGAAAAAAAAAGAGGACCACCCCGGCTGGATACATAGAGAGACAAAGGCACGCACAGAAGAGTCTCCCCACACATTCCGAGAGCATTTCTTCATTAGAGCCAAGACTACGTCCGATCGTCCAAGGAGTAAGGCAGAGCTGCCGTCGCTTTTCTGAGCCTCTACCGTCATCCCCCAGAAAAAATAAACAATTGTACTTAGATTGCTGTACCTAAGTTTTCGTCCCTAGGCTTTCTTTGTACAAGCAAGTTTGTATTGTGAGTCTAAGTTCAGTCCTCCTATAAAAAATTTCTGCACTTTTACAATCAATGGCAAACACGATGGCGACTCTGCTGGGGACTAACTTCTCCACGGCTGAGGAGTTGGTGACGCAATCGGACGCAGCCAAACTTGGCTCCACTCAACAAATGCTGGTCGCCCGGTTCGACCAGCAGGCATTTAAAGAAAGGCTCTCCGACGGGTGCACTGGCCCAGTCCAGTGGCGAGCCCGTACGAAGAAGGCCCGCAAGGAGTGGAGGCCCAAATCATTCGCTCCTCCCCAAGCTCTCAAAGGAGTACTCTCTGTTGCCCAAGAAGGCGGAGAAGACCCTCTTACGGCCCCACTTTAGACCATAGAGGACTCTGCTGTCCCTAAGTCCGGCAGAGGAAAATACTACGATGCTGGACTTGTAGGGGCAAAGGGTAACTCTACACGGTCCAGGAAGAAGCCGCAGAAGGACGCTAGACGCATGAAGACTCATGCGGCCACAAAAGCCAGCCGCAGACAGAAGGCTCATGTGGCCAGTGCTGCCAGCCGCATGGAGGATGCTCATGAGGCCACTATTACTTCCAGCCACATGGAAGAGGCCCACGCGGCCACTATGACTTCCAGCCGCATGCAAACTACAAGCCGCATGTGGGCTGCTTATGCGGCCACAAATGCCAGCCGCATGCAGGCAGGCTATGCGGCTAAAAATCTCAGCCGCAGGCCATCTACTTCATGCGGCTCAGGTTTGGTCTTCGACCGCCTCTCAGGTGGTCCTGACCCCAGATGCTCTCATGTGCCAGTCTCTGTGGACTCTTCCTACTATGCACTCTCAAGTGCTAGAAGGAAGAAGTCTCGGGCAGCACGGGCTCGCCAAGCTCAGTCAGTTGTCCCAACTTCCGACTATCAGGGCGTTCCGCTGACTATTACGCGGGCCCCTGATGGAAAGTTCTATAAAACTATCCGTGTCCAGCCCCCGGCGGCCAATGGACAGAATAGTTATCAAGAATCTCCCAACAACGATCAGGGGCGAGTACTCTTACTACCCTCACATCAGGGAGCAGGCAGGATGCCAACACACTCATGTGCTCAGGACTCCCGGGCCCACAAAAAGAGTGACTTGCTCAACGTGATTCTTCATAAATGCAAGGAAAGGGACGAGGACCTGGTGTGCAGAGAGTCCTCCCATGGACATCACTGCATTTAAGTTATTGTCAACTGCTGCTGCAGCAAGGCGGCCCCACAAGAGGAGCGGCGATCCGTCTTTCAACGACTGTAACACCCAAGCTCAGAAGACGAGGCACTTCTCGTCGCCTCCTGCATTTCTGCTCAGAAGATCCCTGGTAGCGGGAGAGGGAAGAAAACAAACGTCTCTAGCATAAAAATCTTAACCAAGAAACTCTCTTCTAAGCGGTTGTCCACGAACATTACGGAAGGAGTTTTCCAAGGTACTCACTCAAAGATAAAATCTGCCACACATAGAAATTTGTCGTCCACATCTCTGAAAGACGCTGGAGCTGGGGGTAGCACTCCTCCAAACATCCACGATAATTCGGTGTTCCAAGAAGATAATCCGGGAAAAACAGTTCCACCGACAGATGCAGCAGGTTCCGACGTCCCCGAGGATGTCCACGACTCTCAAGACGAGGCAAGCTCTGAAGCTGGGGGTACCACTCCTTCTAAGTCCGAACCAGAGGAGAACATTCCCACATACCCTGACGACTTTTCTGTACAGGGGTATGACTCAGAGGGCACGTCCTCTACCGTTCCTTCCATCTCTCCTCATGTGAGGACGGTGTTCATGATAGACAGCAACCAAGACAGTCCCAGTGATCACCAACGTATCGACACTCTGTAGGCCATACTGCATGCCTTGGTCAAGTCTATAGACGAGATCAAAGCGGCCCTTCCAACTCTGCAAGGAAGGATGCCTGGCCAGACAAGCTTGGGTCCTGCGGTGAATGCGAACTCAAACTCGGCTGCGGCAAACCCGGGCGACAACCCTCCAACAACAACGGCTCCCACTACTACAGACGAGGCCTGGGAGGCGAGACAAGAGGTCCAGGAGCTCCGGGCCATGTTCCACGCCCGAGAAACTTGCCAAGACCTTAGGATACGACAACCGTATCCGGCTGTATGGGGAGATATTCCCTTCCCACCAAGATATAAACCATTCAACATCAATCCGTATGATGGAAAGACATCTGCAAGCAGGTACATCACCTACTTCAAAGTCACAATCGACCATCTGCCTCATGACGATGCCATTCTCACACGGCTGTTCATTGGAGCGTTGGAAGGGGTCGCCTTTGACTGGTACCGCTACTTGCCAGACAACTGCATCCATTCCTTTGTCGGCTTTAAACGCATGTTTCTGGAGAGGTTCTATGAAGTAGACAGGACGTGACAATGTCCACTCTTATGGACGTTGTTCAGGGATAAAAGGAGCTGACAAGGAACTATATCGAGCGGTTTCGTCAAACCGCGATGAAGTTGCCTTCCGGTAACCCTGATTCCTCCTTAATTAAAATTTGCCAAAAGAGGCTGCTCCCTACAATCAGCCTCTGGATAGGCGAAAGTCAGTTTAAGGATTGAAAGACTTTTATTATCAGCGTCACTAGCGCAGAAGACAAATTGAAGAAAGCTCGCCAAATAGGATTGCACGTCTCGGAAGGAGAGGACAAGGGCAAACGCCCTAACACCAGCAGCAATAATGGTGGTAACCCTCCAACAATCGAGACAACAAGGGCAAACAGGCTATGGTGGCCGACACAGCTCCGAAGTCTGAACCGAAGCCGGCAGAGAAGCAGTGGCCTCAGATGACCTACTCCTTCGAAGATGGCCATGTCAAGCCCATCTTGGACATGCTCATACAAGGAGGTCAAATTCAGCTCCCTCCTCCAAGACGTGAACCTCATCCTACAGAGATGGAAGTCCCCAAGTACTGCCACTATCATCGCTATGTCCACCATGCTACACAAGACTGCTACCAACTGAAGCGATACATCCAACATCTCATCGATTCTAAGGCCTTGGCCATTGATTTCGAAGAGGTGACCATAGCAGCCAACATGGTGTCAGTACAATTCGGCAGCTTTCCTCCGACAAAGACTCAAGATGGAGTAGTGCCCGTCCCCAGAGCAAGGATGGAAGTCGCTAACCTTCCATCTCCCCGAGACCAGTCTGCTGGTCTAGTGCCTCTTACCACATCACGAGGGGAGGTCATGTGGGTCCATCCAAATCTGGTACCTGAAGTGACTCAGTCCGCCCCACCCTCCACCAGTAAAAAGAAGAGTGGAAAAGTCAAATCATGCCGCACAATCTCGGCAGAGGTCGAAGAAGCTACGACTGTAGTCACCCGGTCGGGTGCACAATCCCAACCTACACCGGATAACTCGGCTGAAGATCACCAGCCGGCTACTGCTGATGCTCCAGGACCTTCTCAACCTCCGACGACTGACAAGCCTAGGCCGAAGGAGACTCGTTTTGACAAACCACTCCGAAGAGAGACGCCTCATGGGCTGGAGAGGCCCTACAACTTTGATATCTTGGCACAATTGGCCAACACACTGGCCAAATTGTCGCTATACGAGCTCCTAAGACTCTCCAAAGATGTTCGCGTTGCACTGAGCGAGGCACTCCAGAACGCCGACGCATATCTGGTGCAGTCCAATCTCACTGGGGAGAATTCGCCTGCAGATCTTCATGACATTGCTTTCACAGGTGCAATGCCCAACGTTGTCTTCACTCCGCTGGATATGCTTATCAAGACCAACCTGCACGATCGCCCTCTATATTATACTGGGTACATTGGCGATGTCAAGGTGGATCGGATGCACATTGACCCTGGTTCTTCCGTAAGCATCATCCCAAAGAGTCTACTACACCATCTGCACATCCTAATGCATCGCCTGACACCGACAAGCACCGCCATTAGCGGTTTCAATTCAGGCAGAAGCTATCCGATCAGAAAGATTCGTCTGAAATGCCAAATCGGTAATCTTCAATCAGAAGTGACTGTTATGTCATAGATGTGGATACTTCCTACAATATTCTCCTAGGACGTCCTTGGATACATGATTACATGATCGTGCCTTCCATACTGCACCAGTGCTTCAAGTACGTTGATAAGCACGGCTTCGTGAGGACAGAATTTGCTGACATTGATCCTTTTAAAGGGGTCGAATACTACTACTCCGTCTCATGCTTGTACTAGAAGTCAAAAAGGTACCTCGTCGAAAAAGATACTCAAGCTCCAACTGAGGCAGCAACTGGATCGGAAGAACCTCTAACGATCCACCTCCAAGCCCGCAAACCTGGCAGAACTGTACCCCTTACGGCCACTCTGCGTGAGGATACAATCAGCCTCTCTGCACAGGAGGAGCAAATGATAATCCGACTGCCAAGGTCTGGCCAAGTGCCCAGACCTACGATAGAGCCACTGACAATCAGGCTGCCTAGAGTGAGTCAGCAACAAATAGAAGAGCTCAATCCCTCCGTCAAGCCGATGACGGTCCGCCTTCCCAGAATGAATCGACAGCCGAGCGCTAAGCCGAGGACTGCTAGCCAGCCAACAACCCCCCGCCCAGCACCAAGCACCAAACTGGGGGTGGCTAGTATGCCAATGACTCCACGTTTCGCTCCACCCATGGAGCCCCTGATGATTAAGCTGCCCAAGTCATCCTCCCAATCTGCATTGACATAGGGGGTGGTTGAAGAAGAGCCAGAGCTGGCCAAGTATGTGGCTGCTCACACTGATGTTCCATCCATAGATGATGTAATCCCACTGGAAAAGATACCTTACTTCATCAATAAAGGGCTATCTTTGAACTACCTCGAGCTTAATAAGCTTTGTACAATATATGCTATGGAACATGGTATAGGCACCCACATGCACACACAGGTGACAAATGTCTATACCGCAAACCAACTTACTCCAGTGGAAGACGCTTACCGCATAGTCGAGGGAGGGGATCATCCAATCATCTTCGGTCGGAAGAATGATCCATAACCCTTCAGGATAGAAGAAGTTGAGCTCGAGCCCGACACCGAGAGATTGCCCTTCTATCTGTATAGTTCCCGATCCAAGTACCTCATACAAAAACAGGGGTATAATCTGAAAACTACACCAGGTTTGAACTACGGCACTGGACGACGATTACCCTTACAATTGATGGTCTCCGCTGGAAAACTACGAGATTACTACAGCAAGACCAGATGTGGGCTAGGTTATGTTACACCTGCAACAACCCCAGAGAGCTCCAATGAGGAGTGCGAATGTCACTCTCATTCGTCTGAGTCACCCACTTCTGATCCAGACGTCAGTATTGGGGACATATTCAGGCAAGTCTGGTCCGTCAATATGGCATTTTCCGACGCCTACGAAGAAGATGAAGACATTCCTGAACTTCTTGAGTTAAAGCCGTGGGCACAACAGCTAGATGGGCAATGGAAAAAGCGGTTCGAACAAAGAGAGCCTCCCACCGAAGATGAGGTTGTACAAGTTGATCTCGGTGATGATTCCTCTCTAAAGCCCATCTTCGTCAGCAAGAATCTGACAAACGAAGAGCGGGAATCGCTACTGCAACTCGTCAGAGAATACATCGACGTGTTCGCCTGGAGCTACGAAGACATGCCAGGACTGAACCCAGAGGTTGTACTTCACAAACTCAATATTCGGCCGGACGCAAAACTAGTCAAGCAACAGCAACGACGGTTCCGTCCCGATATCATGAATGCCATTGAAGCTGAGGTCAACAAATTGATAGCTAGCGGCTTCATCCGCGAGAAACAACATCCAGATTGGGTAGCCAATATAGTACCAGTCCTCAAGAAGAACAAAAAGATCCGAATCTGCATCGACTTCCGGAACCTGAATGAGGCATGTCCTAAAGATGAGTTCTCCCTCCCTATCACAGACATCATGATTGACAATACCTGCAGCTTCGAGCATATGTCATTCATGGATAGTTTTTTGGGGTACAACCAAATCAAGATGTTTTCTAATGACGAAAAGCATACATCATTCCGAACACCAATTGGCACATACTGCTACTGTAAAACCCCTAAATTTCTACTTTTTTTTATTTATAAATTGGTACTAATTTAAAATTTTGTATTGTACGTCGCGTAATCGTATTGTACGTCGTGTGCGAAGGTTCGTCTTTCGTAATTGCTCGGCGAATGCGAATATGTGCAAGCGTACATATTTTTGAAAAACATTATTTTTATTATTTTTATAGTTTCAAAAAAATATAGACAATAATTATTTCTAGCTATTATTTTCAAGTTTACGATTTCATTTATGAAAGCCTTTTCGTTTATAGCAGTTATTAATAATAAATAATATTCCTAGGTATACATATATTTCCTAAATATTTTGCTAGTTTAATTTAAATAAAAATGAAATTTTCGAGATCTATTAATATTAATATTTTATTATTCAAAAAAATATTTAAAAATAATTATTATTTTCGAAATTATTATTATTGGTATTTTGAAAAATATTTTTTGAAGTTATTATGGCCATTTAATTCTTGATTTAATTTTTGGATTTATTTAAATAGATATCTATATTTGGAATTAGAATTATCTCATTGGTTTTAAATTAAAGGATGTAAATTTAATTTGATTTAAATTAGATTTGGATTTGGATTTGGATTTGGATTTGATTGCTTTTAAACTAAATAAGGAAATATCTAAATTGGGTTTTAAATATCCTAGTCCATATCTAATTGGGAATTCCCACATCTTATAAATAGGCAGGTACTCCTCCAATTCATTATTCATCCACAATACTTCTCCACAAATCTACGTACATCGTGTCTGTGTACATCCAAATTCTTATTCCATTATTTTACATGTACATTATTTATTTTCTTCCCCGTGTCGGACACACCCCGACATCAATAAATTCCCAAACCCTAGTCTTAATCCTAAACCCTATCCCGTCTTGTCCTCTGCCATCTCCTTTGCAGTACCCGTCTCCTGCCACCAATAACCCCGTCACCCTTAAACTACGTCGACACACCCAACTTCGCCGCATCCTCGACACCAGCCACTCATCGCCACCACCATTAGTAGCACCATCATGTGCTCGTCCCCGACTACCAGACCAACATTACCACCAGCCAAGGTCATCACCCTCACCACCAACATATCGGACGTCCGCCCTCTCCACAGCCACACCACCACCCGGACCACCAGCCAGACCCACGCCAACCCCGCAACGCCACCACCACCCGGATCACCGGCCGACCCAACTCTCCCCGCCGGTGTTACTGCCGACAAACCCAGGTCCACCGTCACCTTGCTCCCCTCTCCACCGCCAAGACATACCACCATCGCCACGACCATCGTCATCACCACCGTCCCTCACCGCCATCACCACCGACCATCAAAACCAGAAAGAAAGAAAACCCTAAGACTTACCTCGCCGACCGACCGTCCGTCGACGCGCGCGTCCGATCCCCCCGTCTGTGACCGCTGAACACCCGCCGCCGCTGCTCTCCCTCATTTCTCCTGTTCCTCCCGCCGACCCCGGTCTTCTCCTCCGCGAGTGCCCCTCCCCTCTAACCCACCGTCGACGAGCCCCCACGTAAGCCCTAACCGCCGCCCCGTCGTTCTCCCGTTCCTCCGCCCACGCAGCCGACCGCCCCTGTCCCGATCAGTCGCCCGCCGGCGTCCTCCCCTTCGCCGCGAGCCGCCGGCGCCTCCACACCCACTCTCTGGCCTCCTTCCCCCGAGTCCCCGGTCAGCGGCGCCACCGACTCCGTACCGCGCGGAAGTCCGACGCCTCCTCTTCCCCTCTCATGTTCACTTTCCCCTTCGATCTCGTCCTTTTTCTCCTTCCAGCTCCTCCCGGTGGCGAACCACGCCGAAAAACCTCTCCCGCTCCCTTCTCCCTCGCTCACTCGATCTCTCTCTCTCATCCCTCACTGAGTCTTCTCTTTCCTTTTTTTTTGTTTTTGTTTTGTTCCTTACAGGTTTAAGCCGCTGGCTGAGAACCATTGGGTTGTTTCATTGTTTTTTTATATTATTTTTATTTTATTGTTTTGTTTTGCTACTTTGTGTTCTGAGGAGAACCACTTAAACCTTTTTTTTCTTCTTTGTTTTTTTTATTTGAGTACTCTTCTTTGCTATTTTGTGTTCTGAGGAGAACCACAGTACATCGGTTTAAATTTATTATTATTATTATTATTATTATTTTATTTTGTTAACCATTATAATTGTTATTATTTTATGTTTTGTTTGTTTCCTTCTTCTTCTATTTATTATTATTATTATTATTATTATTATTATTATTATTATTATTATAATATTTTTGCAAAAGAAGCCATTGTGCAATATCTTAATATTATCACTAGGTAATATTTTAGGGGGTTTATTATTTAGTAATATTGTTATTGTAATTTATCTATTTAAAATATAGTTTTGATTTATAAATTATAACTTGATAAAGATAAGAGATTTAGTCCTAAGATAATTTTTTTTTTCTAGTCTTTTTAAACATAGTTTTGATTATAAATTTCCAAGTAAGTATTTAATTAGAATTATTTGATTTTCATAAACAAAACTCCATTTTTAGTATTCTAAATAAATTCAAGTTTGCATATATTATTTTTTTATATTATTCATTCGATTATCTTCCAGTCCATGACCAATCCCAACATTCCTATTTCCTCTCCAATTCTACACTTCATTAAATTCATCCATAACCAAATTGACCGTTCTGGACCCGATGCACCGGTCTGTACCACCAACAGAGCTCCCCTTGTGTAGTTGTTACACCAAAGTCGCAGTTCATACCACCATGATTATCGCAGCACACCAGGCGTCCTACCAGGCAAGACACCTTGCCATTCGCTGTTTAATTATTTTAGCTCATATTTCATGCATTATTTATTTTTTTTATGCAAAATAAACTGTGATACGTGGCATAACTGTTAGAACTTACTGTTCATTTATATTTTCTGCTGTGTATTATTTTTCTTACAAATTAAACCTAGATTTAAGGGACCACCTTGTGTGTTGCATTCATTGGCCTTGACACGTTGTAACACGAAGTTGTGTGTCGCATGTAGGACACGAAAGTGCGTGATTGGCTAGCCACCAGTACGTACAAGCCGTGCGATAGGAATAACCGCTAATAAAGGTTGCATGATTAGTTTGACTTAGCGGTTATAGAGGTTACTATTGTGGATACAATAAAGTAGGCATTGGGCGGGGAGGACAATTCCTTAGCGTATGGGCTTCGATGTACTTTTCCTTGTGACCCGGACTCTCTGCTGGAGATACGGGATTGATGACCCATGACTACTGACGGCCACTGACGATTCTGCGGAACGTCATGCTCTTACTGATGGGGCCTCTGGTGCCCAAGGGAGACTACGCCGATCCTATTTAGCCAGGGTCCATGCGTAAGAAGGATTGTTCTTAACTACATTTCATTTAGAACGGTTAGGCACCTTATCCGTTAGGTACGAGTACTTTTGGTTTGGGTACTTGTATCTGACGGTGGCTTGGAATAATAGCTTGTCGCGGATTAGTTTGTCACATCTTGTCCTTGTTTGGTTGTAGGTGTGACTTACTACTTCGATAAGAAGGTATTGAACCTTGTTGGGGTCCGGATACCATATTGGATTCTTAGCATGGAAAGATACGTCGCCATGAATTAGTTTACCATCTCCTGTCCTTGTTTGGTTAGGGGGATGGTACGCTCGTTCAGTAGGTGCGTATTAGAACATGTTATAGTTCAATTTACTTATTTATTTGAGCAATATTTATTCAGTTTATATGGCATGATATTATGTGTCTTGTTACGTCCCTCTGAGGACCTGGTTATCTCTCCAGGTGTGTACTATTGTCATTCGCAGGTGCTCTAGCTTTCGTCGTGATCATCGCTACTTCTACGAGGATGATTGCACTTGGATCATCTTCGCTTCGCTCGCCAAATTTATTTCTTTACTCATGTATTTTTCCTTTACTTGTTGGTAGTGGATTTGTCTCCGCCCAACATATTGTATCAAGACAAATTTATTCTCATTATATGACATCTTCTATTCATTTATTTTGTGTGGATGAGATTAGTTGTGGTTTTACTGCATTTTACAGCTTATGTATTTATACGAGGCTTCCATACATTGGAGTATACTTCGTATGAATACAGCTGGCATGTCTACGTTCCTAGTCCTACGTATTTTGGGACTGGGGCATTACAGCTACACAGTCATGTCTTTCGATTTAAAGAATACTGGCGCCATCTATCAAAGAGCTATGAGCGTCATCTTTAGAGACCACTTGCGCAAGACAGTGGAATGCTACATCGACGACATCACTGTCAAAATCCGCTCTAAAGAAGATCATCTGCATGATCTGAGGACAGTGTTCGACCTAATGCGAGCGCACAATTTGAAGATGAATCCCAAAAATCCTTCTTGGGCGTATCCAGGGGAAAGTTCTTGGGTTTCATCATTACTTTCCAAGGTATCCACATAGATCCGGAGAAGACGAAGGCAATCATGGAGATGGGTCCCCCGAGAAATCTCCGTAAACTCCGAGGCCTTCAAGGGAGGCTGGCCTACATTAGGAGGTTTATCTCCAACATCTCCGGATGATGTCAGCCATTCACCCACCTCATGAAAAAGGTGTTTCATTCATATGGGATGAAGAATGTCAGCGCGCCTTCGACAACATCAAAGAATATCTGTCGAACCCTCCAGTTCTGGTGGCCCCGGTTGCTGGAAAACCATTCCTGTTCTATGTGCGAGCTATGAAGCATTCTCTTGGTGCTCTACTAGCACAAAACAATGATGCAGGCCATGAACAAGCTATATATTACCTCAGCCAAATGATAATAGGGTCGGAGCACCGATACACAGCCGTAGAAAAGGAATGTCTTACTCTGGTTTTCGCCATTCAGAAGATGCGACTCTACGTTACGGGACAAACCATCCATGTCGTATCAAGAGTCAACCCCCTCAGGGTCCTCATGACCAAGCCAGGTGTACTCAGCTCTCGCCTCGCTACCTGGGCAATATTACTGTCTCCCTACCATATGATCCTCGTCCCGCAGAAGGCTGTTAAAGGTCAAGCTCTGGCAGACTTTTTAGCAGCTCATCCAGGTTCGGAGTCAACCAGAATATACGAAGAGGTTCCAGATGAGGTCGCCAATTCAAATGCAGTCTCCCATGATGCCATGTGGCGAATGTTCTTCGACGGTGCTTCTAGAACTGGGCCCAACGGCAATATTGTCGCTGGAGTCAGAGTGGTGCTGATTTCTCCCTCCGGGCTGGTGAACAATCGGGCTTACTCCCTCACGGAGCCCTGTTCAAACAATATGGCCGAGTACAATGCTTTGGTCATTGGCCTCCGACTTGCAAAGGAGCTGGGGGTAGAGTATCTGGAAGCATACGATGATTCGCAGTTAATCGTCAATTAGATCCGAGGTTCATACGAAGTTCGCCATGAAGATATGATCCCTTATCACCAAATAGCGATCGACATCATCTCTTCCTTGGAAGGATTCTTCATAGAACACGTCCTCAGGCTCCAAAACATTGAAGTGGATGCCCTAGCAGGCCTTGTCGCTTCCTTAGCAGTTACGAATAATGTTCACCACTTGGTTGACGTAATAGGCCGTGAATTGGTCTGTTCCAAGAACAATGTTCAATGTGTTGAGAGTTACTCTGCTCTGACGGTCAATGAAGCACCAGACTGGAGACAGCCATTCATTGACTTCGTAGTCTATGGCATCTGGCCGAAGAATCCAAAAGAAGCCACTTCCATCAGAAGACGTTCCTTAAGATTCTTCTTCGATACAGAGACAAAAATGCTGTATCGGCAATCATACGATGGATTACTGCTTCGATGTCTGTCAAACACATACGCCAAATAAGCTGTACGAGAAGCATACGACGGTGTCTGCGGGGCCCATCAGCCTGGCCCAAAGTTGCAAGACCGCCTTCACCGAATGGGCTACTACTGACCTACGATGGTTGCAGATGCAATGGACTATGTACGAAAGTACAAAGCCTGTCAAGTCCATGAAGATTTTATTCACCAGCCATCCGAGTTTCTACATCCGACGGTAGCATCCTGGCCATTTGAAGCATAGGGAATGGATATCATTGGTCCAGTCACTCTACCTTCATCCAGAGGACACCGATTCATACTCGCAATCACAGATTACTTCTCCAAATGGGTGGAAGCTGTTCCGCTCACAGAAGTGAAGACATGAAATGTGATCAGCTTTCTCAAGCATCACGTAATCTACCGCTATGGACTTCCCCGAAGGATCATCCACGACAACGGTCTGCAGTTCGCAAGCCACGCCTTTTATCGGTTCTGCGACAAACACCGAATCCAGAATGTTGCTTCAATGCCGTACAATCTAACAGCGAATGGGTTGGCAGAAGAATTCAATAAAACTATAATCAAGCTGCTCAAGAAGTTCGTATCTTCCAACAAATACGACTGGAATGAGAAGCTTGGCGAATGCTTATGGACATACCATACTGTAGGAACGAAATCGTAAAGCACAATACTCTAGAGAGGGGGTGAATAGAGTTGGCAGCAGAAAAATGCTAATTAAAATTGTTAGCAGCAAGATCACAGAATAATAATCACAACTAAATAATGTAAAGGCAGAGATAAGAAAGCAAACGCAAAGACAGCGATGTATACTGGTTTCCCTCTGTTGAGGACTAATCTAGTCGGTAGAACTCTTGCTACCAGTTGAATCCACTATTGGCAAAACCGTAAGTTTTCTTACGAAGTCCTTGCAACTTCTACAACGCGAGCTTTGATACGAAGAACTCGTCCAACTTCAATTTTGAAGAGTTGAATCTTCTATCAAGCCTCTGATTACAATCACTCTGAAACTTCTAGACCGCACCGCACTAGCAAATCGACTAGAGGATTGTAACTGGCTTGGGATCTGAAATTTGAAGCTCGAGAAAAAACTCTTTGGAAGACTGAAAGCTTTTTTTAGAAGAGAGAAGATTGAAAGTGAATGAGTGAGTTGAAATGATCGAAATCCTTCTCTATTTATAGGAATTCCAAAGACAGAATTCTGGTAGAATTTGGGCAGAACTCGATGAGAAAATCTCGGTCAAATCCGCAACTGCAGGAGGACCAAGTTCCAAAGAATTCAAAAATTAAAACGGCCACTAACCGAACTCTGGCCGAGTTCTGTCAGGGTTAGGTTAGGTTTTTAAAAATAGTTTTTGGGGACTTTTGAAAACCTTTTTGAAAACCTTTTTGAAGCTTTTGTTAATATGAATGTTTTTCAAAACTAAGGATATTTTAAAAATATTTTGAAATTATTTTGGAATAGCCTATTTGCCAGTACGACTCAGTGTACAACGTATTCCTAGACTCAATAAAATGAAAAATACATTGCTCAAAGAAATACAGATTCGAACATGCAAACATTGCTTCGGTCTTGAACTGAGTAGATAGCTGTTCTTGATCATGTCCCAGAGTCCGAGATATCCTGACTAGCTTCATATATCGAGACAGAGTTTGATCAATTATTAAAATCAGTTTGACCATATGACCAATGGGCCAACAATCTCTTCTATTTTGATAATTGACAAACTATGAATGATATAACATCTTTGCTTGGAATAAAAATCAAAAATAATAAAATTGTTCATATTCCTGCATTTTCTCAAAAAGAATGTTAGATCCTTTATTTTCTCCCCCGTTATCACTTAGCAAAATAATTACAAAAGAGAAAAACTCTCCCGCAATTAATACATAAATAACAAACAGTGAAGAAACACAAAAAAATAATCATGAGAAATGATAGAAATAGTAAGAAAAATAGAATGACATCATATAGCATGTATTTGTCTCAGGCAGTTTATAACAGAGAATTATTTCACAGGCAGTTTATAATAAAGAAGCAGATAAAGATGCAATAAATAAGTAAATAAACTGATGTGAAACATAAACTACGCATCTCATAAAGATAAAAAAAGATGTCCAAGAGACATAAAAAAATATCCAGTACAAGTCCTCAAAAGAAATACTGATAATAAAGTCTAAAGACAGAAACTTGGAATGTCGGAGCATTTCCAAGTATACAGTAGATAATGTATAAGTCTCAAAAATCAACTAATATATCACATCTCCTCCTCCTCATCATCATCATCAGCATGACCGGCATGTCCAGAAGGACCAGCTGCAGAGGTACCAGCTCCAGAAGGGTGAGGAGGAGCGCCAGTGTAAAACTCACCAACATAGTCTCGAGGAGCATGGTCAGAACGGTACCAATCATATGCATTACCGGGCTGAAAGTAGGCATGAACAGCCTCATTCTCACAGCGGTAACCAGAGAAGGCTAGATCTCTAGGAATAGAACCGGCAGAATGTCCAGTCTGGGCGAATCGGAGATCAGCGAGAGAATTTGCTATCGCCTGATAACGAGTGACATCGCGAAACTCACGCTCGCAAGCCATATCCGTCATCGAGACGTGCAAATCCGAAAGGTGCTGGTGTATGCCCTCAAAGGTCATGGCATACTGCTGAGGAGGTAGAGGAGGTGGAGCAGTAGGAGGAGCAGTAGGAGGAGCAGCAACAGTCATACTACGACGAGATAATTTCAGAAACTTGGGCTCAGGGTCTTGAGTACAAGTTGACAAATCAATATCGAAACGCTGGAAGATGCGTGGAAGAATCATCGCATAAGAGAGATTTCTATCTCTTGCACGACATCGTCCCATCATCTGGATAATGGTCTTAGGGGCAGAAAATGGAATCCCCTTAAGAATGTGATACATAGCAGATAATTCAAGAGATGTCACATCATCCTTTGAAGTAGACTTCGGAAGGATAGTGGAGTAGATGATGCGGTGCAATTCATAATTAAACAAGTTCAAGTTGTTTGCCTTGAACTTTCTAGAGCGAACTCGATCAGGTGCACAGAGTTCCGCTTTGAAACTAGTAAGTATCGTACCGTCGGGGAATTCAAATTCAGTGATATCAACAAGCGGTTCACCTTCGTTGGGAATACCAAGGATTTTCGCTAAGAGGACATCATTGAAATTGATATCTAGTCCGCCAACACGAGTACTTACGTCAAACGTGTTTAATATGATATTGCAGTAGAATAGTCTAATGGCATTAGTTGCTACTGGTGTAGCACCCAGTTTCCCAAATGAAGGTAATTTTAAAATTTGGTGTTTATAATTATTTTAATAATAATATTTAATTCATGATATGATTTTTGGTGATTTTAAATCATTTTAAAATTATTTAAATCAATGACTTGTGGTTTTGACGTTTTGCTAGTGAAACCCTAGAGACTGTTTGACCTAGAGCCTAACTATGTGATTATGATATTTTAATATCATTTTTAGCCTAAGGATATTTTTGCATTTAACCTCTTTAAATTATTTTGATATTATTTTATTATTTATGATATTATTTTGGGGTTATTTGAGTCGGGTTCGAATTTCAACTCAATCCGACTTGAAATGGGGACCCGGGGGTAGTTTGACTCTAGTGGGACCCACACACTAGTTAGACATGGTCCAAATGATATTAATTTTAGTCCATATGATAGAAATATTTTAGTTAGAGGTTAGACTAATTATTATGGATAAGGTTAGTATGATTAGAGACTTTAGAATAACTAATTTAGTCCCAACCAATTAGCCCTTTCCTAATACTCATAGAATAGGTTAGTGGGGGCATTTTGGACCTTACCATAATAGGACAAATAGCCCCATATGGCCAGCCACTTTAGGAGAGGATAGGCTCAAGTTTATTTCATTATTCTCATCCACACTCTCTCTCTTGTTCTTCCCTAAATTCCTAGAGAGCAATCCCTAGCAATTTCTCCACCAAATCATTCCATTTCACCACCAAATCTTCTTCTTTCCTTCTCCATTCTAGCCAAGAAGGAAGCTACCCAAGTTTGGGAGGATTCGAAGCTCGTTCGTGTCCTTTTGGAATCTCTACGTGTCGGTGTCGCTCCGGAAAGGCTTTTCTTCGATTCGATCTACCGGGAGGTATAAATCCCTTCTCTTTTTCATTTCCTCATGCATATAGGTCTATTTTGAACCCATAGGAATGACCCCATAGTTGTATCTCTATTTGTGTCCATTTTGTGTCCATTTGGAGGTCATAGGAGTGTCCTTTGTGTTATGGTTGTGTCCATGTAGGAAAATCCCAAATTTGGACACACTATGTGTTGTTGTTATGTATGAATGAATTATTACATATTTAATCTCATATTTTTGTATTGGAGATGTGTTCTATAGTGTCTCATATATATATATTAGTGTAGAGAGTGAGTTCTTGATATATTATGTTATATACTTGTGTTCTTTTGTCTCAAACTACCTAAATCCGTCATGATTTTTATCCACGTTTTTAATTTCAGCCCTAACTTAGAAATGTCATAACTTCTCGCTGAAAGCTCGGTTTAATCTTCCATTTTTTTTAAAAGAAGCGTATTGAAGTTAGATTTCCAAAAACATGTATTAATAGGCCTAATTCTTTCTCTAACTTTCTGGAGAATTATTTGAGTGTCAGCTGTACGAAAGACAAACGTGTTCTCGGTGTTTTCGCGATTCCGGGAGTTTCCGGAAACGAAAATGCGATCCGTTTGAAGTTTCGGAAAGCTAACACATAGATCTATAATATACTTTAATCCTAAATTTTAATTCATACTAAGATGGTACAGTATTGATTATTAGTAGGAGTTACTATTCGGCATATGCATTTTGTGCACCCTTGTGTGTAATATAATGTTCTATTTGATTTTAACCCATGTTAATGTATATACATTATGTAATTAAATAGAGAATGCAAGCATGAGTAAATGGTTAAATAAATAATGTATGAGGTATAAGTATCCTATCTAATGTAAGCATGTATAAGTATGGCTTGTAATGAATATGTAGATTCCATAGTATGTAATGTATGGTGCATATAGTGGTACAAAAGAATAATGAATGATGAATGAATGCAAGCATGAATATAATGTAATAATAGATGTAATGTATGCAATATACAAGTTAATGAGATGTAATATTCTATGTTAACATAAATCCTATATTACCTCATGTACCCCCTTACACTATGTTGACACTATCACACTTGACACATTGTTCACTTATACTTTGACACTTTTTGATATATACACTATGTATGCCCATTTAACCCTCACTTGCCCCTTTGCCATGTTCACATACACACACATAGCCTCTTAAATAAGTATTTATGAATATAGTTAACTTAGCTATGTATATATATTATATATATGTTAGCATATTGTGTTATAATATATAAGTTTATATAACCATTTGAAATGCCATGATTATAGACCTAATATTGAATACCAATATATGCATGTGTATATATGTGTCGACATATATAGCTTAAAGTAATAGATTACCTAGTGTCTATCCAATGTGAATTCTTGCCTATTTGAGTATTGAATAATTGCATGCTATATAGAGTTGGGTGTATGTTGGCTTGTATAGCCTTGTATTGATGTGTGCTTGCTAGGATAGTCTTGGTTAGGCCTAGTAAGACTTACTGGATTAGGACATGACCTAGTTTGACCTAGTTTGACTAGTGCAGTTGACCAGAGTTGACCAAGGGTTGACTTTGGCCTAGTTTAACCTAGATTCATGTAGAATGCATTGTAGTGCTTTATATTACCTTTCTGGATATGTTGTGACTTGTGTTGTTCTAATTAGGAGCCAGATACCTCTCCTCGGATAGTATCTTTACCTTGGACATTCAGATATCAGGCGAGTACATTTTCTGATCGTTTCATACTTTTTACGAATTATATTCTCGCTCTAGATTACTTTTACTTGATGCTGTCACGTTATCATCACGGATTGGTACTATATGGATCTCTTCTTGGGATGTTACCCCCTTAGCGGGCGTATCGGATACTTTATGACATGTGTTTCATGTACATCATGTATTCCTTGCTTCTGTGTTATTCATGTACACTTATGTTCTCTCATGTTCTTACATGTACGTTCATGTACTCTCATGTTCTTTCATGTACGCTCATATTTCCTCATATATTTCTTGTATAACCAAAACATAATGTCCGTATCGTAACTTGAATAGATCCTTGTGTATTGATTGTGGGTAGGGATGAGTATAAATGGTCATGTGATTTACCCATCATGTACACTCTGTTACTTTTCATGTTCATCATGTACAACCTAAGCCAATTACATGCCATCTCGTACTCTAAATCACTAGTCACTTACAGTTCTTACTTATCATGTATATATATTTCCAGTTATCAAATATCTCTCATGTTTTCATGTACATCTTCTTACAGCGTTTCATGTATCTTATTCTATTGCCTGCTTTATATTTTCTGACATGATATGAACTGCATGAGATGTATTGTGCTCGCTCCTGTCCTGACTGGACCTGTTGATAAATTTTATAGATAGCCTGGAGGTTGCCTGCTAGCCTAGAGGAGACAGTAGAGGTTGCATAGATAGCTAGGGTTTTTGCTTATAGTTTATTTTCAGTCATCTTGAGTTGTATTTATGGATTACTGTATTTGGGTTTTGAGATGTATTCTGAGTTTTTATCTTAGACACTTAGACTTCTATCTATTGTATCTCTTTTCGATTTCATGTTTTATCTATCTTCCTTTATGCTCTACCTTAGATGTGATTGAGTTTACATTCTGCTATGTCACCCCCATTCGGGGAGTATAAACTGTTTAGTCTTATACTGTTAGATGCATTGAGACCTAGGACAGTGTTCTACCGTCGACACTGCGGTGTAGGCTGGGCGTTGTTATGTTCTCGTGCCCTAACTCTAGGGTGCGGGTCGTGACAACTGGAAAACAAAGTTTAACAAAATATTGTAACCCTAATGCCTCAAAATAAGGGCGGTGTTCTGGAAACACAGTCCACTTGATAGGAGCGCCTGCGCATATGGATCTCATGGAGAAGTCTCCATACCACAGTAGGGCTTGATCTAGGGTTTGAAAGTAAAACCCATCGAATGCGCCATCGCTAGATTGGACTGGCGAAAAGAGGAAATCCGTGGGTGGATTCGAAGATGAACCTTCCTCACTAGGATTGGTCGTCTTCTTCATCTTGAAGGGGTTAAATCCCTTAGGTGCCATTGTGCAATAAAGTAAAATGCACGAAATTGAAAGGAGGAGAAATATGAAGTTATACCTCCCGAGATTCGAATATGTTGTAGAGAACAACGAACTCCGCATGAATCCAAAATTTGGATGGATTTCACCACGTAGATTGGGAGAGAAGGAGTGGTAAAGAACTAGGGTTTTAGAGCTTTTCGCATGACTGTTGTGCTGTGATGGTGGATTTTAGAAGCAATGAAGAAGAAAGACTCTCGGGTTCTGGTTATATAACCTTATACCCTAACCGAATTTGGGCCGAATTCGGTCCGAAGTCTGGCCAAATTCGCCTGGGGTTAGATTGGAACACTTTCTTTTTCATTGGCTCATTTCAAAGATTTAATTCAAAGATTAGTAATTTTGATATTCAATTAATATAATTAATGTTATTTTATAAATTAAATTTCGTTACACAGCGACTGTTTCTGATTAGCTGTAGGAGTACTATCCCAGCTGGCGGAGGTTCACTGGGGAACTCTTAAATACCGCTTCGCTTCAACCGTAGTTGTGGTGACATACAGACTCTTTATTGGCTTGTCTCTAACACAGTTTTTGCATATTAAAATAAAATCATAAAATAAAATTAATTCACATTATTGACGTCCAAAATTCCTAATTCTCGACGTAAATAATTGAGACGATCTTCTGCTAGAGGTTTTGTGAAAATATCAGCCAATTGATTCTCGGTATCTATGTACACAAGGTCAATATCTCCATTTTGATGATGATCTCTAAAAAATTGATGTCGAATCTCGATATGCTTAGTACGAGAATGACATACTGGATTCTTAGTCAAATTAATAGTGCTCGTGTTATCACAGAAAATGGGAATATGTGTGTAAAATAAATCATAGTCTTCTAAGATTTGTTTCATCCACAAAATCTGAGCACAACAACGTCCTACGACGATATACTCAGCCTCTGTTGTTGATAGGGCTACAGAATTTTGCTTTTTACTAAACCATGAGACTAAAGCCTTGCCTAAGAAATAACATGTGCCGCTGGTACTTTTTCTATCAACTTTACATCCAGCAAAATCTAAATCCGAGTAACCAATAAGGTCAAAGGACTTAGTTTTGGGATACCATAAGCCAACAGAAGAAGTGTCCTTAAGGTATCGAAAGATACGCTTAACTGCGCACAGATGTGATTCCTTTGGATTAGCTTGAAAACGTGCACACAGGCAAACACTAAACATAATATCTGGACGACTAGCAGTTAAATAAAGTAAACTACCGATCATACCTCGATACTTACGTGTGTCGACTGGCTTGCCTTGTTCATCAATATCAAACTTTGTTGAAGTTGCCATCGGAGTGCCAATAGGTTTGACATTGTCCAGATCAAACTTCTTTAGCAAATCTTTTGTGTACTTGGCTTGATTTATGAATATCCTATTGTCAGTTTGTTTGATTTGCAGTCCGAGAAAGAATTTCAGCTCTCCCATCATGCTCATCTCAAACTCATTCTGCATACACTTAGAGAATTCTTGACACAGAGATTCATCAGTAGATCCAAATATAATATCATCAACATAGACTTGTATTAAGAGAAGCTTGCCATTAAAAGACTTAATAAAAAGTGTAGTGTCAACCTTGTCTTTTGAAAAACCGTTGTCAAGTAGGAAAGAGCTTAGACGATCATACCAAGCACGAGGGGCTTGTTTTAATCCGTACAAAGCTTTCTTCAACTTGAAAACATGATCAGGGTTTTTAAAATCTGTGAAACCTGGAGGTTGTGCTACAAAAACTTCTTCTTTTATAAAACTATTTAAAAATGCACTCTTGACATCCATTTGAAATAATTTGAAATTATAAAAATATGCAAATGCACATAACATGCGAATGGATTCTAATCTCGTAACTGGGGCATAAGTCTCATCGTAGTCGATACCTTCTTTCTGATTGTATCCTTGAGCTATGAGTCGAGCCTTATTACGAGTCACTAAACCATTCTCATTCAGTTTATTTCGGAATACCCAACGGGTGCCAATGATCGGATGATCAATAGGCTTGGGAACAAGTTCCCAAACTTAATTTCGTTCAAATTGGTTTAATTCTTCTTGCATAGCATCTATCCAAAAACTATCACTACATGCTTCATCAATAGTTTTGGGTTCTAGCTGTGAAATGAATGCAACACTAGAAACAATATCTCTACTGGATGTACGAGTACTTACACCTTTGGTAATATCACCAATTACCAAATCCTTTGGATGATCAGCCGTAAATTTCAATCGTTTCGACAGACTCTGAAGGTAGCTAGTTCCTGGATCTTCTCTAGGAGGATCAGCTAGTGTCAAGCTTGGTTGAGAAATAGCTGTTGTTGAGCTTGGTACAGTTAGATCTTCGTCATTGTCATCGATAGTCATTTGATTCAGTTCATCAAAAGTGACATTGATTGACTCTTCGATGATTATGGTTCGTTTGTTGAAGACTCTGTATCCTTTGCTCTTGGCCGCATAACCTAAAAATATACCTTCATCGGCCTTTTCGTCAAACTTTTCCAAATTGTCTTTTGTATTAAGAATAAAGCACTTACAACCAAATATTCTAAAATATAAAACTGATGGAATTCTATCAAACCATAACTCAAATGGAGTCTTCTTCGATTTGGGTCGAATTAGAACTCTATTGAGAACAAAACAAGCTGTATTGACAGCTTCAGCCCAGAAATATTTGGGTAGACTAAACTGGTTTAACATTACTCTGGCCATTTCGAATAGAGTTCTGTTCTTACGTTCCATAACTCCATTTTGTTGTGGAGTCCTAGGACAGGAGAACTCGTGTACAAAACCGTGTGTGTCACAAAATTGCTCAAAATCTGTATTCTCGAATTCGCCACCATGATCGCTTCTAATACGAGTGATCATGTAACCTTTTTTATTCTGTACTTTCTTACAAAAGGCGACAAATTTGGATAATGTATCATTCTTGCGTGTCAAGAAGTATACCTACGTGTGTCTAGAGTAATCATCTACAATTACAAAAGCATAAAGCTTACCTCCGAGGCTAGCAACTCTGCTAGGACCAAATAAGTCCATATGTAGCAATTGTAGAGGTCTAGTAGTACATTCTGCGTTTACTGACTTGAATGTGGATCTGGTAGCTTTGTTCTTTTCACATTGGCTGCATACCGAATCCTTCTTGAATGTTATGTACGGTAAACCGCGTACTAGCTTCTTCGTGGATAATCTTGAGATTGTGTCCATATTTGCGTGACCGAGTCTCATATGCCACAGATGACTCTCATTACTTTTAGCCATTAAGCATCTACCTGAAATGTTAGTTTCTTCCAACAAATAGAAAATATATATGTTGTCTTCCCTGATACCTTCAAAGATAGTACTACCAGTTGAGCTATCAACTATAGTACATTTGTCTTTGCCAAAGTTGATGCCATAACCATGATCAGCTAGATGACTTACGCTGAGTAGATTATGTTTCAACTCGGTAACCAGACAGACATCCTTAATCACAGGATAGGGAGACTTACCAACATCACCGATACCAATGATATACCCTTTCAAGTTATTACCGAAGGAAACATAACCTTTCTTCTTCTTCTTCGACAGTGTTGCAAATAATGTAGCGTCACCGGTCATATGCCGTGAACAACCGCTGTCGAGGATCTATTTGCTTTTAGCATGTGAAAGGTGTTCCACCTACAAAACAATTTGCAGATAAAACTTTTGGTACCCATTTCTTGTAGGGTCCTGAAATATTAGCTTTTGGTATCCATGTATAAATATTTAAATCAACAAGCTTTCTGATTCTACATACAGAAGAAATGTGACCAATGTGGCCACAATAATGACATTGTGCATGTTTAGTGTTGAAAGCTGAGTGATGTGCACGGTTGGTAGGTTTAGGTTTTCTAGAATAGAAGAAAGCATACCTATAATCCTGTTTGGGCTTAACCTTTTGGGGTAAAGGTTTGATAGGGTTACGTCTGACAGTGTTTGGCTTGGAAATGTTCCAATTTTTTGGTAAGTGACACGTGTTAGGGTAGGAAGCAGCAGTCTCAGGCTGTTTTCCTAACCTAATTTCCAATTTTTTTGGAAGTGTCGTACAACTTAGTATAATCAGAAGTGAGTGTTTCCATTCTGATTTGTGCACTTTGAAGACTTTTCTTCTCTTTAGAAAGTTCTTCTTTCAGTTGGTCAATAACCTTGTCTTTCTCTTCAGATGACTTGGTAGTCTCGTATAATAAGAGCTTAATAGAGGAAAGCTCACCAGACTCACTAACATTATTTCTAACCTCAGCTAGTAGGTCGATAAGTCTTCCTATTTCACCTTTGTACTCTTTGAGTACCTTCTTAGAGGTCTGATATTTTTTATGCAGTTTCCTGTAATCACTTATCAGTTCACTAAAGGCATCTCCTAATTGCTCAAAGGTGAAGTCATCATATGTATCAACTACAGGTTCAGTAGGTACCTGATCGGATGCCATAAAGCATACGTTTGCAGCGTCTTCTGATTGTTCATCTTCTGAGTCGCTGGCTTCACTTTCATGCCATATGCTGGTGTTGGCATATCTCCGAGATGTTGATCTCTTCAGGTTCCTTTTTTCATACCTGTTGCTCTTCTTGCTTGATGATGAGTTTGTAGGACAATCCTTCTTCATGTGTCCCTTCTTCTTGTAGCCATAGCAGACAGCATCATCTTGATACCAGTTGTTGCTGTTATTGTTTTCTTTGGCTTTCTTCTCATATCTCATGAATCTTTTGAATTTCCTTGCTAGAAATGTTTGATCTTCAGCATCAGATTCACTGCTGTCTGAATCACCCTTCAACAGCTTTTCTGTGCTGAGCCTTGAAAGCGATTGTCTTCTCCTTTGGTGCAGGCTCTTCAAAATCTTGTAGCTCCAGTTCATGAGTGAGTAGCTTACCCATGAGTACTTCGAGGGACATAGTTGTGTGGTTGTTCCCTTCAATGATCGCAGTAGCCTTTGGAATCCAGTTCTTGGTAAGTGCTCGCAGGAGTTTGCGAATCTTTTCATGGTTACTGTAATCTTTGCCTAGGGAGAACAAAAGATTTACAATATCCAAGAATCTTTCGAACATCTGAGTAACTGTTTTGTTAGGCTTCATCTTGAACACCTCATACTCTTGAGTAAGTCTGCTGACTTTTGATTCTTTGAC
Source organism: Iris pallida (assembly GCA_029216955.1). NCBI lineage: Eukaryota > Viridiplantae > Streptophyta > Magnoliopsida > Asparagales > Iridaceae > Iris > Iris pallida. The sequence goes on from JANAVB010001997.1 coordinate 5,620,857, forward strand.
TTGAGTCGTGCCTTCATGTGTGACTTCAAGAAGCTTCCACACTTCATTAGCAGTTGTGCAGATAGATACCCTGTTAAATTCAGTTGTCTAAAGCACAAAATAAAGCATTAATAGCACGTGCGTCAAGACTGGCCTTTTTTCTTTTCTTCCTCTGTATATCTGTTATGGGGTTTTTCTACTAAAACTCCATCAACATTTATACGAGGTGGCTTTTGATAGCCATCAATAACAATAGACCATAAATCAAAGTCAAGTGATTTCAAGAAGAAACTCATCCGTGTTTTCCAATAGGTATAGTTCGTACCATCAAATAGTGGAGGTCTGTTTGTGACCTGGCCTTCACTTGTGAATTTTACAGTTGCCATGTGTTGTGCTGTGATCTATATATCAATTAATTAAATGAATAAATAATTATAATGTTACCTTGCTTTACCTGTAACACCAGCTCTGATACCAATTGTAGGAACGAAATCGTAAAGCATAATACTCTAGAGGGGGGTGAATAGAGTTGGCAGCGGAAAAATGCTAATTAAAAATATTAGCAGCAAGATCACAGAATAATAATCACAACTAAATAATGTAAAGGCAGAGATAAGAAAGCAAACGCAAAGACGGCAATGTGTACTGGTTTCCCTCTGTTGAGGACTAATCCAGTCGGTAGAACTCTTGCGACCAGTTGAATCCACTATTGGCAAAACCGCAAGTTTTCTTACGAAGTCCTTACAACTTCTACAACGCGAGCTTTGATACGAAGAATTCGTCCAACTTCAATTTTGAAGAGTTGAATCTTCTATCAAGCCTCTGATTACAATCACTCTGAAACTTCTAGACCGTACCGCACTGGCAAATCGACTAGAGGATTGTAACTGGCTTGGGATCTGAAAATTGAAGCTCGAGAAAAACTCTTTGGAAGACTGAAAGCTTTTTAGAAGAGAGAAGATTGAAAGTGAATGAGTGAGTTGAAATGATCGAAATCCTTCTCTATTTATAGGAATTCCAAAGACAGAATTCTGGCAGAATTCGGGCAGAACTCGATGAGGAAATCTCGGTCAAATTTGCAACTGCAGGAGGACCAAGTTCCAAAGAATTCAAAAATCAAAACGGCCACTAACCGAACTCTGGCTGAACTCTGGTCGAGTTCTGTTAAGGTTAGGTTAGGTTTTTAAAAATAGTTTTTGGGGATTTTTGAAAACCTTTTTGAAGCTTTTGTTAATATAAATGTTTTTCAAAACTAAGGATATTTTAAAAATATTTTGAAATCATTTTGGAATAGCCTATTTGCCAGTACGACTCGGTGTACAACATATTCCTAGACTCAATAAAATGAAAAATACATTGCTCAAAGAAATACAGACTCGAACAGGCAAACATTGCTTCGATCTTGAACTGAGTAGATAGCTGTTCTTGATCATGTCCAAGAGTCCGAGATATCCTGACTAGCTTCACATATCGAGACAGAGTTTGATCAATTATTAAAATCAGTTTGACCATATGACCAATGGGCCAACACATACTACAGTACGAATGACCACTGGGAACACACCATTCTCTCTGGTGTATGGAAGTGAGGCAGTTCTCCCACTAGAGACTCACATCCCCTTACTCCGCATCGCCCTCACCTACCAATTGACAATAGATGATAATCATCATCGCCGACTACAAGAGTTGGAGGCCCTAGATGAGAAGCGCCTGTTAGCTCAACAACGAATTGAGCTGTATCAAGCCGAATCTTCGGAGCTTTCAATAAGAAGGTTAAAATCAGAACATTCCAAGTGGGCGATCTCGTTCTGGCAGTTCGAAGGCCGATGGTTATGACTCACAAAACTGCCAGCAAATTCCAGCCAAAGTGGGAAGGCCCATTTGTCATCGAGGCTGTATTCTCCAATGGTGCTTACCGTCTCGCAAAACAAAATGGAGACTTACTCATATTGCCCATCAACGGCAAGTTCCTGAAGAAGTATTATGTCTGAAACAACATCCTCTAAATCTTTCAGATTGTTGAGTTATGTACCCCCTGGTACCACTGAACTCACACTCTGGCTCCAAACTTTCCAGAATGATCACGCCCCAATCCGGAAAATCGCTCGTCCTCGCTAGATTTTACCCGAATCATCATCCTCGCTGGGGCATGATGCCGCACGAGCCTGGAGTTGTGCTCGTACAAGGCAAGATAACGGTTCACATAGTGTTCATCTCAAAGTCGATAACATAAGCAGCAGAAGGAAACAAAGAATACAATAAGAATCTCTTTTATTCATAATGAACTGAAGGTTACAAGGCTCTGAATAGCCCAACATATATGCCAATTGGCTACAACACTCATGATCTCTCTAGCTCACAAAGGATTACATTGTTCCATACATTATACCTCTTTATAGCCACCAAGTAGTCTTCGGCCGAACATCTCCATGTCGCAAGTTCGAACGCCTATGCGGTAGCTCCTCTTGAACGCCAAGGACTCCATGCCTCGGGACGTCCAAGCCAAGCTCCGCCCCGAGCCGATCATAACCTGAGCCTGCACATAAACTAGTGGGGGATTAGTGCTTTCGTCCTCGCTTCGTACTGATCAAGACCCGCTCGCACCCAAATCAAACACTTAATCATTTTAGTGAAACATGCATCTTAATTTGTGCTCTTTCTATTTAGCCTTAGGATCAGTTTCATTGCAATGTTTATGCATAACAACTTTATCATAATGTGTCCACTACCGTGTTCCTGCAGCAGATACAGTTAGGCATAATATGAACGTAAACATAGTGTTCGTGCTCATCTCCGTCCCATTTTTCTTAGCCTGTACTGGTTAGAACTTACATAACCAATCATACGATTCATCAATCCAACCGAACATAAACTTAGATATGCATAAGGGTCGCAGGCCCTACGCCTGCACCCAACTCACATCTCAGTCCACCGGCCCTATCTATATAAAGGTTACGGTATTTCGCACCATAATGGACTTGGCATCTCTTATGTGTAAGCCTACGATCGCTTCGATACGGGTTGCTAGCCCAATATTCGAAGGATCCCAAACTTATGGATATCATAGCTTATCACAGCACTGAACGGTCGCAATCCGTCCGAATGATGTGCACCATAAATACCACACATAATTCCCTCCTAGGCCGAACGGTCCCGGTGCCCCGGTCGTAATCGTCCGAGGGAAGCCGCACCCGTGCACGGGCAATCCGAGTCCATTGACCATGCAATACGTACCATAGCATACATATCATATCGTTCCAACCAATCCTCCGTTCCATAAACATAGTCTCGCACCATAAACATATTCGCGTCTCATAAACATAATCCACCATCCATATGGGGAGCTCCGTCGACGTTATGCCCCAACACATCCATATTGATGTACGACGTCCAACGGCTTAGTCATCTCGTACTCATATTCAACGCGTACCATTCGTAAGTCATTCTCATAGCCTAGTTCCATAGTTACTTAGTCTTTTCGTAGCATAAGTGCCCGAGGGCACGCTCAGCACCGTAATCAATGTTCTATGCCTAGTGTTCAATATTCTCGGAGCCGTGCACATGATGCACATCTCAATATCGTCTTTCAATGTTCTACCATTATTGCCCTACCGCGACCCGTATACTTGATGCACGTCGCTTCGATTTTTTAATGTTTTATCTTAGTATTCAACGCATATTAAGACACTTAATCGTCGAGCCACGCTCGCTAACTCAATAGCAACTTTACGCATACAATAACATTTTTTATTAGACGTGAAGGAATAGGAAGAGAGAGTCAAGAACCCCCCCACCTTAAGTCGATACGCCTTGCCGTTTCGTTGAGTTGAAGCGTCTCGCTTCCATAACTCGGTCGCATAGCTAACTCCCGGACTTAGCCATTCCTTTGAACTACTCCATTGATTTGGCCTATCGCATCCATGCCACAATCCGTTGCAAGACCACGATTTGGTTTCGCGGACACTTCATTGCATAAGACAAAATATCGACCTCTTATCGTCCAGCGTAAAAGCATAGCCTTTGGCCAAAGTAACTCTAGCATCGATTTGCATCGATACCTTATCGGGTCAACGCAACTCTTCGAGTCAACGACTCATCATAATGCACTATGCGGAGCAGGGCATTACATAATATACCACTCAAAATCAGGTTCATCCTCGAACCGAAACAGCACTTAAATCCAAGTATCTCGCTAGATCGTTTCACGATCTTGTGCTACTATCGTTAGAATCATACAACTTAGTTTGGATCATACACATATTTTAGGCGTCCCACCAATATATGTATTTCAGCCAAGCTCAGTTGTAGGATATCTGGACAACTAACAAGTTCAACTTAATCCTCAAGCACCAATCAGTCCGTACTCGACTTAGTCATATCTTAGCACATATTCCCAAAATACTCCTCGTAGGTGTATTCCATAACATGCGATCCTCTTCCATATATCTCTGCACATAACTTGATTCAAATTCGTAACTTCGGTCTCATAAGTTTCTTCGACGGCCATCTAACGCATGCATTGCATTAAGCCGTTGTGCATCCGATCGCAATAATTCTCCGTAATGTCTAGTCGTCCAACCATTTTCTATCTTTCACATAAACCAAGTCTTTCATCCAATCATTCATAACACTTGGTCTTAATGACATAGACTAAGTCCAACATGTCCCGAATTCCTTCGTCTACCATTCGCACTAAGTCTCGCACACAACTATCCCAACACGATCCACGTTCTCGAACTGCCTACGCATCGTATCTGGGGCTACCCCCGCTAGGTAACTTATCCAGACATCATGCTTAGTCTCTCTCGATACAAGAGGTCAACTTGAGTCTACGATGCTCAAAGGCAACAATCTTTCCGACCCAAGGTCTCTTACGATACGTCCATCTCCTATTCTCGACCGAGTACGAATCCTTTACTCAATTCTCGAATCAATCCCGACTCATCCGTTTTGTAACATAGATAGCGCGCTTAACACACAGAGCCTAACCGTTACTCAAACCGATCTACGACACAACTCTTAGGATCGTTCTACTATCCGTCGCTCTCGCACATTGCAGAATCCTTGCAATCGCCTTACCGTATCACTATACTAGGCACGTTCCTCAATATTTATTCGACCATCGACCAATCAAGTCTACTTACGCACTCATTCGATCGATCGTAAATTTTCTAACCATATCGATCTCGTTGAAGACTACTCGTTAACTTTCGAAACACGATACTCGCTTGCTTAGACTTATCCTCAACATGCACTAACTTATCTTTCATCCTCGACAAAATTTCCTTATGCGACTTCTTTAGGGTCATCCTATGGGACTTCAACATTCACATGATTTGGCGGTCAAGTCTTCTAGGGTCATCTGCCCCGAAACTACGCTCGATAATTGAAGATCATCAACTAGGGACAGTTAACACAAATGCTATATCCTATCGCGGGGCCAAATCAATTCTCGACAATTCCTAGGGGACTTTACCCAATCCGACATATCAATCCATAATTTATCTATCCCCGCGCAACTGATGCGTCGTTTGCTATTCGAATCACTTATGCATATTGCATGTCGTTACTACTCGAATCGCTCATATACTACCGTTGACTATCCTTGCCAGTCGTATGACATCTACTCGCCTCAAGTTCGAGCTTACTTATTCGTGATTATAGTTTGACACTTTCCATACCCATCGAAACCATCCTCGAACAACTTTCGCATCAAACCACAAGTCAAATCCGATTTTGCCAAGCCTTGCAAGTTTGATCATCCCCATTGTATGAATCACCATACCAGTGCTCACGCAGAATGATCGCCCTGATTTGGCGTGACGCATGTACGATGCTGGAGTTGCACTCGCATAAGACAAGAATGTCAACATTGTGGTTATCCTCGAAACAATTAAGACACTTTCGTTTTCATCCAAGTAATATCCATCCATTCTCAAATTCTCTGAAGCATTCCTATCGTTATCATCCAAATTTTTCATAACTTAACTTGCATCCTGTTCATCCAACAACAATGCTCAACATAATTTTCATTCATTCGATCAGAGTATTCCCGAGTTATTGCATATCGTCTTTGATACGCCTCAATACCATCGTCGATATGCATAACCTGAACATCTTTCTTTCTCATAAGCTCCAACTCGTTGCAATCATTGCCATTACCTGAACTCGAATACGAATCAAGTCTTGCACACATCAAGTTTCATTCTGTTATGACTACCATAATCGCGACATAATTTCCAATTCACATATTCATTCTCATATCCCTAACTCGTACTTCCAAATCGTGCCACCGATTCATCGCACTAACCAAATTTTGTTCGCATAATTTCTTCATACCTACTCGATTCGTTCCGAAGAAGTCTTCATACTAACCCAACATAAGCCCGACCGGGTTGACTATTTCCTCAACGTAACTTTCCTTCGTTAAGCTCAGCCTACCGTTCGACTTATACTTAACGAACTCTCGTCCGACGTATCCTCCGTGGATATGACTTCGTGCGTAATCGTTCGACTCAATTCATCAAAGTATACTTGCATCGACTTCTCTCAAGTCATTCCCACTCAAGTCTCGGTACTACTCCGTTCGTTGTGGACAAACCTATCATAACCGATACAATCATCTCGATGCGATCTATCGCAAGTCACCAAGCGGCTTAACATAACTATCGCTAAGTGGTATTCCGTATACCACTCAGAATCGAGCCTATCTTTATCGATACAATACTTTGCTACACTGATCGCACAAGTGGTACTGCATATACCACTCGAAATTGAGTCATTACCCGACATCACATTCCGCATAGGTCTGACATCTATTCCTCAATCAACTATCCCGTATGGCGATCCTTCCGATCCCAGCTCTAGCGTTCTTCTTACTCGAGTTGGCATAACAACTGAACCAATATGCCCTATCATTCACTCAAATTCGATATTCATTCAAATCTAACCTTGCCTTAGCGATCATTTCGATCACACACGCAACATTCGCTTATTCAAAGCTCAACGCGACATTCGGCCAACATACATGTTCACCTACTCAACTCGACTTAGCGACCAACTCGACTCGTACTATCGCATCCGCGATCTTCCAATCTCTCTCGTTGCAACTCGTGCAACAACTCATTCTCGATACTTAAGGTCTTTATTCAATCTCGTACAACATATCGCTATCCATCCGTATAGCCATACAACACGCATCGTACCCCATCAACTGTAACGCCCCAGTCCCAAAATACATAGGACCAAGTACGTAGACATGCCAGCTGTATACATACGAAATACATGGACCTCGTATGTATACATAAGCTGTAAATGTAGTAATCCAAGACAACTAAATCTCATCCACAAAGGTAAATAATGATATAAAGCAACTTTGAGTTTGTCATGTACATAATAGTTGGGCGGAGACAAAGTCCACTACCAACCAAATCAAATAGAGAAAAACATACAAGAAAAGAATTTAGCGAGCGGGAGCAAGTGACGAATCCAAGAGTAATCATCACGACGGAATGGAGCGCAAGTCATGGCCTTAGCTAGAGCACCTGCAAGAAATCATAAAACACACACCTGGGGAAAAACCAGGTCCTCAGAGGGATGTAACAAGACACATAATATCATGCCATAAACTGAATAGTAAGAGCTCAATAAAAATATACATGCGTAAAGGGTCATAACCATTCTATGTGATATATACTTTGAGAAGACAACGTTCTACGCAGGAGCTTATAGTGTTCAGCATAGATGGAGAGAGAGTAGTAGTAGGTAGCGCTCCTAAGAGGCACTATCAACTATGGGCAGAAAGTAGTTCTCATATGAGAACTATCGGCCCCGGGGCAGTAAGTAGCGCTCATCCGAGACACTATCGGCCCAAATCTATATGTGTACTGAACAGGTAGCCCCTACGCTAATAACTGTCTTCCTCCCTCCCAATGATACTATACATGTGTCGCCTCCACGACACTGTTTAATCCTTAATAACTGCCAAGTCTTCTACCAAAAATCTATTAGCAGTTACATCCTAACGTACGGCCTTTACGCATCGATGTACGGTCGACACGCAAGTCCGAAGCTATATGCGACTCATAACTCACACACAATCCGTGGTACATCGTGACAGTTCATGAGATGCACTTAAACATACGGTGGTCCCTTAACTCTAAGTCAATTGCACAAAATATAGTAATTTGTATCTACATATAATTTAAAAGAAACAACTAAAGAAAAACATGTATGATATTGAGCAAGAAATTAAACAGCAAAGGCAAGGTGTCTTGCCTGATGTGTCGTCTGGTGTGGTGCAAAAATCCGACAAGTCATGCTTGTCCAGTAGCCATGTTCGCTGAGTATTGGTCCGAGAGTCACGAGGAAATAAGAAGGATGATCATTCGCAATCCAGATAATTGAGGGAATTTGAGTAGAATGAAAATTATATATTTATATAACCCTTCCTAATTTTTAGACAAGAAAACTCAAAACTTGTAAAATATGATTTTTTTTTAGGCAAAATAATTTAGATAACTTCTTTGAAATAGTAGGAAATTATAATTTGAAAACTAAAATATTTGTAAATAAATATTAATAATTTAGAAATTCTTATTTAGAGTTTTAAAACCGTATTTAAAATATAGGCCAAGCCAATACAGTACTCTGTATATATTTTAAAGAAAATTTTTAAAACTCTATTATAACTAGTAAATATCATGATGTAATAAAAGAATAATACAAATAAAAATACTAATAATTATCTATAAAAATAATTAACAATACTAATATTTAACCCTTAATCTTAATCCTTTTGTAAAAAGGTTAATAATAATAATGATAATAATAATAGTAATAAAATAAACATAATAATACTAATAATAATGATAATGATAATAAAATTATTAATAATAATAATATCAGTAATAAATAAAAATAATAATAACAAAAGTTATCTATAATAATAATAATAATAATAATAATAATAATAATAATAATAATAATAATAATAATAATAATAGTGTAATAAAATAATTGATGTTAACCTAATCCCACTGATTCCTTCCCCACCCCCAATTTTATTCACAGAAGAGTGAGAGAGAGGGATTGAGAAATTGAGGGAGAGAGAGAGAGGAAGAAGAGATCGAGAGGGGGGTTACCAGCTTCGGCGCCAGCGTGAAGCCGGCGGAGATGCGGCGAGAGGACGGGCGTCTGGGTGTGGAGGACTCACCGGAAGGGTCTCGACCTGTGGTGGCGCGGCGGCGGATGCCCGCGACGATGGCGGCGGATGCCCGCGGTGATGGCGGCGGACTGCTCCTGTGGCCGAGACGTCGGCGCAATGAGGCACGGCAAGGCGACTCCGGTGGTCGCAGAACTGTGGGCGGCTTCAGCGCCGGTGGGCGGAGCGCCTGGCCGGAGGCGGCGAGCGGTCGGACGCGTCTCTGGCAAAGGGGCAGAGGAGCGGAGGCAGCGGAGAGGGAGATCGGCGGAGGTTACTCCGTGCGGATCCGGCGCTCGGTGGGGCGCGGCACTGCTCCAGGCGGACGAGGGTGTTTGGAGAGCGCCGGGGGCGGAACGACGGCGTCGAGGTTAGGGTTCTCTCCTCCCCTATTTATTTCTGAAATTTTTGGGGGTCGTTGGTGGTGGTGACCGGCGTCGGCGGTGGACTGGTTGTGTTGGCGGTGGCGTTGGGTTGGCCAGGGTGGTGGCGACGATGTGGATGTTGACGGCGATGGTGGTAACTGGACACAAGTAGAGGGTGTGACGATGACGACGAAGACGATGGTGGCGATGGTGATGTCTGCTGAGGGGGTGGTTTGGGTTGTGGTTCTGGTGCAGTGGGTGGCTCCGGCGGATAGACGGATAGGATGGCCGGGAAGTGGAGGACGGGGCTGTCGGAGAAGGCAGTGGTGGCGTCGATGGCGACGGGGTGAGGGTGGCCAATTTTTGGTAGATGGTGGTGAGCTCGGTGGATGTCGTGGAGAAATGTCGACGTAGAAAGTTGTAACTGTAATAGAGAAAAACATAATGGATAGGAAGAAAAACACCGACACGATGCACCAATTCTGGTTGTGGAGAATTTTGGAGAAAATTTGTGGATGACAAATAATAGGGAGGAGTACCTGCCTATTTATAGGATGTGGGAATTCCCCTTTGGATAGGATTGTGGGGGTTTTAAATCCCCTAAATCGGAATTTAATTTAAAATCAAGATCCAAATCAAAATACAAATTCAATTTAAATCAAATTTAATTATGTTAGTTTAAAAAATCAATCAATATCAAATATGGATATTACTCTATTTATTTAAATCATTCCATAAAATTTAATCGAGATTTAAAATGGCCAAAATATTTTCCAAATATATTTTTCAAAAATACCAATAAATATAATTTCGAAAATAATAAAATAATAAATATTTTTTTTAAATAACTTTTCGAATAATAAAATATCAATGTTAAATAATTTCGAAAATTATAATATATATTTAAGTATTAATAGGAAATATTTCCAAATTACATTTTTACTAATTTGGATAAAACATATTTCAAAAGTAATCATAAAATTCAAATCTTTAAATATCTTCTTGCTAAATTATTTTTAATAAAAATAATTATTTATATATTATTTTGAAACCACCATTGATAATAAAATCAAAAAAAAAATTTCTAAAAATATGTTACTCGCACATATTCGCTCTCGACGAGAAAATACGAAAATCGTAAATTCGCGCGCGACGTACAATACAACTACGCGACGTAAAATACAAAAATTTTAAATCAGTACCAAAAATAATAATAATAAAAATACAGTAGAAATTTAGGGGTTTTACATCCTACCCAACTTAAAAGAATTTCGTACTCGAAATTAAGAATTTGTAGGGGGGTGAGAAGACATAAGGGGGTATCGGTGGGGAACAATCAATTATAAGGCTCAACAAAATCATGTCGCAAGAAGTTGCGATTTAGATCATAGAAAAATAATACAAGTATGGTCGTGGGTAGTGAATGAGGGTCATAGTAGGGCCGAGAAGAAGGACGAGTAGTTTAGAACGAAGGTATAGCAACATCGAGTGAGAATGGTCCTAGCCGATAGGTAGGCTGGAGGAAGTTCTAGTATAACGCTTTCGCCGTCCTAAATAGGTGAAGGCGAAGGAATATAGGAGTTCGAAGGAGGCGTTTATCGAATACGAATACGTGATTCAAGGACGACCGAAGATTTCAAAGGAATTGCCAAGACAGTCGCGGATGGGACTCTAAAGGACAAGTTTAGCTGTGTCCCCATCCACGTAGAATAATAGACAAAAGCGAACCCAAGTGCACTCGGTTGATCAGACCATCATGCACCGGTTCTGATTAGACAATATGTTAGTGGGAGCGACCCAATAAGATACGTCATGATCAAGCTTTGCTAAGAAAATAAGCTTGCAAAATTTATGCTAAGTTAGCATTAAAAATAGTCAAGTTAATAGTAAGGAACCATGATAAAGGAGAATTAAATGGTTCTAGATTCTTTAAAAATCAAGTCTAGTCCAAGTCCTTGGTTGGCTAGACGGGTTAGGTCTTCTAGATTCTAGGATAAGCTTGCTAATAGAGGTCACTAGGTCAAGAGGGGTTGCTAGTTCATAAGGTATTCTACCCAACTTAAAAAATTAAACTAATGGTGTGATAGGTCCAACAATCAAGCTAAAATGCAAGGTGAAGCATGTAAGGAATTAGGTAGGACAAAATTGTATATTGGGTCGAAAGAATCGAGTCGAGGTTGAGTCTCATCTATAGTTTAAAGTATATTGGTTTCCCGGTAGGGATTAGAGTCCAGTCATTTTGACCCGAAAGTCGCAATATGAAATTAGAGTACAAGGAGACGTGTTTTAGTGGCACGTGATATACCTACATGAAGGTGGGCTCGTGTAGGTCTTGCATATGGAATTTGTTGGATGGAAAAGTCTAGTGTTGTGCTCCAAATATTCAAGTCATGATAAGAGATGCCAAAATATCTAAAATAGAAAGTGGGAGTTCATGAGAGGAATAGTAATACCCAAAAATAAAGGCGATCAAGTTAAAGCATGCAATAATATTAATTAAGGTCTCCCGTAAAAATAATTTAGGGACACGATTCTAGGGAGAAAATAGTCTATTAGTTAAATACAGTCAATTGAACAATTAACCATCATTCGAATTGCAACTGGGTTAGAAGGTTACCGATCGAGATTCGAGGGAAAATCGAGTGTGTCAAGATAGAGATATAGTCATGTAAATTTGGTAGATGATTAACAACACTTGTGTATATACTATTACCATGGTCATGAGGGATATGGCAATTAGTATGGAATACTCCTAGCTCCTTAAAGTTATCTTAGTGGCCTACAATAAAAAAATTTAACCGGAGTTTCCTCCAAAAGTCTCTTAATTTTTTTTTTTTTTAAAACAATAAACCACCAAAATTGTATTTACTCTAAGCTGCCCAATTAGATTATGGCTAACAATTTCATTTCCCTTAATAACCACAAAAACATGTAACGCCCCAGTCCCAAAATACATAGGACCAAGTACGTAGACATGCCAGCTGTATACATACAAAATACATGGACCTCGTATGTATACATAAGCTGTAAATGTAGTAATCCAAGACAACTAAATCTCATCCACAAAGGTAAATAATGATATAAAGCAACTTTGAGTTTGTCATGTACATAATAGTTGGGCGGAGACAAAGTCCACTACCAACCAAATCAAATAGAGAAAAATATACAAGAAAAGAATTTAGCGAGCGGGAGTAAGTGACGAATCCAAGAGTAATCATTACGACGGAATGGAGCGCAAGTCATGGCCTTAGCTAGAGCACCTGCAAGAAATCATGAAACACACACCTGGGGAAAAACCAGGTCCTCAGAGGGACGTAACAAGACACATAATATCATGCCATAAACTGAATAGTAAGAGCTCAATAAAAATATACATGCGTAAAGGGTCATAACCATTCTATGTGATATATACTTTGAGAAGACAACGTTCTACGCAGGAGCTTATAGTGTTCAGCATAGATGGAGAGAGAGTAGTAGTAGGTAGCGCTCCTAAGAGGCACTATCAACTATGGGCAGAAAGTAGTTCTCATATGAGAACTATCGACCCCGGGGCAGTAAGTAGCGCTCATCCGAGACACTATCGGCCCAAATCTATATGTGTACTGAACAGGTAGCCCCTACGCTAATAACTGTCTTCCCCCCTCCCAATGATACTATACATGTGTCGCCTCCACGACACTGTTTAATCCTTAATAACTGCCAAGTCTTCTACCAAAAATCTATTAGCAGTTACATCCTAACGTACGGCCTTTACGCATCGATGTACGGTCGACACGCAAGTCCGAAGCTATATGCGACTCATAACTCACACACAATCCGTGGTACATCGTGACAGTTCATGAGATGCACTTAAACATACGGTGGTCCCTTAACTCTAAGTCAATTGCACAAAATATAGTAATTTGTATCTACATATAATTTAAAAGAAACAACTAAAGAAAAACATGTATGATATTGAGCAAGAAATTAAACAGCAAAGGCAAGGTGTCTTGTCTGATGTGTCGCCTGGTGTGGTACAAAAATCCGACAAGTCATGCTTGTCCAGTAGCCATGTTCGCTGAGTATTGGTCCGAGAGTCATGAGGAAATAAGAAGGATGATCAGTCGCAATCCAGATAATTGAGAGAATTTGAGTAGAATGAAAATTATATATTTATATAACCCTTCCTAATTTTTAGACAAGAAAACTCAAAACTTGTAAAATATGATTTTTTTTTTAGGCAAAATAATTTAGATAACTTCTTTGAAATAGTAGGAAATTATAATTTGAAAACTAAAATATTTGTAAATAAATATTAATAATTTAGAAATTCTTGTTTAGAGTTTTAAAACCGTATTTAAAATATAGGCCAAGCCAATACAGTACTCTGTATATATTTTAAAGAAAATTTTTAAAACTCTATTATAACTAGTAAATATCATGATGTAATAAAAGAATAATACAAATAAAAATACTAATAATTATCTATAAAAATAATTAACAATACTAATATTTAACCCTTAATCTTAATCCTTTTGTAAAAAGGTTAATAATAATAATGATAATAATAATAGTAATAAAATAAACATAATAATACTAATAATAATGATAATGATAATAAAATTATTAATAATAATAATATCAGTAATAAATAAAAATAATAATAACAAAAGTTATCTATAATAATAATAATAATAATAATAATAATAATAATAATAATAATAATAATAATAATAGTGTAATAAAATAATTGATGTTAACCTAATCCCACTGATTCCTTCCCCACCCCCAATTTTATTCACAGAAGAGTGAGAGAGAGGGATTGAGAAATTGAGGGAGAGAGAGAGAGGAAGAAGAGATCGAGAGGGGGGTTACCAGCTTCGGTGCCAGCGTGAAGCCGGCGGAGATACGGCGAGAGGACGGGCGTCTGGGTGTGGAGGACTCACCGGAAGGGTCTCGACCTGTGGTAGCGCGGCGACGGATGCCCGCGGCGATGGCGGCGGATGCCCGCGGCGATGGCGGCGGACTGCTCCTGTGGCCGAGACGTCGGCGCAATGAGGCACGGCGAGGCGACTCCGGTGGTCGCGGAACTGTGGACGGCTTCAGCGCCAGTGGGCGGAGCGCCTGGCCGGAGGCGGCGAGCGGTCGGACGCGTCTCCGGCAAAGGGGCAGAGGAGCGGAGGCAGCGGAGAGGGAGATCGGCGGAGGTTACTCCGTGCGGATCCGGCGCTCGGTGGGGCGCGGCGCTGCTCCAAGCGGACGAGGGTGTTTGGAGAGCGCCGGGGGCGGAACGACGGCGTCGAGGTTAGGGTTCTCTCCCCCCCTATTTATTTCTGAAATTTTTGGGGGTCGTTGGTGGTGGTGACCGGCGTCGGCGGTGGACTGGTTGTGTTGGCGGTGGCGTTGGGTTGGCCAGGGTGGTGGCGACGATGTGGATGTTGACGGCGATGGTGGTAACTGGACACAAGTAGAGGGTGTGACGATGACGACGAAGACGATGGTGGCGATGGTGATGTCTGCCGAGGGGGTGGTTTGGGTTGTGGTTCTGGTGCAGTGGGTGGCTCCGGCGGATAGACGGATAGGATGGCCGAGAAGTGGAGGACGGGGCTGTCGGAGAAGGCAGTGGTGGTGTCGATGGCGACGGGGTGAGGGTGGCCAATTTTTGGTAGATGGTGGTGAGCTCGGTGGATGTCGTGGAGAAATGTCGACGTAGAAAGTTGTAACTGTAATAGAGAAAAACATAATGGATAGGAAGAAAAACACCGACACGATGCACCAATTCTGGTTGTGGAGAATTTTGGAGAAAATTTGTGGATGACAAATAATAGGGAGGAGTACCTGCCTATTTATAGGATGTGGGAATTCCCCTTTGGATAGGATTGTGGGGGTTTTAAATCCCCTAAATCGGAATTTAATTTAAAATCAAGATCCAAATCAAAATACAAATTCAATTTAAATCAAATTTAATTATGTTAGTTTAAAAAATCAATCAATATCAAATATGGATATTACTCTATTTATTTAAATCATTCCATAAAATTTAATCGAGATTTAAAATGGCCAAAATATTTTCCAAATATATTTTTCAAAAATACCAATAAATATAATTTCGAAAATAATAAAATAATAAATATTTTTTTTAAATAACTTTTCGAATAATAAAATATCAATGTTAAATAATTTCGAAAATTATAATATATATTTAAGTATTAATAGGAAATATTTCCAAATTACATTTTTACTAATTTGGATAAAACATATTTCAAAAGTAATCATAAAATTTAAATCTTTAAATATCTTCTTGCTAAATTATTTTTAATAAAAATAATTATTTATATATTATTTTGAAACCACCATTGATAATAAAATCAAAAAAAAAAAATTTCTAAAAATATGTTACTCGCACATATTCGCTCTCGACGAGAAAATACGAAAATCGTAAATTCGCGCGCGACGTACAATACAACTACGCGACGTAAAATACAAAAATTTTAAATCAGTACCAAAAATAATAATAATAATAAAAATACAGTAGAAATTTAGGGGTTTTACATCGACTCATCGCACCGATGCAACGAAAGATTCACGACTTACTGCACTCCTTGCAACCGACAACACATAATCGTTCGCATAGCAACATAACACGTATCGCCTCACATATCGACCCGTTGCACTTCGTGCAACCAACAACACATAGCCACATAACACGTATCGCCTCATATCTCGACTCGCTGCACTTCGTGCAACCAAGAACACATATCTCCTTGCACTTTGTACGACCAATAACACATAACTCCTCGCACTTCGTGCGACCAACAACACATAACTCCTCGCACTTCGTGCGATCAACAATACGCATACCATTGCACTTCGTGCAACCAACATCACCATATTCGTTGTACTTCGTGCGACCAGCGACTCAAAACTTTCTTGCACTTCGGAAAACCATAATCTTATAACCCGTTGCACTTCGTGCAACCAACACTCTCCGATAGCACCCGAAGATAGCGTGATAGTCACGACATACTTGTGGCAGACATACTCACTTAGTATAGACTTATTGTATAGAACATCCAATGTAGCGTTGAGCAGATCCATGAGCCATGCGGTTGCGGAAACAACTTAGAGTCAACTGAATTTGATCGCGAAGCAACTGAGGGTCAAAGAGATTCATGCACGGTCCAGAGGATGGAACCGCTCTGATACCAACTTGTCACACCCCGATCCGGGAAATCGCTCGTCCTCGCTAGATTTTTTCCGAATCATCGTCCTTGCTGGGCCATGATGCCGCACGAGCCTGAAGTTGCGCTCGTGCAAGGCAAGATAATGGTTCACATAGTGTTCATCTCAATGTCGATAACATAAGCAGCGGAAGGAAACAAAGAATACAATAAGAATCTCTTTTATTCATAATGAACTGAAGGTTACAAGGCTCTGAATAGCCCAACATATATGCCAATTAGCTACAACGCTCATGATCTCTCTAGCTCACAAAGGATTACATTATTCCATACATTATACCTTTTTATAGCCACCAAGTATTCTTCGGTCGAACATCTCCATGTAGCAAGTTTGAACGCCTATGCGGTAGCTCCTCTTGAACGCCAAGGACTCCATGCCTCGGCACGTCCAAGCCAAGCTCCGCCCCGAGCCGATCATAACCTGAGACTGCACATAAACTAGTGGGGGATTAGTGCTTTCATCCTCGCTTCGCACTGATCAAGAGCCGCTCGCACCCAAACCAAACACTTAATCATTTTAATGAAACATGCATCTTAATTTGTGCTCTTTCTATTTAGCCCTAGGATCAGTTTCATGACAATGTTTATGCATAGCAACTTTATCATAACGTGTCCACTACCGTGTTCCTGCAGCAGATACAGTTAGGCATAATATGAACGTAAACATAATGTTCGTGCTCATCTCCGTCCAATTTTCCGTAGCCTGCACTGGTTAGAACTTACATAACCAATCATACGATTCATCAAGCCAACCGATCATAAACTTAGACATGCATAAGGGTCGCAGGCCCTGCGCCTGCATCCAACTCACATCTCAGTCCACCGGCCCTATCTATATGAAGGTCACGGTATTTCGCACCGTAATGGACTTGGCATCTCTTATGTGTAAGCCTACGATCGCTTCGATACGGGTTGCTAGCCCAGTATCCGAAGGATCCCAAACTTACGGATATCATAGCTTATCACAGCACTGGACGGTCGCAATCCGTCCGAATGATGTGTACCATAAATACCACACATAATTTTCTCCTCGGCCGAACAGTCCCGGTGCCCCGGTCGTAACCGTCCGAGGGAAGCCGCACCCGTGCACGGGCAATCCGAGTCTATTGACCATGCAATACGTACCATAGCATACATATCATATCGTTCCAACCAATCCTCCGTTCCATAAACATAGTCTTGCACCATAAACATATTCGCATCTCATAAACATAATCCACCATCCATATGGGGAGCTCCGTCGGCGTTATGCCCAACACATCCATATTGATGCACGACGCCCAATGGCTTAGTCATCTCGTACTCATATTCAATGCGAACCATTCGTAAGTCATTCTCATAGCCTAGTTTCGTAGTTACTTAGTCTTTTCGTAGCATAAGTGCCTGAGGGCACGCTCAGCACCGTAATCAATGTTCTACGCCTAGTGTTCAATGTTCTCAGAGCCGTGCACATGATGCACATCTCAATATCGTCTTTCAATGTTCTACCATCATTGTCCTACCGCGACCCGTACACTTGATGTACGTCGCTTCGATTGTTCAATATTTAATGTTCAATATTCTACCTTAGTGTTCAACGCATATTAAGACACTTAATCGTCGAGCCACGCTCACTAACTCAATAGCAACTTTACGCATACAATGACATATTTTATTAGATATAAAGGAATAGGGAGAGAGAGTCAAGAACCCGTCCACCTTAAGTCGATACGCCTTGCCGTTTTGCTGAGTTAAAGCGTCTCACTTCCATAACTCGGTCGCATAGCTAACTCCCGGACTTAGCCATTCCTTTGAACTACTCGGTTGATTTGGCTTATCGCGTCCATGCCACAATCCGTTACAAGGCCACAATTTGGTTTCGCGGACACTTCATTGCATAAGGCAAAATGCCGACCTCTTATCGTCCAGCATAAAAGCATAGCCTTTGGCCAACGTAACTCTAGCATCGATTTGTATCGATACCTCATCGGGTCAACGTAACTCTTCGAGTCAACGACTCATCATAATGTACCATGCAGAGCGGGGCATTACAATGTACCCCCTGGTACCGCTGAACTCATATTCTGACTCCAGATCTTCCAGATTGTCGAGTTATGTACCCGCAGGTACCGCTGAACTTACACTCTGATCACTACAGAGGAATCTATATCGCATCTTCTAGGTAGTAAGTCACGTATGATGATACCTCTGAACTTTCTTCCTAAAAGAGCTCCCTCCTCATGATCCAATACCCGCACTTTCAGTACATAAACAGGGTAACATATCCACAAATTTGCTGAAACAACCACGTCGATGTTACCTCTGAGTTATTTTCCTTCCATCAAAAACAAACCGTCCCTCACATAGAACTTTTATGTCTTCATTACCTCTGAGTTGTTCTACGTACCCCTTCATGGTATCCACTCCTACCACGTCCTCATTACCTCTGAGTAGGAAGATTCCATCGAAGAAACCCTCATATTTACCACGACCTCATTACCTCTGAGTAAATATGTTGATTTTCTCTCAACCTATTATCTGTATCCAAAACTAGGGTATACCAAGGGTAATAGGTCCACGAAAAGTTTTCCCAATAGAGCAAATACTACCAGCAAAGAATAGAGCGAATGTATTTTATTCATTCAAAATTAGTTACATTCACAGGACTCTTCAGACAAGAAGTAAAGGATTGCATTGATATCCGAAAAAAGTGATACATGAACTACAGCTAAAGACAGACAGAAATATCAAGACAAAATACGGACATTTCATGGGAACCCACAAATCCTAGTTGCGGCGATGCATATACCATTCCCTCAACCATTTTTCATATGAAGGATCTATTTGAGTAAGATCCTCGTCCGGAGCAGGAAGATCAGAACTCCCAATGCTACCACCTTCAGACTGGGGCTCCTCCTTTACAGCAACTTCAATGTTGGGAGTGTTTCCCTCCCCTATAGGCGCCAGCTCTTTTTTTTGTTCCTCTATTTTTGGTATCACCTCCTCCTTAACAAGCGATGACTCTTGTTTAATGAAAGTAGGCAGCAGCTCCTCCTTCACAATGATCTCAGCCTTCGGCAGGGATGCTGCAAGAACCAAAGATAAAAGAAACAAAGTTAGAAGATGGCCAGGGCATTATGCGGCCCAGTGTAGGTGAGCTTATGCGGGTCTGATTCGATGAGGCCTTATGCGGCACAATTCAAAGGTGGGCTTATGCGATCCTATTTGATGGGGGCTTCATGCGGCTCATTTTAGAGCGAGGCTTCATGCGGCTCATTTCAGAGGGGGGCTTATGCGGCTCTGTTCGACAGGTCATTATGCAGTTCAGTTTGGGAAGTGTTTATATGGCCATTAGTGTAACACCCAGTTTTCTGAAATTGGGGTATTTTTGAAAATTTATTATTTTTATTATTTATTAATGGTATTTTAGTCATGATATGATTTTTGGTGATTTTTTAGTTATTTAAAACTATTTTCTAAGTCACGACTTATGACTTTGTGACTTTACTAGTATAACCCTAGTGTAAACCCTAGAGATTTCATAACCTAGAGACTAAACATGATCATGTGAGCGTAGCCATAGGTTTAGAACATCAAATTAGGGCTTTTTAGCCTAAAGGGTATTTTGGTAATTTTCTAGGACTTATTTGGAATTATTTGGATTTATGTGATTTATTATTATTTAATTAGATGATTAGTGTCATGTTAGCTTCTAACCTAGTTTAGCCTAATCTAGAGGTTAGTAACTAACCTAGAAGACTAAGTAGAGGATGGTAGCTTTATGTATAAATATCTAGTTAGATAAATATCTAGATATTTCACTTTTTAGATATTTTAGAACCTAAATATCTAACCCCTTAGTCAAAGACTTAGGGGCTAAGTTTGTAAGGTGGTAGGACACCCTCCCCTACCCCCATGGTAGCCAAACACTACCCCCCTTCCTATATAATCCCCTCAAATTCATTCATGATCAATTTGCAAGAATTAAAACCTAGAAAAATCCCATTTTCTTCAAACACCCACAACTTGATCAATTTTGATCCAAATTGACTCTAGTCTTTTGCATTGGGACCCTACAACATCAAGGGTGCTAAGGGAGGCTAGCAATCCAGATTTCGTGAGCTTTGGGCATCACCAAGTGGAAGGACACCCCCCCCCCCTCTCATTGATTTTCCTTTGGAAATACACAAATAGGTAAATGCCCTCAAACCTAGTTAATATTCTAATTTGTTTTCATAAATGCATGCATCTAGGTACCATGGAATTGTAGGCTAAGTTTTGTGAGATTTAGGATTGGTTTGGTGTCCGTATCGGACACGTATCTGTATTCTAATTACAGTGTTTGGTGAAATGCCACAAAGGATTGGTTTTTGTGTTTTTCCAAAACAAATTATATTTTTGGGTAGCCCTAGACATGTAGGACACAACCCTAGTTGATACTTATGTTTGACCTTGTTTGACTTTATTTGACTTAGTTTGATTCCCTGTGACCTAGTTTGACTATTAAGTTGACCAAAAGTTGACTTTTGACCAGATTGACCTAGAATCATGTAGTATGCATCGTATACTTTATTTTTACCATTGTGGATACATTGTGACTTGTATTGCTCTGATTAGGAGCCATACACCTCTCCTCAGACAGTATATCCTCTTCAGACATTCAGTTATCAGGCGAGTATATTCTCTGACCGTTTCATACTTGTTCAGGCTTTACTTCTCGCTCTAGATTACTTTACTTGATGCTGTCACATTGGTAACACGGATTGGTACTATATGGATCTTTACATGAGATGTTATTCCCCTCGGGAGCATCGGATACTTCATGTTACGTGTGTTTCACTTTCATCATGTACTCCTGTGCTTCCATCATGCATGTATACTCATGTGATCATGTACTCTCATGTTCACTGAGCCCTCATGTATAACTTTACGTATACTCATTTATGAGCCTCATGTAAAGTAATCATGTATAATAACGTAACTTGTCTAGATCCTTGTGTATTGATTGGGGAAACGGGGGAGTAGAAGTAGACATATGAATAATTCCAAAGTAGTGTAATCATGTACAAACTCAGTAGTGTAATCATGTATAAATTCTAGCCATTCACATGCTTATCTTATACTCTACATCACTAGCCACTTACAGTTCTCTATATACAGTAGATATTTCCTTTACAAGCTATCTCTTTTACAGCGTATATTTCCTTTCAGCATTTCCTGTATCTTACTCTATTGCCTGTATCGTATTTCTTAACCTGATATGAACTGCGTGAGATGTATTGTGCTCGTTCCTGTCCTGACTGGACCTGTTAAAAATATTACAGAGGATGAGGATGAGGCCCTGGTATCTACCTATTATGGAGCAGGACTAGATGATACTTATGTTGTGGACCCTCAGCACGACCCACCTGCAGCTGAGGATGTTGCCCCAGTAGTCTAGGCTAGTTTAGCTAGACAGTCTTTTTCATATTATCTTTTTGTCTCACATTCTGAGTTGTATTTTGAGATGTTGAGATATATAGACTCTTAGACTTATTGTATTATGAGTTGACATTCTGGATGTTATGTATCCTAGACACTTAGACTTATTTCATCTATTCTACTATTCTCTTTGAGTTACTGTCTATCTATCTATCTTTCTTTCTTCTACCTAGATGTGATTGAGATTGTATTCTGTTTGTCACCTCCATTCGGAGAGTATAAACTGTACAGGTACTTTTATATTGTTAGATGATTGACCTAGGACAGCGTTCTACCGCCGACACTGCGGCGTAGGCTGGACATATCCACTTCTCGTGCCCCTATACAGGGTGCGGGTCGTGACACATTTTTAGTGGTGGCCCATGCAGGTCGAGTTTATGTAGTAATATTCGAACTAGAGTATCACTACAGCCTGTGATAGGATTGGAGGAATAGGCTTAGTAAGAGAATATACTCAATCACTGTTAGGATACTTTGAGAGATTCCTGGGATGACCCTTGAGAATCTCATTTGAAATTCAATTTAAACTCCTTTTTCCTTAATTGACTTTGATTTTGGAGGATTCACTGTAGAACTTTGAATCCTGGTGTTAGTTGATGATTTTGAAATTTTTGTAGTTGTTGATTTTAATTTCTTTATGTTAGATTAATATCTTTTATTTTAAGGCACTCAATCACATTTATGAGAAAATTCTTATCTGTTTCTTGCCATCTAATTCTCTTGCTAATTGCTTTCCCTTGAAATGAATTGTCCCCTCTATTTTCTGCATCTTGCTTAAACTCTTTCTACCAAACTATGTGACTGTATCCCAAACCTGACTTACTCGACATTTCCTCAAATCAAGACCTTACTGAGACCTTCTAACCTTGACCTTTGATTTATCGAACCCTAACTATATTCATCTAGTAGCCTATCTATCCCTAGGACTGTGTTCCTAAATTATTTACTAGATTCCTAATTAATTTTATTCCATGGGTTAATTTGATCTTCTTTAATTTTTGCATCAATTATCACGTCTTGAACTCCCACTTTCTATTCTAGATCATTGGACGTCCTTTACCGTGACTTAGATATTCAGAGTATAATACTAGCTGTTACCTCCCAACAAACTTTACATGTAAGACCTAGACTAGCCTACCTTCATGTAGGTATTCCATGCCCTACTAAAATTCATCTCCTTGTACTCTATTTTCTTGATATGATTTTCTGGTCAAATGGCTAAACTATAACCTCTACCATGATACTAAATTAATTCTTATTTCAATTAGAGATCCATCTTGGCACAATTCTTTCGACCTGGCATGTGATGGTGTTCTGCTTGAATCCTTAAATACTTAACCTTGTACCTTACCTTGAATGCTTGACCCGATTGGTTAAGGATCTTGGACTATGTATTTTCTTCATCATTTCCACCCTTACTTATATCTTATGCTATAAATTTATCCTTAAGTTTTACAAGCTTATCATTTTCGAGCTTGATCATGATATATTTATTGGGTGTACACCCACTAACATATTATCTAATCAGAACTGGTGCATGATGGTCTGATCAACCTATTGCGTTTTGGTTTGCTTTTTCATATATTAATCTACGTGGATGGAGACAGTTAAACTTACCCTAGAATCTTGTCCGCAACAGCCTTGACAATTCTCCTTGGAATTATTTTTAATCGCCTATGAACCTCGTATTCGTATCCAGTTGAATTAAAATTTATCATGACCTGGATCTTCATCATTGGATGCTCGTGCTCATACTTAATTTCATTGATTTCCCATCTTGCCCAAATCTCGATTTATTCTGAAATTGATCAACTTAGATCGTGTCAAGACTAAAATCTATTTGTGATTGTTTGTGCCTAAATTTTCAATTTTCTTTTACCATTTTATGGAATAGTAACTTTTAATGATTTCTTACTTACTTGTTAATAACCAATTTTCATATAGGATGGTAGACGGCCCTACAACCTTGATGATTGTTGTTTCCTTACCTTCCCAATTAGGACACCTTAGATTGCTTGTACGTTTTGATACCATAGGACAGTATTGATCTAGAATGACTAGTGCACCTAGATGAGACCACAGACTGTTCCATTTAACCTGTCCCCCTGGTACCACTATTTCATCACAATTTTTTGGTTCAATTTAGGCCATAGACCTTTCCCACACTAAATTATGATCATCGTAGGTACATTATCGTGACTTTCAAATTTGGAGCACAAGACTAGTTGTTTTCTTAAAACTAATTTCACATACATGACCTAGACAAGACACTCTATACCCATGACCTTAGTGTCCCACTCAGGCATACCATCGTGTGCTTCATTTGCTTAGTACGATTTTCCTGACCCGAGGCTCCATCCTGATTTACCCCATGGAGTTACTTTTGAATTCAATTTGGATTAAGGACACCTTATGACCTAAAACTGCCAGCCAATTTTTGGACATGACCCAGTATAGGTCTACTACCCATATTTTACTTGTTGACCCTGTATGTTGCTAGGTAATAGCCTCGACCCTGATTGTTGGAGGTTTGACCTAGGAAGAGTACGACCATCTAAATTTCGAGGACGAAATTATTTTAAGATGGGTAGACTTGTAACACCCAATTTTCTGAAATTAGGGTATTTTTGAAAATTTATTATTTTTATTATTTATTAATGGTATTTTAGTCATGATATGATTTTTGGTAATTTTTTAGTTATTTAAAACTATTTTCTAAGTCACGACTTATGACTTTGTGACTTTACTAGTATAACCCTAGTGTAAACCCTAGAGATTTCATAACCTAGAGACTAAACATGATCATGTGAGCGTAGCCATAGGTTTAGAACATCAAATTAGGACTTTTTAGCCTAAAGGGTATTTTGGTAATTTTCTAGGATTTATTTGGAATTATTTGGATTTATGTGATTTATTATTATTTAGTTAGTTGATTAGTGTCATGTTAGCTTCTAACCTAGTTTAGCCTAATCTAGAGGTTAGCAACTAACCTAGAAGACTAAGTAGAGGATGTTAGCTTTATGTATAAATATCTAGTTAGATAAATATCTAGATATTTCACTTTTTAGATATTTTAGAACCTAAATATCTAACCCCTTAGTCAAAGACTTAGGGGCTAAGTTTGCAAGGTGGTAGGACACCCTCCCCTACCCCCATGGCAGCCAAACACTACCCCCCTTCCTATATAATCTCCTCAAATTCATTCATGATCAATTTGCATGAATTAAAACCTAGAAAAATCCCATTTTCTTCAAACACCCACAACTTGATCAATTTTGATCCAAATTGACTCTAGTCTTTTGCATTGGGATCCTACAACATCAAGGGTGCTAAGGGAGGCTAGCAATCCAGATTTCGTGAGCTTTGGGCATGACCAAGTGGAAGGACACCCCCCCCCCCCCCCTCTCATTGATTTTTCTTTGAAAATACACAAATAGGTAAATGCCCTCAAACCTAGTTAATATTCTAATTTGTCTTCATAAATGCATGCATCTAGGTACCATGGAACTGTAGGCTAAGTTTGGTGAGATTTAGGATTGGTTTGGTGTCCGTATCGGACACGTGTCTGTGTTCTAATTACAGTGTTTGGTGAAATGCCACAAAGGATTGGTTTTTGTGTTTTTCCAAAACAAATTATATTTTTGGGTAGCCCTAGACATGTAGGACACAACCCTAGTTGACTGAGCACACTTCGAGTTGTGTCCGTGTCCAAAATAGGACACGAACACACTGTTAAAACCACACTGTGACACTGAAAAACCCGACTGTTTGACACTTCCTGTCGTGTCCACACGAGTCGTGGACACGATACAGAAACCTAGAAACGAACATAACCACCCCACATGTCCACTGACACGAGCACGAGGCTCTATGTGCCACGTGTGGAGCACACGACCCTTCGACACGCGCGCACGAGACTGAGCAGCCTCCCCTGCTACTCGACACCTAGTGCGGACACTGTAGGACACGAGGACACGGGAAAATTGACACAGAGGAG
Source organism: Iris pallida (assembly GCA_029216955.1). Lineage (NCBI taxonomy): Eukaryota > Viridiplantae > Streptophyta > Magnoliopsida > Asparagales > Iridaceae > Iris > Iris pallida. Next base: position 5,647,080 of record JANAVB010001997.1, read on the forward strand.
GGGGCAACCTCTGTCATGCCCCTCCTCGAGTTTGAGACACTCTCGTGTCCTATCGAGGACACGAGGACACGTGCACTGGTCGTGCACTGCACTGCACGCGCACATTTTTCCTCACTGACACGGCCTTCGTGTCGCACGGACACGAGTCGTGGACACCTCGTGGTGACACGATTGTGTAGCCCAACACGTGGGCTACACGTGGACAGGACCACGAGGCCCCACGTGGCCCGTGTCGTGTCCACGAGGCGTGTGCATCTCTGCACGACGCAGTATAAACCGTGCGTATCAGTCAAGTTTTCTCGACTGATACGGGTCTCGTGTCGACTCTGTGAGACACGTGGACACGACTCAGGTTGCTAGACACCTAGCCTGACCCTAGGCGAACCTAGGGACACGAGCACGATACCTCACGTGTCCTGTGTCGTGAGCACGAGACACGTGAACACGTGCACGATACAGTGCCAATTCCAGTGCACTGTAAATTTACCCGATTGGGTTTTTCACGAGATTGACACGTCGTGTCGTGTCGTGGTGGACACTTAGGGACACGAGGGACACGAGTACACCTAGGGGCACGATTACCAACCATTGGTATTGAGTTTTAGCTAGGTTTAAGATTTGAAATCGGGTTTTCCCTAAATTTCTGATACATGCACAGTATCCCAATTTTTGGGATTATTTTCCAGTTTTTCAAATGAATTTCAAATCTATTTTGATTATGATATATGCATGTATATGTGTATTTCAGTGTATGTATTGGTAGTATATGTGTATGTGAGTGTGTAGGTGGGATTTTAGGATGTATACTTGTATATACATGTGTGTATATATGTATGTATATAGGTAGGTATGTGTGTGCACTCTTGTGTATTATTTGGGGGCTGATTTCCTGTTCTCAGGAAATCTGAGAACAGCCCCCTCCCCTTTCCTATGAGTATCCAGAGCCTCTCTCTCTCACTGTCGAGCTCTCTCTCTCTCTCTCTCTTTCACTCTCTATCCCTTTCTCCCTTGTTCACATCTCTATATATATATATATATATATATATATATATATATATATATATATATGTTATATGTAAATATATATGTATATATATATATATATATATATATATATATATATATATATATATATATATATATATATATGTTATATATAGTGAGTATATATATAGTATTTTATATATTTGGTTATATATGGTATTTATAGTTGAGGGTATATATGGGTTTATATATATATATGAAAATGTATATATATGTATATATGATAGCTATCTATATATATGTACATATGTGGGTTTGGTATTATATATAGTGTATTCACATATATTGATATATATATATATATATATATATATTGTATTAGAATTACATATAGTGTCATTATATACATATATGGGTTTTGGTATTGTATATAGTTATGCCTATATTGATATATATAAAGGTAGTAAATAGACATGGGTATATCTATATATATAGATATGTATATATATATATGACTTCTAAATATAGGTTATATGGAACCTAAGTGACTAGCCTATGGCTTGGGGCTAACTCAAATCGACCTAATGGCCCAAAACACCTACTAGTTGACCTTTGTTGACTATGGTTGACTAAAGTCAACTATTGGTCAAACCATGACCTAATTGACCTAAAAATGACTAGTTTAACTAGTCTGACTATGTTTGACCTAATTACCTTATTGACTAGTCTTTGTTTGACCTAATTACCTTACTGACTAGTCTTTGTTTGACCAATACCTTAGTTGGTCTAAGTTTGACCTGGACTTGACCCAGATTGATCATGTTGACTAATATTTGACTAGTTTGGCTAGAATATTGACCATGAGTTGACTTTAACCTAGATTTGACTAATCTTGACTTGTTTGACCTTGTTTGACTTTATTTGACTTAGTTTGATTCTCTGTGACCTAGTATGACTTCCTGTGACCTAGTTTGACTATTAAGTTGACCAAGAGTTGACTTTTGACCAAATTGACCTAGAATCATGTAGTATGCATCGTATACTTTATTTTTACCATTGTGGATACATTGTGACTTGTATTGCTCTGATTAGGAGCCATACACCTCTCCTCAGACAGTATATCCTCTTCAGACATTCAGTTATCAGGCGAGTACATTCTCTGACCGTTTCATACTTGTTCAGGCTTTACTTCTCGCTCTAGATTACTTTACTTGATGCTCTTACGTTGGTAACACGGATTGGTACTATATGGATCTTTACATGAGATGTTATCCCCCTCGGAAGCATCGGGTACTTCATGTTACGTGTGTTTCACTTTCATCATGTACTCCTGTGCTTCCATCATGCATGTATACTCATGTGATCATGTACTCTCATGTTCACTGAGCCCTCATGTATAACTTCACGTATACTCATTTATGAGCCTCATGTGAAGTAATCATGTATAATAACGTAACTTGTCTAGATCCTTGTGTATTGATTGGGGAAACGGGGGAGTAGAAGTAGACATGTGAATAATTCCAAAGTAGTGTAATCATGTACAAACTCAGTAGTGTAATCATGTATAAATTCTAGCTATTCACATGCTTATCTTGTACTCTACATCACTAGCCACTTACAGTTCTCTATATACAGTATATATTTCCTTTACAAGCTATCTCTTTTACAGCGTATATTTCCTTTCAACATTTCCTGTATCTTACTCTATTGCCTGTATCATATTTCCTAACCTGATATGAACTGCGTCAGATGTATTGTGCTCGTTCCTGTCCTGACTGGACCTGTTGAAAATATTACAGAGGATGAGGATGAGGCCCTGGTGTCTACCTATTATGGAGCAGGACTAGATGATACTTATGTTGTGGACCCTCAGCACGATCCACCTGCAGCTGAGGATGTTGCCCCAGTAATCTAGGCTAGTTTAGCTAGACAGTCTTTTTAATATTATCTTTTTGTCTCACATTCTGAGTTGTATTTTGAGATGTTGAGATATATAGACTCTTAGACTTATTGTATTATGAGTTGACATTCTGGATGTTATGTATCCTAGACACTTAGACTTATTTCATCTATTCTACTGTTCTCTTTGAGTTACTGTCTATCTATCTATCTTTCATTCTTCTACCTAGATGTGATTGAGATTGTATTCTGTTTGTCACCTCCATTCGGAGATTATAAACTGTACAGGTACTTTTATATTGTTAGATGATTGACCTAGGACAGCGTTCTACTGCCGACACTGCGACGTAGGCTGGACGTACCCACTTCTCGTGCCCCTATACAGGGTGCGGGTCGTGACAATTAGACAACTCCCATGAGGCTCGGAAATGGGGGACACCCCCATGCAGCTCGGATATATAACGTCTATGTGGCACATACAATTTGAACAGTTCGATGAAGACGAAGGACACATTAAAGACTTGTGCATAAAACATGCAACAGAGCCATCTTTGTTAGGGTTTTTGAAGCATACGATCCTCCCAAAATCCTTACCAGCAATGGTAGGGTGGACGTCAGGGTGGACTTCAGGCGCCACGGCCGACGTAGAGGCCACCCCCTTACCCTTCGCTGTAGCCTTGGAAACTTTGGGGGCCATCGTTGATTGAAGAAGAAGAAGAGGACGACAGGTAGGACAAGAAGAGCTTAAATTGAGAAAGAGAGTAAAGAGTTTCTTTCTCCAAATTACTCTTGTTTATAGGAGGCCAAAGGAGGGACACGTGGACCGATGAACGCTTCGGGTCGTGTGCTGCAGGCAAAATCGACTCCTAGGATTTTGTCCCCTCTCATAAAGGAGATTCATCAAAGCCCAAAATCCAAATATTTAATGAACCAACTCTTGGGATTCCCCCAAAAGACGGCTCTAAATCAAAAAAACGAATCAAGAGAAATTAATGACGCCTACGTGGCAGAAAGGACAGTATGCGGCCAGAAGCGATCCATGCCGCCAGAGTGGTCCATGCGGCTAGGCAGTCCATGCGGCCAGGCAGTCCATGCGGCCAGTAAAGCCATACGGCTAAGAAGTCCATGCGGCCAGAATATCTTATACGGCCAGGAGAGCTTATGTGGACATAGTCATGCTTCTCATTCAAAGTATTTTAATTATTTAAATTAAAAACATTGAAGGGGGTCTTGTAGAAGCATGGAAATAAACACAAAATCCTATGCGGCTCAAGACTAGGAGAGTTTCATGCGGCTCAAAAATTCATTAGAGCGTCATGCGGCTCAAAAGTTTATTAGAGTTCCATGCGGCTCAAAAGTTCATTAGAGTTTCATGCGGCTCAGAAATCCCCGTAGCTCCATGCGGTTTTATGCCGCGGCCTCATTCAATGCCACGTACAGTTGGCCATCAAGCAGTGGCCTCATTTAATGCTCTGACACAACAAAGCGGCTCTGACATAAAGGTGAAACTGACAGCTCTGACATAAAGCTGCAATGATGACTCTGACATAAAGGTGTGCTCCTAGGGAAACGAAGAAAATCTTTATAGCTGGCACAAATCCACCAATTCTAAAGCTCATTATGCGGCTACCATCTCTATGCGGCCGCCATCCCCATGCGGCTGCCACTCTCATGCGGCCGCCACCCCCATGCGGCTGCTACTTCTATGCGGCTCGGATCATGGGGCCACCCCCATGCGGCCGCTACTCTCATGCGGCTCGGATCATGGGGACCATCTCCATGGGGCTCAAATGCTGAGAGGCCATGCCCATGCAGCCTTGACACGTGGCCAGCCTTATGCGGTTCAGTTGGAAGCCACCCTCATACGGCTCAGATTTCGGAGGCCATACCTATGCGGCTGCCACCTTCATACGGTTCAAATCCTGAGAAGCTACCCTCATGCGGCTCAAATTTCGGAGACCATACCTATGCGGCTGCCACCTTCATGCGGTTCAAATCCTGAGAGGCCACCCTCATGCGGCTCTGTCAAGACACCCTATCCCTGTGGCTCGCGGTTAGGACACGTGGCAGAGGATCAGTTCCCCCCGCGTCCCGACGGCTCGCTGCATAATGATGGTTGGACACGTGGCACCAAATCAATCAAGATTTATTCACCCAGATTTGTTACTATCAACAAATCCCAACAACCAGATTTAGTGCAATTATCATAATTATCCGGATCAAATCAGATTTATTACAAATCAAGCAGATTGAACACGTGGCAAGATATCCGAGCTTGTCATAACAAATTACGAAGATTTGTGGCAATCAACATTAATTGCCCATACGAATTTGGTGCAATCAACATTAACTGTCCAGATTTGTTGCAATCAAGATTAACGGTCCAGATTAATTGTCAACAAAACAGGATCAAGGAAAATGGTAATTAATCCCCAAACCGCCGACTCTTCAAGGGGCAATCATTGCAAACCCTAATGATCACACCCCACTCCTATAAATAGCAAGGTGTCATTCCCTTGCAGAAAAAAAGGAGGACCACCCCGGCTGGACACACAGAGAGACAAAGGCACGCACAGAAGAGTCTTCCCACACATTCCGAGAGCATTTCTTCATCAGAGCCAAGGCTACGTCCTATCGTCCAAGGAGCGAGGCAGAGCTGTCGTCGCTTTTCCGAGCCTCTACCGTCACCTCCCAGAAAAGAAAAAAAATTGTACTTAGATTATTGTACCTAGATTTTCGTCCCTAGGCTTTCTTTGTACAAACGAGTTTGTATTGTGAGTCTAAGTTCAGTCCTCCTATAAAATTGTCTTGTACTTTTACAATCAATGGCAAACACGTAGATAATCAGACTTACGTGAGATTGGGGTATAACAAATTGCTTTGCTAAACGACCTTGTGATCGACAACGGACATTGGATAGGGTGGATAGGTAAATTGTATCAAACAAAATTGAAGAGATAGACTATGACAATTGCTAGTTTGAACATACGATATTGACATACCGATGATTTGGTTAAGGTCAACCTATCACAGCATCACTTTGCTTAACGAACCCGAACCTTGTGCGTAGAGTGTCTTGATGTGAATAGGATGAACACTGCTCGATGTTTAGAAATTTGGATAAAACGAGCTTGGGTAGAAGTATCCCGTACTAACGAACAAATGGTTTGACCATAGTATTGGGACGAACGTCGTGCAACAACTTTGTACGATGAACAGAGTACTTGATTTGTAGCTATGACCTTATGAGCTGACCTAGCGGGTAGACGGATAACCCTATGCCGAGTGACTGAACCTGTGTGACCAACTTTAGAGTATCGTTCGGACGAACGATAAATCTGGGGCAACAAGACGTAGAGTTAGGATGTGGAACTGGAAGTGTACATTAACAACAATAATACCAGCCCCATATGAAGTGAATGAATGAAATCGATGATGCACAAGTAAAGTTGGAATAACAAATTGAATTGTTACTTGGGAGACGTACTTGATGATAGTGCAATACTTGGTCTTGAATCGAATGAAATTCTACTTAAACATTGGTCAACTCCGCTAGAAGTGTCGTATTGATTTCGTAAGATGAGAACACTTGAGAAACGAATCGGGTCATCTTGAGGATTGAGAAAGACGATAGTGAAAGGAACTAGAGTTCAATTTTAATAGAATTAGTAACACGACAGGCAATTCGAAACTTTTACGAGTAGCTTGTCCGACTTCGCTATCGCTAAGCTTGGTTGAAATGTATGTATTTGGGGGACGCCTTGAATATGTGCACGATCCAAACTCAGCGATATGATGAACTCGAATGCAGCTGTAAATGAATATGTCAAGATGCGCATGGATGAACGGATGAGTGAGTTAGCCTCAGCCTATGACCCTAATGTTTGACGAATTATAACACACCTCGTGTGACCATTATAGTCGTGCTATAGGGCACAATAGTGACCAAGTCATAGAAACACGATGACTGAGTGAGTACCGTCAGCTTAAATAAGTAGTAAAGTCATTCGATAAAATTTACCAAACGCATGCGACATGAAACTTAGAAAGGTACCCGAGTATAGTTCGATGCCATCGAACGATGAAGCCATTCGATAGGAATTGTCCAAGATATACACACGACATGAGTTAAGAAACGGTAGGATAACCTGCACTCAGCAAGTCTCGAGGACGAGACTTATTTTGAGTGTGTATTATATAATAACCCACTCCGCCCTAGCGGAACGCTGATTCAAACGACAAGTGCAACGACTCAAATGAGTCATCGACTCAAAGAGTTGCGTTGACCTGATGAAGTATCGATGCAAATCGATACAAGACTTATATTGGTCCGTCAAGATGAATCCAGACTTAGACTTTTAAAGGCGCGCTCGGAGTATCTCTCGGCCGACGCGATCATTAATATGGTGGCTGGCTCTGATGAACCTGTCTTTGCTTAGCCTAGACGCATAATAATGCGGACACTATTGCTAGAATCGCTAGGCGATAACACTGTGCATGCTAACAAATGAATTAACGCACCTAGCTAAAGGAATAATCCTATCTTATTGTATGCTTGTATAGAACATGGAAAAGAACTTAGAAAATATGTGAACTCTCGTACCGTACTCCACGTACGTGCAAACGCACAGCTTACTTTTTGAGTAGATTTACTTATACGTTTAACTATGAACGAGATGCTTGTCACTTAGAATCGTATGACAACTTGAAGCATGAAACAATAAATGGTTCACTAAAATGAGAGGAAGTCTATCAACATAGTCATTCCAAATAGAGTACTAGTAACATTGAAAGGCTTCGAGACGGATAGGTCGCCAAGGCGATTCTCACACAAGGAGTTGCATAATGTATGAATGAACGAATAAGTGAATGAATGAATCAACGAATGAATAAACGAATATGTGAATGAATTAATGAACGAACGAACAAGTGAAAGAAAGAAAAGAAAGAATGAATGAAAGATAATAAAGAAAAGAATGGTTAGCGACAGGTATGACGGGGACGTGCAATGGGGCTCGCTACCCGTGCTGTACGGACGCCGCCGCCAACTTGGTCGATAATGCATTATGGCTCACAGATAGCCTATGGCTCAAAGGCAGCCGATAAGTTAAAAATGACAAGACAATATGAAATGGTCGCGGACAACCCACTCGTATACAGGGGAAAGAATCAAATAGGGATTCCAAGGCAACGATCACGACATCGTGGCCAGCCTAGACAGAATCATGGCCTATGGGCGGCTTGTGTACGGGCTCGATCGGGCACACAAGAGACGTAAGGCCGGGTATTATGTAGACTATCAAGGTGTACCAGCCATCATGCTTGATAAATGCAAATACAAAAGGGAACATGTCCAAATGGCTTGTGGTGCCAGCAACCGATACATATAGAATAAGTTGGCTCGATTGCGACAAATTTGCGTGTGCGACCTTACATTAAAAAAAGTAAATCTGACTAGCTGAACATGCTATGTTACTGAATGAAACATATCTAAACAACAGTTGAGTACAATACATCCTGATAACTTGAGTAAGTTGAATACCTTTGGAACTGATCGAAGCGCTTTCTGAAGAGGCTTGAATATAACACAACAAATAAACTAGAGTACTTTGTACAAATGAGTTAGAAATACGCCTACGACATGCTACCACCTGAGGCAGGACACGCCCTTGACACTTTTGAATACTTATGTAAACGTGTCAATTCATAATGCATAATATGTTGGCTAACTTGGTTTACTTTAGACAGGGACGACCACTCGATCGGTAAGTATGGTAAGTTGCACATGTTTTACTTATGCGACACTAGAAAATGATAACACGAGATAGGCTTTGAATGTTATGCCATAAAACTGATCCTAATGTAAGATTAGTAGGACAATAAATGATAGATGGAGCATAAAAGTAAAATGAACGTGTTTGGTAATGATAGCGAGTGGGCGAGCTAGCCTCCCCACTAGTGCATAACAATGTTCTGATAATCCCACAGATTGCTTGCAGGGTACAGGAGAAGTCGTCGGGTGCGGAGCTTTTCTCGAACGTGCTAAGGCGCGGAGCTAACTCTGGAGCCTTGGAGCGTTGCAAAGGAGCTGAAGCACCATGTACATGACATAATGTATCAGAACATCTCTATAAATTATTCCATGTTGTAAGCCACTTGGCATGCCTATTACATTTCAGAGAGAGAGAGAGCTTGAGCGACTTGTAATCTCAGCCTAGCGTCGCTTATAAACTTCTTGAATATCGATAAAGAGATTGAATTTGTTCCAACTTGTGTTTATTTACTTTCTGCTGCAAATGGGGACATTCTGTGCGACTCTGTGGCCTAGCTTCAATCGGCCGTTTCTGGACTTAGCCTTGCACGGGCGCAACCTAGGCCCGTGCAGAATTACGCCTTAGCGAGGACGATCGCTCCTACGGGAGCAGGGCATGACAAGCATAGAGCTTACCGCCAAGACTAACGACTCTATTAGGACCAAACAAATCCATATGAATTAACTGCAAACGTCTAGAAGAACTTACAGCATTGATGGATTTAAAAGTTGACCTAGTTGCTTTGTTCTTTTCATAATCAGCACATACCATGTCTCTCTTGAATGTGGTTTTTGGGACTCCTCTTACCAACTTTTTAGTACATAGTCGTAAGATAGTGTCCATATATTGGCATGTCCTAGCCTTATGTGCCATAGCCAGCTTTTATCTTGGTTAACTACCAGGCACTTCCCTACATTATTAGTACTTTCCAAAAAGAATACATAAATATTGTCTTCCCTAATTCCTCCATATACGGGATTTAACAGATGACATATCATAAATTGAACACTTGTCTTTCATAAAGTTGATGTCATAACCATTATCTGTCAAATGACTTATGCTCAATAGGTTATGTTTCAACTCCATGACTAGACATACGTCATTTATTACTGGATAGGGAGACATACCAACAGTGTCATTTCTAATTATATCACCTCTCAAGTTATTTTCGAAGGAGACGTATCATTCTTTCTTTATCAATAGCATAGCGAATAAAGATGCATCACCAGTCATGGGCTACGAATATCCGCTATCGAGAATCTACTTGCTTCTAACATGAGAGGGTTGAGGATCCACCTACAAAACAAGTAGATGAATCCTTTGGTACCCATTTCTTCGAGGGTCCTTTTCGATTAGTTATAGGAATCCAAGCAAGTATTTGATTGTCAACAAGTTTCCTTGCTTGACGATATTGTGATATGTGCCCGTGAGTACCACAGTACGTGCAAGTAAGTTTTGAAAATATGCGTTTTATTTCTGTGTTGACATTCTTTTGTGTCTTCTTTGGAAACCTATAAGTGAAAGCATAATTGTGTGAAACGTGTTGTTTGCATGCTTTCTGTGGTTTTGTCCTCTTAGATGTATCTTTAGCATTAGGACTAACCTTAGGCTGTGTAACATGGATGGCCTGTTTGTCTAACTTGATTTTTAAATTTTTAGAAATTGTACAAGACTCCTCATATTTGGCAGTCATATAAATGAGTCTTTGCTCTATGACTAAGTGTCTCTTCTTCTCTATGTCATAAAGCTCTTGCACTTTGACATAGTCTCTTTCTTTCTTTTTGATGGTGAGGATAGCCTCATGATAGTCTACTTTAAGCTTGGCTATCACATCCGTGCTACTGGTAGTAGATGTCTCTTTTATATCTTCAACAAGATTAGACAGTCTAGCTACTTCAGTTGTGTAAGCCTTAACCTTTTTGCAAGATTGCTTGTACTTGGCTAACACATTTCTGTGTTCATCAAGTAGTTTGCTAAAGGCAGTTTTTAGCTCATTGAAAGTAAAATCATCGTATAAAGGATTAGAAGATACCTTATTGAAAGCCATTAAACAGACATTTGTAGTGCTGTTGGGTCTGTCCTCCTCCTCTGATTCACTGGACTCACTTTCGTGTCAGATGCTTGTTTTGGCATACTTTCGACATGTTATAGCTTTCCTGCTTGATCTTGATCGATCATATTTACTACTCTTCTTTGGCAATGGACAGTCCTTCTTGATATGTCCTGTCTTCTTACATCTAAAGTAGATTATTTCTTTTTTATTTCTTTCTTGAACGTCCTTCTTCTTTCGGTTTATCTCCCAAACTTCAAGAACGTTCTAAAGTTTCTGACTAACAGAGCTTGCTCAACACCACTGGATAATTCTTCGTCAGAATCAATACATGTGACTCTTTTGACTTGAGCTTCGGAGGCGATAGGTTTTTCTTTAGGGTTTGCTTCTTTAAATTCTTGCAAGTCCAGCTCAAGGGTCATCAGCTTGCCCATAAGTGTTTCTAGAGTCCTTGTGGTGAGATCGTTTCCTTGTATGATCGTAGTTGCCTTTGGATTCCATTTATTGGTTAGAGCCCGTAGAATCTTTCTGATCTTCTCATGATTGTTGTAATCCTTTCCAGGAGATTGTAAAGGATTAGTAATATCAAGAAAACGAGTAAACATCTGTGTAATTGACTCATCGAGTTTTATCTTGAATGATTCATACTACTGTGTTAGTCTGCTGATTTTGGATTCCTTCACTTGGGAAGTTCCTTCTTGAGTAACCTAAAGAAGTCTTCAAATTTTATGAGATATAGTACAGGTAGAAACACGATTAAACTCGATTTTGTCAATTGCACAGAATAGTGCATTGATGGCTCGTGCATATAGACTAGCCTTTGTCTTTTTTTGGTATACGTATTTGTCGTGTAGCTTTTCTACTAGATCACCATCAACCAAGATTCTAGCCGATTTCTTATAACCGTCTATAACAATCTACCAAAGATCAAAATCAAGTGACTTAAGAAAGAAACTCATTTGTGTTTTCCAATATGTGTAGTTCATTCCATCAAATAGTGGGGGTCTATTTGTGGATTGCCCTTCACCGTTGAATATAGATTTTATGGCTGTCATATATACTCTCTAGAGTGGTTATGGATATGTATAACCTGGCTCTGATATCAATTGTAGGACCGTTGAGCACCTCTAGAAGGAGGATGAATAGAGCGTGTACGTGTGCAGCGAAAATAATCACCAATTAAAATTAGCAGTTAGAAACTATGACAGATATAAGAGACAGTAAATAAATGCAGTAAGCAATAGATAGAGAATCAAACTCAGTAAATACTGCGATGTATATTGGTTTTCCTCTGAGAGGACTTGTCCAGTCGCGAGTACTCTTACTCGCCGTTAATCCACTATTCATAAACAAAAAAAAGAGATTGTCGTCTTTTTACAACACCATGCCTTGGTGACGAGAGCACGACCGACTCCAACAAATTGATTTCGAAAAGTAGAATATTTTTTGATTTGCAACCTCTGATACAACTCTTCTGAACCAAAATACTAGATAGAACAAAACTTTACTGTCTTTGGCTAAGAGTGGTATAGGCGAGATTTGAAAGCTTTAGAGCATTGAAAACACTTTAGAATAGATAGAGAGAGAAGAGTGAATGAGTGATTAGAAAATGTGAAAATCCTTCTCTATTTAGTGTTTTTGGGGACCGAACTCAGGAAGAGTTAGGGCAGAGTTCGGATTCTTGAATCTCCTATTCGAACGATGGATGCTGATTTTGTGGAAACTGTATTTCGAATTTACCTAGACCGAACTCAGACCGAACTCGGTCAGAGTTCTGGCCGAATTCTGTTGGGTCAGAATAGGATTTGCATGGGCTAATTTGCATAGGTTTTTGGCTATTTGGATATGTAGGGCTTTTGAGATAAGTAGGTAGGCTTTTTGGATTTGTGGAGTGGGAATAAACTAAGCCAGTATAATCCCGAATGATCTTATATTTATATTTTCTAGACTCAAATAAAATTAAAAATACAGAAGAAAATATAAAATGACTCGGTCTGAAATTCCAATAAGATTGCTTCTTGATGATGATGCGATGTTCCTTGTAGCAGTAGGATGTAGACGTAGATGTTCTTCGGTATCAATTCATGTAACCTGTAGCAGTTCATATATTTTATGTATCGATCAAAGTTGTCGTTGATTATCAAAATCAGGTGTGACCATTAGCCAATGGGCTAACACTTATGTACTGACCCTCTACTAGATATTCTCAAGTGCAGAGTTGCTTGGATGTGCTGAGGCGTTGGAGTTCTGTTGGAAACTTGTAGAAGATCGACGGAGGATAATTTTTTTGAATATAGAGGACATAATGTATGGAAAATTATCGTTTGTATAGTTCTTGAGTTGTAAACCTTGTGACATATTTTATTATTTTACGAGAGAGGGAGAGAGATAGAGTTTGTAATCAAGTCAATTTTTGGCTTCGAGTCGTTGTAATTTTGCTGCAACATCATCAATAAAGAGATTCATTTTGTACATCTTGTGTCGATTCAAATTTTATGCTTAGTATTTTTGTTATAATGACCTTGTATATAGATATTTTATCAGCCGTTTTGGTGCTTATCTTGATAACTATAATTTAGACTTGTACGGTATCACGTCCAGTGACAACTTTTGGTCCAACGGGATCGGAACGTGACAACTACATCCAACAATCCTTTATTCTTCACTTATCAAAAAATCGATAAAGTTAATCCAGTAACTTTATGGTCCAAGTCCCGAATCCATGAAGTAAACTTTCACTAATTCAAATCCAAAATTCTAAATTTATCACGTTCAAATCCTGAAATCATATGCTTACTTCCATTTACATTCTTATATTGTACTCAAGTTCATGTTATTAAATTTGTTCCTTTGACCATGCCAACTATTCAAAAGTCATAAATCTATCTTGATTACTTCGATAGTCTATCATTTATGATCTTTGCTCTCAATTCTTTTCCAACTGACACAATTTTCATGTGTTCAATTTATATATACCGTTCAACCAACTTATTAACCATTTAATAAGGTAATATATTTCAGTTATTCATTCGATCTAGCCTTTACTTTGTTTTACAGTCTCCCTATCTTACTGTCGTTTCATAGTACCTATGAGCTACTTGTTGACTGTTGATTGTCTTTTAGTATTCAATAAAACTTGTTTCTAAGCACAGATACTACTCCTCTCTATCATTTTCACAACTTCCTTGAAACTTCTGGATAAAGTTGAGAAAATATTTGACAACCTACTATGACCTGGATTATGGAGACTGTGAGTCCATTGCAGCTAGTTGTACACTGGCGAGGCAGGGGCTCTAGGTCAAAATAATTACGGGTATTCTCAGGTTCTCAGATATTATTGAGGCTAAGTCCTAAATTTATCGGATAAAGTTGATAAAAGTATTGCGGTAATCTAGCATTATCAGGAAAATGGAACCGAAGGTTCACTGCAGTCAGATGCATATTGGCGGGGCAGGAACTGTGGGGGAAGTGGCCCAGATATGAAAGATCATCGGATGCTATTGAGACTATTATTCCGTGATCATGATTCCTGTGACTATCATTTCATTCCACTTTAAATCGTGCCAAATTCAAATTCTGTATCTGTTTACCTTATCGTGCCATTTTTGAAATTTCGAGGACAAAATTTTTCTAAGGGGGGTAGATTTGTAACTCCGCTTTTCCGAATTATTGAAATTTTGTAAATTTTCTGGAATATGAGATTAGTATTATTATTTTAGAATATTTATTTCGATTATTTGATGCATTTAAATTTTTTCTCTATTCTATATTTATCAGTTTAGCTATTTATGACTCATAGGTTATATTATGATGAATTAGATATATTTTCCATACTTTTCTTGATTAATTCCTAGTTAATGATTTGAGTATTAATTCTATTATTAATTAATTCTTAAATAATTTTTTTAATGTTTCCTTTATTCCTGATTTTATTTTCTATTTTTCCTTAGGCTTAATTGCATCCAATTGTATGGGCCAATTGACCCATTAACAATTCCTTTATATTTTTTCTACTTAATTAAATTCCTTTAACCAGGCCCAGTTATTTGAGCCAGCCCGGCCTCTTAGCTTTGGGCACGGGTTCAATTCCATTAAACCGATAATTTCTGACCCGGCCCATTAGCAACCGTTAAATTCAAATTCTTCTTTTCCTTCGATTTCATCCGATCTACTTTTCCTCTATTGCTGTGGGACGAAGACGAGAGTCTCTCCAGCTGTCGTAGCAACTGCCTGCCCGCCTAACCGTCTCGACGCTGCCAGTGCAACGGCCTGCCCGATCGTCCACTTCCTATAAATTGGCTTCCATTTCTTTCTTCTTCTTCATTCACATTTCGCAGAGGAGCCTGCAGAAATTCTCTACGCTTTCGAGCTCGAGACGTCAGCCATGGCAACCTCATCTTCAAGTGATGGTGAGTCCATCTTCTCTTTTGATTCAATTCTTCGATCAAACTTCTCGTGTCTTCCAGAGTTGTTCTGATCCATGACTTATTCTCTTCCTCGATCAGCAAAGTTCCATGGCAGTGATAGACAATTGCTTGAGTAACCGGCAACAGTAGATCCTTATTTTCCTTCCTGTCGATTTCATTTGTGACCACAGCGGTGCTTACTCTCCTCTCGCAGTGTGATCATTCCAGATCGACGACGAGTAGAGGTAAGTAAATTTGAATTTATTTCGTGCCATGATTTGCTATGGATGTTCTGTTTCGATTCATGTGATGGCAATTGATCGATGGATTCGTTCTCGTTTCTGTGGGGATTTCAATTTGAAACTGGATTGATGAATTCTGGGTTAATGCTGTGTATTTTCTCCAATTTTGGAGTCGTTACTATACAAATCGAACTCACAATCACTTCTTCTATTCTTGCATATGAACTGTTTGTTGGAATGCTCGTGTGGACTCTACTATCAGTTTTTGGACTCAAGAGGACTGTGTCGGACTCGAGGAAGGCTCGTTTGGTGACGGCTAACACTCAGGTATACTTCTGTATGTGTTTCCTGCTCTACTCCATTGTCCTTCTTTATTCTAGGATTTGGGGTTCATTGTAGTGATTGGGTTTTGGTTGAATATGGTGTCTGTGTTCAAAAGAGGTTAGTATCGGACACAGACACGGATGATAGCAGATTGGATTTATGTTTTAAATCGATTTTAGTATAGATTGGTTCTTGACATGTATTGTATTGGTGTTGACACTACACGAGTTTTAGAGATCATTGTCCAGTTTAAACTAAGCTGGGTTCAAATTGGTTGTTGATTGAGATAGGTTGATTGCTGTTGAGCATGGGAGTAATCTGTACTTGGTTTGCTTGATTGCATATGGATGAATTGATAACTGAGACTTATATCAGTGTTCTGTTATTTGAATCTAGGACTTCATGACAGTATTGCCACCAAGTTGAATCTTCATAGCAATATCTTGTTGAACCTGGGATTAGGAGTTGGACTTCTGTGGTGGCTTATATCAATTCTCAAAACCATGTGTTGTTTTGGTTAATGATGTATTATTAATGGTTGGATTCAGGCTCAACACAGTAAAGAATAGACTGGAATATGGTTTAGGAATACCTGGTGAGTGAAGGATGATGTATTGGAAGAGTATTGGGAATTTCAGATGGGGCTTGATCAGTTAAGTGTTTATTGGGAAGTATTGCAGGAGTTCTAAATATAACCTGTTAAAGGGAGTGAGATACGAGGAACTATTGGGATATGTTAGGATTGATATCCGAACACTGTCCTTTACGTGCATTGTCCAGAGTCTAGATTCGGATGAATGTTTTGAGCAACTCGACACTACTACCAGGTGGGTACTGATCTTTGGAGTGTTAGGATACAAGTTCAGGAAGCATGTTGTATAGAGGAAAGTTGGATTAACTAAGTCAATAAGGAGTAGGCAAAGCTCGATCCTTGTAACTGATAGGTTCATTGTATATAAGTATGAATGAAGAGGATTACAGAATATGGGTTGGCCTCACTATTCAGGGTCAGTTAGAAGACTATTATGAGGGAACTATAGGGATGGACTTGTTAATTCATAGGCAGTTGGTGAGTTGGTTAAACTATAGTCTCAATAAGTAGACAGCTAGTAGCAATACCCTTTAATAAGAGATTAGAAACTGTTAAATTAGAACTTAGAATAATATTAAAATAGAATGAGAATAATAAGCTTAGTACTTTTCCTTAATATCTTTTGTGTCTCTTTTGACACAGATTTTTTGGACATTAGACTGGTTGACTACAAATTCAGGCAAGTACACCGACTCGATCCCTTTACTCTGTATTTCTGTCTTGCTTCATGTTCTCATATTGACACGTTGTACACACAATTATTCATTGTTCATTGTTCACTGTTCATCGTTCACCGTTCATCGTTCATTGTTCATTGTTCAAAGTTCATTGTTCTTACTTGTACATTGGGGTGGAGAAATACTACAGATATGTGACCAATCCTATTTTAGCTAGGCATTGACTAATAGCTTAGATCTCACATCGTGCACGTGGGAATCTAAGCCGTACCATTGTTCATTGTTCACTGTTCACTGTTCATTGTTTACCCAGCCGGTCACATACTCTGATAGTTATTTCAAATGCATGTTACACTGATAGTATAGTTCATTATTTCTGGATCCGGTACCATAGTTTCATTATTATTCTTGTACCACAGTTTCATATTCCTGTCTTGTATCATAGTTCATATTGTGATTCTTTTTCATGCACTTCAGTTTACATTGTTTAGAGCTTCTTGTCGGGGTTGTACTTTGCTCTTTTTCTGACAGGATACGTTGCAGGTATCTTGCGGATATGGTACCACCTTGGGTCAGAGCCCAGAGATGGTGGAGTTGTATTTCAGGATGGACTTAGAGTAGCAGTGCCCTAGATTAGATTCTCTCCAGTTTATTAGAATTGTATCATGTGTATTATATTGAGAATTCAGGATTGTATAATTTTATTCATGTTACCGGATTTGTCTCTGGGTGATGTTGTATTAATAACTTGTGGATTGTGGTGATTCTGGGAACGTGTATATTAGCTGTGATGTTTTATATTTATTGTATCTTGGAGTTTTTCTTAGAATTGTACAGCTTACTTCGTCGTGTCCATCGACGAAGGCTGGGCGTGTCCGACTCGTGTCCGATTATTCGGGAGCGGGTCGTGACAATCACCCCTCCTGTAGGCATCCTCCATAACATTGAATTCGGTGTACATGATATGGAGAATTGAAGTGTGGGAGTCCCACCATGATTGTATGTTGTAAGATTACTGCGTTGCAGTTGGAATAAAATTTAACCTTTTTCCTATGTACACACACACACACACACAAAATAAAAAAATATATATATACACACATACACTAAATTTTCATATTCGGTTTTCGTTTTTGGAAACCGAAACCGAATAAGAAAATTTAGTATTTTCAAAACCGAACCAAACCGATTTTTTAAAACCGAACTAAATCTCTCTTATTCGGTTTGGTTTGGTTTTCGGTCCAAAACCAAATAATGCTCACCCCCAGTTATTTGCAGGTAAGTCCGACTTAAATAAGGGCACTTCAATATTTACTCAGGGCTAGCCCAACGAACTAAATCTCTCTTATTCGGGTTGGTTTGGTTTTCGGTCCAAAACCAAATAATGCTCACCTCTAGTTATTTGCAGGTAAGTCCGACTTAAATAAGGGCACTTCAATATTTACTCAGGGCTAGCCCAAGATTGGGACTAACCCAGGTTTTAGAAGAAATTACTCAAGACAGTTCATTTTTTTACTCTTAGGGCTGCCCCCAACCCAAGCCCACTTCTCCTTCCTCCACCACCTCCATCTTCCCTTTCTCCGGCAACCCGTCCACCTCATCCTCGTCGGCCGCCCACGGGGCTTCCCCTCCCGATAAGCAACGTGCCCCTGACAGGGACGACGTCAGCAGCATCGAGGCCGAGTTTAGGGATTGCCGGAGGATGATGTCGCGCGGTTGAAAGCGGTTCCTCTCGACGAGGTTCAGGGACGCTGTCATGATCGACCTGAAGAAGAGGGAGAAAAGGAGTCCGAGGCGTGCGACCAGGTGGCTGTGCGGGCCGTGGCCGTCGACGTCGGCCATTGCCCCTTCTCCTCCACCCCTTTTCTTTGTTCCCTTCTCCCGCGACCTGGAAATTTAGCATGACTGTCCAAATTCTCTGGCAGTCCTGCACACTATCAGGACAGCCAAAAATTTTGACAATCCTAAAAGGGACTTGCCAGCAAGTCATTTTAGGGTTGTCCAAATTGCTGACAGTTCTGATAGTGTGCAAGATTGCCATAAATTTAGACAGTCCTAAAAGTAAAATGCCAAAATTTTTGACAGTCCTAAGTAATTTTTCAAATGACAAATTTGTAAATAAATTAAACTCGGACTAGCCGTGAGTAATATGTGAAGTTTCTTTGTAATTGGCCTAAATTAATCTTAGGGAATTGATAAGGGCACTGCACTTTTTGATCAGGGCTAGCCCATTAGGGATAGCCCCTGATCAAAAACTTCACTTTTTTAATAACAAGGACTGTCCAAATTTTGGACAGTCCTGCAAACTGAATGGACTGCCAGAAAACTTGGCAGTCCTAAGTCTCAGCATGTAAAACAAAAGAACTGTCCATTTTTCTGGCAGTCCTTACTGTATGTAGGACTGCCAGGAATTTGGACAGTCCTTATTATAAAAGACACTTCACTTTTTGATCAGGGCGCCCTTATCAATTCCCTTAATCTTACTTGCTAAATTCCCTTTCTAGTAAACCCTTGACAGTTCTCTTCTCTTTCTTCTTCCCTCTTCCCTCCACTTCCCAAAACCCTAGCTTTTCCCTCCTCGTCGCCGATCCGGAAACCCTAATTTTCGGCCGCCATGATTTGTGCGAGTAAGCATTTCTCTTCTCTCTTCTTCTCCTCCTCTCTCTAACGGATCGAATTTAACGCTTCCCCTCCAATTCTCGCTCAGTCTCCGGCGAGGTGCCGGAGGAGCCGGTGCTCTCCAGGAAGTCGGGGATCCTCTTCGAGCGGCGACTCATCGAGCGCCACATCGCGGTGAGTTTTAAATTTGGGCTTTAGTGGAATATTAGGGCTCGAGGCTAAATGTAGATACAATTTTGCTCTTACTTCTAGTTCTTGCGTGGATTTTGTAAATTTCCGTTCACCGGCTGATCAATCGAACTCCGCCTCAGTGAGTTTTGCTACGGATTCAAAAATTAGGATTTTTAGTCGAAATATCTGAAAATTTTACTTTTATTTATAGTTTTTGCATAAAAAAAATTTAATTTTCTACTTATATGTGTGTGTGTTCTTTTTGTTAAGGTTGTTTGTTTTTACACTGATAGGATTATGGGAAGTGTCCTGTTACCAAGGATGAGCTCATGATGGACGACATAATACCTGTGAAGACAAGTAAGGTGCGAAATGTTACTGTTTTATCAGATTACTTTGAGAAATCAAAGCATTTACTATTTAATTTTTCTTTTGTTAATTTTGAATGTGATTAAGATGGAGTATAACTTTAACTGGATTTGTGAAAATGAAAAAAAAAATGTTATGCAGAGTGATAAATATTGCGGATTTTACCTATTGTCATGATAAATGGCTGTAACAAATTTAGGATTTTGAAAACTGTGATATAAAAAATGTATTTAGTTTAGGGATTCTGAATTCTAGATAGTCATACAAAAATTGTAAAGGTAACTGTGTTAATTCCTAGAATTAGAAAATTGTTGTGGAATATCTTGATTTAAATTCTTTTGCATTTGAATGTACCATTAGTCCACTTTATCTGAAGGTGGACCTTGAAACTGGTGGATATGGTTACACTGGCTCCATTTCTTTATCTTCTCGGTCCTTTTTTCTCGAATCAGATGGATTCATCATTGTCAAAATGTGGAGCATTTATATGATGAATAAATGCTGGAGTGAGAGAGATTAATTGAGTTTTGTTTCATCTGTTTATTGGTACCGGAAGTGTATAGCATTAGGGCATAGGGTTTCAAATTATAATTGGTACTTGATTGAAGATGTTGTAGTATACTGTAACTTTGATTGCGGAAGGTTTTATTGATTGGAACAAACCTTGTTCATCTGGATTATAATTGGTACTCCATTGTTGTCATCGAGCAAAGTTGGCTAGCTTATGCATATGTGATGTATGTAGGAAGGCTATTTCAAGATTGACACGGGTTAGGCACAATGTTCTAAAAAGCGCTAGGCGGACTCGGTGCGACGGAGGTCCGCCTAGCGCCTAGCCCGCCTAGGCGGCCGCCTAGAAATATATATATATATATATATTTTTTGAAATTTTTGAAATTTTGAATTTTGAAATTTGAAATTTGAAATTTCAATGTTCTAAAATCCAAATACTATCTTAAAACCCAAACAAATATCCAAAATACAACTAAGAATAAACAAAATAAAAAAAATAAAAAAAATCAAAAAATTCAAAAGACCCGCCGCCTAGGCCCGCCTAGGCCCGCCTAGGGGCGCCTAGGGCCCGCCTAGCCGCCTAGCCCACCGCCTAGGGGGTTTTCGGTGCGGTGGGCGGGCGCCTAGCGCCTAGGCGGGCGCCTAGGCCGATTTTTATAACACTGGTTAGGCATGAGTCTTGGTATTATGATACTCTATAAGTTTGGGGTTTTGTAGTCTAAACTCTCTCTCTCTCTCTCTCTCTCTCTCTCTATATATATATATATATATATATATATATATATATAGGAATAACACTCCAAAAATTAGGACCGTGTCGTATCAGACATGTATTGGACACACCTAAATAAATAGGACACCACAAAATAGGTGTCATGTTTGTTTTGTTGTTGCCGATATCCGTGCAACAAACACAAATATAATGTTGTAAATGACACAAATATAATGTTGTAAATGTCGATTGTCGGTCTACATGGGGTTGGTTTTTTTAATGTGGGATGTCAGGGGCATATGAAGATGTCCTATACCAATAAATCAAGTCCTGATGGAGAAAGAAGATCAATATGAGATAAATCTGCAATTTTTCACACGCACACACACATAACACAACAAAGTTGTATTTAGTAACAAAAGATAATAGGATAAAGAACGACCATGATTAACCGATACTTGTATTTCCGATGGAACATGAAGTGTCATAAATAAAACGAAGTAGTTTTTTCGACATGTGTATATGTTATCTAAAAAGTGTCATGGTAAGTTAATAAATTTAAAGATACTATTATTAATTGATAAGCAATTTAAAAAATTAATTTATCAATGGGTGCCAGAGGCAGTAGACGATTTATCATTGAGTGTCGGAGATAGATATTTCTAGTATATTACAAAACAAAGTGGTATTTAGTGACAAAAGATAAGAGAATAAAAAAGGCCATGATTAACCGATAGGAGTATTCCTGACATAACATGAAGTGATACGATTAACCGATAGGAGTATTTCCGACAGAACATGAAGTGTCACGAATAAAACAAAGTGATTTTTTTTGACATAACATGAAGTGTCACAATTAAAATAGAGTGTTTTTTCCTGACATGTGTATGTCACATTTAAATAAGTGTCGCGGTAAGTTAATAATTTTTAAGATATTATTAGTAAATGGTATGAAGATAAGCAATTTAAAAACCAATTTGTTAAGGTGTGCCCTAGGCACGAGACAATTTATCAAGGAGTGCAGGAGGTACGGAAATTTCTAGTATATAATAAAGCGAAATGGTGTTTCATGCCAAAACATAAAAGGATAAAGAATGGTCACGATTAAAAGATGGAGTTATATCAAATGGCTATAAATATGTTACTTGTATATATTAATGAAAACCTTAAAACTAATAAGAATATTATTAAGCGTATTATTAAATGATATAAATGAGGATAAAATAAAAAAAACCAAAATTCTCAAGAATTGGTGAAGACACGAGGATAACTAGTTCATAATAAAGCGAACCGGTGTTTTTTGCCAAAACATAAAAGTATAAAGAAGGGTCACGATTAAAAGATAGGAGGCATATCAAATGGTTATGAATATGACACGTGTACATGTCAATAAAATACCTTAAAACTAAAAAATATATTAAATGATATAAATGGGAAACAATTTCAAAAACTGAATTGTCAAGGAGTATTGTAAGCACGAGGATAACTAGTGTTTGTGTGTATATGATGAGTCCGCATGATTTGGGTGATTCTTGTGGCAGAACTAGGGTATCGTCTGAAACCCTATAGTCGGAGAGCGTTTGAGCCGAATAGGTGGATGGGGCTTTGGCGATGCAGAAAATAGTGCCTCTTGATTTACATGAAGGGGTGACAAGACCATTGACTCTCTAGAAGGGTCAAGATTGACTCTCTTCAAGGGTCGGGTTGGACCATGGTTGTGTGTCGACAACACATGTTACGGTTCGTGGAGGGGCATAACAACAATGGCAGGGGCAAAGCTGGTTACCGAGGCCTCGATGGGGGCAACACGAGTAGACACAAGATAGTAGTATGCTGAGTAGAGCACATGTAGGGAGGTCCTGTGCAGACATGGTTGGGAGTGATGTAAAGGGTAAGGATTTGAGTCTAGGGTGGTAGATGATGGTTGACTGGGTCAATGTGTCATATATAGTGGTTCGAGGATTGTTTTGCAGTCACGTCCAATGGTTAGTAGGGGCGGCGCTGGGAGGATGATGGGGACAAGGCAAACACAATGTTGGGGGGGGGGGGGCGTTGCAATAAGTAAGGAGGGGATGGAGGTGGCCAAATCACAACTAAAGTCTTGGGCTTCCCTTTGTAAGCTAGTATTGATGATGGAGGAGTTTCGCTTTTACAATGAAGAACCGTTCGTCCTTGATGGTGTCTGCACTGCTGATATCACGGAGGAAGATCTTGCTATTTTGGTGGAGATATAGAAAAACACTCAAGTAAAAATTCATTTTGTACCTTTGAAATCCTAGTTACCCTATTCGTCAACCTATGAAATCAATTTGTATAAAAACTCAATCAATAGTTGATTTTCTCGTGCCGATCAACATATTGGATTTAGGTTGATATATCGGCTGATTTCAACCAAAACAATATCAACAATTTTGTTGGTTGATTTTTTGGTTTGCTAGTCGAAACCAATATAGCGGGCAACAAGTTTGTCATGTTGAATGACATGTAATAATATACATATTAATAATGATTTCTATGTAAATTCACACAACCAATTATGTATTTCTATTATTGTGATAAAGCATCATGTCTTGAAATTGTGGGACTATTTGGCAGTGGGCTAAGGTAGATGATGTGGGACGTATTTCAAAGGAGACCATTGTAGATTTATACGGGTCGATGCACTAGATAAACTGTAGTGGAGAAGAGATGACATTTCAATCAAATATAAAAGGCAATTTACACTAAAATATGCTAAACATTGGTCTCTGTCAATTAAATACCCAAAAATTTGTTTTGCCAAATTTTTCGCTTGAACTTCTAATTGTTATCACTTTGCTACCCTCTGTTAACACCCATCTAATAACCATCTCAAATGTCCGACTTGTGCTCTAGACTTTTCTATCCTTTATCTTCAAACTCCCACCCCCTAAAATTAATCCAACCCTAAATCTAACCTTAGTCATTCATTCCCTACTTCCCATGTCTTTGTTCCCCCTATCTTCTCCCGTTCGAGAACATCATCTTTTTATAGAAATGGGAGGAGAAATGGTTGTTTTGGTGATCTTTTTTTTAGGTGTCAACCTTTTGTTTTAGCTAATTTGAAATGAGTTCTTATTTTTTGGGGTTATTTAGTTTTAGGGTCTCGTATAATATTGAAAATTTGCGTTTAGGTCTCCATATTGTCCAACATAGGGTTTTGGTCTCGTCCTAACGATTGACTTTGCAGACCGTCCAAAATGGAGACATAAACGCAAATATTATACGAGATCCTAAAACTAAAACATAAATATGTGAAGGTTTAGTTTTGCATAGTGGAGGTTGTGTGACTTGCATTATTTAGTTTTGTCATGACCGGTCGAGAATGAGACTTGTGACACTTTTATTTGCTTCTATCCTGATCTCAGTAGACACAACCCTCCTGGCGGTAGTTTCGATGGGGACGACTTTCATGGGCATTGTGTATCGTCGTATGTCTCTCGTCGTAGTCGCAATGTTGAATGCTTGTAACTCAGGATTCCTGGAGGATTGTGTGGCTGGGATTAGGATATAAGCAAATAACAATACCACAAATATCATTCTCGATTGGTCATGAAAAAATTAAATGACCCAAGACACACAACCCTCACTATGCAAAACTAAATAACCCAAGTCACACAACACTCACCATGCAAAATTAAATAACCCAAGCCACACAACCCTCACATATTTTCGTTTAGTTTTAGGGTCTCGTATAATATTCAAAATTTGCATTTGTGTCTCAGTTTTGGACGACTAACCCAAGTCAACCATTAGGACGAGACCCAAACCCTCTTTTGGACAATATGGAAACCTAAATGCAAATTTTCAATATAATACGAGATCCAAAAACTAAATAATCCTATTTTTTGTTTTACAGCATGAATTAGAAATAGGTTCTTGTCAAAATTCGGAAATATACTTTCAGATATCTAGAATTTTACTTTGTATTGAATGGATTATACACCAAATATATTAATTTTTGGTTAATGTTAACCTATCTTAGGTTAATATCGGGAGGCGAAAGGATGTTTCCACCATTCAGTTATTGGTGTCAAGGCCCCGAGAATAGAAGTAAATATACAATTTGAAAAAAAAAACGAACTTATGATAATTTACGTGAACAAAGGCAAAATATTTTGGGTAGTTTAGTGTAAATTATAGCCGACAAAAAAATAGAGAGAAGACGAAGAATATTTCAAATATTAATGTAAATGACTATTCCGATATCTATGGCTCTATTATTTCAGATGATGTACTCGCGAAAAACAAAGTTATGCAAAATATGAACCACCAAGCCATGACAATAAGATACTTATAGGCTTCGTTTTGTTGCTAAGAAAGTAAGTGAAAGGGAAACAAAATTTGACCCTATGTAAATGAGATTCAGTTTCTACATGAAACAGTTTCACTGTACTTTACCTCACTTTCGACCAAACCAAAACACAGCCATAGTTGAAAAGGAGTTTCTTAATATGGTCTCGAAGGGTGGAGTTTTGTTTGATGGCTGCTGTAAGGAAGCATACCAAGATCCTAGCGGAAGTAGCTGCTACGAGTAGGGGAAGACCAAGATCAACTTGGATTGAGGCTTTCTAGGAAATTTGTGAATACTTGCTAGCGCAACAGATACTCCGACCCTTAATAGAGATGAATGGATTACATACCCCAGTAACCTGGACTGGAAACCTTGTTGTTTGTGTTACTGATGATTTAAAACTTTGACTTTGCTTCATGCTACATGTATGATTAAGCTCTATCCTTATTATCTTGTTCTTAGTTGCATATGTTGTGACATTTAATGGAGGACCTTTCTATGCAGGCGGTGAAGCCTAGACCGTTGCAGGCTGCCAGTATCCCTGGATTGCTTGGAGTGTTTCAGAATGTAGGTGTTGCTACTATTGTCCTTTAAAATCATGAAGTTTTTTTTCCCGTAATCTTTGTATGAATGTTCAACAACGAAGTTTTACTTTCTAAGGCATACCTATGTTAACACTATTTCTGCTTCTTAAAGAACAGCCTCATTTTTTGACCTTTTTACTCAGGAATGGGATGCTCTTATGTTATCAAATTTTGCATTGGAGCAACAGTTACATACAGCAAGGCAAGAGCTAAGTCATGCCTTATATCAGGTACTGGTTACCTATAAACTATGGCCATTCAGTAATGTAGTGATTACAAATGTGATGCGGATTAAGGTAGCAATGTATTTTATCTTTCTTGACCTTGCATACTGTCACATGGAAAATGAAAAGAAATTGAGACAAAAGTTTGATGTGATCTCAAGCATAAGTGTAAGCATGTCACTAGCAATATTATAAATTGTGTGCTTGATATGCATAAACATGAATGAGTACACATCTTCTCTGTTACATTTTTTTCCCATAACTTACTGGTTGAAGCATAAGGAGTTAAATTTGTTCAACGACATCAATAGTTTTTAGGGAATTCTATTCACCTGTGTTATTTGTGTTTAAATATGTACATGAATGAAGATTAACTATTTATTGTTATCATATGTTTAAAACAAACTTTACCTCCCAATCACTTGTCCAAGAAGCATTTGGGACACAATGATGATTACATATATCTGTGTGTGTATGTCGACTATTTATTAGGACTATAATACTGTTATCCTTCCAAGTCTGTTTAGGCTTTAAAATAACTATACATATTATTAGCATCATTAGTTTTGGTCATACTGCACACCCCTGATCTAATCTTGAGGTTCCCACTTTACTGTCTTGAGGCCCTCACATGATTTTTTTGCTTCCTTGTGCCCTTTGCCGCCTTAATAAGCTATTTGGCATGGTTTTATCTGTTTGAATTTTGATGTATGTTTAAACTTTAAGTTGGACAAGATTGCGGAACAACATAGGTATAGCAGGTATTATTTTCAGCAGAAAATCTTCTATGACCTGTAGTCATGCTCTGTGTCCATGGAAGTGTTATAGCTAACTGATCATTTGTAGATCTATTGTTATGAGTTGTGGTTTAAGAAAGTTTGTACTTGAGGCCGCCTATTGTTAGCACAGTGCAAAACAAGGTGTTTGCTTCAATAAAAATGTAATAGTAATTATCTAAACAATAAATTATTATCTAAAGATCATATTTATTGACTTCTTCAAGTCTTTAAACCCATCATTTTATCAATATTAAAGGATAAATTGAACCATATCATAGTTGCAAAATATCAAAAAGTCATTACTAAAGTAAGGTACTACAAGGTATCCTAATGTTTGATCAACTCTTTAGTCTTAACTAGAAAACAGAATTTAATCACATCAGCATATTCCATTATCAAATGTATAAGCTAATCACTCGATCTTAAAATCTTAGTACTACAAAGAAGTCTGTACTGCTGTAGCTCTAGAATGAAGTATAACCAACCAAATATTCTTATTCTTAGGAATATATTCATCCCACTATCCCTCTAAAAACATAGATTTTTTGCAATTTCCGTCTGAACATATTTTCCTATGAGATTTTGTTGAAGAGAATATAGAAAATTGTCACGTGGAACCTATATGTTGTTGTGACAGACCATGAGAGATTGGCTTTTAGGTCACAAGCTGCGGTATTCGCCCTGGCTGGGGCAGGTCCTAGATAATCTCCATCTTTCACAGTGGGAGGTTCTGTAGGCTTGGAGACCCCCATGTCTGCTGCAGTGCTGCTTCCCCAGAGGATGCTGTTTCCAAAGGAAGAATGAATGAAACCGAATGAATAAGGCGAACGCAGTGAGGAGTGACGTAAGCGCACTTTTGCAAGGATATTTTAAGATGCTGATTAAGTTGAAGTTTGCAATAGCACTACTGTCAGAGCAATGCTTTCTTTTATATAACTCTTAAGATTTATCTTCACTTTTTTATCATCAATTATTAATTACACTTTTAATAGGGTCATTGTTAATATTAAATAACGGCTGTATGATTAGGCATATTGCTTTATTAATATTGGTATTGTATCTCATCATCATTTGTTAATTAAGGTGTAAAGATTTTTATTTTGGTTTTTTATATTGCAAATCAATTTTATGTCGTTGTTTCTAATTTGGTTTATTAGTTTCATTTGTCAATGAATACTTTTCATTTATTCAGTATCAAATATTTTGCCGTAGTAGTGGGTTTTCCATCGCATAGCTTGTTATATGTGCAAGGATCTCAAAAGATTGATTACTGAGCTAAATAGGTGCAATGTTTTGACAGCATGATGCTGCATGTCGTGTTATAGCTAGACTTAAGAAGGAAGGAGATGAAGCACGAGTGCTTCTGGCTCAGGCTGAAAGAATAATTCCTGTGTCAGCAGCAGCTGAGAACACAAATGCTGTCGTTAGCAACGGGAAAAGAGGTTACAGTTCATCAAAAACAGTATTGGTAATTATTCTAGGGTGTTGAATCATCCCATTTTAAAGGTTTTGTTGTATCATACGTGCAGCGGCAGAGGATGAAGTTGGCCCTGATGGGAAGAGAATACGTCCTGGTATCAATCCTTCCATGATCTCTGAACTTACAGAATGTAATGCTTTGCTCTCAGGACAGCGGAAAAAACGACAGGTAATTGTCATCTTGTATGTGAATATGAGAATGTCACAGCAAAATTTGTGGCATTCTCAAAAAAATCATAGATCTTCTTTCTCTATTTTTCTATATCTCAAGTTTTGTTCAAAAGATTCTTTGATATAAACATATAAATAGGTAGAAATATCTATGGCATTTCATATAATTTTCTCTGACTCGTTAGAGTATTGATGCCAAGCAGCTAAGTAAATCATTGATTGCTTTGTTAGCTTATCTTTTTCCAGAATGTAGTATAGTTACTTATAGTACTTATCCTTTTCACTAGATTCTGCCAACATTGGCACCGATTGATGCAGTGGAGAGATATACTCAGATTTCTAGTCACCCCCTTCATAAAACTAACAAACCAGGCATTTTGTCTGCTGATATTCATCCTTCAAAGGTATATTTTTCTCAATACAAGTTATTTTTTGTCAACATCTTTTATGCTGCATCAATGTATTATTTTTTGTGCATGTGCATATCCACCTCTATAGAAGCAAGAACTGTGCAGGGTAGGGAGCGGACATTGATATTGTGGCTCCTGAGGTCGAGAAAAAGATTTGTGACCCAGTTCAAGCTCTCAGGATTATCTGCTAATTGCTGGTTAAATTTGTATCGCTCATTTCATGCCATATGAGTTGATGGCCAAAAAATTTTCATACTGACTTTGGTATTTCTTACTTGCTGATCGTTCCTAGAAAGAATAATTTTATATACTGTTAACACGAAAAACTTTCAAGAAAAACTCCAGATTCTCAACTGGTTAGACGTTTTTGCGATAGATCTTGCTTACTTTGATTTGGCTGATACATTTCCTGATCAGATTTCCACTATAGGCTGGTGTTGGGACAGTTGCATACGCTAAATGCACATACTATATACCTTTGCAAAGAAATATATAACCCATGTCTGCATTTATGGGTTTTGGGAGTCATAATTTTGCTTGCTGTATACTTTCAACCTGTGACTCACCATGATTATGTCGACCATATATCATAGATGGGGTATTTCATAGTATATTGACTTAATTATTTGAAAATGTTGTAAATAATTCACAAATAAACCTGATCCGAACTAATTTGGGAACTATTCTCCTAGTTATATCTTCTTCATGTATTCAGTTTATTGTTACAATATTTATGACATCATGGTACGACGTTCAACAGTTCTGGAGAATTATTGAACTTGGTCAAAATTTCCTTATTCTTCTAGACTCCGAACTTCTGATCTCACTGATGAAATTATATACCCCAAGTCCGGGCATGACTCTTAAGTATTATCAGCTAGCAATCAGAAGTTATGAAAAATAATTGCTTCGATCTGAAAATATAAAATGGGAGCTTTGGATCATATATGTGAAACCTGATTGCTTCAGAGAATGGCTTTGGCTTTGGATATTGTAACTTCAAACCGTATAAGCTGATATTCAATTTGATTTAGTTAATGAAGATTGATCTGTTACTTTCATATTGCAACTTTGTTTTTTTATTGAATTATCCAACAGTTTGTTGGTGACATTTAATTGGCTTCACCTACATAAATAAGTTAGCTAATTTGAGAGTTAATCTTGTTAATAAAGACATCAGGACTTCCTTCAAATTTTATGATTAGAGCCTCCAGTTTAAGCATATTGTCATTTAGAATTGTGCTAGATGTAGGTTTAACACGCATATGCATGCTGTTGCTGTAATTAAATCATGCTATTTGATAGACTTGTATGATGTCTGAAGCTTGTTTCTGGATGGTTGGCAGGACATTATTGCAACTGGGGGGATGGATACAAACGCTGTCCTTTTTGATAGGTCATCGGGTCAAATCTTATGTACACTCACCGGCCACTCGAAGAAGGTTTCAGCTTCTTTGCTATCTTTTCATTCCCTTTTTACATTTATTTTCTTTGCATTTTTATTCAAAATGGTCTAACAAACTTCTTGCATAATGCCATATGAGAAAATCTTATGTACACTCACCGGCCACTCGAAGAAGGTTTCAGCTTCTTTGCTATCTTTTCATTCCTTTTTTACATTTATTTTCTTTGCATTTTTATTCAAAATGGTCTAACAAACTTCTTGCATAATGCCATAATGAGAATACAACTTTATTGTCTTTGAACTTTTAGACCTTGTCAAACTCGAGATGTCAAAATGGGATGGTTACACTCCACTTATTGTATTAACTCCTGAATTTGAAAACCTACTATGCAAATCAGACTTCTAAGGAGTGGTAATTTACTAGGGTCATGATCAGATTCTCAATATCTTCACCCAGAGGGTAAACCAAATAAAATTAAAATAGAAATAATTATTTAGTTGATACAACAGGTATGTCTTGAATCTATGTTGACACGACATGGTGAGTACACGACGACATGCGCACGATACCTGTTTTGTTGTGTCCTAGTGTATTTTGGAACATCCGGGTGTGTCGAATACGTGTCCGACACAACATGTCCGTAATTTTTAGTGTCCTGGTCTGGAATACAAGAGGGATAAGTGGCGACGTGAAGTAATTTTCAATTGGGGATTAACTTAGGGTAACAAATGCTTAAGTTTAGTGTTTTCATTATAGTGCTAATAGGAGAGACTAAGCAAAAGTGGAGAACGTCTGCAACACACATAATTGACACCTGAGATGTCAGGTGAGAGGAGGTATGTTAGGTGAGATGAGAAATGGATATGAGCTGTCTGATTAGATACTCAGTTTTGATCAACATTGTTAATTTGTTAGTAAGCCAAATATTTAGTTGGATTTGGTGCGATGCACACTGGCATTTGTTATTAAAATCGCATTCATTGATTTTAATCCAAGAATTTAGGTCCAATGTCTCATCTTCTCACCTAATACTTGTTTCTCACTTGATCATACTCCTATACATGTACATACACATTAAGGATATGAAGGCGGGATTTACTCTTATCATCCTAAGGTCCAAAGTATAATAACTAAAGTAAGAGTCAAAATTGTCCTATATAAACAAATATTACTGTAAAATTTAATATTTTATGTTACGATTATGTTTCATTAATGTCTATCAACTTTATAAGCTGAATGATGAGAAGATGGCGAAACTTGTCCATATCTCCATGCCAAGGTCTGAAACAAACAAACAAACCAAATCATAGTCCAGAGTGTATTTAAAATGTAGTTTGGTTTGGCAGAGTTCCTTTTTACATTTTCAGTTTTGATTGTTCGTTAGTCTCTGTTTTGCAACTGAAATTCTGTAGTAATAAGGTTTCATTGATGTTATAGGTTACCAGTGTGAAATTTGTACCTCGGGATGATCTGTTTGTTACTGGCTCAGGAGATAAGGTTAGTCATTATCTTCTGCT
This sequence comes from Iris pallida, assembly GCA_029216955.1. Lineage (NCBI taxonomy): Eukaryota > Viridiplantae > Streptophyta > Magnoliopsida > Asparagales > Iridaceae > Iris > Iris pallida. The sequence goes on from JANAVB010001997.1 coordinate 5,679,333, forward strand.
TCAATTGCTTGTGATATTCCTACTATTCATATTAAGATCTATCAGCTTTGTTTTTTTTTTTTTTGTATCCCTCTAAAACCCTAACTATCATAAATGCTTGTTGTGTTAAATAAGAGTTAGTCTTGTCACTCCCGGTTCTGAACCGATAAGTTCCTACTGGGCGTGATGTCGTACATGTTTAAATTTCACTTGTACAAGGTATAGATGTGCACAGTTGATAATTTATTGTAAAACATGGTCGTTGCAGCAGAAATAAGCAGACATATTGAATGACAATATGTATAATGAAAAATAAATCCCTTTATTGATAAGCTTTGCAGCGAAATACATACGACTCTCAATAGCCCATAGAAATGTCAAACTTGACGTACAATTCATAAATCTATTACGATGAACAATGTTCCATACATTACATCCTTTATTACAAAGAGAGAACATCATTCAAGGTCAAGTTGCCAAGGAGCTTCTAACGCCTCAGAAGACCATGTGACTCTTCGCACACGTGGAGGAGGGGGTCAACAAATTGGCGAATACATTAGTGGACGTTATTAAGCCAACTTACCTAATCAACATAGTAATCATGTGGAAACACATAAGATTATTATGTGATCTTTCTATTTTTCCTATGATCATTTAACAATTCATAATCAGGAACATAGAAGACAATCATATCACTATTTTAGTGATTCTTGGCCCAATCACTTCACTGCAAAACAAGAATTAGAATACAATATTAACTTATTTTTCCATCTTTGCAAAATTACATTAGAACTCATAATATGAAGTTCACAAGTTTGTCCCTGAATTAATTGGTTAGGCCTGCAAACTAGTTGTCATTAGCGTACAACCTAACTATATGGCGGTCACTTGTGACACATTATCTTGGATTGTTCATGGTAAAACGACGATCCTTCCAGTACAGTTAGCGAGCCCCACTGAAGGTCCCATAATCCTTGTGCTTGTACGTCAGCACCAATTATCCCTATTCCTCCTAGGCTGAATCGGTTACATGGCCGCGGATATAGTTCGAGGAACTAAACCTTGCGCACAAGTTGTCAATCACCATGCATGTATATGCAACTTAGCTATAAAACATAACATGTACGATAATATGAACTTTCAAACAATATGTACCAACATATTATTTATTCATGGTCCACAATTCTCAAGCCATATGTCACGCACAAGATTTTTTGCCCCACCGATACAGATCTGCATCCTCCACATATCGGAGTTTTGCTGGAAGCTTCCGAAATCCTCTCCAGAATGTGGTAGAATCTTCTTGAAGATCCATGAAGTTTCCATAGCCTTCTAGATGTTCTAGAGTCTTCCTTAGAAATATGTAGGAACTAGTCTATGAAATATTTTGTTTCAGAAGCTTCATTGTAAGCCCTTTGAGGCCTTATAAATAAGTAAGATGCTCATTTATTCCTCACCATCCAAGAAGTTGTAAACTCTCTCTAGTATTGTGAACTTTTCAATCTTCCAATCTCTCTTTTGCTCCACGTTGTTTTCATTATCGCCTTAGTGATCTAGCTAAGCGTTTGAGGAATGCTGGCACAGGTCTTCGAGTAGGAAGCTTGTGCGCCGCACGGGTCGAAGTGTAGGAAAAAACACTAATTCCGTGACACGTAGCTTGTAAACTTCCTTCCCATTTCAGGGTTAACACAAGTGGCGACACAACTGTCCCAAATCATCATTGGCGACTTAACATCCCAAAACATCAACTTTTTTTTTGCCAATATCAAGGCTCATCAGAATACAGTTATACTGTATTCATACATTAAAGATTCAACTATTCCATTCTCATTATTAACACGTGATGTAACAATCAATTATATTAGTCTTATTACCATTCTACAGATCCATCATTTTACAACACAACAAGAATTAAAAGCATGAATGTGATCTCTTTATCTAGATTCTTTTCTGTTAGGGCATTATCGATCATAATGACATAGCAAATAAAACAAAGAGATTTCTTTTATGAAGTAGTGGAGATAAAGGAAGGTGAATCAAGCCACTCACCATTGGATGAAGTGTCTTTCCTCCGGACCACAGATACCGAAATGATTCCTTCGCACAAATTCCCACTCCAACTAGGCTTTCTAGCCAACACAATGCCACCGCGCAGAGTGGGGCATTGCAAATCTGTCTTGCAATATAACCATTTTCTGTTTCTTGTCTTTATTGTCCATTTACTAATTAATTTGCGTTACAAAAGCTTTCGTGGCCTTCATCGGCCTTGTCATTGATCCAGAATCTTCGTGGTCTGTACTTTTTTTTTTTTTTTTGTAAAACGAGAGCATGAACTGTAGAATTATGTGCAAAATTTATCCTACCCTTCTTTCGTATATATCACTATTATTATCTAATACTATGACCTTAAAATAGGTTGGAATTTAATTGACATGGGTTGATCAGTTGCTTTCCATTATAGATTTACTTAATGTTATCATGCAGACAGTTCGTGTTTGGCAAGGGAATGAAGATGGTAGTTATGATTGTAGACACGTCTTAAAGGACCACGCTGCAGAGGTAAACTCATTTATTCAAAAGCAATGTATCATGTGGGTAACTCAAATTTCATTGTATTGTAGTTCTAGTTTCTTTTAATAGGATAACATCGACATGGAGTCAATAATTCCATTAGACTAGAAAGTAATACTTCATACTATGATTCTAAATTTTCCATTTTAGTTTAAAGCCTTAATTGTATGAAACATCTTGAGCAGTAAGTTTATAATAGACTTGCTGTTCAAAGCATTTTATCCAACTAAACTTCATTCTGCTAGCACATTATGTCCATTTGTGAAAATTTTGTACTTGTTAACTAATATACTCATAGTAATTATATTTAGACTATTAAAGATATGTATGATAAAGAGTTACAATGACCGTGCTAACTATTGGACGAGATGGTAAACCATGTCCTATTACCATTTGTGTACATCAAGGATCATGAATTAAGTCCTTACCTTTTGCGGTAGTTATGGATGGAATTTTAGTAGAGAAGGGTTGGATGCTAAAGTAGAAGAGGGATAATTTGTGTTGTTCTAAGATATCTAGGTTGACTAAGATACCTAGGTTGAGGTTCTATGAGAGTAGAAGAGGGACACTTTGGAATATCAGAGATTTAAAATTAGTAGAATGATAATATATAGTATATGAAATGTAATTTCAACCAAAGTTAGAGAAATAAGGGGGGATTCCATATAGATGGAAATGAGTTATCCAAGATTCATGATTTTGGTATTTAATATCAATCATTTATCATAATTGAGAGATTGAGAAGAATGTCATACATAAAATTAAAACAAGATGGCTGAGATGGAGGAGTGCTTATGGAGTACTTTGTGATCGCAAGTTACCTCTGAAGTTGAAAGAATTTTTTTAGATGACTTTTATAAACCTGTCATGCTTTAGGATCATAATATTGAGTACTTAAAAACATGCCCATCAATTTGTGTAGCCAAAATGAGAAGGATAAGATGTACGAGTGATAATATATTAAATGATTAGAAATGAATATATTTATGAGAAGTTATAGTTGATGCCAATCGAGGACACATATGAGAGAAAATCGTTATAGATGGTTTGGACATGTTCAACACAGACAATAGATGCTTCCGTAAAAAAGGAATGATAATATAATAGTTAATGGAACCACTAGGACAAGATGAGAGAGGGTTGTGTGGTTTGAAGTTTTAAAGAAGGATATTTTGTTAGCGTTACAGAGGACATAACTTCTTAAAAGGAAGACGTGGATTCAAAAAGCCTACATTGAAATTATGGGATGCTTTGTTGTTGTTGCAACTAACACCAAATATCTGCTATTGGCTTTTGGAGGTGGTTGTCTTGCATGCTAAACAACGTGCTTGCCAGTAGTGCAGGAGCCAAATGGTCATGATTCGTTGCTTCAAAATTTTCTTATCAAGTTTACTGATCACGATGTGACATCACAATAGTTGGTGCCAATATTAGTACATTGGAAGTTGCCATAATTTAGACATTTTCTGGTCATTTGAATATGACATGCATGTGTGAAACTTAACATGAGCCGCCAATGGATGGTTCATTCATTTGTCGTTATTATTCCAGGTCGCTGGATCGATATTTCACTTAAATGTGTGTGAAAAAAGTTGGTGATAGAAAAATGGTTTTTCTTTCACAAATCAAGCACTCAACATGGGGTAGGCTTTTTTGTGTGTGGATGTGTGTGCTAATGCATGCAAGGTTGGTAGTTTAAACCATATCAAGCCATTAAGCACGCAGAAAAACACATGCATGAATTGATATTCTTTCGTGATATCTTTGTGTACCTTTAGTATTTACATAGGATAATAAATGAGTGTATTCGTGGGATTTTAAAGGTGGTGCTGATTAAGGACAAGATGAGAGAGCATTGCCTGGTGCGAGGGTAAGGTTGATGTTTGTTTCTTGGAGGATGCAAGTTCGAGACACGGAAACAACCTCTCTATTTACAACATGTCGATAAACCATATGCTCCATATTAGTTTACTTTAGACCTATCTCTGGTCCTAAATCTTCCTTTAACTAGTATCTCATCACTATCACTCCTTATTGGATAGTTGTCGATTGGTTGTCTATCAAAGAAAGTTTTGTTTTATGTAAAGAATTATAGTACAATTCTTGCTAAGTGTGTAAGTACAACAAAAAATCTTTTACAAAGAGATTGATTCTGCGAAAGTACGAAGGAGGTCGGATTGACGCAATCCCTTTATTCCGTACGATCGAAAGTCGCGTGGACGGATGTTCTTCAATGACATATCTACTAAGAGGTCACAAGGACGTAGTAGACCTAAGGAAGAAGAAGCAGCTTTATTTGGAGGCCAAGGGAAATCTCGTGGAGAGAGAAGACCCAGGCCAATGGAAATCCAAGGGAATTCTCGTGGAGAGAGAAGACCCAATTTCAGTCCTAAAGTGGACTAGCCAAGGCCGACAGTTGAATTCTCGCAGGAAGTTGGTTCACACCGCGGGAAGACATTTAATGCCAATTGTACAAGTGCGGTTGACGTGACGTGTGCGGCTGACATGATGTGCACGGTTGATGTGACATGATGTGACTGATGCTCGATGGCTTCCCGCAGCAGGAGCAACCTGTTCTGCTGGTTGGCCTCGCGTGGCTGGAACATCTTGTTTCTGTTGGTTGGCTTCATGCGGTGGGAGTAGCCTGACGCTATTTGTTTGCTTCCCGCGGTTGTAGGAGATACCTTCTAGCGGACTGTTTATCTGTTTTTCTGTGACGGAAAACAGCTTTTTGCGCCAGTTGGAGGTGGTGCTGCCAATGAGGTCAAGATGAGAAAATTGTCGTAGGCTGTTTTTACATGGGCACACAGATCAATAAATGCTCCAATAATGAGTGATAGTGATGAGATACTAGTTAAAGGAAGATTTAGGACCAGAGGTAGGCCTAAAGTAAACTAATATGGATTGAAGTTTTAAAGAAAGAAAGTTTTTTTAGTGTTGCAAATGGCATGGCCCTCAACAGAGCTGAATAGTATAAAAAGGATTCAAACAACCGGCCTCAAAAGTATGAGATGAACACTCTGTTGTTGTTGTACTTAGGGTCTACAACATTAATTACGTTTGTTTGATTTATTTATCAGAACTCTCAAGCAAACATGGTTACTCTATTTAATAAGAGGTTTCATAACATATTACACGTGTTTTTGTATTCGAGGCAAAACAATGTCAAATTCATTTTTTTACTTGCATACTTTAATAAATTGAACGCGTTTTCTGTTGATCATTAACGAAGTTTTTGACTATTGAACCAGGTGCAAGCTGTCACAATCCATGCCACTAATAAATATTTTGTGACTGCTTCTATGGACAACACATGGTGTTTCTATGATTTGACTACAGGATCATGTCTAACGCAGGTTTCTCTCTCTGTCTGTGTGTGTGTGTGTGTATGTGTGTGCGCGCGCGCGTGTGTGTTTAATTGTATGTGTGTGTGGATAAATTGCAAAATGTGAATGAAGGTTGGTGAAGCATCTGGGGAGGAAGGCTACACTTCAGCTGCTTTTCATCCCGATGGTCTTATCCTTGGAACTGGCACATCTGAATCACTTGTCAGAATTTGGGATGTGAAATCACAGGTACAAGTTTCTCTTATCAATATAGGCACCTATATCATTCTGAAGTTGGCTGGCCATTGTGTCAAGGCATACAAATTGTTCTTTCTAATTTGCCTTACATTAATAGATTGTGTTCATATTTGCAGTCAAATGTTGCAAAGTTCGATGGGCATGTTGGGTCTGTCACAGCCATCTCATTTTCTGAAAATGGTTATTTTCTTGCGGTATGTGGTTCAATGAAAACTGAAACATCAATGGTTGATAAACTGCTTCTAAGTCCTACACTTTGACCAGACTGCAGCTCTTGACGGAGTTAAGCTTTGGGATCTTCGCAAACTGAAGAATTTCAGATCCATTGCTCCTTATGATGCAAATACTCCAACAAGCTCTGGTATGAAAATCTCTTTATACTGGTAATTATATAGTTGGAGGTTTAGAAGTTCTCAGCTATTTTCGTAGACCTTATGCATTAATAATTTACCGTTCTGTATACAATATCAATGATGTTTGTTATAGATCAGGATGAATTTACCTGTGCATTCCTTGATGTATGAGACAACGATCTTCCACCGCTAGTACTTGTCTAGTGAATTTCTGGCTGGAAAGCTAAATGGTTCTTGTCTGTTTAGTTGATGGGTCTTTTGTTTTGTTTTAACTATCTGCATATTTGAGTATAACATGCAGATGGTTTATTTCAAAGTTTAGTTCAAGGAATTCGAGTCTTATAGTCCTAATCATTTCTTTTGCCATGTGATCTGTTCACTTGCATAAACTATTTTCTGTGCTTAACAAAATGGAAGTGACGTGCAAAAGGCTTTTATAGTGAATTTACCTTGCATAATTTTATACTTGTTATATACAAGGCCTTGTTTTATTAGGCTACCCTTTTCTATTGAACTTCATGTTTTATTTTGCAGTGGAATTTGACTTCAGCGGAAGTTATCTTGCTATTGCGGGTTCTGATACAAGGTATAATATGCATGACCTTTGGTGAATTGCATTGACATGAGACAGTTATGATCTTTTCCAAATCAACTCTTATTATCAGTTTGGTGTGTTTGTGGGCTATTTCACTATAGTTATTCTGATCCTTTTAATACACATTTGAAACTATACCATCTTCTGAGTTTAGGGTACACTGCACCATGATTAGCTTGTAGTTTTGACTGTTGTCCGACATGTCGAAAATGTCGTCCACCAAGTCACTTGTAAGGGTAAAAGGTCAGCGGAATGCACCTTTTATCATTTGTCGTTCTGGTTATTTTGGCCTATGACATAATAAGTTTGAGCCATCGATGTTAAGCCAATACCTGATATAGTGTAATTTAGCCAATGTTTTACAAGTTTGCTTAATGAGTTCAGTAACAATAACAAGTCCCACAAGTATACGGCGGTAGGGGGTGCGTGGCGGAGAGGGTCCGCCTAGGCACCGCCTAGGCGTTTGATACATTTTGAATAGTTTTACTATTTTACCACTGTTTTTTAATGTGCATAATATACATATTTTAAGTGTGTTTTATGCATAACTAAATTGTAGAAGGTTCACAATATCGGTATCGGAATCGGTATCGGACTATTCCTATGAGTATTGGTATCGGCAATATCGGTAGTATCGGCGGTTTCGGATCGGAGTCTCGGATTTTTTGGTATCGGAAAACAAATAGTTATTAATAAATTATTTACATTTAAAAACATATATTTTATACATTTAGGCATAATTTTAAGTATTTTCAGTGTTATTTCTTAGTAGTTTTGAAATTAAATGAAATAGTACTCACCATTACCGATTAGTTTACATACAATAGATTGATTTTCTTCCATTACATGCTTTTATAACCTTATTATGCTTTAAACCCTTGCTGATTTGTCTTCTTCGTTTAATTTTCTTTGCCGAATTGACCAGAAAAGAGACCCCCCCCCCCCTTTCCGGTCATGGAATAGATGAAATAAATCAAAAGCTGGATTTTTGTTCAAGAATGAAATCTTATTGGAAATGTCCATATCCGGTTCATCCTTCGGAACCATATCACATCCCGGATCTGATAAAATAGGATGAATTGAGACGGTATTTTGTAAATACGTAATTATCTTGAATACATCAACCATTTCTTTATTTTCCGATCGCCTGGAAGGGACAAAAGAAACATCTTGTTTTTTGTCGGTATCGGTCAGTATCGGGTATCGGCCGGTATCGGATCGGGACATGCCAAATCGTATCGGTATCGACCGTATCGGATCGGTATCGGCCGATACTTTAAACCATGGAACAATGATTTATAAAGTTTTAGTCTTGTACAAGTGAAACATAGGCAAGGTTGTGAAAATCGCTAGGCACTAGTCGGACGGGCACCCCCGCCTAGCGCCTAGCCCGCCTAGGCGGTTCAAAAAAAAAAAAACTAATGAAAATTGCAGAAAAATGACCATAAAATTCCAAAACATGCATAGTCGGACGTCGGAGGATCTAGGCGGGCGCCTAGGCAGACATCGGGCGGACACTAAGCGCCTAGGCGTCCGCCTCGACTGCCTTTTAGAACAGTGACCATAGGTCCATAATGCTTGCAATTTTTTTTTGTCAATACATTTAGTCAGGTATTGCTCCGCCTAGGCGTCCGCTTACGCTGCCTCAGCTCCGCCTATGCCGCCAAACCTTTGTTGGCCGCCTAGGCGGACGCCTACTGAGTATAGAACTTATGTTTTTAGCATGCTAGAAAATCCCTAAATCCTCGTATCTGAAGATTAGAAGCCCCAGCCTTCTTTGTTCTTCTTTCTCGTCTTTTCACTCTTATGTGGAAAACAACCCAAACAATTGCAATGACTACCAATAGAATTGATCAATACATGTATATCATTTACTGTTTAAGCTATTTAGGACATTTGAGATCATGCATGTAAGTTATTTTTACCAATACTTATAGAAAAGGAATATATTTAGAAGCCCCATATTTTAATTTATCCTGGAGATTTCGTATTATATCCTTATTCGACATGCTAAAGTCCAATCTAACATGAACCCGACATCTGACTTTTGATACCTTGGTCTGCATAGGCAAAACACTAGCATATGTGGGTAACTTGTCAGAGTCAAACTATAAAAGTTGGCAAAGCTGAAGTGTATATGTAAGTGACAAATTGATATAATATCCAAGGAACCAGTCAAATTGAGATTTTTTCCACAAATATAGGGAATTGGAATTTGTGCTTTTGCACACGAAAATATGATTCGGGCTCCATCAAGGGAATTGTGGCTTGTGCTGTATACAGGAAATATGATCCTCATACAATATTTTAGGCAAAAAACAAGCATATGTGGGTAACTTGTCAGAGTCAAACTATAAAGGTCAAAAGCTGAAGTGTATATGTAAGTGACAAATTGATAGAATCTCCAAGGAACCAGTCAAATTGAGATTTTTCCACAAATCTAGGGAATTGTAATTGTGCTTTTGCCCACGAAAGTATGATTCGATCAAGGGAATTGTGGCTTGTGCTGTATACAGGAAATATGATCCTCATACAAGATTTTAGGGACCAAAACTAGACCAAGCATTATGCTGAGTTACCGTGCTCCATTACTAGAATTTTGTTAATTAATTCCAACTGCATTCTCTTGTTTAGACATAAAGATCAAACATCACATTTTCCTACTTGTTTTTGTAGAGACCCATGAGACCCCAGTAAATAATTAGGTTTGTTTTGAAATGGATTATTGCAGGGTCTATCAAGTTGCAAATGTAAAGCTGGAATGGAATCTTGTCAAAACTTTCCCAGATTTATCAGGCACAGGTTGTTAGAAACAGCTTTTTTCATTCTCATTGCCTTGCACTTCCCTCTTGGTTTGTTTTATTTTCCTTTCTGTCAACTCTGTTCATGATCTTCTATTTCATTTGTGGCCAGGGAAAGTAACATGTGCAAAGTTTGGTGGGGATGCAAAATACTTGGCAGTTGGTTCCATGGACCGTAACCTTCGCATCTTTGGACTTCCCGGGGCGGAATCAGAAGAATCAAGATCTCCAGATAAATGAGGAATTCAAATTTTGCCTAATTGATGCAAAAAGAGTGAGATGAACTTGCGCCCATCTGGAGCCCTAGGCAAATGGAGACGGCAATTGAGAAGATCTAGAGGGAACTTTTGAGATGTCTCCCCCAGTGATTTTGTCATGGCAAGATGCATGTCATTGAAGATAGATTTTAGGATGGGTTGGTCCGTGGGTCGATGCCTGTATTGTGTTGTAGTTTTGCCGAGCTGGATAAGTGTAGTGTTTATTAATTTCGTTTGCTAAGCTAATGCCTCATATTTCATTTCAATACTGAAATATTTAGTTATCAGAACTAGTTGTCGGAGTGTTTTCTCATAACAGGAAATGTAATTTGTTTCTTACGTTAGTTGTAACGTAAGGTGGACTCGTTTACTAGAGGTGCTGTTACATGAAAAAAAAGAGTTATTAGATATGTTGAATTAGTGGTGTTCGGTTTAATTGTAGGGGAGTGTTAAGCGGTTAGTGGGGTGAGATTGTGGGAGTCATGATGTGTGTGAGTTGTATTGTACTGTATATTTACTTTTCAATAAAGGAAAGAATATTATGATAAAGCTGTCAATGAAGGTTTTGGTTTTCCTCGAAACAAACTACAAATGGAGGTGCTTACAGGTTCCTTTTGAAGTGAATTCGCCCTTTGATAAGGGTGCGTTATTTGGTATCAAAGTCAAAACTTAGTGGTTCATCCATGGCTCAAAGGTGATTTTTTTTTTTTTTTTTTGGGGTCAAGAGTGTGTTTTTAAGGAGAGGTACTACATTGTAGACATCAATTTTCGCTTCGATCAACTCTTTAACAATCAAGATTGTGAGCTTTTGTTGATCAAGGTAATGAAAATGGATCCATGAGAAATGATACGACAACAGAGTAGCCTTTGTGGTATGCTAGAATGACATGTAAGTTGGATGGCCAACACCACAAATAGGAAGTTTGGAACTATTGAATCATATTAAACCTTGATGAGAAGGTTTGTTTCAAGGAGGAACTAATCTTATGTGCCTAACTAGTTATTAGATGTGTTGAATTAGTATTGGGTTTAGTTGCTTAATTGTAGGGGGTGTAAGTGGGCTAATGAAAATATATTGTAGGAGTCGTGTTGTGGATGGTGTATTGTATATATTTACTTTCTTATCAATAAAAAAAGAGAGGAATAATATTATGATAAAGGTTTGTCGTTACTAATGAAGGTCTCGATTTTCCTCGAAATGAACTACAAATATAGGTGTTTGCGGATTTCTCTTGAAGCAAATCCACCTCTATATACGAACAGGTTTTCATAAATTTGATTTTAGCATTCATTTAGTAAAGGCTTTATGGGAGGACCACTCTGAAGCGTCGATAAGTAGTAGGTTCAGAAGTGGTTCTTTTACATGCCCTTCTATTCAATTTTATTAGCTATCGATTATTATAAGCATCATCATCAACACTTCTTTACAATGACCATCAATTATTATCAGTCACAGATTAACATTATGAACAACAATTGCTTTGACCAGTTACAATAGACAAATCCTAGCCGTTAGCAAATTAGCAGAAGAGAAGAAATGCAGATCATTATGTTTGAATATTAACACTTCATGAGTCTGTAAATAATAACAGCAGGAATTCAGATGGCAATGTACATAACTCGATCACTAAAACTGAACAATGTACAAAGTTGCTTGTTTTCCATGTTTATTAGGCTAGGAATGTGTGAAGCCCAGTAACAATAGAAAAACCCTCCACCCCTTTCTAGGGATTTTTTTATTTATATTTTATATAGTGTTATATCCATGCTAAACTTCTAAATAATAAGAAATATCTCAAAATACACGATGGGTGTTTCCCAATCTTTATACTTGGGTCTAACTAATTAACAATCAAAGAAAATAACAAACCTTGATTATAATTTTGTATAATTACCTTTTCATCTGTTTTATTATATTATTTGATAGAAAATCTAGCTTAGAGTTTTCACATCTAATTCCAACAAAAAAAAAATCCTCCAAATCTGTTTATATAGTGTTTTTTTAACATGTTATTGGTACTATCATGTCTCAGATTCGGAATACGAAGAGCGGGGGTGTAACTCTGCCGCCTATAGAGTACTCTAACACCTCGAAGTACAGTCGTGGATGTATAAACATAGATGGTTAACTGCAAATTATAAATCTCCTATGGTCCACAAGATCATAATCTCAATCCATGCAAGTAAGAAGTAAGAGTATTCACATGTATGAATAACAGTAAGGTGTCTCAAACGCTATAACATATATTGTCACGCCCCAGAACCAGAATACTGGAGAGCGGGGGCGTACATAGCCAGCTACGTATATTGAAGTGCAACCTACCTCGCTATACGGTCACGGCTGTCTAGATACATGAGGGTTTAACTACAAGCCAACAGTCTTCTATGGTCATGAACAAGCCTATTGTCTCAATCACAAGCAAGTAATAGTAGTTACAAGATGTCAGAGCACCAAATATATAATAGCAAGGCGTTCCATACATTACATATTGGATGATCATGAAGCTAGTCGTACAAAATATCAGGACTAGCAAGAGTTCAGTCATACATGATCAACCCTAGGATCTGTCAATCATGTTACAGCCCGTAGGCAGACAGTAAATAAAGGTGCAATACGAGCTAACACGTGCTCGCCGGCTAAACGCCTCAAAAGAATAATTTTACAAATAGAGTGGGAGGACAAAAGAAACCCACTCGTTGCCCTGGTTACACCTGGTGGTCACCATCGGGCTGGAAGACAGGTGGATCCTCTGGTGCTGCTCCGATATCTGGCCACACAAAACCAGCTGGGTCAGACCCCAGAAAGAGCAAGTGCCACAAAGGAGGCTTCACTTAGGAACTAAAACCAGCATATCACAAATAAATAGTAAAGGTAATTAAAAGATAGTGATAATAGCTGAGATAACAATAATATATTGAACACGGAGAAACCATTCAAGTAGCCAGACTGCAACCCTTAAACCAAATAAGGACCGGGGTTGCAATCCTTCGCCTGAATAGAAACCCGCCTCAATTACTATTGATAAGGTAACAAGACAATAAACGAAGAGAGGACACAGAACTGCTCCGGAAGCCAGGTTACAACCCTTAAACCAAACAAGGACCGGGGTTGTAACCCTTCGCCTGAACAGAACTGGACCCCTGATCTTTATTGTTAAGGCCAGTATAAATAATCATGGTATTGAAGTAAAGATAAAACATGACGAGCATGACAGGGGGTTACAATAAGACAATAAACGAAGAGATGACACAGAACTGCTCCGGGAGCCAGGTTACAACCCTTAAACCAAATAAGGACCGGGGTTGTAACCCTTCGCCTGAACAGAACTGGACCCCTGATCTTTATTGTTAAGGCGGGCACAATAAGCAGGACGATATATGATAAGATAACCATGGAACTATTCAGATAGCCAAGTTACAACCCCTAAACCAAACAAGGACCGGGGTTATAACCCTTCATCTGAACAGAACTTGGTATCCCATCATTTATCGATACAAGAAATCATGTCCTGATACAATCTTGTACATGATCAGGATAAGACTAAGCTGGAATAAACTTCATCCAATCAATCACGACCAATCAAGAGTACGGCTTGATACTTTTAACTAACTAGGGTTATCACAGGCCTAGTTACTAGCAAGATGCAATGAGATTATCCCAACAGCCATAAGCCCTGCAGACCATCCAGGTTATCCGGGTCGAATGTCCGTTATGAAGAATGTAACACGTAACTGTGTGCTGGAAATGTGCCCTACTCGTCGGTAGGCTACAAATCCGTTAGTGCGCCCAGATAACGGGATTGCCTGTAGCTGGGAATCTCTTCATGACTACTGAATCATTCTAGTTAATTAGCCTTAGTCAATTTCAGTAGGTACCCCTGACCGTGGTACTCAGGGATCCCCATCCTAGACATGATACGAGACAGTACCAGTTTATTACAAACACAATCGTCCACGGTGTCCAGGTATTTCATACTTGTCATGTCAGTTTACTTGTCAAGAGTGCGCCACAGCGAGCCACTATCGTGTTCTATCCTTACAATATTATGAATGAGAGAAACTTGCATAAAATAACTAGTGACATATTCTTGATGCCAAGAAAAGATCTACAACTTCCACGTTGGGAGTTGGAAGAAATTCGAGCAATAATTCAGTCAATTAGGACATATAACAGTTAGTAATAGTCAAAATATGCATTATGCGGCCTATTCTGCGACATGCATGCAACTGCGACACCATATGCGTCTACTGCGACATGCGCCTTAATGCGGCTCATGCGCGACATGATATGCGCCTATCGCGACATGCGCCTCATGTGGCTCAACTGCGACATGATATGCGCCTACCGCGACATGCACCTCATTGCAACATGCGCCTACTGCGACATGCGCCTTAATGCGGCTCATGCGCTACATGATATGCGCCTATCGCGACATGCGTCTCATGTGGCTCAACTGCGACATGATATGCGCCTACCGCGACATGCGCCTCATTGCAACATGCGCCTACTGCGACATGCGCCTTCTGCGACATGATATGCGGCTACTGCGACATGCGCCTCATTGCAACATGCGCCTACTGCGACATGCGCCTTCTGCGACATGATATGCGACTACTGCGACATACGCTTCATTGCAACATGCGCCTACTGCGACATGCGCCTTCTGCGATATGCTGTTCATGCTGCAGATGAACATAGAAATGACCAGAAATTGTTTTGGCCATAACTTCCTCATCCGAAGTCGAAATCAAGCGAAACAAAAGCCAAAACTGTATGAAATTGAATTCTCTACAACATAGAAACACTAGTTTTCGAAAATAACCAAGTTTTAGAGATCAAAACCAAGAAAAACCGAAAAGTTTACAAACTTAGATCTACAAGAATCCATCCATCAAATCCAAAAATGTCAAGTTCTAAAGAGGCTTAGAATCAAGTAAGGAAGAGAATGGAACAATAAAACTTGAGATCCATCATGAAGCAAGTTTGTACTTGCCTAGCTCTCTTTTCTGGTAGGTGGAAGAGTAAATGGTGGGGAAGAAGAAGTGAAGGAGAAGAATAAATGAAGAGAGAGAGTTAGATGGAAATATAAAGGAGGGTGGTGGTGGTAGGTGGGGGTTTTCTTTTGGTTCATGATGAACCCACAAGCAAACCAAACCAAGCTAAGCCGAACCAACCCAAAACAAACCGAGCCAAGCTAAGGGATATGCAATATAAAATAAAATACGTACACGTATTCCAAGATACGTAATACGAACTACAGGCATTACAACTCTACCCACCTTAAAAGAATTCCGTCCTCGGAATTTAATCAAGAGGCTAGAATTGCAAGAACAAGCTATAATAATCGTAAGCTATAACAAGCAGTCTATCATGCAGTCATTTATTCAAGCAAGGAATTGAAAGCATAAGGCATAAGAAAGACATTATACCTTATGAGTCAAACAGGTCAGGATATCGCGATCGGATATCATCCTCACGCTCCCACGTCGACTCACCCAAAGAGTGATGACCCCAAGCAACTCGGACTAACTTGATAGTCTTGTTCTTGAGTGTCTTCTCTCTTCGGTCCAATATAGACACGGGCCTCTCCTCATACGAAAGGTTGGTACCAACAACCAATTTCGAATGATCCAGGATGTGGCTCGGGTCTGGGATATACCGTCGCAGTTGGGATACATAGAATACGTCATGCACCTCACGTAGCGACGGTGGAAGAGCGAGACGATAGGATACATCTCCTACTCGCTCCAGAATGTCGAACGGCCCTATATACCTAGGACTAAGCTTTCCCCGCACGCCGAAACGAATGACGCCACGGGTAGGCGAGATCCTAAGGAATACATGGTCGCCGACAGAAAATTCAAGGGGTCGCCGATGAGAATCGCCCCAATGACGCTGGCGATCTTGGGCAACTCGAAGATGATCTCTGACTCTTCTGACCACTTCAACGGTCTGAGCAATCATTTCCGGACCAAGCATCTGCCTCTCTCCAACATCATCCCAGGATAGCGGGGATCGACACTTCCTACCATACAACGCCTCGAACGGTGCCATCCGGATACTGGCCTGGAAACTGTTGTTGTACGAGAACTCCACCAGGTGCACATGATCTTCCCACGAACCACCGAAGTCGAGTGTACATGACCGTAACATATCTTCAAGAGTCTGGATCGTACGCTCCGACTGACCATCTGTCTGCGGGTGATAAGCTGAACTGAACTGGAGGTGAGTTCCCAAACTTTCTTGCAAGCTACGCCAAAAGTGCGACGTAAATCTTGAATCTCTGTCTGAAGTGATACTGACTGGTACACCGTGCAACCTGACAATCTGCCGGAGATACATCTCCGCTAGCTGAGCCGTCGACTGACCAACTCTGAACGGGAGAAAGTGAGCCACCTTCGTGAGCCTGTCTATGACAACCCAAATAGCGTCTCTGCCAGCCGGGGATCTAGGCAATCCAGTCACAAAATCCATGGTTATAAGCTCCCATTTCCACTCGGGAATCGGCAATGGTTGAAGTAGTCCAGCTGGTCTCTGATGTTCAGCCTTAACTTGTTGGCAGACTAAACAACGAGAGACAAACCAGGCTATCTTCCTCTTCATGCCATTCCACCAAAAGTGCTGGCGGATATCACGGTACATCTTCGTGCCACCAGGATGAATGGAATACTGCGAACTGTGGGACTCTGCCATGATCTCCTGTCTGATATCTCCACTGGGTACACAAAGACGCTTACCATGTCGAAGTGTACCGTCTTCATGGATACATAACTCTGGTCTTCGTCCTGCCTCACACTCTGCTCTGAGTTGCTGAAGCTTGGAATCTACTGACTGCGCCATCCGGATCCTTTCGACTATAGTGGACTGAACTTGCATGCTGGCCATCAATGCCACACTGGAAGGGAGGACAACTTCTATATCCATCTTCTGAAGATCTGCTAACAGTTCTGGTTGTGCTGTCTGGAAATAAACTTCTGCCCTCCTGCTCAATGCATCTGCAACAACGTTGGCCTTCCCTGGGTGATACTGTAGGTTGACATCATAATCCACAAGCAGCTCCAGCCATCTCCTCTGACGCATGTTGAGATCCTTCTGGGTGAAGACATACTTCAGGCTCTTGTGGTCGGTGAAAATTTCCACCCTATCTTCGTATAGGCAGTGCCTCCACAACTTAAGTGCAAATACTACTGCTGCCAGCTCCAAGTCATGGGTTGGGTAATTTCTCTCATGATCACGAAGTTGCCGTGACGCATAAGCTATTACCTTCCCATGCTGCATCAGAACACATCCTAAACCTCTGTCCGAAGCATCACAATACACTGAGAATCCTCCAGTTCCATCTGGAAGCGTGAGAATAGGAGCCGTCATCAAGCCTCGCTTCAACTTCTCAAAAGAATCCTGGCATTCCGCTGTCCAAGCAAACTGCACATCCTTACGGGTCAACTGGGTCAATGGCGCTGAAATTCGAGCAAAGTCTGAAACAAATCGCCGGTAGTAGCCGGCCAATCCAAGAAAACTACGAACTTCTGCCACTGTGCTAGGTACTGGCCATGTTTCAATGGCCACGATCTTCTGGGGATCCACTTCAACTCCTCCTCGGGTGATGATATGACCCAAGTACGAAATGCGATCGAGCCAGAACTCGCATTTACTAAACTTGGCATATAACTGGTGCTCTCTGAGAATCTGGAGGACAACTCTAAGGTGCTGCTCATGCTCCGCTTCACTCTTACTGTAGATCAGGATGTCATCTAGGAACACAATCACGAACTTATCCAAATAAGGCATGAAGATGCGATTCATGAGGTCCATGAATACAGCCGGCGCATTAGTTGCTCCAAATGGCATCACAAGGAACTCCTAATGCCCATATCTTGATCTAAAAGCTGTCTTCGGGATGTCCTGCTCTCTGACTCTAATCTGATGGTATCCTAACCGTAAGTCAATCTTCAAAAATACTGACGCCCCTCTGAGTTGATCAAACAAGTCATATATCCTCGGGAGAGGATATCTGTTCTTGATTGTCACTGAGTTCAAGGTACGATAATCAATACACAATCTGGACGTACCATCCTTCTTTTTCATAAGAAGCATCGGGGCTCCCCAAGGCGATCCACTAGCACGAATGAATCCCTTGGTTCTGAGTTCTTCAATCATCTTATATAATATCTCTAGCTCTGATGGCGCCATCCTGTAGACTCTCTCTGACACTGGAGCTGTCCCGGGAATCAAGTCGATGGTAAACTCGATCTCTCGCTCTGGCGGCATCTCTGGAAGCTCTTCTGGGAAAACGTCTGGAAACTCTTCGACTATCCGAGGCAACTGCATTGCTGCTACTGCCATCCGCAACACTGGAGGAGAAGGTTCAACTTCGCCTCGGGAGAAGGAAAACTTCGGCTCGCCTGGAATGCTAAAAATAACCCTGCCAATGTGGCAGTCTATCCTAGCATACTGGTCCCTCAACCAATCCATCCCTAAGACCACATCATAATCGGCCATCGGGAACTCTATCAATCTAGCGGGGAATTCTCTACCGCTAACTACGACCCGACACGAGGAAAACACCCTATCTACTCCCACAAGTCCGTTACCAGTAAGTATATTGAGCCTTACTGATAATGACTCGGGCTCCAGTCCTACCCGTGTCGTAAATCGTGCAGACATAAATGAATGCGAGGCACCAGAATCAAATAATACTGAAGCTGGAAAGGTGTTGACGAGAATAGTACCTGCTACCACCTTACCTGGTGTTATTCCTTCTTCTCCTATGGTCAAAGCCAGCACTTGACCATGTCCTCTGGGTGCGGGTCCCCTCTGCTGAAAATTCCTCTGCCTGCTCTGGATCAGGGCTTGGGCTTGGGCATACTGTTGCGGTCTCTGCTGCTGGAATGCCTGGGCCTGCGTCGGCAATGGCCTCGGAAACGGGTACTGCAGCTGCTGCTGCTGGATTGGTGCTGGTCCTCTAACTGAAGGACTAGAGAAGGCCGATGAACTCCCCCTGTTCGGGCAGTTCCCAACCCTGTGGTCCGGGGCACCACAAACCAAGCACAAACCCTGTGCTCTACGACACTCTGACACCACATGCCCTGGCTTCCCGCAGTGTGAACATCCCACTACGGAAGACTGCTTCTGCTTCTGCTGCTGAGGGTGCGTCGGGGTGGAATGCTGAACCGACGTCACTGAGGCCGTCCGCCTCGGAGCTCCAATGGTCAAAGCCCTGGCTGCCGGGGCTGGTGCTGAAGACTGATTCATCTGGCCGTGAGATCGCTTCCGACCTCCGGTCCTATCCACGATCCTCTGGGATGTATACTCATGCCTCCGGGCTGCTCTCAACACTGCATCAAAAGTCTGATGCTCAAACTGCTCCACCGCCAATAAAATCTCTAGGTGGAGCCCCTGCTGGAACCGCTGGGCTCTATCAAACTCGGTCGCCACCAAGGTGGGAGCAAACCGACTAAGCCTAGAGAACTCGGCCGCATATCCATCGACCGTCCTGTCCATCTGTTTCAGATTGGTGAACCTCGTCTGTAGATCATACCGAGCTACAGCATCAAAATACTTGGTCTGGAATCTCTCCCTGAATACTACCCATGAAATAGGGGCCACTAATCCATCGGCCTGCGCTGCCCACCAGCTGCGGGCAAGATCTAGTAACTGCAGGCGCACTACGGCCACCTTCTCATTCTCTGGAGTCCTGGCTGCTTCTAGAATCACCTCTGTGTCCTGAAGCCAAGCATCTGCAGCGATCGCATCTTCACTGCCATCGAAGAAGGGAGGGTTCAAGCGCTTGAAGCTGTTGGCCGCGCTATTACCCTGATGACCTCCTCTGGTCAAAGCGTCTGCCACCGCCTGGTGCAAGGCATCTCCTCGCCGATCCTGGGAAGCTAATAGCGTCCTGATGAGACCCACCAAAGTGCCATCATCATGCTCTGCTGGCTGGACGGGCTGAACTGGTGGTTCTCCTTCGGTGGGCACGACTCTGGAGGCTACTCCTGAATCCTGGGCTTGATCTCCAGGTTGCTGCTGGTCCGCGGGAGGTGCTCCGCCTTGCTGATCGGCAGGTCCAGGAACAATGCCGCTGAAGAAGACGACATATGGAACAATAAGGAAGGACCAGGACAGATCAACGATACAAGCATGTGATCAGGTCAAGATTTTCAGGGATCAAGAGGATACGAGTAGAGATCAAGGGCGAGTACTGATTGAGACATCTATTCGGTAAACCCTCACATATCTTGAATTACAAGACCTGCATGGGCCACCACTAAAACCATGTCACGCCCCAGAACCAGAATACTGGAGAGCGGGGGCGTACATAGCCAGCTACGTATATTGAAGTGCAACCCATCTCGCTATACGGTCACGGCTGTCTAGATACATGAGGGTTTAACTATAAGCCAACAGTCTTCTATGGTCATGAACAAGCCTATTGTCTCAATCACAAGCAAGTAATAGTAGTTACAAGATGTCAGAGCACCAAATATATAATAGCAAGGCGTCCCATACATTACATATTGGATGATCATGAAGCTAGTCGTACAAAATGTCAGGACTAGCAAGAGTTCAGTTATACATGATCAACCCTAGGATCTGTCAATCATGTTACAGCCCGTAGGCAGACAGTAAATAAAGGTGCAATATGAGCTAACACGTGCTCGCCGGCTAAACGCCTCAAAAGAATAATTTTACAAATAGAGTGGGAGGACAAAAGAAACCCACTCGTTGCCCTGGTTACGCCTGGTGGTCACCATCGGGCTGGAAGACAGGTGGATCCTCTGGTGCTGCTCCGATATCTGGCCACACAAAACCAGCTGGATCAGACCCCAGAAAGAGCAAGTGCCACAAAGGAGGCTTCACTTAGGAACTAAAACCAGCATATCACAAATAAATAGTAAAGGTAATTAAAAGATAGTGATAATAGCTGAGATAACAATAATATATTGAACACGGAGAAACCATTCAAGTAGCCAGACTGCAACCCTTAAACCAAACAAGGACCGGGGTTGCAATCCTTCGCCTGAATAGAAACCCGCCTCAATTACTATTGATAAGGTAACAAGACAATAAACGAAGAGAGGACACAGAACTGCTCCGGAAGCCAGGTTACAACCCTTAAACCAAACAAGGACCGGGGTTGTAACCCTTCGCCTGAACAGAACTGGACCCCTGATCTTTATTGTTAAGGCCAGTATCAATAATCATGGTATTGAAGTAAAGGTAAAACATGACGAGCATGACAGGGGGTTACAATAAGACAATAAACGAAGAGAGGACACAGAACTGCTCCGGGAGCCAGGTTACAACCCTTGAACCAAACAAGGACCGGGATTGTAACCCTTCGCCTGAACAGAACTGGACCCCTGATCTTTATTGTTAAGACGGGCACAATAAGCAGGACGATATATGATAAGATAACCATGGAACTATTCAGATAGCCAAGTTACAACCCCTAAACCAAACAAGGACCGGGGTTGTAACCCTTCATCTGAACAGAACTTGGTATCCCATCATTTATCGATACAAGAAATCATGTCCTGATAAAATCTTGTACAGGATCAGGATAAGACTAAGCTGGAATAAACTTCATCCAATCAATCACGGCCAATCAAGAGTACGGCTTGATACTTTTAACTAACTAGGGTTATCACAGGCCTAGTTACTAGCAAGATGCAATGAGATTATCCCAACAGCCACAAGCCCTGCAGACCATCCAGGTTATCCGGGTCGAATGTCCGTTATGAAGAATGCAACACGTAACTGTGTGCTGGAAATGTGCCATACTCGTCGGTAGTCTACAAATCCGTTAGTGCGCCCAGATAACGGGATTGCCTGTAGCTGGGAATCTCTTCATGACTACTGAATCATTCTAGTTAATTAGCCTTAGTCAATTTCAGTAGGTACCCCTGACCGTGGTACTCAGGGATCCCCATCCTAGACATGATGCGAGACAGTACCAGTTTATTACAAACACAATCGCCCACGGTGTCCAGGTATTTCATACTTGTCATGTCAGTTTACTTGTCAAGAGTGCGCCACAGCGAGCCACTATCGTGTTCTATCCTTACAATATTATGAATGAGAGAAACTTGCATAAAATAACTAGTGACATATTCTTGATGCCAAGAAAAGATCTACAACTTCCACGTTGGGAGTTGGGAGAAATTCGAGCAACAATTCAGTCAATTAGGACATATAACAGTTAGTAATAGTCAAAATATGCATTATGCGGCCTATTCTGCGACATGCATGCAACTGCGACACCATATGCGCCTACTGCGACATGCGCCTTAATGCGGCTCATATGCGACATGATATGCGCCTATCGCGACATGCGCCTCATGTGGCTCAACTGCGACATGATATGCGCCTACCGCGACATGCGCCTCATTGCAACATGCACCTACTGCGACATGCGCCTTAATGCGGCTCATGCGCTACATGATATGCGCCTATCGCGACATGCGCCTCATGTGGCTCAACTGCGACGTGATATGCGCCTACCGCGACATGCGCCTCATTGCAACATGCGCCTACTGCGACATGCGCCTTCTGCGACATGATATGCGGCTACTGCGACATGCACCTCATTGCAACATGCGCCTACTGCAACATGCACCTTCTGCGACATGATATGCGGCTACTGCGACATGCGCTTCATTGCAACATGCGCCTACTGCGACATGAGCCTTCTGCGACATGCTGTTCATGCTGCAGATGAACATAGAAATGACCAGAAATTATTTTGGCCATAACTTCCTCATCCGAAGTCGAAATCAAGCGAAACAAAAGCCAAAACTGCATGAAATTGAATTCTCTACAACATAGAAACACTAGTTTTCGAAAATAACCAAGTTTTAGAGATCAAAACCAAGAAAAATCGAAAAATTTACAAACTTAGATCTACAAGAATCCATCCATCAAATCCAAAAATGTCAAGTTCTAAAGAGGCTTAGAATCAAGTAAGGAAGAGAATGGAACAATAAAACTTGAGATCCATCATGAAGCAAGTTTGCACTTGCCTAGCTCTCTTTCCTGGTAGGTGGAAGAGTAAATGGTGGAGAAGAAGAAGTGAAGGAGAAGAATAAATGAAGAGAGAGAGTTAGATGGAAATATAAAGGAAGGTGGTGGTGGTAGGTGGGGGTTTTCTTTTGGTTCATGATGAACCCACAAGCAAACCAAACCAAGCTAAGCCGAACCAACCCAAAACAAACCGAGCCAAGCCAAGAGATATGCAATACAAAATAAAATACGTACACGTATTCCAAGATACGTAATACGAACTACAGGCATTACATATATGATCATGAACTAGTAATACAAAATGGTAAACTAGCAGAGTATACAATACTACGTAATCGTACATATAGCTGTAGTCTACATATAAAATTCAGCTAACCGAAAATGTGAACAAGCTCCTAGAACTAGGACTAACACATTCCCTTAATGAAAACAAAAAATAATATACAATGTCCACGAGTGGATGAAAAGAAACCCATCCATGCTATCGACAATGGTCTTCCTGGTACACACCATCTATTAAGAGGTCTTGTAGATCCTTGGGCTATGCTACAAGTCCTGGACATGCAAAACTAGATGGGTCAACACTCATAGCAAGTACCACAAGGAATGCTCTAAGATAGGTTGAAAAAAAATCCAGCATAAAAGCAATCAACAAAACTAAGAACTGGACAAATATCCATTTGCAATTAATAAAGCAATAACCAACCCTTACTCAAACAAGAGCACGAGGTTGGAAACTAACTATCCCCACTATAGTCTACGTCTATGTCTGATTCTAAGTAATAAATCGTAAATGACATAATATAACATGTCGAGTCAGTATAGTATCAATGCACTTCCTCGAGAGCAGTAATGACAGGAAGTAAGCAGTACAAGCAATAACATAAAGTAAACTAGATAATCATTTAAATATGACTAAAATGTTCCAAGACGTGCTACCATTAACTAACTGGAGTTATTACAATCCTAATTACTAAAGATACAAGGGTGCTGAATCCATTCGTATCCTGCCACTACAGGTAAACAAGGGTGACTATGGAACGATCACATAGTAAATGCATCACAATCAAGAGTTTCTATGGACTTCCGATCATGATCAAAGATTATGCATATATATAAACAATCAACAATAGCAAACATAAAGTAGATATATGTATATAAGTTACCAATAATGATGAACAATAAAAAAAAACTAATACCTAAGATAACACTACATGTCTATATCCGCTACATTAGTATGCGAATCCTCGCTTACTCGTAACCGATAACATGAAATATCATCTCATGTGCTAATAAAAAATAATAACAACATAGCAGGAGTATCATCTCACGATCATGAACCTATTAGGATCACGAAATATCCACATGATATACCATCACAGTATCAATATATCACACAATAACAACAATCAGAATCTAGAAGGATCTCGTGCTTGCACCTATTGAGGTCATCGAGTCCTGAAATAATACAATATTTCGATCACACGTCATGAAGGTCTCATGTTTGAAAATCCTAGCCAACGAGGTTACTTAAATTATGGATTTCTTCCACTCGACAGTGAACTTAGTCTTCTACTGATATCATCTCTAATATACAACTCAGATGATGTGTTCTATGATTTGAATGTAATATAAACATCTTACTCAAAGAAAAGTACGATATCGATATAATTATATATAATATTAAAATGTATTTGTATACACCTATTATATCTTAAATCTTAATATTATTTTTATTTTGTGTATAATTTATGTAGTAACTATATTCTAAAAAGTCGTAAAAAGAGAGTTATTACAATAATAATTAACACCCATTTAAACATTAAAAAGAGTATGCATCAAGTAGTGGTCAAATGTACAACTCTATACAAAATTAACTTCCTAGCACTAAACTATAAACGTCTTTGTGTTCATAGACATGCAACAATCGATTTATTTAGGAAAAAAATGATTACTACTCAAGCAAAACTCTTTCTTAACATTACTTGAGCCATTTGGAAATATGAGAGAGAATATGGAAATTTCGCTCCAATCAATATTCAAGATTTTAATAATTTAGGTGCAAGTCTAAAACATATTCCTCAACTATCTAAAGTAATTGAAATCCAAAGTAATTAAAAGATGAAAAAATTTGAGTTGTACCCCACTTTATTTATCCATATTCAAGGTGCACCCTACCCAATTACCAAAATGTAAGGCACCCCCCCACTTTAGACGAAAATCGTCTTTCACTGACGACCAATCTCTTTGACCAATTTTTTTGGACTAAAATATCCCTTGTCTTTTTTTTTTCTTCTTTTCTGTGCCCCCCAACTCCCTGCGCCCAACCCACCCGCGTCCACCGTCGCCATCCCCTCCTCGCCGAGGTCCCCTCCCCGCTGTCGCCCCCTCCACGCCGTCACCCCTCATTGTTATGCCTCCCGCCTCCTTCCCACGGCCACCCCCTCCCCCACGCCAGCAGCAGCAGCAACGACAGCAACAACAACAGGAGCTCCGGCGGCCAGGGTTGGGGAGGGGGGCAGATCTCATCGGTGGAGGAGGGGGGATGAGGGTGCGTTGCAGCGGAGAGGGGGCCGCGGGGGGAGGGAGGGGACGCCGGGGGAGGAGGGGGGGGGGTGGTGACGGGAGGGGGGGTGGGTGTGGGGGGTGGGGGGCGAGGGGCGAGGAGGAGGAGGAGGGATTAGGGTTTGGATTTGGGTAGGGAGAATGGGAATATGAAGGGGAGGGGGGCAAGAAAAGGGGGACGCAAAAAAGAAGAAGATGATATTTTAGTCATAAAATTCCAATCAACGGAGCTAACTGTCACTCATTGACGGTTTTCGTCAAAAGTAGAGGGGTTCATGTATTACGGTAAAACAGTGGGATGCACATTGAATATGGGTAAATAAAATGGGGGTGTAACTCAAATTTTCTCTTAAAGATTTAGTAAACATACATTTATACATCGACTTTATGGGCCTCGGCTATAACAAATGGGCCGGGCCTATGGTCCACTTAGAATATAAGTACGACTTGACTAGGGTTTCAATTTCTCTGCACACACACACGCTCGTTCTGCTGCTGCTGCTGCCGTCGTCATTGCCAGGGGGTAGGCCGGAGAAGAACACCGATGGTTACTCTCTCTCTAAACCCTAACCCTAGATTTGTAAACCTAAACCCTAACCCTGCATTTCTGATCCCAGGGGAAGGGAACGGGGAGCTTCGGGAAGAGGAGGAACAAGACCCACACCCTCTGCGTCCGCTGCGGGCGGAGGAGCTTCCACCTCCAGAAGAGCCGCTGCGGCTCCTGCGGCTTTCCCGCCGCCCGGATCCGCAAGTGTAAGCCTCCCCTCCCCCCTCCCCACCAGAGTTTTTTTTTTTTGGATAAGTTTAATTGTAGGAAGTCTTTTTTCGTTATGAAGTTTTATTTTTTATGAGATATTTGTTAGAGCTACGTTGATCTATGTAAAAAACTTGAAAACTTTACTGAAATTGAAGTTGATTTATAAAAATTTGGTCAGGATTGTTGTAGAGATTACGTAAAATTATTTTTGTGTGTGTGATCCTATTAGACTCGATTTGGATTGCGTTCATTTTAATTTGGACACCATTTGAGGAATTTTACTGATTTAATTAGTTAGGAGCCATTGAACAAACTGCTCAACAAACTATGTAAACTCTTTTTGTTACTTAAATAATTTCTAACCCCTCTTATGGAGGTGGTCTGAGCTGAATGGATGAATAGGGTCATGTAGCCTTACAGTTTGTTGGTCACTAAAGCAGAAATTGTTCTATGTATGGTCTCGGATGGTGACTTCAATAATCTTGTGCCGCGATTTCCTTGTAGTTAAACTGAACTGCTATTTATATGGAAATCGTTGACTTAGTGATGTGTCTTTATGTGAAGAAGAAATATACTATGCCAACAGAAAAAAAAAGCACGAAGTTATACTTTTTTCTCTCTATTTTATTTTCTCACTTTGTTGAGACTTGGTAAAGTTGTAGAGGAATTATTAGTAAAAGAACAAGTTCTGGAGGAGAAGACCTGTTAGTGGAGAAGTGTAGAGGGCTTCACATGCCACCCGAGGACAGACAAGGAGTTGCCGATGTTTGTAGGTAACCTTGAGGCTAATCCATTTGCTGACCGTGTGAATAGAATCGGTTGCATTGTATCTGGCGTTTTGGAAGTGGGCTTCTAGTGCATAAGTAATTTTCCAAGTCTACCCCTATGCGTATAGGGGTGCACCTTAGGTTAATCTAACAAAATAACCAATTAAACCCAATTTTGGAAACCCTGATCTTTTCACCTATCAGACTGCAACCGGCTTTGGGTTGCTGCTGCCACACCGTCGCTGCTGACCCTGGCCACCGTGGGCCAGGTACGAAAGCTTTTGTCTCCTCCATCTTCAATCCATCTACTTTCTTCTTGTCCTTTTTTCCTTCCCTTGTCCTGCTGTGCTAGTTGCTGCACCTTGTTGTGTGATGTCCACAGGAAGCTGCTGCTTCTGCATCTGCTGCAGGATAAGAGAAGGGGAGAAAAATGAAGAGCGGGAGAAGTAAAAGTAAAAACCTGATATGCTAGTTATACCTGTATTGGCAAACAACATTCTACTTTGCTTCTTCTGGCCTCCCAATAACCACCAGTAGACTAGCTATATAGTCCTGGTGCCCCTTCTTTTGCTTCTTTAAGCCTTTAAAATTTACGGGGAATTCGAAATACATTAGGAGACTCCAAAATTAGTGTCATGTCAGTGTCACATTGTATGTATTGTGTCAGAGGAAGGTAATAATAAAGAGACCTAATAGGTCAATGAAAGCTTGATGATATTCTTGGACATTTTGCTGTGAATTTAAGCATGACATGCTGGTTTAATTTCCCTGGACACTGATACTTGTTGTTTGTTATGGTGGTGACATGCTTCTTCTGGCCTCCCAATAACCACCAGTAGACTAGATATATAGTCCTGGTGCCCCTTCTTTTGCTTCTTTAAGCCTTTAAATTTTACGGATAATTCGAAATACATTAGGAGACTCCAAAATTAGTGTCATGTCAGTGTCACATTGTATGTATTGTCTCAGAGGTAGGTTATAATAAAGAGACCTAATAGGTCAATGAAAGCTTGATGATATTCTTGGACATTTTGCTGTGAATTTAAGCATGACATGCTGGTTTAATTTCCCTGGACACTGAGACTTGTTTGTTATGGTGGTGACATCTTTAATTGACCATCCAGCTATGTCTAACCGTCTTCTTGTTGTTTGTTATGGTGGTGACATCTTTAATTGACCATCCAGCTATGTCTAACCATCTTCCTAATTGCATGGATTGCTAATTTGCTACAAGTGCAATACAATATCGCACAGTTCATGATTGTGTTGGAAGCGTGAAATTGTTGGGGTTTGGTTGGACGCTCTCCCAGTTTGGACTTCTGAATTAGATTTTGATTGTTACATAGTTTTTTATTACATTGAAATAGGAAACTAGTGGATCTTCACACAAGGAAAGTAATGGTCTATGTAGTGTGATGTTTGGAACATCTAGAAAATTGACAGTTTGGACAATCATATGATATGATGTTTTGCTCTTAAAATAATTCTTTAGTTATCTTAGATTTTCTAATTTGGAGTCCTTGAAATCTATACTACTATATAATAAGAAAAGTTAGACTTCACCGTGAAAGTTTTTATTCTCAAAATACCCTTATCTACTATTAAAATTATTCATTAAATTTAACATGGGTAGTTAGGTAATTACGTGTAGAAAGAAGAAAAAATTAAAGGGGACTATTGTTTGCTTTTCCCAAGAAGTAAAAAATTAAGAGGCTTTGCTTTTCTCAAGTAGTAAAAAATTAGAAGATTATTGTTTACTCTTTCTAAGCAGTCTGAAATACGTGCAACACACGTGCATATATACTAGTGCTTATAAAGCGAATAGAGTAAAGGGATTGAACTTGGGGCTTGGACATGTCGTAGATTTATATCATTATTATAAATCATGTTAAGATGATGTTTATATTAGATTGTAAATTGTATCTTTTTGGTGAGTGTTAGGTTGTGTGTTGCAGAGGTGGGTGTTGGTGGTGGCAAAGTATGCAAGTATGGTGGGATTTGAAGGTGTTTTGGGCAAAATTGAAATCTATACTACTATGTAATAAAAAAAAGTTAGGCTTCGACATGAAAGTTTTTATTCCCAAAACACCCTTATCTATGTTTACTATTAAAATTATTCATTAAATTTAACATGGGTAGTTAGATAATTACGTGTAGAAAGAATTTTTTTTAAAGGGGACTGTTTGCTTTTCCCAAGAAGTACAAAAATTAAGAGGCTTTGCTCTTCTCAAGTAGTAAAAAGTTAGAAGATTATTGTTTACTCTTTCTAAGTAGTCTGAAATACATGCAACGCACGTGCATATATACTAGTGCTTATAAAGCGAATAGAGTAAAGGGATTGAACTTGGGGCTTGGACATGCGTAGATTTATATCTTTATTATGAATCGAGTCAAGATGGTGTTTATATTAGATAAATATATATATATATATATTCTTTTATCTGTTATACCTAATATTGATGTGCTGCAAATTCATTATGTAATAGTTTTTCTTTGTTATTTGTTCAAGTATATATTGGCTTTTTTTCACATCGATATGAGGTAAAACTGATGTAGAAAATCCCTTTCTCCTTTTAGCACAAAAGGGGAACAAATGTGTTCAAAGACCTGTAATGTTTATATTCTTTATATGAGATTTGCAATATTAACAAACAGTTAGCCATCAGCCCACCATGAAAACCAATTGGTAACTCAATTTTGTAATAAACTTAGGTAATTGTTATGCCTAATAATTTCTTATAAGTTAATAAGTTTAAGTTATCCATGTGTCCTTTCAGAATTGGCACAATTAATTCCTATTTTAAGTGAATGTGTTAATGTATGTGTTAATGGAGCTGCGATTTCCATCTATTTTCAAATTATTTATCAAAATCAGTTTTTTTTTTCAATTTCTTGAAATAGGCTATGTTTCTCTCCAGACTCTCCATAGCATGGTGGCTCCACTTCCTTCAATAGTTCACACTTCACACTAAATTCAATTGCTTGCACTAAATCCATTTCCCTAGTTTTCTATTCTGACCCCAGCTTTATGGCTCAATTGCCTCCCATGTTTGTTACAATAAATGCAATTGCTTTTTAGGACATTTATTATGTTTAGTATTTTCTGTTCACGTGTAATTGCCACATATCCTTGAATAACATACCGGCTAGTAAGTAGCATTGTTCTAAATGGTGGTTGAGGCGGCGCCTAGGCTGTAGGCGGTCTCTCTCCGCACTGCTTTTGCGTAGGTGGTGGAGTAGGCGGCCAACAGAGGTTTGGTGCCGTAGACGGAGGTGAGGCGCAGTAGGTGGAACAATATCTAACAAGATGTTTGGCCAAAAGTTTTGCAAGCACTATGGACCAGCTATGATTCACTTTTACAAAACCAAAACTTCATAAATCTTCGTTCTACAACTTAGTTATGCATGAAATACTATTGAAATATGTGTATTATGAAAAAAAAAAGTGATAAAATAATAATAAAATGTCCAGATTGTTAACCGCCTAGGCGGTAGGCGGACTGTCTCTGCCTCACAACCGCCTATCGCCGTTTAGAATATTGGTAAGTAGTTTGTACTAGTGGTTATTCAAGTAGAACCATTTCTGGGCATAGTTTGTTTCTTGCTTTTGTTGTCCAAAGAAAGAACTAAATGAAACATACATCTTCAATTATTGAATTTTAAAATGATATATGATGCAAATAATTTCATATTGTATTTTCATCATTTTTTGGGGATGTCATGTCTCACTAGTTGTCTAATCTGTTTAAGTTTTGTTACACATTTGCGAACATCTCATTGTATGGCAAAATGTTCTACCCTTTAGTTTGAATGTGAATTTCCTTTTGAAACAGATAACTGGAGTGTGAAGGCTATTAGGAGGAAGACAACCGGCACAGGGAGGATGAGGTATCTTCGTCATGTGCCTCGAAGGTTCAAAAGCAACTTTAGAGAAGGTATACCTGCTGTCCTTTGTAACTGTTTAGTATAAAAATTAAGCCAGTTCCTTCATTCCGAGGCCTGACATTGAAGGCAGCTTATCGCTCTGCTGTCATTGAACCCTGTGACGAGATAACAGAACAAAAACTCCACACACAAATTTTATCATATTGAGGCAAACAATGAGGGTTGCTCGGGCCACAAAAAAAGCTCCATACACAGCCTATGTAGTAGCGGAAAGTTTATGATTGCCATATTTGATTGCTATATAATTCTGATAATTACTAATATTAACTGAAATAAGGTGGGTCAACAACATCTGTCAAAATGTTCTTTGTTATCCATATTTGAGTAACACCTACTTATCTTTCCCTCAGGTACTCAAGCAGCACCAAGGCAGAAGGCTGCTGCAGCAGCTGCATTTTAGTCGCATAGACTTGCTTTCTTGTGTATGAGGCTTCAAGGAGTACTTGGTTCTGCAATGTCCTGAGTAATAGCTATTAAAGTCTTGCAATTTGGACCAACAGTGAGGTCTTGTGTGATTCAATGAGATGTTATGCTTATTATCAGAACTGCTTCTTGTGTCAGGTGGTGTTCTTATTAATTTGGTAGGTATTTATGCCCACTTTGATGATTATCTTTTTTCCATGCTATAAACCGGAGTTCGGTCTTTAATATACCAAGCAGGGACATTCTTGTTAAGCTTGTCGTCATCAAAGACTCGTGGGAGATTCATATCTATTCTGCAGACTTTTACACTCCGACTTGACAAGCAAGTCTGCAGTCCAAGGTTATCCTTCGATTGTTGTAGTCTTTTCCACATCTTTTAATGCACTTTATTTTTCGATTTTTTGTTAATCTAACTTGAGCCTCGCAGCACACCAAGGGGTAACTCTGCCCTTCTTAGTAAATGAGAGGCTGTGATTTGAGATGTACAAATTGACCCGAGGTTTTTAGTAGGCAGTAAAACATATATCATCAGTATAAATGGGATCCAACAAAAAACTCTAGTGGTGACAAATATATGGATTATATGCAAGAGAAACAGGATGATGGTTTCATAGTTTTTGTATCTGTTTTCAGTTTGTCAGGAATTTAGTTCTTGTAGTTTTTTTTTTTTTAAATCCCACACATCGGCCCCTCCGGATGTCCGTTCTAATACCACTAGGCTAGAGAGCTCGGATAGTTCCTATAGAGTTTAACATCATGAACAGTTAGATGGTGAAGGCATTCAAAACTGTAAAATGTAATAAAAAAAAGTAGAATTATATCTTCATGGATGTTACTGACAATCGATAATTGTTAGTAGCATCATAAAAAATGCTCAAGATAAGTTTAGGGTGGTGCTATTAACACTCCTAAAGTATCATCCTGCACTCCTTTTTAATTTTTTATCATTTCAATTCCAAATCGATCCATGTATCAAGTATGTCATTAATTTGTGCATGCATAGAGGAAGGAGTGCAGGATGACATTTTATGAGTGCCAATAATATTTATGTAAGGGTAAATTTGGAATTTGAATAATAACAAATTAAAGAGGAGTACAGGATGACATTTTAGGAGTGTTAATAGTACCACCCTAAGTTTAATCTATATAATTTTTATGTATTATGAACCTATAATAATTTGTATAAGTTAAACCTATATAATTTTTTTATACATTATGAACCTATATAATTTTGTATATTAGAAAAGTATTAATTTATATTATTAGTGGGTGACTGCATAATTTTTTAGCATATTATCCTCGGAACGACCAAAATATTATTTAATTAAAGTTACTAATTTATAGGGTATTAAATTATGGAGGTTCTATTGTATTTATTAGTTGCGAAGATTTTTTTTTTCTTTGCTCCATTTTGCAACATATCTTGTAGTTGAGGTTCACGGTATCGGAGTCGGTATCAGTATAAGATGTCCATGGTATCGGCAATATAGATGATTTTTTATTAGAGTATCAAATTTTTGGGTTAAATAAGTTCTCTTCATTTACATGTTTTTACAATTTTCTTATGCTTTTACATCTTCAATAATTGATTTATGTTCAATTTTTTTTGTCGAATTGACTAGGAAAGAGACCCCCACTTAGGGGTGGGCACGGGTCGAGCCGGGCCCAAATTTGTTGGACCCGGACCGGACCCGTTACTTGGCGGGACGGGGCGGGACGGGTCCAAAAAATATTGGACCCGGACCGGATCCGACCCGTTTGAAACGGGTCTGAAACGGGTCGACCCGCGGGTCCAAACGAGTCTAAAAAAAGTATAAAAAATTCTATAATAGTAAACATTTACATATGTTATATTGTCTATAAGAACAAAATAAGTCTAATGTCTTCCCAAACTTCTATAATTTGTTTAGTAAACAATAAGATATCCTATTATGTATAGACTATAATAACAAAAAATGTTAAAAATTGATATAAAAAAATATATACTCCTAGAAACGGGTCGGGCCGGGGCCCGTTTATTTTGAAAATAGACCCGCCCCGTCCCTTTAATGTCACACGACCCGTCCTGGCCCGTCCCGTTTAAATTTCAAAATTTAGGAACCGACTTGTTTAGACATTTTACGGTTCGGACCGGGTCGGAACCGCGGGTCCTAGAACCGTATGCCCACCCCTACCCCCACTATCGATGAATCTTTATCAGATATATGCCAAACAGTATTGACATCGACAATAATATCGTACACTGCAAAATATGTTTGTAGTATACTTTTCTTGTAATTGATGTATGTGTTAATATTCATGAAGTATTTGTGATGGCGAACAAGATAAACTAGTGTACCTATTAGTGTTTTATTTCAATGTATTGGTATAAAGAATCGAGACATCTTTTCTAGATGAACAATGTTAGATGGACACCCAATATCTAACCACATGTTGGTGATAGCATGATGTTACAATCTATGTATTGATCATATGGGGGACATTCCATATCATACTTAATTTTTTTAGAAATTGTCTAAACTATTACATTTGAGGTGTCCACTTCATACTGGCACACAACGACACACTCTAAATAATACACCAAATTAACCTCCTATTTTTTCTCTTTTTTCTTTATTGTTAATGTTCACGAACTAAGACACAATCCAAATTTGAAGAGCCCCTTGACTTTCTAGTATTTTTCAAGTATGAACAAGAGTCCACTGCAGTTCCTAAGTGCTATAAATTTAGACTAAAATAAAAAATGTAGCACTTCAAGTCGCTACCATTGTGGATGCTCTCAATATATAGACTGTTATACCATATGGTGAGCAAAATATGGTCAAATTTTGATGTTCTCTTAATATTTTTGTTTGTAGATTGGAAAAAAAAGAAATGTGACTAGGATCATATTGTTTGTTTGATTGTTTATTTTACTCCCAACTATAGTTAGTTATGAATATCCATTATCTTCATTGTTTCATTGTTAATGTTTGTGTTTTCTTCGATCTAGTTGTGCTCATAGCACTTTGCTGGAATTGTGATTATGTTCCCCATTATTTGGCTACTTGAAGCTGTTAGTGTTTCTGCAAGACAATGAATATATTATATTGGTATATTCCATTATTTATGAAGGTTCGCAGTATCCTTGTCGGAATCTGTATCGATGTCGGAATCGCAATCCGTATCGACAGTTTTGGATTTGATATTGAAAAACAAATAATTACGAAAATCTTATGTTAGGCATTTAGACATTAAATATTTTGGAAATTGCTGAGAAATCCAATTTCGAAGTTTGGTTGTATGAAAAACTCATCCGCAGGATGGATTTTATGAAATGTCCAGAATTATATAATTTTACGTCAAATATTCAAAGATTCCCTTTAGATGCTATGTATTTACAAAATTGACATTTTCATAGTACCAAAAATACACTTTCGCACAAATTTGGTCATATATATATGATTTTGAATTAAAAAGTCAAATATGGATTGCGATTTTCGTCTTCTTCTTCACGAGAGATCTGAATTCTATTGCTCTCATCTTCAGCAGAGATCGCAAAGATCGTTCGTAGTTCACTGTGATTTTCTTCAGTCGAACTTTGATCATCGCTCATCATCATCATCATCATCATCATCATCATCATCATCGTGGAGAGATTTGAAGTTTTTCGGCGATTAGGTCAATTGTGGAGAGAAGATCTTCTTCTTGCCTTTTTATAGATCTTAACACGGGGAATGTCATTCTTTGTTTAGTAGAAAACGGAGAATGACATTCTCCGTATTAATTGAGACGGAGAATTATCATTCTCATTTGTTTTAACACGGGAATGTCATTCTCCGTTTTATATGGCATTCTCCGTGTTAAATTATACGGAGAATGACATTCTCATGTGTTTTAACATTGGGAATGCTATTCTCCGTATAATTTAACACGGAGAATGAACTTCTCCTTGTAATGTAATACGGTGAATGACATTCTCCGTTTTAAAATAAACGGAGAATGGTCATTCTCATGCGTTAAAATACTGGAATGACTATTCTTCGTGTAATTTAACACGGAGAATGGCATTCTTTGTTAGTTTTAGACGGATAATAATCATTCTCCATTAGTTTTAGACTGAGAATGATCAGAAATGTGTTGTCCTGTTTGTGTATCTGTGAAACCCAGTTTTTGTTTCGTAATTTATTATTATTGTTATGATATTATTACTATTTTTTATTATTATAAATTGTGGGTTTAGAAATTAATTTCAAAATTAATAATTGGTTTTTGGTTGTTGACCTGACCCGAGCCCGGACCAGTTTTCTGAAACCCAGACCCGACCTGAACCCATTCTATTTCATTTGAAATTCTGATTTTTTTTATTTAAAAAATATATATATATTTTAAACTCCTTTGAGTTGGTCCACCCTTTGGACCAACTCCCCCTCACCCCCACACGTTTTCCCCTCTCCCCCTCACTTCTCTCTCCTAATTTCCATCTCTATCACACGTTCACCCCCACTTCTCCTTTATAACACACTCCTCTCCACCACAACTTCTCCCATCACCAGCACCCCTACTAAAACTTCTCCTCACATTTTCCACTCCTTAAAAACAACTTCTACACCACCACCAGCCCCTTTACTTCCAACTCCTTCTCCACTATTTCCTCACCTCTCCTCCCCAAAACTTCCCTCCAGAGCAAAACCCACCATTCACTCCAGCACCTTCACCAAGCTTCCACCCGCGACCAGAGCTCAGCTCCACCCGCGCCACCGCCGGCCACCCTCGACTCCAGCGCCCGACCCCCAACCCGACAACCCCGATCCGCCGCCGCCGTTCCCGGCCACCGCGCCCCTTCACGCGGCCGGCCCCTCCAGAGGCGCCCGCCCCGACGTTCTCCCGGCCGCCCCGCGGCCAACCCTGCGCGCGACCCGAGCTCCAGCGCCCCTTTCCAGCCGCTGCCGCCCCCGGTAGCCCCGATCCGCGTGCGCGTAGCCCCGTCCCGAGTGGCCAGTACCTGCGTATGCTTTCGGCGTGGTTTGATTCCGTTTTCGAGTTCGTTTCCGCGGATTCGCGTGTCCCGAGTCCGAGGCAACCCTTCGGATTCCGTCGAATTGGGTAATTTCTGGTTAATCATAGTAGTTCGTCCCTCCCGTGTCTATGATGAGATTGCTCCACGAATTTCCTTCGAGAATTCGATTTTGGGTTACGTTTTGTTTCCAGGATTTTCCGAGAGATTTTTGGGAAAACCTATGTTGGTTTGGTTTTGATTTTCCGAAACTTTCGGAAAATAGTTCTTTGAATATTTATGGTTTTCGGATTTTTTTCCGAATTGTTGCTGTGATGTCTTCTGGGTTGATTTCGGATTTCCGAATTCGTTTCGAGTTGTTCCGAATTAATATTGGGAATAATTTGTGATTATTTATATATATATATTGGATTTTCCTGGTTTGGGATACTTGCAGGAAAGTATTGGCACACTTTTCCCAGTTTTTGGGTTGACCGAAAATAGAGGAAATGCTGCCGGATTTTTCTATAAAATTTAATTATAATTTTAAGTAATTTTAAAATGGTTTTTCGGAAAAGATTATTATTTTGGATTTTGGGCGACGACCGTATTGGTCAATGGGCCCCGGCTAAGTGCAAACGAAACCGGCTTCGTCCGGACGTTGAGGCATTAGCCTATATGACGATTGGACCAATATCTGAGACTCATTATTAATTTAATTTATTTTAAATATTAGTTTATTCATAATTAAATTGTAGGATAATTTTAGAACTAACAAATGTTTCTTCTTATTTCAATTTATGTAAAATAAATTGTAAGGGCATAAGCCCAGCTTTTCTATTTTTTTCTGTGGCCTGAAATTATTGTAGCGTAGGTTTTTCTGTCATTTTCTGGTTTTGCTGATTTTTTAGCGTAGACGCGTAAATCAAAAATAAATATTACTTTGATATAGAAAATTAATAAAGTTTTTCTCACATTAAAATTTACAAGTTTGTAATATTTAAAAACAACGATCATGTTTTCTCATTAAAACAAGAAACTTAGTTTTATATGTATAATTACGAAAATACAAAGATTTAACCAATTAAATTGGTAACTCCGAGTTTTTCCAAAAATAAAAAGATAAATTGATCTTTCCCTCGTAATTAATTATAACGCACCGATAATCGCATTTTGTTCGTGTTTACTAAATAAAGATTAAAATTTGACTAAGACAAACTTAGAGATTGCAACTAGCATAGTTAGCTTGGTAACTCTGGAATCTGAGTCGAACTTCTCGAATGTAGGAGTTCGAGGACGAGTCTAAATCCCATCTCGAAGTCTTCAACCCTTCAAATTCAGTCCAATTTGAGGCAAGTACATTTTGTGTTAGTTTATAATTATTTAGTAATCGTTTTATTGCAAGCTTAAACCACGATGCAACACGGAACTCTCTCTGAGAGCATTGACTGATTGACTGTTGGGTACTGGGGGAGTAGTGTAACGAGTATGACCACATCCAAAGTAACTTAGAACTGTATTAGCTTATCCCTCATACACACGGGAATAAGCCGTATCGTATCAATAGGATACAACTGTACAACCCAAGCCGGTCATATTCATTGTCTATTCAAATCACACTGTTTAACTGCTAGAAAACTATTTACTTCAAATTGTTTAAAAGTGTATGATTCTATTTTTATTTTAATTGTCAAATTAGCATGAATTGTACTTTGCTCCCTCCTGACTGGAGATACATTTTTAGGGGATATTGAGGATGCTGAGCTGTTAATCAACAGCTATTATGATCCGGTTCTGTACCCCGTGGTGTTGCCAGAGTCCCCTTTGGAGAACGCAGGAACTGAGGCCGATAAGCCGAATGCTCAGCTAGACTTTCCTGTTTTTAGTTTGGTTGTTGTTTTGGAAAAATTCTGTTATTTGAATTCAGTATTTAATTCAGTTCATTTACTTCCAGTTGTATTAATTTCAATGTTTAATAAAGTTTTAAATTCCCGAATATTGAGTTGTGACAAATATAGATGTTGTTGTGGTTACCTGCTAACGGAACAGCTTACTGCCGTCGTCTCAACAACGGTGCAGGCTGGGCATGATCCGGTTCGACCCAATTATTTGGGATCGGGTCGTGACATATTTTTAGTGGTGGCCTATGCAGGTCATGAAACAACAACTTAGGAAAACATACCTAGAAACAATTAGAACACTAGAATATTGACTTGTCACAACATAGGTCCGAATTATATATATAAATATTTTTGTTTGATTATAGCCTGGTAGGATACCTTGCTTATGTTTGCCTCCTAAACCTTTCAGACTATGACTAGAGGAAAGACAACCCGTTCCAGTCCTGCTGATGACAAGGTGATAACTCCTGACCACACCCCTCATTCTCAGGCCCGTTCCAGTCCTTCTCCTTTGCAGCTCATCAATCCTCCCTTTGCTGCACAAGTCCCTAGCCCAGCTCATACTACAGCCGAACCTATTCCGCCCACGGCAATTTCACCATCTCCTGTTATGATAGTTACTCCGGTCGCCCCACCAGTACCAGCAGACACCTCCCAAATAGTTGTCCTACTTCAAGGAATCCTGGAGTCCCAGAAGACCCAAGCCGAGGCCCAGCAGAAACAGATTGATATCACGAGAGATGTTATGAAGGATGTCAATGACGTAGCCTTAGCTATCTTAAACCAAGTTGGTGCGGAACCTCACCCTAGGAGGGATACCCCTGAATCAAGAAGATATTTGGGTCCCATCAAGTACTCTACTTTCCGGCAGTCTTGTCGTAAGAGGCTATTGGCTTATGACTACTGCAAGAGGCCTGGTCATCAGGCCGTTAGTTGCCGCAAGAGATTGGGACAATGTTTGGCATGTGGATCCGCTGAACATCGGGTAAAGGACTGCCCCTTATCTCTCCATCATACCAGAGCACCAATCCCAGCAACACCTGCTACGCCGCAACCTAGGGACTCTCTTCCTATCGAGCAGACCTTGTCGCCTACACCCACTGCAGAAAGGCATGATGCAGACTCGATGACCATAGAAGAAGATGAAGCAGTTGGAGACTGCTCGTGCAAGAGCCAGAGCTATGAAGACTAGTACCTAGAACTGCTGAGTAGCATTATCTATTGTTATAAGAAGTTGTAACATGATGTCCTTAGAATTATTATGAGAGTCTTGCTGTAATTCTCCAATATGAATAAAATTCTTGGTTACACCTTTATGGTAGATATTTTTCCAAAGTCTTTCCCCCTACAATACAATCTCTGAAAATTGTAAATCTTAATGAGAAGGTATGTAAGGCAATATTTATCAACGATATATTGGTGATTAAGAATTTGAAGAATAGAATTTTGGAATACCCAGATATTAGTTAGTACTTATAACAATTGGGAGTGATAGTGACATGAGGAGTGAATTTTGACCTTAACCAGTTTAGGCCGACTGTATGATGGTATATGTTACTACATATTTTTTTTCTAGGTTTTTGTATCTTTTAGCGCCCCATGATTTTCGGGAATTATTTTCTTTCCATATCTTTAACAGATTTTAGCATCCTTTAGGATCTATACTTTTTCGCTATTTATGGACCAATATTAGAACTCTCCAATCTCCTTCGTCAGCAAACCTATTTTTCAAACTTCTCCACTAGTCGATCAAATTTTATCTCTCTACCTTTATTTGGAATCCAGACTCGTTCGCTATCTAGAGTTTCTAAATCTAATAAACCCTTATCTATCCGAATACTTCTACGACAAGCGTATCCAACCATTCGCCTTAACCTCATTTTTATTGACTTTCTCGGAACTAATCCTGAACCAAATTCTCTATGCAACTTCTTGATCAATTCAAGGCCTAGACAGCTTTTAAACTCAATGCTTGAGTATCGTGAAGCACGAACGATCAGAGAATTGATTCCATTCTATTATTAAAATTTCTTTAGTCATTGAAAAACTTTTTGAATTGTTGACTATCCCCTGGTTGGCTTTGCTAAACCATTTTAACCTGACTTCCTTGAACCCATAAAGACATACTTCTTTTGTGTCAACCCTACTTACCTATCACATTCTCAAAACTATCATTGGATAAGAAATTATTTCTTCAAATAATTTTGGTGAACGTCTGTATCCTTTAAGTGATTTGTCGGGAATATTCTCACTGGCTTCTTCAAATCAACTCAAAGCTCTGATTCTTCTACCTTATCCTGCGTCCAACTCAGTTGGTCATACTCAAGTTTGATCAATTTCTTCAAATCAATCTTTTAAAATCTCAAGAGCTACTGGAACACATATTTATCCTGATAAATTTTCTTGAAACCAGAAGAACCTACATCAACATCTTCTCCTATCATGACTAGAACCTTAGAACTCGTTTGAATTTTTCGGAAACTCCTTTGAAATTCTTATGGACAAAGTTTGGAAAAATATTCCGTGACCTAATATGATTTCGCACATTGCGTTGTCTGAATTATGGAAACTGCGAGTTTACTGCAGCCAATTGCGCACTGGCGAGGCAAAAGACTCTAAAGTTGAAGTGATTTCGGGTGTTCATAGGTTTCCGAATATTATTGTGACTGTCCTAAAAGCACCATGTTGATCTTCTATGTTGCTTAGCCATGAAATGGATAAAGTTGAAAGATTACTCGGTAACCTAAAATTATTCAAGTTATTGGGTCAAAAAAAAAATTCACTGCAGTCAGGTGCACTCTGGCGAGGCAGGAATTTGAGACAAAGTGACTTCAAACATATTTGGTTTTCGAATATTATTCAGACTATATTCATACCATGGTTGTCTTTTGCACCATCAAATCATTCTGACTTTTGCCTGATTAGAGGATTTACATTTCTAACGGTTGTCTCCATTTCCAGAAATCTCTTGTCACAACCAGAAAGAAAAGATTCCCTATAAAATTCTACTTGATTTTTCCCTAGAACTTATTAGGACCATATCAAATCTCCATTGGCTCAATTCCTTTCAAGGTTCCATTTTTAGGGTGTTGCATATTTTTGTGGATACTTATATATTTTTGCAGCTATATAAAGTTGGTTGATAGTTATGTGTGGGGAAAACCTAGATAGTCACCTAGCAACCTTATTGCATTAATCTGATAAAAGTACACTTAGGGGATCGATTTTATTCTATGAGATTAGATAGTTAAGGGTACCAAAGGGTAGCATGGCAAGGCACAAAAGCAAGTTAGTCTAGAGAGAATTATAAATTATGGTTCATTTAGGAATGAATCATTAGTGGAGCATATTAGTACTTGGGTATTGGATTTGGTGAATGAAAGAAGGTGATGATTTTGAATTTTATGATTTGGGAAAAGGGTGATGATGGTGAGAGCTAGTAATTATGACGTACAAGTAATTGATGGAGCGCACGTTGCAAGCAATATGAAATTTCATCGCTTAGTAGCTATCAAGATGAAGAAGTTTAGATCCTACCCGAAGATTATAGATACGGATGCAAGAGTAAGTTCGCACAACCATTCCAGTGGCGGACAATTCAGAAATAGAAGTAAAATTTTAATTATGGACTATGCATGTGTTTCTAAGGAGGGAAGACTGATGATTCGAAGGAAGTGCATGAATTGATCAAATTAGACTATCTAGAGGTGGTCCATATTACTAGAGACAGTAAAGGAAGCTTTGGACTGGATGTAGAGATTTTGATCATCTTCCCATTAGTACCATGCCTTTAATTTCGAGGACGAAATTTTCTAAGGAGGAAAGATTGTGAAACCCAGTTTTCGTTTCGTAATTTATTATTATTGTTATGATATTATTACTATTTTTTATTATTATAAATTGTGGGTTTAGAAATTAATTTCAAAATTAATAATTGGTTTTTGGTTGTTGACCTGACCCGAGCCCGGACCAGTTTCCCGAAACCCAGACCCGACCTGAACCCATTCTATTTTATTTAAAATTTTGATTTCTTTTATTTAAAAAAATATATATTTTAAACTCCTTTGAGTTGGTCCACCCGTTGGACCAACTCCCCCTCACCCCCACACGTTTTCCCCTCTCCCCCTCACTTCTCTCTCCTAATTTCCATCTCTATCACACGTTCACCCCCACTTCTCCTTTATAACACCCTCCTCTCCACCACAACTTCTCCCATCACCGGCACCCCTACTAAAACTCCCCCTCACATTTTCCACTCCTTAAAAACAACTTACACCACCACCAGCCCCTTTACTTCCAACTCCTTCTCCACTATTTCCTCACCTCTCCTCCCCAAAACTTCCCTCCAGAGCAAAACCCACCATTCACTCCAGCACCTTCACCAAGCTTCCACCCGCGACCAGAGCTCAGCTCCACCCGCGCCACCGCCGGCCACCCTCGACTCCAGCGCCCGACCCCCAACCCGACAACCCCGATCCGCCGCCGCCGTTCCCGGCCACCGCGCCCCTTCACGCGGCCGGCCCCTCCAGAGGCGCCCGCCCCGACGTTCTTCCGGCCGCCCCGCGGCCAACCCCGCGCGCGACCCGGGCTCCAGCGCCCACTTTCCAGCCGCTGCCGCCCCCGGCAGCCCCGATCCGCGCGCGCGTAGCCCCGTCCCGAGTGGCCAGTACCTGCGTGTGCTTTCGGCGTGGTTCGATTCCGTTTCCGAGTTCGTTTCCGCGGATTCGCGGGTCCCGAGTCCGAGGCAACCCTTCGAATTCCGTCGAATTGG
Source organism: Iris pallida (assembly GCA_029216955.1). NCBI lineage: Eukaryota > Viridiplantae > Streptophyta > Magnoliopsida > Asparagales > Iridaceae > Iris > Iris pallida. The sequence continues at coordinate 5,722,598 of JANAVB010001997.1, forward strand.
GTAATTTCTGGTTAATCATAGTAGTTCGTCCCTCCCGTGTCTATGATGAGATTGGTCCACGAATTTCCTTCGGGAATTCGATTTTGGGTTACGTTTTGTTTCCAGGATTTTCCGAGAGATTTTCGGGAAAACCTATGTTGGTTTGGTTTTGATTTTCTGAAACTTTCGGAAAAGAGTTCTGTGAATATTTATGGTTTTCGGATTTTTTTCTGAATTGTTGCTGTGATGTCTTCTGGGTTGATTTCGGATTTCCGAATTCATTTCGAGTTGTTCCGAATTAATATTGGGAATGATTTATGATTATTTATATATATGTTGGATTTTCCTGGTTTGGGATACTTGCAGGAAAGTATTGGCACACTTTTCCCAGTTTTTGGGTTGACCGAAAATAGAAAAAATGCTGCCGGATTTTTCTATAAAATTTAATTATAATTTTAAATGATTTTAAAATAGTTTTTCGGAAAAGATTATTATTTTGGATTTTGGGCGACGACCGTATTGGTCAATGGGCCCCGGCTAAGTGCAAACGAAACCGGCTTCGCCCGGACGTTGAGGCATTAGCCTATATGACGATTGGACCAATATCTGAGACTCATTATTAATTTAATTTATTTTAAATATTAGTTTATTCATAATTAAATTGTAGGATAATTTTAGAACTAACAAATATTTCTTCTTATTTCAATTTATGTAAAATAAATTGTAAGGGCATAAGCCCAGCTTTTCTATTTTTTTCTGTGGCCTGAAATTATTGTAGCGTAGGTTTTTCTGTCATTTTCTGGTTTTGCTGATTTTTTAGCGTAGACGCGTAAATCAAAAATAAATATTACTTTGATATAAAAAATTAATAAAGTTTTTCTCACATTAAAATTTACAAGTTTGTAATATTTAAAAACAACGATCATGTTTTCTCATTAAAACAAGAAACTTAGTTTTATATGTATAATTACGAAAATACAAAGATTTAACCAATTAAATTGGTAACTATGAGTTTTTCCAAAAATAAAAAGATAAATTGATCTTTCCCTCGTAATTAATTACAACGCACCGATAATCGCGTTTTGTTCGTGTTTACTAAATAAAGATTAAAATTTGACTAAGACAAACTTAGAGATTGCAACTAGCATAGTTAGCTTGGTAACTCTGGAATCTGAGTCGAACTTCTCGAATGTAGGATTTCGAGGACGAGTCTAAATCCCATCTCGAAGTCTTCAACCCTTCAAATCCAGTCCAATTTGAGGCAAGTACATTTTGTGTTAGTTTACAATTATTTAGTAATCGTTTTATTGCAAGCTTAAACCACGATGCAACACGGAACTCTCTCTGAGAGCATTGACTGATTGACTGTTGGGTACTGGGGAGTAGTGTAATGAGTATGACCACATCCAAAGTAACTTAGAACTGTATTAGCTTACCCCTCATACACACGGGGATAAGCCGTATCCTATCAATAGGATACAACTGTACAACCCAAGCCGGTCATATTCATTGCCTATTCAAATCATACTGTTTAACTGCTAGAAAACTGTTTACTTGAAATTATTTAAAATTGCATGGTTCTATTATTATTTTAATTGTCAAATTAGCATGAATTGTACTTTGCTCCCTCCTGACTGGAGATACATTTTTAGGGGATATTGAGGATGCTGATCTGTTAATCAACAGCTATTATGACCCGGTTCTGTACCCCGTAGTGTTGCCAGAGTCCCCTTTGGGGAACGCAGGAACTGAGGCCGATAAGCCGAATGCTTAGCTAGACTTTCCTGTTTTCAGTTTGGTTGTTGTTTTGGAAAAATTTTGTTATTTGAATTCAGTATTTAATTCAGTTCATTTACTTCCAGTTGTATTAATTTCAATGTTTAATAAAGTTTTAAATTCTCGAATATTGAGTTATGACAAATATAGATGTTGTTGTGGTTACCTGCTAACGGAACAGCTTACTGCCGCCGTCTCAACAACGGTGCAGGCTGGGCATGATTCGGTTCGACCCAATTATTTGGGATCGGGTCGTGACAGTATCTCTTCTGTTTTGTGTTATCAGGAGGGGGAATGTATTCAAGTTGTTTAGTTAATCTTTGTTTCAAGGGAGACATAGTTTCCTGCCTTGTCACATATGAAAGTACCGTGGAATTTTTAAAGTATCAAGTGTGCGATCGATGTACTTCTTTGGATCCACTTTCCTTTCGTTTGAAGTTTTTGCATTCCGATGGGACTGAACTATACGTTGACAGTAATTTTTGGCTTCGGTCATTGATTGGGAGTTTCCATGGTACCCATGACGTGAGCTTTGATCTATTTGTGGAGCAAGTATACTCTCCATGTTCTTCATCGACATCTTTTCCTTTGTCAAAGCACTCCCATGGGACCTTCGTCTTCCTCTGTTAGTTCTTTGAGTAGATATTCTTCTACTGTAAAGGATAAACAAGTAGTAGAATTTTATGATGGCTCAATTGAGACAGTAAAGAAGAGGAAATCGGATATGTGGCCTGGATCAATTACCGGCGTTGGTCAGATCTTTCTAAACGGTGTTGAAGAAGTTAGGCACGCTGTTAGGAAGGTATGTTTTGAATCTCGTCATCCATTCCATATTTAGAATCTGAGCCGGGGAGGTACACCGTTTGCTGCAAGAATTACAAGTCCCATGCTTATTTGTGGAGCTTCCATGCTATATCTATTTCGAAAGATAATCAAAATTTTGAGGTGAAGAGGTATGTGGGAGAACATAATTGTGGAGCTATGGATAAAGGTAATCTAGTTGTTCCAGCAAAGTTTGTGAAAAGTTTGGTTAGTAACATTGTTCGGATGGATCCTAAAAAGTCAGCAAAATCAGTTGTCGATGAATTCAAGGTTGACTACGGTTTATCTCGTACCTATGGGCAGGCATACCACGGCATTAGGCTGGTGCACCAAGAAATATATGGAGATGATGTTAGAGCTTACACCGACTTGTGTTGGTATGTCGACAAGGTAAAAAAAAATCAATATTGGTTCTATTATCGACTTTCAGAAAGATGATACGTCAATGAGGTTTCAGCGGCTTTTTCTTTCATATATGGCATGCGTCGAAGGTTTTCAATATTGTCGTCCGATGCTATATTTGGATGCGACTTTCCTTACAGAGAGGTTTAGAGGATGTTTGATGTCTGCTACAGCGAAGAATGGTGACCAACAGTTCTACCCTCTTGCCTACGGTATAGTCTCGGGCGAAGATGGCCACAATTGGGAATGGTTCCTTAAAAATCTCAAGAATGTTGTTGGATGTAGTAGGCGTATCATTTTTCTTTCGGATCAAGGCACCGGTTTAGTTTCTGAAGTTCATAAAGTGTTCCCTACTGCTTACCATAGCTATTGCTATTATCACATGAAGAATAACATACCGCTGAAGGAGAAAGAAAATGAAAGCAAGTATCCGCATATACTTGAAACTTGGAGGCAAGCAGTATATGCTCTAACGCCAGGTGTGTAAGTCAGACATATATATGGAGATTTTATATGCATTCTCTGTTATTTTAACACGGAGAATGACCATTCTCCGTGTTTCTTAACTAGGAGAATATGCATTCTCCGTTAGTTTGGAACGGAGAATGACCATTCTCCGTGTTTATAACACGGAGAATGGTCCCTTTTTGATGTGCTTGTGCCTTGACTTCTTAATTAATTTCTTTTTTTTTGTACAAAGGTGGTTATAAACAAGCAGTTAAGAAGATATATGATCTGAATTGTGGTCATGTTGTGAATTGGATGGATAAACAAAAACCTGAACATTGGTCAAATGCATTCTTCTCCAGATGTAGATACGACGAGGTTGCTTCTAGTTGTGTGGAGTCATTCAATGCATGGATAAAGGCTGAGAAGAAAATGCCTATTTCAGCACTTATAAACGTTATCCGAGTGAAGATGATGAAGATGATTTTAGATCGCCACAAGGATGCAATTGATTTAAATAGCAAATTGACACCATACGCCGAGAATATGCTGAAGCAGCTTACAGATGATGGCATGTCTTATAAGGTATATCGGTCTGGTGATTTTGAGTTTGAGGTGATGGCATATACTTTCTCACACCTGGTGAATCTTCTTGATTGGCATTGTAGTTGTCGCAGATGGAAGGTATATGGATTCCCATGCAGCCATGCAATCTAATGCATCAGATTTGGTTCGGACAAATCAGTTTACGATTTTATGGAGCAGTATTGGACATCAGATTTCTATAAGAAGCTATATTCATGTGCAATTCGTCCAGTTCCAGATTGTGAAAAACAGTTTGAAAATAATCCAACTGACTTGGTTCTACCACCTGTTCCGAAACCGTCCAAAGGCGGACCGTTATAAGAGCAACTATGAGAACAAGGAAAAAGAGAAGAGGAAGATGAGGTGCCAGAATTGCCTTGAATTAGGTAATCATAATCGCACCACTTGCCCTCTCCCCCCACGTCCTTCTACGAGGTCGAGGGGGCAGCACCCCCTCGTTAATACATATTCAGCCCTTCTTTCTTTTATATAATTGTTTTTGGAACACATTTCTTACATTTTTGATATCAATGGTGCTATTTTGAAGTATGTTATATCTAATGTTTCACAGTTTTTTAACTGCATAATGGCAATTCTCCGTGTAATTTTACACGGAGAATGACATTCTCCGTTTTAAATTACACGGAGAATAGCATTCTCATTCGTTCTAACAATGGGAATTCCATTCTCCGTTTTAAATTACACGGAGAATGAACATTCCCATACGTTTTAACACTTAGAATGCCATTCTCCGTGTTAGATTAACACGGAGAAGGGAATTCTCCGTTTCAAATTACACGGAGAATAGCTTTATCATTCGTTTTAACACATAGAATACTATTCTCCGTGTAATTGAAGACGGAGAATGAGATTCTCCGTTTCAAATTATACGGAGAATAGCATTCTCATTCGTTTTAACACTGGAAATTTCATTCTCCGTGTTAGATTACACGGAGAATGGAATTCTCCGTTTCAAATTATACGTAGAATAGCATTCTCATTCGTTTTAACATAAGGAATGCTATTCTCCTTTTTAAGTTACACGGAGAATGAACATTCTCATGCGTTTTAACACTGTGAATGACATTCTCCGTAGTTAAGTAAACAACGGATGTCATTATCAGTGTAATTAAAACAAAGAATGCCATTCTCCGTGTTAGATTAACACGGAGAATGAACATTCTCCGTGTAATTTAACTCGGAGAATGAACATTCTCATGTGTTTTAACACTGAGAATGTCATATTCTCTGTGATTTTATTATAGAAGACACTACAGATGTTACAAAATATACAGACAGAGAAAAATGAAATTCAAACAGAAGTTATAGAAAGAAGTTCTTTTATTAATATGTCTATAAAGGATCTATTACAGATTCAAAAAGACTCATATTGTTCTTCTACAAAGGATCTATTACAAAGACTCATATTGTTCTTATAAAAAGCATCTATTACAAATTCAGAAAGGCCTAAAGAAGTCTAGAATGGGGTTAATCTTAACAAAAGCGCAATCCTTATTCTTCTTGGTGCACATACTAGAAGATTGATCTCCATCGAAACGTATTTCTCCTTTCTTTTATGCGCAACCCCGAATGCCCGAATGAGCAGAGCACAACCTGTGGCTCTTCTGGCATAGCTGTGGCTCTGCCAGCATAAGGGAATGCTAGACCGTTACTGAGAAGGGCATAGCTTGACACCCCAACTTTTCGACAAAGCACGAGGACTGCCAAGATGTTATTCAGGTTCGAACAAGGTGTTCCAATGCATCTCGAGATTCACTACTACGTGTTCTTCTACAAGGACATAACTACTTTGAACGAAGAGATCCACAGCCAACGGCCAACTGATGCCAGGCCATTCTCCTCTTAAATCTAAGTCAGGGTCGTGCATAATGGGAATGCTATAAAGATGATGGAGTTTGCTCCTCAAGAAAGCCCTTTTTATAGGATATATTGTCCAATAAATGCAGATGAACCTAATAGTCAGCATAATGAATCTCATTTAATAGGTTCATTACAGGTTGATGCCATGCCGCAAACTTCTCAACTTCCCCCCAATAAAGAAGGTGGCATTTAAGAGTTGTTACAGGTGGATGCCATGCCGCAAACTCCTCATTTAATAGGTCCGTTGCGTGTAATTTAAAACAGATATTGGTCATTCTCATGCGTTTTAAATTACACTTAAATTACACTGGGAATAGTCATTCTTATGCGTTTTAACACAGAGAATATCATTATCCGTGTAAATTAATAATGAGAATTAAAAAAAGGAGAATGACATTCTCCGTGTTTTTATATTCGGAGAATGGCATTCTCCGTATAATTTAACACAAAAAATGGTCATTTCATGCGTTTTAACACTGGAAATGGCCATTCTCCGTGTAATTTAACACGGAGAAGAGCTTTCTCCGTTTTAAATTACACGGAGAATAGTATTCTCATTCGTTTTAACACTAAGAATGCCATTCATTGTGTAATTTTAAACGGAGAATGACATTCTTCGTTTAAAATTACACGGAGAATGACATTTTCATGCGTTTAACACGTGGAATATCATTCTCCATTTAATTCAAGACGGAGAATGACATTCTTCGTTTTAAATTACACGTAGAATAGCATTCTCACTTGTTTTAACACTAAGAATGCCATTCTCCGTGTAAATTAACACGGAGAATGTCATTATCTGTTTTAAATTACACGAAGAATAACATTCTCGTACGTTATAACACTGGGAATGCTATTCTCCGTATAATATAAAACGGAGAATGGCATTCTCCGTATTTTCATAAACGAAAAATGACATTCTCCGTTTTAAATTACACGGAGAATGAACATTCTCATGCGTTTTAATACGGAGCATTTCATTCTCCGTATTAGATTAACACAGAGAATGACATTCACCGTTTCTAAAGACACGGAGAATAGCATTCTCATTTGTTTTAACACTGAGAATGACATTCTCCGGTTTAGATTAACACGGAGAACTGCATTTTCATTCGTTTTAACACTGAGAATGCTATTCTCCGTTTAATTTAACACGGAGAATAACATTCTCCGTGTTTTTATAAACGGGGAATGGAATTCTCCGCGTGTAAATTTACACGGAGAATAGCATTCTCATTCGTTTTAACACATGGAATGTCATTCTCCGTGTAATTTAACCCGGAGAATGGTCATTCTCCGTGTAATTTAACACGGAGAATGGTCATTCTCCGTTTCAAATTAACACTGGGACTGACCATTCAAAAATGATATATAAAACAATGTAAAAGACAGAGAAGATGCAACAAAAGACGCATACACCATTCAAAAATAATATATATAGAACAATGTAAAAGACAGAAGATGTAACAAAAGACGCATACACAGAAGAATAAAAATCAAATATAACAATAAAAAGAAGTTATTAGCCCATTTATGATGTAACTTTCATAATGGTTTCAGCTGATACATTTTTACTTTGATGCAATCTCTTAGCCCATTTCAACCTAATCGTTGTAATTTTCTTGTGAATTTCATCATCATTTTCTTTTGTTGGTACTGTGAAGGAAGAATTCATCAAGCACTTCATAAAGTATGCCGTGTATAAGAGGCAGTTGGGTGCTTTCTGTTGTGGGCAGTTTGTATGTAAAATCGTATGTGTGTTATCGTACTCCACCATAGCCTTGCAACATCTCCTCATCTTCTCAACTTTTCACTGACAATAGGCTCCAAGACCGTCCTCACGTATTCTGCATCTTCTTTGCCCTTGTCGTATGTGTTGGGCACCAAGGAGTTGTAGTGTGCCCACACGTAGGAGCTCAAGTTGAATGTGAGCAGCGTGTAGTATTTGCTGGATTGATTAAACAGTGGAATGAATATCCACTCTATGTGTAATGCCTGTGTTCGTATTGCGTATTATTGGAATACGTGTACGTATTTTATCTTGTATTTCTTAATTTCTGGCTTAGCTTTTCCTTCTTGGCTCGGTTTATTCTTGGCCCAGGGTTGGCTTGGTTCGGTTGGGATTGTTTTTGGTTCATCATGAACCATGGATGAACCCCCTACCTACCACCACCTTTGGTATTTATTACCCTTTCTCCTTCTCTCTCTTCATTGATATCTTCTTCTTCCCCACCATTAACTCTTTCACCTACCAGAGAGAGGGAGAGAGGTCTAGGCAAGTGCAACTTGCTTCATGGAGGAACTCCAATTTTATTGCTTCATTCTCTTCCTTACAACATTTTAACTTACTTTAGAACTTGGCATTTTCACTTTCCATGGCTAGATTCTTGTAGATCTATATTTACATTATTTTCGAATTTCTTGGGTTTTGATCTACTTAATCTTGTTATTTCTGAGTTTTGATGGTTCCATGTTGTAGAGAATTTCGTTGTACCCCATTTTGACCTATGGAAGTTCGGGCTCCGGATGATAGAGTTATGCAACTTGGAAGCCATGGCTTATGGTGTACTTCTTCTCGGAAATTTGGAGAAGAAGCACAGTCCCGAGCCGTATGGTAGTACTTAACCGCATGAACATTCATGCGGCAAGTCAGTTCCAACCGCATGCGCTATTGTCTTGACTTGACCGTATGACAAGTTCATGCGGCAAGTATTCCTTCTCAGCCGCATGACTGAGGCCCAGTCCTTCCTGGCCGCATGGATTTCCAGCAACCCTGAGCCACATGAACTCAACGCTCGCGAGCCGCATAGACCGCAGCTCCCAGCCGCATGGGTTGCTCCTTCCCAGCCGCATATACCTGATTGGTCAACCGGCCGCATGGACCCATCCCCGCCAGCCGCATGAGTACCCTTTCCGCTGACCGCATATGTCTTGCCTTTTTCGGCCGCATGAGTCCAATTCACCCTAGCCGCATGAACCTCCCTTTTTCGCTTGCCGCATGGGAGCTAGTTCCACTCCCAGCCGCATAGGTTCCTGCCCCTTCAGCCGCATGCGCACCCGTTTCCCGCTAGCCGCATGTGCCCCTACCCCGTGAGCCGCATGAGCTTGGGACCCTGAGCCGATTGAACCCGACTCCCTCCCCAGCCGCATGAGATCACTTCTTGGCCGCATGTGCCTTAGCCGCATGGCACTCCTATAGCCCTGTGTATTGATATTTTATTAGATATTTTATGCCCATTTTATATACTTACGCCTTTTGTCATGAACTTGATAATCACAAATTTACTTGATATGTTTGGAAGTGATAATTAAGCATGACATGACAGTGACCCGTAGTGGTGCACTCCTGACATGACTAACCTGACATGATAGTGGCCCGTCGTGGCACACTCCTGACAAGTATACCTGGTAAGATATATCTTGAACAGCTGTTGCGACGGCTACCTGACATGACATGACATGTATAAATAACATGGACACCGTGGGCGATTGTGCTTGTACAAATAATTCAGTCCTGTCTTGCATCATGTCTAGGAGGGGACTCCTGAGTACCACGGTCAGGAGTACCTACTGAAATGGACTAAGGCTAAATAACTAGATTAATACATTAGTCATAAAGAGATCTCCCAGCTACAGGCAATCCCGTTACCTGGGCACGCCTTGGGATCTGTAGCCTGTCGTCGAGTAGGGCACATTTCCAGCACACTATCATGTGTTGCACCCTTCAAGCTACCTAAGGGTACATGCGTTTCCTGGACGATGTACCCACCTGAATTCAACCTTAATCTTTCAACCCGGGTAACCTGGATGGTCTGCAGGGCTTGTGGCTGTGGAATAATCTCACTGCATTTTGTTAGTAATTAGGCCTGTGACAACCCTAGTTAGTTAAAGTATCAAGCCGTAATCCTTGCTTGGCCGTGAAATGATTGGATGGAGTCTAACCAGTCTAGTCTTGCCCTGATCCTGATTACTGCATGACCAGAATGCTTGTATTTATTTTACCGATAAATGGTAAGAATTCCAAGTTCTGTTCAGACGAATGGTTACAACCCCGGTCCTTGTTTGGTTTACGGGTTGTAACCTGGTTATCTGAATAGCTCCATGGTTATCTCGTCGCATATCATCCTGATGTATTTTCTTTATTTCCGGTTCTTACTTTATTTATACTCTTGTGCTGATTGCTGGTTTTAGTTCCTAAGTGAAGCCTCCTTTGTGGCACTTGCTCTTTCTGGGGTCTGACCCAGCTGGTTTTGTATGGCCAGATTTCGGAGCTGCTCCAGAGGATCTACCGACCTTCCAGCCAGATGGTGGCTACTAGACGGAACCCTGGCAATTTGTGGGTTTATTTTTGACATCCCACTTCATTGTAAACATATTCTTTTGAGGCGTTTAGCCGACGAGCACCTGTTTAGCTCGATTGTACTTATTTACTGTCTGCCTATGGGCTGTAACATGATTGACGGATCCTAGGGTTGATCATGTATGACTAAACTCTTGCTAGTCCTGACATTTTGTAATGACTAGCTTCGTGATCAGCTGAATATGTAATGTTTGGGACGCCTTACTATTGTATATTTAATGATCATACATCTTGTAACTCCTACTTACTTGCTTGTGATTGAGACAATAGGCTTGTTCATGACCTTAAGAGACTGCTGGCTTGTAGATAAACCCTCATGTATCTAGACAGCGTGACCGTATAGCGAGGTGGGTTGCACTTCAATATACGTAGCTGGCTATGTCTGCTCCCGCTCTCCAGTATTCTGGTTCTGGGGCATGACACTATGTCTTCCTGTAAATCCATGATGAAGTTTTCTACATCTATTTTGAAATTGGTCAGGGTGCCGGCGGTTGCGTCTTTTTCATGAGCTTGTTGTCACGACCTGCACCCGCTTTTCGGACGCAAGAGCGTAAGCAAGCCAGCTACGCATCAAGCGGACTCTAGCCCGACTCGAATACATAAACACTGTCACGGCTATGGTAAACTTCCAAATCATGGCAAAACAAATATATATCTCAAATCCACAATAAGTGTACGAAGCATGAATGAACACTATGGATCGTGGTCTGCAGCCCACTAGCATATATGTCCGATAAGACTCAAAGAATACAACAAGAGTCTCTAAACTGAATCAATAAGCAGGATATCTCACGAATAGGATTGCAAAGCACGAAAGGATAACAAACGTAATAACGATACCTAAATCTCGCAAGCGTATCATCTCATCCGCCATCCAGAACTACTAGCTATCTCCATGCAATCACTAAACCTGAAGAGATCATCAGGTTCTCAGGGGACATAACAAGATACATAAAAACATGCATATCTAGCAGTTTATCATGCAATAAAGGAAATACAGGAAATAAACGGGAAAAGACCAATCAACACGAAAACACGACTATACACGACTGGGCGAACCACTACGCATAAACGAACTGCTGGAGGAGAACAAGTGAACACAACGTCACGATGTTAATGGATGACCAATCGAATACTCAAACCCTTGCCCCTAGTGTGGACTCGCAGGTTTGATCAACTACTAACCCTCGCCCCTAGTGTGGACTCGCAGGTTAGCTTCAGGAATCACACTCGCCCCTAATGTGGACTCACAGGTGTGGACAGATAACTACTAACCCTCGTCCCTAATATGGACTTGCAGGTTAGCTTCACGAAATCAAGATACAAATAACTACTAACCCTCGCCCCTAATGTGGAATCACAGGTTAGCTTCAAGAATTCAAGGTACAGCAGTTCCGTTATGACTTATTCATCCTATGACACAATGCAACTCAGTCCAAGTACAGGTGATGACCCGACACGACCCAATCAAGATACACGGTAGAACCAATCCAATATGAACTACAAAATTAATTATGAACAAGAACTATATATATAAATACTAGCATGCACGTTATACAAATCACATGTCAATAATCAACTAGTAAAACTATATAATAATAGAAATATGCATGTAAATAAACTGTAGAGGGAGGCAAGGTATACTGGTCTAGTTCCGCGATGTGAGGATGAAGTTTCGCTCCCGTGTCCACGCCTCTGGAACCCGACGCTCCTAGATAATTAATTAACTAAATTAAGCCACTACTCATGAACTTACAATATAACTTAATTAGTCAAGATAATTTTTTAAGATTATATTCAATTTCTCGTGGGACCCTTTAGACCTATACAATCACATACAGGCTCCACGAGACACCAAACACAGTTTTTGGGTTTTCAACTCCCAATTAGTCAGTTATGCCCCTACTTCAATACTATACTTAGAAATCATATAAAAATTATTAAAATATTATTTAAACTAATTTTATATAGAATTAACTCTAAAATTACAGAATTAATGTTTCTAAAGGCATTTATGACTAGTTGATTACTAAGTTAGCTAGTTAACCCGAAACTTGTCCGGAACATAGTTAATTACTCATAATTGATAAAATAACCCAAAAATATAATTTAAACAGAAGTAAAATATTTTATTTTCCAGAATAACATCAGAGATACAAGGGTAAGATTATACTACAAGTTCAGGTCATTCTAGGTCAGCAGGTCGCCCGAAATTAGCTAGTTTTGACCTATAATTTTCTCGACCAGAATTGAGTTGCTAAATTCGTCGAAAAATACTTAAAAATCCTAATTTATGTATGTGAATACACATAAAATTCAGTTTCAAGAATATGCATAAATAACTAGTAGTTCCTTCACAATGGTGTTAATTTGACCCTACCGGAACGTGGATATTATGCATATAATACATGAAACTTTTATGGATGATTAAATATAACAAAATTCATCAAAATATAATTTCTACAGATTTAATAACATATATTCTACAGAATTTTAGCAAAGGTTTTTAGAAGAAAAGATTAGGGTTCTTACCAAAGATCCTTGCTAGAAAAGGTGGTGATGACTTCTCTTCACCACAGCTCCAATCTTTCCCGCTATCCTCGCTTGCTAAACCTCTCTTGATGAGTATGGGAGAGTTGATAAGGGCTATAGAGGGTTGGATGGGGGATGGGATTTTTTAGGATTTGTTTTGAGGGGTTGGATGGATGTATAGTGGAGGAGATGAGTTTTTGTGAAGGAGGGGAAGATGTATAATGAAGGGATGATGTATGGAGGCTATGAGGAGGGGGATTTGCTGCCGAAAATAGAGAGGGGATAGGGAGAAGTGGTCGGCCACAAGGTGGGGAAAGAAAGATTAGGATTTGGTTAAGGTTTGTGATAAGTTGGTATATTTAACATATCCTTAAATGAATTTTAAGCAATCTAGGATTTAAATCCTTTTTAATTTGATGCATTTAGCCACAGGGGGTTTGCTTGGCCGAAATTAACATGGTGGGGGTCCACTTGGCATGATTTGGTTGTTTGGCGAGTTGGCTAGTTGATTGGATTGAGGATTTAAAAAGGGGTTTCTGTCACGACCCGTACCCGGATATACGGGTACGAATACGTGGGCTACGCCCAGCCTACGCCGCAGTATCGGCGGTAGAGCGCTGTCAAGTACCCAATACTAACTACAACATCTAAAGATCCATAACTATAAAGGTACTCGTATCACATCACAAAAACTACGGAAGATAAGACAAGAATAATAACAATATCACTAGAATAACTAGAATCTACAAGGATCATATGAGACAAGAATAAAACAGAAGGAAACAATAACAAACTAAATGACTACCAGACCTAGAACTCCTGAGAGACAACTCACGGTGAAGAATACAGAGAACCACCCCAGCTAGCAACATCCTATAGTCCAATACTGAGGGCACAACTACTCCTAAAATATTGTCAACATATACAGTCAGGATGGAACGAGCACAAATCTCAAATAACAGTTCTAATTAGACGATATTGAAAATGTAGCAGTAAATAGAGAGAATATACAAGGAATCACGAAATGTACATGTGAGTATCATGGCAAGGTAAGCTGTAATCTAGAGCTAGAACAAGGCAAGAAAAAATCAATCATATCATATACAAGAGTCGAGAATCATACCATCTACGTGAGTGAATACTAGCTACGACATGTGGCCGACTTGGGTCTGCACAAGGTCTAATGATCCGGCCAATCATACGTGGAGTGTAGGATTGGCTATTAAACAAGGTCTACAAGAATAAATAAGGTGGATAATGACCACACATCTACACTAATACTCCCCGTCCCCGACTAATATAGTGGATCCAACCATGACACATCATGACACGCGATTCTCTGAGAGGGTAGCTAGCCTTCGCAGGAATCGTGTCTATACAATGCACAAGGAACAAGAAAGACTTGCACAAGATATACCAAGGAAAGCAAGGAATAACATCTCATGACGGGATCCAAAGAAATACCCATCCGTGTGAACAATGTGTCAAGAGAACAATGATATATACACTAAATACAAGAAACATAGACGATATCATAAAACAGAAATATTATCAGAGAATGTACTCGTCTGAGATCTGATAGAATATGTCAACTGTGTAATCTGGCTAAGAGTGAAATCACAGACCTAAAGATGAGATATATATAAGCTAATTATGGTTCAACAGTATCAGGCATGATTATATAGTATAAGCTATGTGATCTAGGTCAATCTCAGTCCACTAAGTCAAACTAGGTCACAAGAAGTCAAACCAAGTCAAACTGGGTCACAGGAAGTCAAACCAAGTCAAACTGGGTCAATGGTTGACTTACAGTTGACTTTTAGTCAACTGATCAACTCTAGTCAACTCTGGTCAACTCTAGGTTAAACTAGGTCAAATATTGACCCTACTTCGACGTTCAGTCAAAGCAGTCAACCATGGTCAAATAGGGTCAAGGCTAGTCTCTATAAACATCTACAGGGTCAACACATTCAATTTCAGTGGTTGTGAAATCACTGGAATTGATGTATCTCAAAATACAACAAAAGGAGAAAGATTATAATAATATGATGAAAATCTACAGATATTGTCGGATGGTAAAACAACCATTATCAACGTGTCCAGAATGGTCGAAATAGCTAGAATAGCCTGCCCATAAGTCTAATTTGGATACAGGAGCAAAAAGGTAATTTTGGGTCAAAATGGTATCCGTGTCGGACCCACCTTGTACCGAAAAATGTGTCAAAAATAAAAGTCCTCAAAACCTAGCAAAATATATGTCCACGAATCCAGAATGACGATACGAACTCAACGGTATATCCGGAATTGGATTCCGTTGACTAGGACATTGAAATTCCGATTTGCACAAAAAAGTGTGTCGGAGCCAATAACCTCAAAACTCAGCAAATTATATATCAACGATTCCAGAATGACGATACGAACGCAACGGTATGTCCAGAATTGGATTCCGATGAGCCGATCTCAAAATGACCCGTTGACCCGGATATTGGTATCCGACTTACACCAAAATGCGTGTCGGAACTAATGTCCACTAAAACCTAGCAAATTATATGTCAACGAGTCCAGAATGACGATATGAACTCAATGGTATATCCAGAATTGGATTTCGATGAGCCAGCGTCAAAAAGTCCCGTTGACTCGGATTGTAGGGCCCACTTTGCACCGAAATGCGTGTCAGGGTCTACGTCCTCTAAATCTAACAAAATTTATATGAAAACGTGCCAGAACGACGCCACGAGTCTACTGGTAGTGTCAGAAATTGAATCCGGAGTCCCGGGTTCAAAAATGGAATTTTACAAGTGCAAATTTAAGAATTCGGACGGCCAACTTTGGCGTCGAATTCGACCAACCAAACGTGCTCACAATGAAACGAAACTTAAGGGGCAGGAAGAGGGTTATAACAGTTGCGCATAAAAACCAGTGGCATGCCAGACGGAGCTGCGATGGAGGAGATACGAATCGACGAAGTTGGCTCCGCAAAACTGTCCAAAAATAACATAATTTAAACGGTCAACTTGGTAGCCGGTTTTGATGTATCAAACGATAAAATTAACGGACAAAAATTGAGGGGAGTGAATATCTATATACCGAGATTGAGACGGAGTAAAGAAATTACCGATCCAACGGTCGGATTTCCCGAAAAATGTGTACGAAGTTGCTGCGACAAGATACCATTTTCGGATCCATTCCGAACGCGTCACGACGGGAACCCGTACAAAATGCACAAATCGCCTAGACGGCGCATCCCTGAGGACGGTGGCTGCCACAGAAAGGTGCGCCCGAAGTTCGCCCGGCCAGGGGGGCCCGGCCACAACGGCGCGCGGCCGGCGGCATCGCCTGGCCGTGCGTCTGCTGCTGCGGCTGCCATTTTCGGCCGCTGCTGTTGCAGTTGATTCTTGCGGTTGCTGGCCCAGCTAGGCGGCGCAGCCAGCGTAGCACGACAGCGGCGAGGGTTGGTCCCGACGGGGGTGGCTTGTGGTGGTGATTGTGTGATGATGTTAATGGTGGTGATGGTGAAAGAAGTGGTGCTCGGCCTAGGGATGAGGAGGAAAGAGAAGAAGATGGGTGGTGGTGGCTGTGGCTAAGGGGAGGTTGTCGGCCAAGGGGGTGTCGGCCATGGGAGGAAGAGGAAGAAGAAGCTTGCTATTGGTGAGAAATGAGAGAGGAAGAGAGAATTATTATATATTGTTTGTCACTACAAAAATTTGTCAGATTAGCGACTTCTAAATACGTCGCTAATCTCAGCGAAAATGTCGCTAAATCAATTTAGCGACGTTTAGGGCCCTTTCAGGAACGACAAAAAAAAACGTATCGCTAAACGAGAAAACGTCACAAAACGTCGCTAGGGCGACGCCATTTCGCGACGTCAATAACGTCGCTAATGAGCGACGTTATTTGCGACGTTTGCTATTTGACGCTAATCAGCGACGTAAAAGGCGACGTTATCGCGTGGTCGTCGTTTAGCGATAGTTTTGAGGCGTTTTGGCGACAACGAGCTGACATCATATTTGGTGCCACGTGTTGCCACGTCAGAATTTAGCGACGCTTTTAACGACATTTACTGACGTCGCTAATATGTAGCGACGAATACTAACGTCGCTAAAAACGTCGCTAAATTAAAAAAATATAAAAAAATAGGTTCCAGAAAGCAAATGATGCTGGAGCTAGAGCCTGAGCCAAAATACAGAATACAAAATACAGAATACAGAATCCAATCCCTGGGTTCGCCGACCCCCTCGGTGGAACACTCAACACCGGCACGCACAATACATTCCAGAATATACAAAAAATATAAAAAAAAATTACTATCCGCAACGAACAATGTCAATATATAATATCCTCAACACAACCAAATCAATATCCGCAAATACGTACAAACTCAGTATCCTCAACGAAAAAACTGAATATCCCCAAATACGTACAAAGTCAAAATACAAAATACAGAATCTAATCCCTGGATTCGTCGAAAATACAAAAACAAAGATTGACACACAGTTCTATTTCATATGTGTTTTAAGTGTGAGAACGGATGGCTCAGAACACAACCCGAAATTCATTCTAGCATACATTAGTGTGAATCATCTATGTTCTGTACATATGGTGTAGTATACTTTCTTATCGAATCTAGTATCTAGTATCTGGAGAATATAACAGAATCAAGATGAACTCACATAATGTAATACTAAGACATCATCTACTACTATCTAAGATATAGTGATAGGTTGTCGTATCATCATTGCCGAGGGATGAGGGTCGGAGGACAATCAACTTTATATATCTACGGCTACATAGTTTCTGCCTCGCCAGTCGAATGGCTGCAGAGACTATGTCCTGATCACCATGTCGTACCGTAGATTAATGCAAATGGAGCTGGAGCCTAAGCCAAAATACAGAATACAAAATACAAAATCCAATCCCTGGTTTCGCCGACCCCCTCGGTGGAATTCTCAACACCGGCACGCACAATACATTCCAGAATATACAAAAAATATAGAGAAAAAATTCTATCCGCAACGAACAATGTCAATATATAATATCCTCAACAAACCAATTCAATATCCGCAAATACGTACAAACTCAGTATCCTCAACGAAAAAAACTGAAGGAAGGATCAGTGCTTTCTAGTTCTCTTCCATCCATCCATTCCTCCGTTCTGATCAAGCCTCTTCCTTTCTCCTCTAATCCACCATGGCTCTGGACCCATCTGCTCCTCCCTACTTCCCTTCTTCTTATTTGACTCTCTCAGCCACATATGATATCCAGCTCAAGTGTAGAGGCGGGGGAGAAAAAGTGGACAGGAATAGGAGGCCGGACCGAGAAGCAGCACAGCCGGCGGCATGACCTGGAGGAAGTACATAGGTTTTCTTCAACATCCGTAGGAGAACTATAAGGATATATCTTTTCACAACATGTCACCTTGTCAAAGACCCTTAATGTGAATATTACGTTACCGCGGTGTCAGAAGACTAACGTGTCATAATTTTCTAAGCCGTGTGCTTTGACATAATTCTCCCAACTCTTTCCTCCTATGTAGTAATCTTGCATTACTACATAGAAGGAAAGAGTTGGAAGAATTATGTCAAAGCACACGGCTTAGAAAATTATGACATGTTAGTCTTCCGATACCGCGGTAACGTAATATTCACATTAAGGGTCTTTGACAAGGTGACATGTTGTGAAAAGATATATCCTTATAGTTCTCCTACGGATGTTGAAAAAAACCTATGTACTTCCTCCAGGTAATGCCGCCGGCTGTGCTGCTTCCCCGGCCTCCTATTCCTGCCCATTTCTTCTCCCCTGCCTCTACACTTGATCTGGATATCATATGTGGCTGAGAGAGTCAAATAAGAAGAAGAAAAGTAGGGAGGAGCAGATGGGTCCAGAGCCATGGTGGATTAGAGGAGAAGGAAGAGGCTTGATCAGAATGAAGGAATGGATGGATGGAAGAGAACTAGAAAGTACTGATCCTTCCTGTTGTGAGAACGGATGGCTCAGAACACAACCTAAAATTCATTCTAGCATACATTAGTGTGAATCATCTATGTTCTGTACATATGGTGTAGTATACGTTCTTATCGAATCTAGTATCTAGTATATGAAGAATGTAACAGAATCAAGATGAACTCACATAATTGTCACGCCCCGGTTCCAAGATATGTGGGACCAGGAACACGTGGCGTGCCAGCTGTACGATCAAGTATAGAAAAACTCCAATTTAATGGACTATACTCGATCGTAGTACGCTGAAGTAACAACTAAATAACAATACAGGCAGGTAAATACTAATCTCATCCACAGGAAAAATCACAGAATAAAGCTGGAAGGAATGAAAATAACTCTGAATCAAACTACAAGTCATGACTAGTGGAAAATAATCCACCAATAAATGTATGAATAAACTACTAAAAGAGTATAACTGAACCAGAAAAGAAATAGATAGCCACTAGCAGAAATCACCTAAGAACTCAAGAAACTCACGAGGCTCAACATTAAAGTCCTCGTCAGCAAAAGTCTCCAATCTCCGTAGTCCGTCGGTACCTGTGCTCGTCCCAATCTGGAAAAGGTGCCAGGTCCTCAGAGGGACGTAACAAGTACACAAGAAATCGACATGCATGATAGTACAGGGCAGTATATAAATAACTAGAACAAAATGTAACATAACATCTCCCCAACCAAACAAGGACAGGATATATCATGCAACATACGACAGGTAAACTAACCATCTATGTGTAAAATGCACTCGAGACATCTCTAGTGGCACATGAGAGGGGGAGAAGAAGAAGAAACGGCCACCAAGCGTTCTACGGAGCATCCAGCGTCCATTGGAAACAGAAATTCTCATACACCACTAGTAGACTCTCCCCACCCAATGTATATCCATACCGTATACGTGGTACAAATAATATGCAAGACGTCATAGTATATATAAGTAGACCTGTACCAACCACTAGACCAGACGCGAACTCACGTGCCAATGATCAGTCGACACACAAATCCATGCTCTCAACTCACTCATATAGTGATCGTGTATGATACGGTGTCCGGCTAGAAGGTACCACATACCTTCACAATACACGGGATAAGTCCATTACTACTAGACGCGTGCACACAACTGAGAAGTAACTAGGTAACATAAACTAACTGCAAAAATATACAATCAAGCAAGGTGTACTTGCCTGTGTCCAGCAACTGAGTATCTGGGTCCAAAGTAGAGTCCGAGTCCCGAAAAGCAAATAATCCTAAACAAAATTTATCTCTAATTAATTACTAATTAAACAATTTAAACAATTCATTTAATTGCTAAGTAATCTATAATTTAAATTAATCTAGTACTACTAGCTAACTAGTATCAAATTTTTATGAATAATAATTATACAATAATAAGTAGGTAACCATACTTATTATCATACCATTTATATTCTGAAACTTATTTACAACTAAATATTTAATAATTAATTAACTAATTAATGATAATCAATTAACCAACCATTTTAATACACACATGAATACACAATTCCTAATAATACTAACTTAAATAGTAAAAATCCTTAAAAATCATTTTTAGTCTATTTTAATAATAAACTAAATAATATCAGAATAATAAATATATATTATATATATATTTTACAGAAAATGAATTATTACCATTAAACTATTTATTAAATAACTAGTTGAATAATAACAATAAGTACTTAATAATTCTAAATAAATCCAAATAAATCACCACCAACCTTAAATTTAATCATTAAAACTAAATTCACAGTAGTAACACAAAATTAATAATTATTTAAATCAATAAATAATTATTACACAATTGATTACATAAATCTAAACATGATTCTCAAAATTACTTTTAAGTCTTAAAATTCGTAAATATATCTAAAATACATAAAATAAATTCCTAAATACCATATTTACACATTTCTAACAGAATCATATCACTTCACAAAATTTACAATATTTATATAATTACTAACAATTAATTTTATAATATATTCAACTTATGTAATAAATCTAGAAATTACTCAACTAAATTCAAATAATTATAAATAATAATAAATAAATATTGGAATTATTTTTCTACAGAATAACATGCTATTACAAACATTTTCTATTCAATAAGTATTATTTAATTACTAACCAAATAAATAAGATAAATTGAAAACAATATTTAATATTCAATTTGATTAATACAAAACTTCCAAGATAAATCTAAATATAATATTTTAAACACCAATAAAATTCTGGAAAAATTTCCATAACTTACTTTATAATTAAATCTATATTTTCCATATAAGTTATATTATTTAATTATTTATTAATTAAATAATAAGCATCAAAACGGAATTAATTAAACAGTGTAAATTCGCTATTTTTCACATAAAATAATTATAAATTAAATTATAAAAATTCTGGAAAAATTATTTTAAAATACTATATTAATTATACAAACTTTTTCATGTACAAAGTTTTCTCTAATTCGTAATCAAAATGTTACATAAAAATTAAAACAGAAAACACATTTAATTAATTACTAACATTGAAACTTCATAATTAAATATAAATAAATATCAATAATTAATATTAAATCACACGAAAATTAGGGTAGAACCCCTACATATTTACCAATGATTTCCTACATTTAGATCTAATTAATCATCAATCTATTCATCACAACAATCCTTACAATAATCTGAATATTCAGAATTTAATTATTAAAACTTGGTTTAAAGCATGCAAAGAGGATTTAATCCACGTGACAGCGCCACGGGGGGTCGGGGTTACCTTGCCACGCCGCAGGAGGGTGGCTCGCCGACGAGGGGGGGTTGCGCCGACGAGGGGGCCGCCGGATGCTACACGCGGGCGCGGGAAACGCTGTGTCTCGTCGTCGACGGCGGGGCTCCGGGTGAGGGGGGAAGGAGATAGACGAGAGAGAGAGAGAGAGAGAGAGAGAGAGAGGGATAGGGTGGCGGTGATGAAGGGGGGCTGGTGGTTTGTGTGGAGGCAAGTTTAGGGTTAGGGTTGAGAGTAGATGCATATATATATATGCATGAAGGAGATCCAAATGAATAGGACCATACTGGGTTGGGCCTAAGTTAGGGTTAAACTTAAGGAATGGGTTTGGTTGCTAGGAATTTTAACACCACATCTATATAAGTATAGATATATATATAATCTAAAAATAAAACCAATTGAATAATAACACTATATATATTTAATTATTGATATAAATATAATCTAATAATAAATCTATATGAAACTTGGTTAGAGTTTATAAATAATTTAATAATTAATGGAACAGCATTTATTTAACAAATAACAATATTTAGTAATCTTGCATCTATATATATATTTACAATATAAATTAAACTCTGATTAGAAATAATTAATTAATTATTTAAATAAATAGATTAACAAGCTATTCTTCAAAAAAAAAAAATTTTAAAATTTCCTGAAAATTCAGGGGGTTTACAATCTACCCAACTTATAAGAATTTCGTCCTCGAAATTTAAAATAATTCTAATACCGAAGAAATAATAAGAAAATCAATGAAAAGTAAATATGTAAATTGTAACTTACTCAACAAGACAATTTACAACGATACTTGGGGGTTTATAGAGGGGTCAAAACTGGCATCATATCCTACAAGAATATGTTCTAGGTCCGGCATAGGTCATAGGATTTCCAAGTGATCAGGGAATAGATCGATATTGCATGGTCAAATCTAATAGGATAAGGAGAGGACACAAATAGTCTATTCTAAAGGAAAAATTTGTCAAACAAGTAGAGTTATTAAAATAGAGCACATAAAGGTGTGTTTATGGGGGGCATAAATGTCATGTGTATGGTGCGGTTTGTCTAGATCATAATGGTGCAATTATTGGAAGAAAAATCCTAATATTGTGCTTCAATTACCCAAGTCATGGTAAGGGATCAAATGATATGAACCAAGGAAAGGATAATAGGAAAACTTTTATTTGCTAAATGTCCGACTAAAATCAGTCTAAGATGGCTACTAGGGTGCTAAGGGTATTACTAAAATAAGATATCATACAAGGTATACTTAACTGACTTAGTAGAAAGATGGTTCTACTATAAATCATAACTAATAAAGGATTATAAAGAGAAATTCTATACTAAGGCGCAGAATAAAGAAGAGTTCAAGGGGGATGGGGTCGATTACAAATTTGAAGGTCCAATGCGAATAAATGTTTCAAGAGAACAAAATTTGTCAAACGGTCGCAAATGAGATCCTAGGACAAGTTTACTATATCTTCATCTGCATAAAATAATCATAGGGAAAGCGAATCAACATGCACTAGGTTGGCCAGACCATCATGCACCGATTCTGATTAGACAACATTTTAGTGGGTGCACCCAATAATATATGTGTCAAGAACAAGCTTGAGAAAAGAAGAAGCTTGTAAAAACTAGGCTATAACAGCAATATTAGTCAAGACGATAAAAATAAACATACAGAAGAAAAGAAAGTACAAGATAGTTCAAGTCCAAAACACAAATAATGATTTGACCTTTCTAGTTGCCCTATGAATCTCTAACCTTAGTTGAGCTAGGGATAGGAACCCACAAAGTTATGTCTAGGTAATCTAAATACTTATACTAACATATAGTCAGTGTTATCCAACTATAATTTCTTAATGGTCCTGAGAAAAGTATGATGCTAGACTACAAGGTATACTACCCAACTTATAAGAATTGAACTAGTACCTCTAACTGTCTCTTTAGGGAAGCAAGTTTATCCTACAAAATTGTAGCAACAACATAGAATTTTCTAGAGAAGCAATAATAATCCTAACATGAGAAGAAAAAAAAATCCTTTGGTCTATTCAAAAGGATAAGACGTAATGATCTGCTTTCCATTATTGCTTAAGAAAACAAATTTTGGATCGATAGTACTAGAATTATGCAGCACGATAAATAGTAAATCAGGAAAGAAAATAAACTAATTAGATAATAAAAAAAAGTCCTTATAGCATTTAGCTCGGCAACCGTGGCATGAGCTAAAGGTGAAGGAAAATTTTTATTACAGAAAATATCAACCAATATTGTCTACAGGTAAAGTAACAAACAACTAAATAGATATTCCTAATATTAATACTAATAATATAATACTAAAATATAGGAGAAGATATACTGGTTGACGGATTTGGGGTATGGTCAAGAAAAATTTATAGACATCTATAGCTCTAAACAATTAGGGAATCATGATACTAGTTTAGGGTCGAGAACAAGGATGATAAAATTTTAAGAAGAAGATATAGTCACATGGGTCGATGACTTAACTATAACTGCATATAATCACTATCATGGCTATGAAAAATATGGCAACTAAGGTGTGACACTTCTATCTCATTAGAGTAACATCCTCTATGTTTATTTCCTCATCAAGATAAAAAAAAAAATCAAATTCCTGTAAATAAAATTTCTTCATAAATTCCTTCAGTATAAAATCTTTAAATCAAAACAATCATCCACCAATTTCCTTAATCTCTTTAAGATCGTCGCATATAATCATAATTATAACTTTAAAATACCCAACCAATCCTTTTATCATCACACCAACTCCCTTTTATTTTTCTCCCTTTTTTTTTCTCAACTTTAATTCAGTTTACCTAATATAAAAGATTGTAACTCTCTTATGAAAATACTTAAATCAATCACCGAGATAAATATTATCATAATACTAAATTCTTTTTTTTTTTCCAAAAGAAACTTCAATAAAAATTTATCAATCTAAAAAAAAAATTTAAATCTCAAATTTTTTTTTCAATCAAAATTTGTTCCATCAAACAAAATTCAATCACAAAAAAAAAATACCTCAAATTTCTAAATCGATCCTCGAAATAAACTTTATTATAGTACAAACATCCTTTTCTTTTCTCCTCAAAATTTTTAGATTAAAATTACCCAACTCCAAATTTTAAATCACTTTATGAAATGCATCAAATTTCTAAATTCTTCTTAAATAAACCCTTTTTTTTCATCAAGGTCAAAATATTCAATCTTTAAAGAAATATAAATCATATAGGCAACTCTTAACTATTTCTATTTACAATCATCTATCCTCAAAATTAAAAAAAAAATATTCTTCTATTTTGGAAACCAACATAAATCATCAACCAATTTAAATCTCATGTAGCAATGTGAATATTAAAATTTTTAATCATCAAGTTGATTTTATATCCTCTCTAACCAATCATAGAAATTTTTTTTAAAAAAAAAAAAAAAAAAAAACTCAAATCAAAACTTTAAATCATCCTCTCAAATCGATCATCGAGTTTATTTTATTAATCAACTTCTAACAGTCTTTCCTATATGAGTATAAGTAATCTTTCTCACTATCATTCGAAATTGATATATCATTACTACTCAACTTTGAATTAACTAATCATTCATGCAAAATTATATCTTTCAAAAATATGGTGTTCATCAACCTGCAATATTTAGTACTTTCCCAGAATTCAATTATAGACTCAACCGCCTAATTAGCTGCCAAGGTAACCCATCTAGCCATATAGTTACTCAAGAGTGTATATAGTATAGCATCTTCCAAACCTCTATCAATCATGACAAGCAAGGGGTACGGTAGATTAGATCGAGAAGGATATAATTGCAAGGAAGTCAAAGAGTCAGAAGATATAAATCAAAGAAGAGATCAAGTATTTCGAGGAGTTTGAAATGAGTCGAAATCAAACGAGATCAAAGGATAAAAATAATCAATTGTGGATGAGACACGATAGTCCTAATCCTATACGCAGGCTTGCTTGGTACGGTAAAGTAACCAAACAATATTTTCTCGACCTGCATGGGCCACCACTAAAAACATGTCACGCCCCGGTTCCAAGATATGTGGGACCAGGAACACGTGGCGTGCCAGCTGTACGATCAAGTATAGAAAACCCCCAATTTAATGGACTATACTCGATCGTAGTACGCTGAAGTAACAACTAAATAACAATACAGACAAGTAAATACTAATCTTATCCACAGGAAAAATCACAGAATAAAGCTGGAAGGAATGAAAATAACTCTGAATCAAACTACAAGTCATGACTAGTGGAAAATAATCCACCAATAAATGTATGAATGAACTACTAAAAGAGTACAACTGAACCAGAAAAGAAATAGATAGCCACTAGCAGAAATCACCTAAGAACTCAAGAAACTCACGAGGCTCAACATTGAAGTCCTCGTCAGCAAAAGTCTCCAATCTCCGTAGTCCGTCGGTACCTGTGCTCGTCCCAATCTGGAAAAGGTGCCAGGTCCTCAGAGGGACGTAACAAGTACACAAAAAATTGACATGCATGATAGTACAGGACAGTATATAAATAACTAGAACAAAATGTAACATAACATCTCCCCAACCAAACAAGGACAGGATATATCATGCAACATACGACAGGTAAACTAACCATCTATGTGTAAAATACACTCAAGACATCTCTAGTGGCACATGAGAGGGGGAGAAGAAGAAGAAACGGCCACCAAGCGTTCTACGGTTTGAGAAACGAGGGGCTACGAGCATCCAGCGTCCATTGGAAACAGAAATTCTCATACACCACTAGTAGACTCTCCCCACCCAATGTATATCCATACCGTATACGTGGTACAAATAATATGCAAGACGTCATAGTATATATAAGTAGACCTGTACCAACCACTAGACCAGACGCGAACTCACGTGCCAATGATCAGTCGACACACAAATCCATGCTCTCAACTCACTCATATAGTGATCGTGTATGATACGGTGTCCGGCTAGAAGGTACCACATACCTTTACAATACACGGGATAAGTCCATTACTACTAGACGCGTGCACACAACTGAGAAGTAACTAGGTAACATAAACTAACTGCAAAAATATACAATCAAGCAAGGTGTACTTGCCTGTGTCCAGCAACTGAGTATCTGGGTCCAAAGTAGAGTCCGAGTCCCGAAAAGCAAATAATCCTAAACAAAATTTATCTCTAATTAATTACTAATTAAACAATTTAAACAATTCATTTAATTGCTAAGTAATCTATAATTTAAATTAATCTAGTACTACTAGCTAACTAGTATCAAATTTTTATGAATAATAATTATACAATAATAAGTAGGTAACCATACTTATTATCATACCATTTATATTCTGAAACTTATTTACAACTAAATATTTAATAATTAATTAACTAATTAATGATAATCAATTAACCAACCATTTTAATACACACATGAATACACAATTCCTAATAATACTAACTTAAATAGTAAAAATCCTTAAAAATTATTTTTAGTCTACTTTAATAATAAACTAAATAATATCAGAATAATAAATATATATTATATATATATTTTACAGAAAATGAATTATTACCATTAAACTATTTATTAAATAACTAGTTGAATAATAACAATAAGTACTTAATAATTCTAAATAAATCCAAATAAATCACCACCAACCTTAAATTTAATCATTAAAACTAAATTCACAGTAGTAACACAAAATTAATAATTATTTAAATCAATAAATAATTATTACACAATTGATTACATAAACCTAAACATGATTCTCAAAATTACTTTTAAGTCTTAAAATTCGTAAATATATCTAAAATACATAAAATAAATTCCTAAATACCATATTTACACATTTCTAACAGAATCATATCACTTCACAAAATTTACAATATTTATATAATTACTAACAATTAATTTTATAATATATTCAACTTATGTAATAAATCTAGAAATTACTCAACTAAATCCAAATAATTATAAATAATAATAAATAAATATTGGAATTATTTTTTTACAGAATAACATGCTATTACAAACATTTTCTATTCAATAAGTATTATTTAATTACTAACCAAATAAATAAGATAAATTGAAAACAATATTTAATATTCAATTTGATTAATACAAAACTTCCAAGATAAATCTAAATATAATATTTTAAACACCAATCAAATTCTGGAAAAATTTCCATAACTTACTTTATAATTAAATCTATATTTTCCATATAAGTTATATTATTTAATTATTTATTAATTAAATAATAAGCATCAAAACGGAATTAATTAAACAGTGTAAATTCGCTGTTTTTCACATAAAATAATTATAAATTAAATTATAAAAATTCTGGAAAAATTATTTTAAAATACTATATTAATTATACAAACTTTTTCATGTACAAAGTTTTCTCTAATTCGTAATCAAAATGTTACATAAAAATTAAAACAGAAAACACATTTAATTAATTACTAACATTGAAACTTCATAATTAAATATAAATAAATATCAATAATTAATATTAAATCACACGAAAATTAGGGTAGAACCCCTACATATTTACCAATGATTTCCTACATTTAGATCTAATTAATCATCAATCTATTCATCACAACAATCCTTACAATAATCTGAATATTCAGAATTTAATTATTAAAACTTGGTTTAAAGCATGCAAAGAGGATTTAATCCACGTGACAGCGCCACGGGGGGTCGGGGTTACCTTGCCACGCCGCAGGGGGGTGGCTCGCCGACGAGGGGGGGTTGCGCCGACGAGGGGGCCGCCGGATGCTACACGCGGGCGCGAGAAACGCTGTGTCTCGTCGTCGACGGCGGGGCTCCGGGTGAGGGGGGGAGGAGATAGACGAGAGAGAGAGAGAGCGAGAGAGAGGGATAGGGTGGCGGTGATGAAGGGGGGCTGGTGGTTTGTGTGGAGGCAAGTTTAGGGTTAGGGTTGAGAGTAGATGCATATATATATATGCATGAAGGAGATCCAAATGAATAGGACCATACTGGGTTGGGCCTAAGTTAGGGTTAAACTTAAGGAATAGGTTTGGTTGCTAGGAATTTTAACACCACATCTATATAAGTATAGATATATATATAATCTAAAAATAAAACCAATTGAATAATAACACTATATATATTTAATTATTGATATAAATATAATCTAATAATAAATCTATATGAAACTTGGTTAGAGTTTATAAATAATTTAATAATTAATGGAACAGCATTTATTTAACAAATAACAATATTTAGTAATCTTGCATCTATATATATATTTACAATATAAATTAAACCCTGATTAGAAATAATTAATTAATTATTTAAATAAATAGATTAACAAGCTATTCTTCAAAAAAAAATAATAATAATAATTTTAAAAATTCCCTGAAAATTCAGGGGGTTTACAATAATATAATACTAAAACATCATCTACTACTATATAAGATATAGTGATAGGTTGTCATATTATCATTACCAAGGGATGAGGGTCGAAGGATAGTCAACTTTATCTACGGCTACATAGTTTCTGCCTCGCCAGTCGAATGGCTGCAGGGACTATGTCCTGATCACTATGTCGTACCGTAGATTTATGCAAATGGAGCTGGAGCTGGAGCCAAAATACAGAATCCAAAATACAAAATACAGAATCTAATCCCTGGGTTCGCCGAAAATACAAAAACAAAGATTGACACACAGTTCTAATTCATGTGTTTTAAGTGTGAGAACGGATGGCTCAGAACACAACCCAAAATTCATTATAGCATACATTAGTGTGAATCATCTATGTTCTGTACATATGGTGTAGTATACGCTCTTATCGAATCTAGTATGTAGTATCTGAAGAATGTAACAGAATCAAGAATGAACTCACATAATGTAATACTAAAACATCATCTACTACTATATGAGATATAGTGATAGGTTGTCGTATCATCATTGCCGAGGGATGAGGGTCGAAGGACAGTCAACTTTATCTACGGCTACATAGTTTCTGCCTCGCCAGTTGAATGGCTGCAGGGACTATGTCCTGATCACCATGTCGTAGTCCAATACAATCCAGAGATTGACACAATACTAATTCATATATGTAGTCCAATACAAAACAACCCACAATACAATTAGTCCAATACAAATAAGTACTAATAGCTAATGAGAACCACACAGCTCACGCAAACGCTCAGTGATACGATCACGCAACTACCTCGAAAAAGTGAGATCGACGGCGTTTGTAGAGATGTAGTCCCTTGCAAGTGCTGCATCAATAGAACTCCCGGTCTCACTAGCTACCGGTGTTGGATGAATAGAACTTCCGGTCTCACTAGCTACCGGTGCCACTTCCTCCTTAACAGTAGGAGGAGCCACCTCAGCATTCACTGTTTCCCTCAAACGACGTGCCGTTCGTCGGGTCATGGGTGCCATCTGGTAAAATCAATATTCACAGGAGAGAGCGGTTGAAAATGAATGAGAGAACTATCAGAGAATCACATAAAACTAACTAGAACTGAAATACAGTAATTGACAAATAAATGAGAACTATCAGATGTGATACTTAAGTATCAATGCGATACTCGAGTATCGGTATTATGATTGCGATACCGATACACATAGGAATGGTCTGATATTATCAGAGTGTACGTCCTATTCAGATGGAT
Source organism: Iris pallida (assembly GCA_029216955.1). NCBI lineage: Eukaryota > Viridiplantae > Streptophyta > Magnoliopsida > Asparagales > Iridaceae > Iris > Iris pallida. The sequence goes on from JANAVB010001997.1 coordinate 5,752,840, forward strand.
CTCTCACCGTTACTATTTTTTTCTGACAGCATGGTAGATGTGCTCCGTCAACAGATTCTTGCTCTGAGCCAAAACTTTGTCCCGGAGCTCAATTGGACATCCTTCGTGTAGAGCTCGAGTGAAAGGTTCCTGACAGCATGGTGGTCTCCTTTGTTAAAGGATTCGTGCTTATCCTACAAAGGTTATGGGACGAGCAAGAATCCTTTGACAAAGGAGACCACCATGCTGTCAGGAACCTCTCGCTCGAGCTCTACACGAAGGATGTCCAATTGAGCTCCGGGGAAAAGTTTTGGTTCAGAGCAAGAATCTGTTGACGGAGCACATCTACCATGCTGTCAGAAAAAATAGTAACGGTGAGAGACCCATCTGAGTAGGACATACACACTGATAATATCTCCTCCAACACTCAATCCCACTACTGATATCATTCTTGTAAAGGTGATCTCTCAGAGTATACGTCCTACTCAGATGGATCTCTCAGAGTATCCTCTCCGGTTGGTTGTCCTAATTCATATGTGTTTTAAGTGTGAGAACGGATGGCTCAAAACACAACCCAAAATTTATTCTAGCATACATTAGTGTGAATCATCTATGTTCTTACATATGGTGTAGTATACGTTCTTATCGAATCTAGTATCTAGTATTTGAAGAATATAACAGAATCAAGATGAACTCACATAATGTAATACTAAGACATCATCTACTACTATATAAGATATAGTGATAGGTTGTCGTATCATCATTGTCGAAGGATGAGGGTCGGAGGACAGTCAACTTTATCTACGGCTACATAGTTTCTGCCTCGCTAGTCGAATGGCTGCAGGGACTATGTCCTGATCACCATGTCGTACCATAGTTTCTGCCTCATCAGTCGAATGGCTGCAGGGACTATATGTCCCGATCACCATGTTACCAATTAACCAACCAACAAAACTACTTGTTACAAATATCAGCATAATCGGTGCGTTCGAATCGTAGTATCATATTTTTTGGTGTCAAAAAACAAATAATTATTACTAAATTATCAGATTTTTTGGCACTATCGGTGCCCCTGACCAAGCCACCCCCCTCCTATACCACCCCTAGCCTTAACCCGAACCCTACTCCTAGCTCCCCTCCTCCAGCCGCCCTCGTCCCCTCTGCTCCACCCCTCCAGCCACCCCCCACTCAACCCCGAACCACCCGCATCGCCCCCTGCCCCTCCCCCCGAGCCACGTGCACCCCCCCAACCATCAACAACCAAAACACCCGGAGAGAGAGAAAGGGGAAGAGTACCACATACCGAAAAGGGAGAAGAGTCGCCGGAGAGAGTGACAGCGCTGGAGAGAGTGAGAGCGCCGAAAGGGGGAAGGAGAGAGAGTGAGTGTGTCGGAAGGGGAGGAGAGTTGCCGGAGAGAGTGACAGCGCCGGATAGAGTGAGAGCGCCGAATGGGAAATGAACCCTAACCCTAGCTCCCCTCCCCCAGCCGCCCTCGTCCCCCCTGCCCCACCCCCCCACTCACCCCAACCACCCGCATCCCCCCTGCACCTCCCTTCGAGCCACCCGTACCCCCCCAAACCACCAACAACTAAAACAGACGGAGAGAGAGAGAGAGAGAGAGAGAGAGAGAGGGAGGAGGAGAGTTACGTACTGGAGAGGAAGGAGAGTCGCGGAGAGAGTGACAGCGCCGGAGAGAGTGAGAGCGCCGGAGGGGGGAGGATAGAGAGTGAGAGCGCCGGAGGGGGAGGAGAGTCACCGGAGAGAGTGATAGCGCCGGAGAGAGTCAGAGCGCCGAATGGAAAATGAACCCTAACCCGAACCCTAACCTTAGCTCCCCTTCTCCAGCCGCCCTCGTCCCCCATGCCCCATCCCTCCAGCCACCCCCACTCACCTCTAACCACCCGCATCCCCCCTGCACCTCCCTCTGAGCCACCTGTACCCCCCCAAACCACCAACAACAACCAAAACAGACAGAGAGAGAGAGGAGAGAGGAGAGAGAGAGAGAGAGAGATGAGAGTCACGTACCGGAGAGGGAGGAGAGTCGTCGGAGAGAGTGAGAGTCGCCGCCGGAGAGAGTGAGAGCGCCGGAGGGGAGAGGAGAGAGAGTGAGAGAGGAAAATGGGAGAAAATAAAACATTGTGGCGGGGATATAATTAGAATTTAGCGACGCTTAAACTACCGTCGCTAAATACGTTGCTATTAGCGACGTCCCAGTGACGTTTCACGACGACTGGGTCATGTGCTTAATATACGTCGTTGTTACGTCGCTTAGGTCGTCGCTAGTAGCGACTATTAGCGACGTTTATATAAAATGTCGCTAATGTACACAATTTAGCGAGTTAATCGAACGTCGCTAAAAATACGTCGCCAATTGAGCAAATTTTAGTAGTGTGTGTATATAATATATATAGAAAGAGAGAGAGAGAATAAGAGATATAAATGAGAGAGAGAGAGAGAAAAAGAGAAAGTAGAGAGGGGGGTGTTCGGCCACATGGGGGGAGGAGAGTGCTGATGGTGATGGGGAAGCGGGTGTAGTGAGAGAGAGATATTTAAATATATATGTATATATATATTATATATATATATATGTGTATATATATACAAGGAGAGAGAAATAGATATTTATACATAAAGAAAGATATTTTTGAGTAGAAGAAAAATAAAAAAAATCAGTGGGGTGTAAAGGTAGACATGGTAGGTCACACCAATTTGGGTTGGGTGTTGGGTCAAGTTGGACAAGCTTGGGGCCAAGATTTAATTAAAATAACAAATTTAACCCAATTAAAATCATGGATGAAATGGGAGCACAAGGGAGATCAATTTGGTGGCACGCAAGTAGCACGTGCATAGTAGACTCAAAACAGGCCAGGGCCATGTATTGGGTCGATTGGATTGGACCAATGTCGGGCCCAGAAATTAACTTGGAAGTTAAGTCACGAATTACGGCAGACGATAAATTGGTCTAAATTGACCCGAAACTTGCACGAAGCAAATGGAGCACAAGGGAACAAGTTCGAGTGGGACACGATATATCAAATTGAAGATAATCTCGTCTACTACAAACTTCAAGAAGAAAGTTTCCAAACTGGCATCCCTGATGCTCTAGAAATCAAAGTCATGGTAAAGAGCATTTAATGATCAAAATTAATCAAATAAAAATAAATTATCGAGAATAAATCTTTTAGAAAATTCGAAAATAAATCTCAAAAATTCAGGGGGCTTACAGTTTCCTAATATAGAACTATTTAATTCTATCTATGTAATTACACTACAAAATCTGAATTAAATACAAATAAATGTAATTATTAATATTTTTTAATGCCCAAATGCCTAAATAGGGTTGGGTTCGGCTTGGAAGAGGTTAGGAAAGGTTTGGTGCAACCGGGTCTCCTAAACAGTCATAAAGGCTTTCTTACTAATTATATAAATAAAAATTACGACTTGTGCCATGATTTGAATGGTTAACATGCAAGGGACTACCGTATGACCATGGCACTCCTAACATGGCTAGCATGCTAGTTAAAGCACCCAACAATGCTAGGCATGCCATACTTTCTAGTCGTCTTGCATATTCAAACTCAACCATGGCTAAGGTCATCTATAATAATAACTATTTAATTTAAAGATATTCACAAATTACATAAAATTCTATTTAAGCCAAATAAATAAATAAAATAATCCAAAAATTCTGGGGTTTTACACTTGTTCAATGATGGACTATTTGTCAAAAACAAAATAAATATCATGAGTTACTTTCATCGGTGTACACATGAATAGGGATTTTTTATGTTTTTATTCTTACCAATGTGTGGGGCATCATGAATGCAGCCCACTTATATTGCACCTCCTGTGAACTTGACTGTTTTCCCCTTCTATTCATGTCTTGAATTTGTTTCATCTTGCTTATCAATACATTGAGTATTCCAGCTTCAATGTCTTGATAATCGAAGATGTCTTGTAAGTCTATTGCTGTCAGGATGATAGTAACTTCATATGGATCTTTGCTAGCCGCGTATACAACATTACTGCACATAAATTTATTTTAGATTAAATTAACAGAAATTTGTCTGAAATAATTGTAAAAAAAGACTAGAAAAAAAGAGAGTTCAGAATACATACTGTGGAGTGTTCTTGTTTGGGAATACGATTTTCTTGTAAAGCTTATGCAGCTTTTCATCTGCATCATTCCAAATTCTTAGGTCCTTGTATGCCTTTAGCATATCACCATTCTTTATTAGTTAAGCAATCCTGTCATCTTCTTCGGCTTTCGCATCAACCTTCTTATTCTTTCTTTTCGTTATGGGCTGAGTTTTTTCTTTCGGATCAGCATTAATCTTCCGCTTTTTATTAGTCGCCATTAATGTTTTCTTACCCAATGGAGTAAAATCATCATCGGATAATACTGATGATGGTTTTGGCAACCTCTTTTGCTGCTGTCTTCCTCTTTTTTTGGTTACTACTGTAGTGCCCCGACCCGCAAGATGCCTTATGATGGATGGTTGGTTTAATGAAGCCTTGTTGGACTTGGGATTATGCGAAGGATCGCTTGGAAGGCTATATGATCGTGGCGGGAATTGTCCTATGAATGTGTGTAGTGTTGAACCCTTCAAAGATCCTTTAGCTTCATGCTTAAAATAATAAGGATGAGTATGCTATGTTTCTTGTTGAGTTGTTCAATAACACCTTGTATGGAATTTGGAAAGATAATGAAAGATAATAATCACCTAAACGTAAACTGTTGTTGCTAGATGAATTGTATGCTTGTTACGATAAAAATACATGACAGGTGAAACAAAGTCCCAAATAGTTGGACGGTGAGTATATCGAGCTTTGGCTCGATGAATAGATGGTAAAACATGTGTTAAGACCCAGGAACTGGGCAGTGAGTATGCTTGAATTGCATTCGAATGAATGTATGCTAAAACCGATGCTAAGTCCCAGGAATTGGGCGATGAGTACACTGAGTTTGGTTGGTAAGATGTATGGTATCAAAGATATGGCAAAAGGGATTGGGTAACAACATTCTATTATCCCGTCGCCGATGTAGAATGTTGATTACGCTAAGACCCTGGATTGGACAGATGATAATGTGAGCGTTGGCTCAAGGCAAGATGGCAAGATGGCAATATGAATGAGAATGGTGGGTTTTGCTTAGTTTTCCTTTCCATGCATTATATATTTTCCTTATAGATAAGTTGCATGGTCATGGACAACTTGTCGACAAGGTGGTTTCTCGAACGGTATTCCTGGGCCATAGAACCCGGTTCGTCCTGGGGGAAACCAATGCTGAAGTAGTAGCAGTGCTGAAGTAGTAGCACGGTATATATGACTTGCAGTGGGGCTAGCTACTTGCACTGGCAAGGACGCTGTATACCTGTAAGTCGGTCCAAGATGGCGTGTCGCCAGTGACCTTCATATAGATAGGTCCGGTGCTAATGATGTCTTATGCAGGCAGAGTAAGTTATTACTCAAATACAGAAAAGGATGTCGGCTGTTGGTAAGAATCACCTGAACGGTGATATTTATATTGAATCATGATATTGTTCCTAACAATGTCTTGTGCAGGCAGAGTAAGTATTATAAATGTACAGGGATGGCTACACGATCGTGGGTAAGAACCACCAAAGGGTGATAACAGTATGCTTTCAATTATGTTGGCTATGAGATTTGCATGCTTTACTTCTTGTCGGCTATAACATGAAATTGACCCTAAGACAACGAGAAAGACCACTGTTAATAATGTTCTGTAACATGATTACTTAGTGTTGTCTTCTTAGGTGAGTTGGGCTAGCACCGCTCGCCAGTACATTGATGATGTACTGACCCACGTTGTGGGCAATATTACAGGTGTTTGCTTGGAGGGAAATCCTGTGAATCAGTGCTTGGCATCGATGAATCGGATGGGTGTGCAGAAGCTCTTTTTTCAAGACGATGTCTTCTACTATACGGGACATAATGTATGGAAAAGTGTAATTCAGTTGTACCAATGAGATTGTAGCCATATTGGCAAGTTCAATATAAAGAAGTCGATATATTCATTTGTAGCCTAAAGGGGCAAGTGTATACATTCAGTTGGTTATTCAAGAGTCTTGTAATCAATTATAAACTCTGTATTCCGCTGCAAGTCTTGTAATCCATTATGATTATCAATAAAGAGATATATTTCTTCATATCTTATGTGACTTCAAATTATCTACTTGGTTTTGCTGCGTTATCAATATTTTTTCTGAGAATTACCAGGAACTGTAATGGTTTTGTTTTGTACAAGTGCAATCTAGACTTGTACGGCATCACGTCCAGTGGCTAGTTTTCGATCCTCCGGGATCGGGGCGTGACAACTGCTGGATCATGAAGTTCAGTAGGTTATTGTTCAGCAGCTTATTGAGGCTCTTTAAGATGCAATACTACAATTATGGCTTGAAGATCAGCAATTTTTGAATTCTTTTCAATGGATTCTTTATTCAAAAATTCAAATTTCCCTTGAAGCTCGCTTTTCTCCTTAACGAGCCTTTTATTTGCTTCTTTGAGGTGCTCTGTTATTTGTACTGATATAAAAGAAAATCAATGAAAGGGAAAATGTCAATAAAAAAAGAGAAAAAAAAGATCATTCTCCGTGTAATTTAACGCGGAGAATGAATATTCCCATGCGTTTTAACACTGGGCAAGACCATTCTCCGTGTAATTTAACACGGAGAATGACCATTCTCCGTGTAACTTAAGACGGAGAATAGAATTCTTCGTATTAATTTATACGGGGAATGGTCATACACATGCATTTTAACACTAGAATAACCATTCTCCGTGATAGTTACACGGAGAATTGCATTCTCCGTGTTAAAGTACACGGAGAATGGTCATACTCATGCGTTTTGATACTTGGAATTTTATTCTCCGTGTAATTTAACACGGAGAATGTATTATCCATGTAACTAACACGGATAATAATCTTTCCAGTGTCAAAATGATAGAGAATAACCATTCTCCGTTTCAAATAACACGGAGAATGTCATTCTCCGTATTTTTATACACGAAGAATGGCCATTCTCCTGAACTATAACACGGAAGATTATAAATTAAAAATTTGAAATAGAAAAGATTTTACCTTATGCATGTAGCTCTTTAACATTGTCGATGAATCGTGCCTTATCAACAATAATAACATAATTCTGCTTTCTCAAATTCTCCAATTCATGCACAGAGCCCTCCATCACAACGTTGGCTGCACGTTGTTGCGCTTCTTGTGCCTCGAGCTCTTTCAGCTTTTCTTTGAGTTTCTCGTTCTCAAGGTTGGCTGCACGTAACTGTGCTTCTTGTGCCTCCATCTCTTTTAACTTTTCTTTGAGTTCTTCATTCTATGCAAGAATATTAGAATGATGTCTTCTCAAATCCTCCAATTCCTGCGTTGAATCCTCCATCACAGCGCCCATTTCATCATGCCGTGGTATCGGTTGTTCAGCAAAATTATCCCCACCTGTTTGTTGGTGTTCCTCTCCCTCTTTTTCAACTTCTTGTATATGTGGCTCATCTTTTTTGTGCCCTTCTTCTTCCCCAACAGATATAACCAGATCTTTGAATATCATCTTTGATTTCAAGTTGCTGTGATAATCGAGCCTGAGGAAGTTTGAGATTTCATACCCATTCCATGTGAAAAATCTTGGGTAATCAGGAATTGGATCGAACTTCCTTTTCACAAATGTACTATGTTCTGCAAACTAATAGAGGAAGTATATTATGCGACATTCCATTTTGGAGTAAGCAATTGAGTAATCCCCCCCGTTCAGTTTTGCTTGTAGTCCTCTTTATGCTATCCATTACATATACCAGGATTAACCTTGGCCAGCATATACTGTTGATGACGTCCACACTATCTACCAAGGCAAATAATTTGTATGGCAAATCTGTACCATCAGTCTTTACGAAAAATGCAGTTTGGCATAAGTTGAAGATTAATATCTTAGCCAAATCATCTGGATTAACAGCTTTATCTCTGCGACGAAGCCGATGCAACAATTCAAGGAACTTCTCTCTCACTTCCTTATTAGAGAATTTCGACTGTGCGCCCTTGGAATTAGTCAGCAATCTTGTAAAATGATCTCTACACAAGCTGAAAGAGTCTGGTGGTGGGGGCTACTTCTGTTTTTCCATGGTCAAATTTTTGTAAATAAAATCATTATCCCTTTCTTCCTTCAGCGGTAGACCGAAGATGACTTCCATATCGTCGACGCTTGGAACGATTTTAACAGTGGTGCTAAATTCTCAAGCCCTTCCGTTACCTTGGCTAATTCGGAGACGTGGACTCTTTTTTGGTAGAAAATCTCGACAAAATTCCAGAAACCGGTATTCTTTAAGGAATCAATAACTGGCTCAGGTAAACGACCACCATCTATATTGACCTCCTCCATAAGATTTAGCATTGGCTTGAAAGTAGAACGGAAAAGTCTTGATTCCTTATTCCTGACAAATTTTTTTTCTACAAAACAAAAAAAATAAAAAATTAGGTTTTAGTTAACTGTTTTCCGTCGATATAAAACAGAGAATAGCCATTCTCCGTCAATTTGACATAGAGAATGATCATTCTCCGTGTTAATTAACACGGAGAATGACCATTCTTATGGGTTTTTAACACTTGGAATGACATTCTCCGTGTAATTTAACACGGAGAATGTCATTCTCCATTTTAACTTAAACGAAGAATAGCATTCTCCGTGTAAAAGAACACGGAGAATAGCATTTTCATTCGTTTTTACACTGGAAATGCCATTCTTCGTGTAATTCAAGACGAAGAATGAGATTCTCCGTGTAAATTAACGCGGAGAATAGCATTCTCATTCATTTTTACACTGGGAATGCCATTCTTCGTGTAATTCAAGGCGAAGAATGAGATTCTCCGTGTAAATTAACACAGAGAATAGCATTATCCGTTTATAAAAATACGGAGAATAGCATTCTCAGTCGTACTAACACGGAGAATCCATTCTCCGTATAATTTAACACGGAGAATGGAATTCTCCGTGTAAATTTAGGCGAAGAATGGCATTCTCATTCGTTTTAACACCGAAAATGTCATTCTCCGTGTTAAATTAAACGAAGAATAGTATTCTCCATTTCAAATTAAACGGAGAATAGCATTCTCATTCGTTTTACTCTAGGAATGACATTCTCCGTGTAAAAATAAACGGAGAATAGTCATTCTCCGTTTAAATTAACACGGAGAATGACATTCTCATTCGTTTTAACACTGGAAATGTCATTCTCCGTGTTAGATTAAAACGGAGAATGGAATTCTCCGTTTCATATTACACGGAGAATAGTATTCTCATTCGTTTTAACACTGAGAATGACATTCTCCGTTTTAGATTAACACAGAGAATCGTATTCTCATTCATTTTAACACAGAACGGCATTCTCCGTTTAAATTAACAAGGAGAATAAACATTCTCATGTGTTTTAATACTAGGAATGCTATTCTCCGTGTTAAATTAAACGAAGAATGTTATTCTCCGTTTTAAATTAAACGGAGAATGAACATTCTCATGTGTTTTACACTGGGAATGCTATTCTCCGTGTAATTCAACACGAAGAATAGCTTACACGGAGAATAGCATTCTCTGTTTATAGAAAAAGGAGAATATCATTCTTATTCGTTTTAACACTTGTAATGCCATTCTCCGTGCTAGACTGACACGAAAAATGATCATTCTCCGTGTCAAATTAAACGGAGAATAGCATTCTCATTCGTTCTAACACTGAAAATGACATTCTCCGTATAATTTAACACGGAGAATAGCATTCTCCGTTTCAAATTACACGGAGAATGTCATTCTCCGTTTAAATTAACAAGAAGAATGAACATTCTCATTTGTTTTAACACTGAAAATGCTATTCTCCATTTCAAATTACACGGAGAATGTCGTTCTCCGTTCCAAATTAAACGGAGAATAGCATTCTCAATCGGTTTAACACTGAAAATGCTATTCTCCGTGTAATTCAAAACGGAGAATAACATCCTCCGTTTATAAAAATACGGAGAATAGCATTCTCATTCGTTTTAACACTTGTAGTGTCATTCTCCGTACTAGATTAACACGGAGAATAGAATTCTCCATTTCAAATTAAACGGAGAATAGCATTCTTATTCGTTTTAACACTGTGAATGACATTCTCCGTGTAATTTAACACGGAGAATAGCATTCTCCGTTTCAAATTACATGGAGAATGTCATTCTCCGTTTAAATTAACAAGGAGAATGAACATTCTCATGTGTTTTAACACTGGGAATGCTATTCTTCGTTTCAAATTACACGGAGAATGTCGTTCTCCGTTTCAAATTAAACGGAGAATGAATATTCTCATGTGTTTTACACTGAGAATGCTATTCTCCGTGTAATTTGAAATAGAGAATTACCATTCTCCGTGTTAAATTACACGGAGAACAACATTCTTATTCGTTTTAACACTGGGAATGCTATTCTCCGTGCTAGATTAACACGAAGAATAAAATTCTCCGTTTCAAATTAAACGGAGAATAGTATTCTTATTCGTTTTAACACTGGAAATGATATTCTCCGTGTAATTTAACACGGAGAATAGCATTCTCCGTTTCAAATTAAACGTAGAATAGCATTCTCAATCGTTTTAACACTGGAAATGCTATTCCCCGTGTAATTCAACACGGATAATAGCTTTCTCCGTTTATAGAAAAAAGGAGAATAACATTCTCATTCGTTTTAACACTTGTAATGCCATTCTCTGTGCTAGATTAACACGAAGAATAGAATTCTCCGTTTCAAATTAAATGGAGAATAGCATTCTCATTCGTTTTAACACTGGGAATGATATTCTTCGTGTAATTTAACACGGAGAATAGCATTCTCCGTTTCGAATTACACGAAGAATGTCATTCTCCGTTTAAATTAACAAGGAGAATGAACATTCTCATGTGTTTTAACACTAGGAATGTTTTTCTCCGTATCAAATTACACGGAGAATGTCGTTCTCCGTTTCAAATTAAACGAAGAATGAACATCCTCATGTGTTCTACACTGAGATTGCTATTCTCCGTATAATTTGAAACGGAGAATGACCATTCTCCGTATTAAATTACACGGAGAACAGCATTCTCATTCGTTTTAACACTGGAAATGCTATTCTCCGTGTAATTCAAAACGGAGAATGACATTCTCCGTTTATAAAAATACGGAAAATAGCATTCTCATTCGTTTTAACACTTGTAATGCCATTCTCCGTTTAATTTAACACGGAGAATAAAATTCTCCGTTTCAAATTACACAGAGAATGTCACTCCATTTAAATTAACACGGAGAATAGCATTCTCATGTGTTTTAACACTGAGAATGCCATTCTCCGTTAAATTAAACGGAGAGTGATATTATTAATTTAAATTACACGGATAATGGCATTTCCAGTGTAATTTGACAGAAAGAATGAACATTCAAATGCGTTTTAAGACGGAGAATGTCATTCTTCGTGTAATATATACAGAATTGCGAACATAAACTCAAAGTTATACCTTCTGTTTGCACTTCTTCTTGTATTTCTTTTTGCTTAGCATCGTTTATTTTTTTATATGCAACTTTCTTAGAATAGGGTTTTCGTTGTTCTCCGTCTTTCCCTTTTGATCAATTTTCTGCAACTGGTGCATCTTCTCTAGTTGGTGATGCTGTCGGTGATGGTTCTGCCGCTGATGCCGACATGGTGTGAAGATTGCGAATGGAGAGGAAGGTTTGAAGATTTTGGAGGAGAATGACCTAGATTTGAGAACAGAGCGGCATATGGAAGAAGAGGAAGAATCGGAACCATTTTTTTTAATATTAGGGTTCGGGGGTGTTTTGAATTAATTAGAAGGACAAAAAGGTCATTCGGAACCCGCTTTATATATTTTTCGCTAATTCTGGGCACGCGATGAAACGTTATTTTGCGGTGGATTTTACATAAAACTTTTGTAATTTTTTGGCATTTCATAAATTTTTCCTTAAATATTTTAGGAAAATGTCCGCATTCAAAATATAGAAACTAGCATATATCTTCACTTTTAAAAAAACTAACAAATGCTTGTAAACCAGCCAAAATTTTGATTAAATAGTGAGGGTATATCTTAAAATGTTATTTATTTCATACAAAAAAATGTGGACATTTGCTAATTTATTTTTAAAAAAATAGGAATATATGCTAGTTTCAATATGGGGCATTTGCTAAAATATTCCAATTTTTTATGTGTTATTTTCTAATAGTTTTGTAATTGAACGAAATAATAGTTTTTTACTGATTAGTTATACATGCGATAAATAATATTTTTTTATTTACATGTTTTTACAACTTTACTTTGCTTTTATACAATTATTATTGATCTTTTTCATTCAATTTTTTTTTATACCAAATAATGACTAAAAAAGAGTCCCCCAACGTCGGTATCGGTCACTATTGGTAACAATTTGGTATCTAATCGAAATATGTCAAACTGTACCGATATCAATCGTATCAAATCGTTCAATATATATATATATATATATATATATATATATATATATATATATATATATATATATATATATATATATAAAGCTTCTCGGAATAACTTACGGGACAAACTTACGGGATAAGAAAATACGTACGGTTCTCTTCTTTATTTCTTTCACTTTAAAAAAAGTTAGATCTCTCCTTTAAAAAACGAACCTATCTCTATCTTAAAGATAAATCTATTTATTTTTTAAATAGTGAGAAATTTATTTATTTATTTATTTTAAAAAATAGAGATAGAAAAGTTAATTTTATACTTTTTTTAAAAATAGTGATGGATTGTTTAAAAATATATATTATCTCTAAATGTAAATATCTTTTTAAAATGATATTTAAAAATATACTTAATATTAATGTTAATTTTAATATTATTTCTCACGTTAATTTTTTTGTGCAACTTTATTGTTGATATTAATTTTAATTTTAATTTTAACATAAACATTAAGTTTAATTTAACAATAACATTAACATTAACATTAACATTAATATTAACATTAACATTAAGATTAAGATTAAGAATAAGAATAAGAATAAGAATAAGAATAAGAATAAAATTTAAATATAAATTAAGATTAAGATTAAAATTTAAATTTAGATTTAAATTTATTTAAAAATAAAAATAGATTTAAATTTAACATTAACATTAACATTAACATTAACATTAACATTAACATTAACATTAACATTAATATTAATATTAACCTTAACATTAAAATTAAAATTAAAATTAACTTTGACATTAAATTTTAAATTAATGTAAAAATTAAAAATTAAAATTAATATCAACATTAATATTAACATTAACATTAAAATTTATATTTTAAATATAATTTCTGAATGTCTAAGAATAGATTGTTTTTTTAAAAAAATATCTCTATTTTAAAAAATAATGGAATAATTTATCTATCTATATTTTTAAAATTAAATAAATCTCTATGTGTTTAAAAATATATTGATAGATAAGCCTTATTTTTGAAGATAGAGATATGTTTGTTTTTAAGAGTAGAGAGTAGAGATTTAAATTTGAAAGAGAAATAAGTTCAGAAGAGAAACTTAAGTACATTTAGGCCGATATTTTGAGTTTTTTTTTTTCTCTCCGTAAGAAATTAGCCTATCCCGTAAACTCTTTCCGTAAACTTATCCCATATAAGAAGGGGGCTATGGCCTATTGCTAGTGACGGGGGTCCCCGGGCGGGAGGCCCGGGTTCGAACCCCTCCTTAGGCGCACGCGCCTAAGCTCTAGTAAAAAGGACACCAAAATAAAAAAAATAAAATAATATATATATATATATATATATATATATATATATATATATATATATATTGGTTACAACATAGGGCTTCTGTGGGGGAGATCACGGTTCGCCGGCTGGGCGGCTTTGTGAGCACTCTGGATTGTAGACTCCATTTCGTACGAGTTGACTGGGTGACTGTGCTACGAATCCGAGAGAACCAAAAATGGACATATAAATAAATAAATAAATAAATATATATAGGGTTTTTCTAGGGGAACACCCCATTTTACTTGGGGCTATCACTTACTAGGGGACAACCCAAGTTTGAGGAACTTTTACTTGGGACAGCCCAAAAATTACTTGGGGCAGCCCAATATTAGCATTTTTCTCTCTCCTTTCTCCTCCGCCTCCTCCTTCCTCCAGCGGCCCATACCTTCCTTTTCTTCCTCCGCCACCATGGTTTCCTTCAGCGACGACGAGACCGCCCCGTTCTTCGGCTTCCTCGGCGCCGCCGCCGCCCTCGTCTTCTCCTGTAACCCCCCTTCCAGATGTAGGAAAAAATGAGAAAGGAGGTAAGGACGGAGGACTCACAGTAGAGGGGACGGTCGGAGCAGTGCCAGCGGGGCAGTTCCGGGTCCGCGGAGGTCCGATGGAGCTCGCTTGGGCGAGGGCGAGACGGGACGAGCGGTTCGGGCCAGCGTCGGACAGCGGTGCTGGGTCACGGGGAGAGGACGAGGAGCGGGTGGCGGCCGTATAGGTCGGAGGCGGCGCCGGAGAGGAGGGTGACGAGGGTGGCGCCGACGAAGGACGCGGCAACGACGAGGCCCTCGACGGTGGGACGGCTCTCCAACTTGAGCTGCTGCTTCTGCTGCTGCTGCTGTTTCTTCTTCTTCTTCTTCTCCGAGGACTGCCAGCAAGTTGGCAGTCTGCCAATTTGCTGGCAATCCTAGGACTGCCAGTATGTTGGCAGTCCTATTTGTTGGAAAAAATGGGTTAGCCCCAAGTAAAAAATGGCTAATTATAAGGGCACAGTCTTTTTTACTCGGGGCTAGCCAGGATTAGGGCTAGCCAGGCTTTGAGGAACTTTTACTCGGGCTGTCCAAAGTTTTCATTCAGGGGGCTGTCCAAACCCCACAGCCCCCCCAAACCCGAAAAATCACTCTCATTTCAAATTTTCTCTCTCTCTCTTCACAAACCCTATTTTCCCTCTTCCTCCTCTTCTTCTTCTTCTTCTCCACAATTTCCCACTCCTTTCTCTCCATTTGTTTTACGCAATTATCAGGGTAAGGGTTTCGATCCTCATTTCCACCATTTTCTTTGTTTTCACCATTTTCCAACGATCTCTCCCTACGATGGCACGCAAACGTTCCTCTCAATCAAGGTAAGAAACCTAATACTTAAAGTTGTCAATTCCCTCCCAAAATCCTATTAATTTAGTTCAAAAAACCCAAGTATGGAATGATAGTTAGACCGCTCGAGTCGACGTCGACTGCCGCTCTTTCTGACAGTCCTATGTACTGTTAGGACTGCCAGAAAGAGAGACAGTCCACTTGTACAGCAAGTATTACACAGGACTGTCGCACTTTATGGCAGTCCTTTATGCATAAAGGACTGCCACTAAGTGCGGCAGTCCTGTGTTATACTTGCTGTACAAGTGGACTGTCGCTCTTTCTGGCTGTCCTATGTACTGTTAGGACTGCCAGAAAGAGAGGCAGTCCACTTGTACAACAAGTATAACACAGGACTACCGTACTTTGTGGCAGTCCTTTATGCATAAAGGACTGCCACAAAGTGAGGCAGTCCTGTGTTATACTTGCTGTACAAGTGGACTGTCTCTCTTTCTGGCAGTCCTAACAGTACATAGGACTGCCAGAAAGAGCGGCAGTCCTGAATTGGGAGTCTTGTTTGATGTTTGCTAAGTATTAATCGATTGATATTAAATATTCGTAGTCATGACCCGACTCCGAAGACGAAGGACGTTGACGTCGAGGGTAAAAAAAAACGTTCTACCGCATCGGAGCGAAAGGCACGTGAAGCTGAGCGGGTTCGCGAAAAACCAATAACGATAAGTGAACCGACGGTACCCTCTCAGACTGTACCACGTCGAACCAAACGCGTTGCAAGTAAATCGAAGCAACAGAAGACTCGTCCTGATTCTCCCTCCTCCGATGATGATTTGCCCATTGTTCATAGAGGGGGGACGATGGTCCGGACCTTCTCACGCGAAGGCCACTTCTGATAGAGCTGATCCGGAAGTGAGGCCAATCGGTTGCTCACTATTGACGTCCCTGCCTAACCACATATCTTACCAAATTTGGAAGGATCTGGCAAGTTTATTACCTTAGATGTAAATTGACTTTTGAAAATAGTAGTTATATTTTATATTTATATTTTCTTTATATTATTTTATTTTCAGAAAAGCTCGCGTATCTTGCGGGTCATTAACCACGCTAAGATGTGCAGTTCATGGAATTTTGACAATTTGAAAGAAGGTGTGAAGGCCAAAATCATCCCCACTGGGTTGCAGCATATTGCGAAACACTCGTATAATATCTTGGATCACGCACTGATCTCTGCGTTTATGGAGCGGTGGCATCCCGAAACAAACAGTTTTCATTTCTCTTCCGGGGAGTTGACGATCACCCTCGACGACGTCCACCACATTTTGGGACTTAGAGTTGATGGTGGTCCAATGCTGATGAATTATTCTACGGGCGACTTTGAGATGTATGACGAGATGGTGGAATTGGTCGCCAATGCACTCGGTATTGAGGTAGAGAATTTTGTTAGTCTCCCCGAGTTTAAGAAGTTGTACGGAGTTCTTTTGAGTTTTCTTAGGAATGCACACATTGATGATGATGACGATGAAGACGATGAAGATGACAATGAGGACGATGCCAACGACGATGTAGTGGCCCGGGCATACATGTATTTCATCTTGGGAGCCGTCTGTATTTCGGACAAGTCCGGAACCTCGACTCACGCGAAATATGTTAATAATTTTATGAACTTAGGCACTGTGGATGAAATATCATTTGGAAGCGATATACTAGCTTATCTCTACCGCGAACTTGGCGCTGCATCTAGAGTCGGATCGAAGACTATAGTTGGTTGTCAAACTCTGCTCCATGTGAGTCAAGTAAATCATACTTTGTTTCTTGTTTAAATAAAATTAGGTCGATTAATATGTGTGTCATCTACATTTCATGTACAGGCATGGATATACGAACATTTTCCGACGCTAAAGAGGGCTACTCTTAACAAAGACTATGATGAGCAGCTACCTAGGATGTGCAAGTGGAATCCAGTTAAGATAGATAGCAAACATCCGCATACTTTAGCTTCCCTGCGTATCGCACTTGAAGATATGAACGAAAAGGAGGTGAGACAATGCTAACTTAAATTTTCATTTACTTAGGATTTCATTATAGTGTAAAATAGTAACTTCTTTAGTCTTGATTACATATACTATGATGTAGATTATTTGGCATCCATATAAGGATCTTCGAAATAGTTCTCGTCCGTTGCAAGGAGTTTCACTATTTCAAGGTTTGATATCCTGTCAAGAAATTGAGGAGCCTCATATGCCAGACAGAGTGCTTCGTCAGTTTGGCTACGTGCGAACTATACCGGGCACTTTGAATTTGAGGACTTCTTCAAAAGGGAACAAAGCATCAACCTATGTCCCGCCGGACTACTGTTGGGGCTCTTACTTCTTCACTAAGTGACAACGTCATGTAGTTGGTGAAACTTTACGATGTCCGGTGGAGCAGATGTGGGATTGTACTGATGAATATATGAATTATTATGTAGAGGCCGGACATGGTATGATGTTGAATCCAGATACGCGAGGGAATGAAGTGTCGGTTGCTGCTCCTCTACCAAACAGGACAGGCCTGTTTGACGCACTGCAAAAGATGGCAAGTTGTATTTTTTCGAATTAATGTTTACCAGTATAGTAACCTGGCTAATTTGGACCCTTAATTTTTTCCTTCAGGCTTCGAAAGTAAGAAACTTAGGGAAAAGTCTCGTGCTGTGCAAGGGAGAGAACTACGTCGACGTTGCTAACCAGATGCAGAACATCGCATCGGACTATCCGTTTCTCGAAAATGAGCGACGGACTAAGATGCGTCATGAGAAAAAATAACTTGCTTGTACTTGTTTAAACAATTTGTGTGCCACTTTTGTTGAACTGTGTTTCGAATACTTGTTGACGTCTTGGTTGTAATATGTTTTGAAGACTTAATGTCGAACTCTGGTATCATTTTGTTGTATTATGCTTTCTTTGTAATAGGTTTTGAATACTTCATGTCGAACTCCCGTATCATTTTGTTGTAATATGCTTTTGTTCTAAGTAGGACTGCCAAAAAATCTGGCAGTCCATCGTGAATGAAGGACTTCCAGGGAACTGGGCAGTCCAAGTTAGAACTTGCTGTGAACAAGGACTGCCCAGAAAACTGGACAGTCCTTGTTCATAGCAAGTTCTAAATTGGACTGCCCAGTTCCCTGGCAGTCGTTCATTCACGATGGACTGCTAGGGAACTGGGCAGTCCAATTTAGAACTTGCTGTGAATAAGGACAACCCAGGAAACTGGGCAGTCCTCATTCACAGCAAGTTCTAAATTAGACTGCCCAGTTCCCTGACAGTCTTTCATTCACGATGGACTGCCCATTCATTCACGATGGACTGCCAGGGAACTGGGCAGTCTAATTTAGAACTTGCTGTGAACAAGGACTGCCCAGTTTCCTAGGCAGTCCTTGTTCACAGCAAGTTCTAAATTGGACTGCCCAGTTCCCTGGCAGTCTTTCATTCACGATGGACTGCCAGGGAACTGGGCAGTCCTGGTAAATGTGAAACTCAACTGTAAATGTGATACTCAAATGTCATACCAAAATAAACTTCCTGCTTCTTCTTTACAAAATGATGTAAAATAGTGTATCTGAGTAGGACCAAAGATATAAACATCGGCGTAGGACCAAATATTTATATTTCTTTTGACAACCACATTCTTCGGTATAGATATAAATGTTTATCCTTGTTTCTAGTTACAAAATATGACAAAACTATCGGTGTAGGACGGAAGAAATGTTTATCCTTCTTTCAAGTTACAAAATATGACAAAACTATCGGTGATGCTCCCCACTATCAGTCAATCAATACATCGTAGTGGTCTTTCGGCATTGGTTTAGGTTGCACGTAGTTTGTTTTCTCCTTGTAGGTATTGATCGCATCGGTGTACAGCGTCGTCCAAGCGATCGATTCTTTCGGAGCATGTTTATACCAGACTGGATCGGGGGGGGGGAGGAGAATAGTGAAGAACAGATGGCAACTCTAGAGGGGGGGTGAATAGAGTTTATAGCGATAATAGCCAATTAAAAAATTAAACTCTTTGACAAGTAAAACTAATCAGAGTAAATACGAAAATAAATAAGGAGCAAGAAAGCATACGCAAACACAGCCGATTTTTAACCTGGTTTCCCTCGTGGAGGACTAGTCCAGGCCTGAGAACTCTAGCTCAGGATTAAATCCACTATTTATGAAATAGTAGTTACACCCCGTGCCTTTTCTTCAGAAGAGCACGTCAACTTCTTACAAAGATCGCAGTGGCGATGCTTGGAATTTTCCAAGCGACTTCTTGAACTCTTGCATAAACTCCTAACTGAAAAATACTGAGCACTTGAGGCTTAGGAAGCTTGTGGCTAGTAGATGAAGAAGGGTATGGCTTGTATTGAGCTTTAGAGAGAAGAGAAGAGAAGATTGGATGATTCAAAATGAGAGAATTCATGGCCTATTTATAGGATACTAGTAGGCAGAATTCGGCCAAAATTCTGGTAGAAATTTTCAAATATTTGGCCGTTGGACAACTAGCAACCAGCCAACCCTAAAAATTAGGGTGCTGATTTTTAGGGGACAGAGTTCGGCCCGAACTCTGTGTGGAGGCAGAGTTCGGCCCGAACTCTGTCTCCAGAGCACAGAATAGGTCTTAAGGTCCAATGGGCTTATTTGGATGTGTGGAGCTTATGGATTTTGGGTAGGTTATAGGTTAAGTCTCAAGAGCTCAGCACAACTCAGCTTACATCAGTCTAGACTCAATAAATTATAAAATACAGACTCAAAAAATAACTTGCATTACAAAACTGAGCTGTCGTCTGACTTGAGCTGGATGTAGTCGTCGTGTGTCGTATTGAATTATTACAAGTATTATTTAGTCAATGTTATCAATATTTGGTTGACTGTGACTTTGTGTCAACAATCTCCCCCATATTAATAATTGATAAAATAATAATTGTATATTCAATATTCATACCTGGACACATTTAAAAAAATATAGCTCCCCCATAATCAGTGCCGTGCTTAAAATAGCTCTCCCGTAAACAATGCTTTGAATCTTTGTTGACCTGATAAGAACATTCTTCCAAAGCACGTATACATAGACAAAAAGAATATAGAATATACATATCTCCCCCTTTTGGCATTTAGCAATTTAAGATAAACAATTAATAACTGGCAAACACACCAAAAGATAAGAGAATAAACTGCATATAAACTAATATAACGACCAAATGTTTCAAGAGTTATAATAGAAGAAATGGCAGATAAACTGATAGAACTACCAAAGTCTCAAGAGTCACAACTCATAATAAGTCTAATACAAACCAAGTACATAAAAGCAACTAAAATCAAAATACATCAACCATAATCTATGATCCTCAGTAGCAGCAGCAAGTAGCAAGCTATATCCATCATCGAGCTCGTGAAGGCCCAACGTCGTCTGATGGATCAGTAAAGGAACGACGAGGGTCCACGAAGGCTGCATCTGGATCCAAGTAGCGAATGACCCAAGGGTCATCGATACGATAGCCCTCACGACCGGGGTCCCGCTCCATAGGAATGGAAGGATGGCGAGACATGGAATACCGAATATCGTGCAGCGAGTCGCTGATGGCACTCATCTGCAAGGTGGTCCGGTAATCCAGCTGAGTCCAACGATCGTCCTCTAAGGTGAAGTGATCTCGGAGCATAGTCTGAAGAGACTCGAGAGTGGCAGCAGGAGGAGGAGGATCTTGTCCCAAAGGAGGGGCATCTGGCTCATCATCAGAATGCTCAGACACAACTGGTGAGCCAACGGCTGCCTGAAGCCTCCTTGCCTTAGAGAGGAAGGCAGAGGCAGGTAAGAATGGACACTCATCAAGGGGTACATGAAACACACGAAAGATCATAGGAAGATATAATGCATAAACCAAAGATCTTGGTTTCTTCCTACAGTTAATCATCCAGTCCATCATGGTTCGTGGAAGATTAAAGGGAACATGGAATTGGAGATGATATAATGCCGAGATTTCAAAATAAGTGACTTCATCGGTGGAACCCACTTTGGGTAGAATGGTGTTAAAAATGATCCGATGAAGTTCATAGAAATAGAGATTGAGATATTTGGCCAAAAGCTTACGAGGACGTGTGTTCGGGGTACACAAGTCGTCCTTGAAGCTTTCAAGTGAAGACCCATCGGGAAATTAAAATGATCGAGCTTCAACAAGCTTTTCCCATGAGTTAGGCTCTTGGAGTTCAAGATATTCGGCCAATTCGAAATCGTCAAAAGAGATATCAATTCCCGCAACCCGTGAATAAATATGTGTATCATCATGGGTTAGGTTGCAGTAGAATATTTGAATAGCACTACGATAAATGACCGAATTTGTGGTAACAAGTTCATCAAGGCAAAGGTCATGAAAAAGTGCATCATATTGTGAGAATATAGTAAAGTTGATAGGGTGTCCCGCAAACACCGGACGTGTTCGAAAATCACTAAACCAATCGTTTGATGCGTCGAGTGATACAAATATTCGGTCGTCAAAAGTGTTTGGGTCATGAGGACGTGGAGGATTGAACAACGGATGGATAGGTGGTTGTTGTTCAACGGCCGGTGCAACGGGTGGTGCAACGGGCGGTTCAACGCGAGGAGGAGCATTCGACGAGGATGCTCCCTCGGTCCGAAGTCTCTTCCCGCGGTTGAACAAACATGGAGCCATAACACAATAAAGATAATGAAAGAAATTGAGATATAGAAAAGTATGGAATTATACCTCAAACTAGTGATGAACAATGAAGGAGAATTGAAAGAGAGGCCTTCTCCTTGAGTTTGGGGAAGAGATGAGCTCTAGAAGGGAGAAATTAGGGTTAGGGTTTTGAGAAAAAGGTGTTTGAGAAGTGGAAAAGGTGGCAATGGAGAAGAAGAAGGAGAGGATCCCGAATATAAGAGAAGGGTTTCAATTGGTCGGAATCAATAATGGCCATTGGATCTAAAATATGATCAACGGCTGAGGCTGTTCCCGGTTCTGGGACAGCCAGACCGAATTCGGCCCGAACTCTGGTAAGGGCAGAGTTCGGCCCGAATTTCGGATTCTGGTGACAGAACTGGAATCAGGCAGAAAATTGGTTAAGTAAGAAAGACCAAAATAAAAGGAGTAAAAATACAAGAAAAAATCCAAGTGATAAACAAAGAATGACAGAGAGTGAACTTGAAGCAGCAATGTGAAGTTGAAAAATTTGTATGTCAGCCAGTGATAAATAAAAATGAACCATCTAATAAACAAGGAATTATATCATAATTCAATATTTTGAAGCTGCCATGGGTTAGCTGCAGGGGCCGGATCCCAGCTAGCAGTAGTCCTGAGGACTAGTGCACGGTGTCGCTTAGGCTTTTACGCCTTGTTGTCAGAAGGGCCCTTTCGGCTTGTACCCATAGCAAGTTCATCATAATAGAATCACAACATACTCGATATTTATGCAGGTTTATTTTAATTTATAACAGCTTCATCCAAAATTCCAAGTTCACGACAAAGAAAATTGAAGCGCTCTTCGGATAATGGCTTTGTAAAGAAATCTGCTAACTGATGATCAGTGTCAATAAATTTTAAGCTAATCGTGCAATTTTGCTGATGATCACGCAAAAAGTGGTGACGTATTTCAATGTGCTTCGCGCGTGAGTGACAAATGGGGTTCTTAGTGAGATTTATAGCACTAGTGTTGTCACAAAAGATTAGAATGTGCATAAAAGATAAATTGTAGTCTTCAAGGGTTTGCTTCATCTACAGAATTTGTGCACAACAACGCCCAGCTGTGATGTATTCAGGTTCTGTTGTGGATAGTGCGACAGAATTCTGCTTCTTGCTAAACCAAGAGACTAAAGCCTTTTCTAATAAATGACACGTACCGCTCGTACTTTTACGGTCGACCTTGCATCCAGCGAAATCAGCATCAGAGTAACCAATGAGGTCAAATAATATTGACTTGGGATACCATAGGCCCACTGTAACCGTACCCTTAAGGTATCGAAAGATACGCTTAACAACAGTCATGTGTGATTCCTTAGGATTTGCTTGATATCTAGCACACAGGCAAACGCTAAACATAATATCAGGGCGACTAGCAGTTAAATAGAGTAGACTGCCTATCATACCTCAATACTTACGTTGGTCCATGGGTTTGCCGCTTTTATCTGGTTCTAGTTTGGTTGAAGTAGCCATTGGAGTGCTGATTGGTTTGACGTTGTCAAGGTCGAATTTCTTCAGCATGTCCTTTGTATACTTCGACTGACAGATGAAGGTTCTATTTGACATTTGTTTGACTTGTAGTCCAAGAAAGTAGTTGAGCTCCCCCATCATGCTCATCTCAAACTCGGTCTGCATACACTTGGCAAAATCTTTACAGAGGGTTTCATCAGTAGAACCAAATATAATATCATCTACGTATATTTGTACTAAAAGAATAGTGTCTTTAAAAGATTTTATGAAAAGTGTGGTATCAGTTTTCCCTTTTGAAAAACCTTTCTCAAGCAAGAAATTGCTTAGCCGTTCATACCAAGCTCTAGGGGCTTGTTTGAGGCCATACAGCGCTTTTTTTAGCTTGAACACGTGGTCGGGAAATTTTTGATTTTCAAAGCCAGGAGGTTGTTTCACATAAACTTCCTCCTTAATAAATCCATTCAAGAAAGCACTTTTAACATCCATTTGAAATAATTTGAAATTTTGAAAATTTGCAAATGCACAAAGCATCCGAATGGATTCCAATCTAGCAACAGGAGCATACGTCTCATCGTAGTCGATACCTTCCTCTTGGTTGTATCATTGGGCTACTAGACGAGCTTTGTTGCGTGTGACTGAAACAAATTCATTTACTTTGTTTCTAAAAACTCATTTAGTGCCAATGATCGAGTGATTGGCTGGTCTAGGAACGAGTTCCCAAACTTGGCTCCTCTCGAATTGGTTGAGTTCCTCTTGCATAGCAGAAATCCAAAATTCATCATTAAAAGCTTCTAAAATATTTTTTGGCTCAATTTGTGAAATAAAGGCAGTGCTAGCAATAGAGTCTCTTAATGATGATCTAGTAGTTACTCCACGTGAAACCTCACCTATTACCAAATTTTTTGGATGTGACGGCTTGAAAGAGAATTTCTTTGGCAAGCCCTCCAGAGAATTGGTTTCGGTTGTGGTATTCATTGGAGTAGAAGTTGATGGCTCAACATCATCATCAAGAGTAGCTGCTGTACTGTTATCTTCATCAAAAGTCACATTTGTAGACTCTTCCACAATTAATGAGCGTTTGTTAAAAACTCTATATCCCTTGCACTTGGCAGCATAGCCAAGAAAAATACCATCGTCAGCTTTGGCATCAAATTTACCTAAGTTGTCTTTGGTGTTAAGGATAAAGCATCTACAACCAAAAACTCTAAAATAAGAAACATTTGGGGTTCTCCCAAACCAAAGCTCATAGGGTATTTTCTTCGTAATAGGACGAACAAGCACCCTATTTAAAATGTGGCATGCTGTACTGACAGCTTCAGCCCAAAAGTATTTTGAAAGTAAAAATTTGTTCAACATGACTCTAGCCATATCGCCAAGAGTCCTATTCTTCCGCTCCACAACACCATTTTGTTGAGGAGTTCTTGGACAAGAAAACTCATGATCAAAACCATTAAAATCACAAAACTTTTCAAAATCAGAATTTTTGAATTCGCCTCCATGATCACTTCGGATTCGAGTAATCATGTAGCCTTTTTCGTTTTGAACTTTCTTAACAAAAATCTTGAAAACTGAAATAGCATCACTTTTATTTGTAAGAAAAAAAACCCAAGTAAATCTAGAAAAGTCATCAACAATAACAAAGACATAGAGTTTTCCACCAAGACTGGCTACTCTACTAGGGCCAAATAAATCCATATGGAGAAGTTGCAAAGGTCTAGAAGTACTTACAGAGTTTATAGAATGAAATGAGGACTTAGTTGCCTTATTCAATTCACATTCGGCACATACCGTGTCCTTTTTGAATGTGATATCGGACAAGCCTCTAACTAGCTTCTTAGTCGATAGCCTGGATATAGTATCCATGTTGGCATGACCAAGACGCTGGTGCCATAATAATCTTTCATCCTTATGAGCATATAGGCATCTACCTGCACTGTTAGTATCTATAGACAAATAAAAAATATAAATATTATCCTCTCTTACCCCTTCAAAAGCAATGTCTCCCGTTGACCTATCATAAATAAGGTATTTCTTTTGTCCAAAGTTAATGTCATATCCATGGTCAGCAAGATGACTAATGCTGAGCAGGTTATGCTTTAACTCGGTCACTAGGCAGACATCCTTTATTACGGGTGAGGGAGGATGACCAATAATACCATTACCTATAATATAACCTTTTAGGTTGTTGCCGAAGGATACATATCCTTCTCTCTTCATCGATAGTGATGCGAAAAGATTTGCGTCTTCCGTCATATGCCGCGAGCATCCACTATCGAGAATCCACTTACTCTTAGTTGAGGAGGGAAGGTCCACCTACATCAAGAGTAGATGTGACCTTTGGTACCCAAGTTCTTGAGGGTCCTAAAAAGTTAGTTTTTGGAAACCATGCATATATCTTTCTATCTACTAATCTTCTAATTCTATATTGTGGTGAAATGTGTCCATGTAAACCACAATAAGTACATATAGCATTCCTATTTATGTTAGAAGCATGCATATGATGTCTATGAGTGAAGTGATGTGGAGAAGTATGATGATATGTAGAGTTAGCATGGTGATAATGACTATATATAGAGTGATGTGGAGTGGCATGGTGATATTGTCTATATGGAGTAGCATGGTGATGATGTCTATATGGAGTAGCATGGTGATGATGTCTATATGTAGAGTGATAGTGATGTTGTTTTTGTGAAACATAGTGATGATTGTATCTATATGTAGCATGATGATTATTTCTACGTACATGTGGTTTTTGTGCATTATGAAAGTGTGTGTACATGTAAGCATGATTATGAGCTGCAGGTGGATGACGTGGTTGACTAGTATGAGTAGTGTCATGCTTCGTGTGTGTCTCATGTGATTGGGTTTGAGGTTGAGCAACCTGTTTTCCCAATTTAGTGTCTAATTTCTTGGAGACAGCTTACAGTTCAGTAACCTTAACATTCAAACCATGTATCTTAGTAATAGAAATCTTGTGTCTACTCTTTTTTTTCTGCAAGCTCCGTGTTGAGTGCTGTGATTTCTTGTGTTTGTTGTTCAATGCGTGCTTCGGCATCATGTAAGCTTATTTTAAGCTTAGATGCCTCATCTGTTACATCCGTGGGTGAAGTGTCTCTAATATTATCAAGCAGTAAAGAAAGTCTTTGAATTTCGACTTCATGACTTTTGATCTTTTCCTTGGCATGTTTATATTTACCAATGACCTTTTTATGATCATCAAGTAAATCGGTAAAAGCATCGCCAAGTTCATCAAAAGTGAAGTCATCAAGAGTTTCGTTTGATACCTTGTCGGATGTTGCCATTAGGCACACATTTGCAGTATCTTGAGGAGAATCCTTTTCTTCCTCGGAGTCACTGGCTTCGCTTTCATGCCAAATACTCATGTTGGCATATTTCTTTAAGGAAGTCTTCTTGTAAGGTTTCTTTTAGCGGTTGCTCTTCTTTAAGAATGGATAGTCTTTTCGGACATGTCCCATGTTCTTGCAACCGTAGCAGGTTGGCTCTTCTTCGTCGTCTTCTTGTGGTTCCTTCTTTCTTCGGTTGAAGCGAAGGAATTTTTTGAAGTTACGGACAAGGAGAGCTTGATCATCACCTTCCGAGTTATCGTCATCAGTCTCATCGGGGTCAGCCTTCCGTCGGTGAGCTTTGAGTGCGATCTCCTTAGCCTTAGGAGCAGGCTCTTCGAAGTCCTTGAGGTCAAGCTCATGAGTCATCAGCTTTTCCATCAAGGGCTTCATGGACATGGTTGTGAGATCATTTCCTTCTATGATGGCTGTCACCTTAGGGTTCCAAATCTTTGGTAGCCCCCTAAGTAGCTTGCGAATCTTCTCATGATTTGAATATTGTTTGCCGAGCGAAGACAGGGGGTTGATGATGTCGAGGAATCTTGTGAACATTTGCATGATCGTCTCATTTGGCTTCATCTTGAAAGCCTCATATTCTTGAGTGAGACGGGTTATCTTTGATTCCTTGACTTGGGTGGTTCTTTCATGAGTCACTTCTAGAAGTCTCCATACTTCGTGAGAGGTGGTGCATGTAGAGACCCTGTTGAACTCATTCCTGTCTATAGCACAGAATAAAGCATTAATAGCTCTCGCGTCTAGACTTGCCTATTTCTTCTCCTCGTTAGAATATTTGTCATGTGATTTCTCAACGAGATCACCATTGACAACTATCCTGGCGGGCTTTTTGTAACCGTCAGTGACGATAGTCCACAGGTCAAAGTCTAGCGACTTGAGATAGAAGCTCATCCTTGTTTTCCAATATGTGTAGTTAGTTCCATCAAATAGGGGAGGCCTATGAGTGGACTGTCCTTCACCGTGATTGGAAATCAAGGATTGTGTGGTTGCCATGGATCAGCTCTAGGATGTTAGTCCTTGTAGAGAGAACAGAGCTCTGATACCAATTGAAGAACAGATGGCAACTCTAGAGGGGGGGGTGAATAGAGTTTATAGCGATAATAGCCAATTAAAAATTAAACTCTTTCACAAGTAAAACTAATCAGAGTAAATGCGGAAATAAATAAGGAGCAAGAAAGCATACGCAAACACGGCCGAATTTTAACCTGGTTTCTCTCGTGGAGGACTAGTCCAGGCCTGAGAACTCTAGCTCATGATTAAATCTACTATTTGTGAAATAGTAGTTATACCCCGTGCCTTTTCTTCAGAAGAGCACGTCCACTTCTTACAAAGATCGCAGTGGTGATGCTTGGAATTTTCCAAGCGACTTCTTGAACTCTTGTATAAACTCCTAACTGAAAAATACTGAGCACTTGAGGCTTAGGGAGCTTGTGGCTAGTAGATGAAGAAGGGTATGGCTTGTATTGAGCTTTAGAGAGAAGAGAAGAGAAGATTGGATGATTCAAAATGAGAGAATTCATGGCCTATTTATAGGATACTAGTAGGCAGAATTCGGCCAGAATTCTGGTAGGAATTTTCAAATATTTGGCCGTTGGACAACTAGCAACCAGCCAACCCTAAAAATTAGGGTGCTAATTTTTAGGGGACAGAGTTCGGCCCGAACTCTGTGTGGAGGCAGAATTCGGCCCGAACTCTGTCTCCAGAGCACAGAATAGGTCTTAAGGTCCAATGGACTTATTTGGATGTATGGAGCTTATGGATTTTGGGTAGATTATAGGTTAAGTCTCAAGAGCTCAGCACAACTTAGCTTACATCAGTCTAGACTCAATAAATTATAAAATACAGACTCAAAAAATAACTTGTATTGCAAAACTGAGCTGTCGTCTGACTTGAGCTGGATGTAGTCGTTGTGTGTCGTACTGATTTATTACAAGTATTATTTAGTCAATGTTATCAATATTTGGTTGACTGTGACTTTGTGTCAACAAATAGGACTGTGCCCGATAAACTGCGGGATGACGAAGTGATTATAATCAAGTCCAATGGCATGTAGAGTGGACATAGTGTAGTCTGCCGGAGGAGCGGTCATTGGGAAAAAAGTGTTGTTACTTCTCTTCGACAGAACGATAATTGGGATCTTGTACCTGTAAGCGAATACAAATACAGTATAAGTATTTATCAAACTTTTTACGTTAGTAAGAATGTGTAGGTATATTGTACCTGTTAGCGAATAAATATGCAGCAGAAGGAATATCCATGTAATGTTCCTCTCCAGTAGTCTGATCGGCGCACGAAATGCTTGTCAATAATTCTCCAACTGTATCTGGGCTTAGTAATTTGCTGTAGAAGGGAAGATGAGACTCCAACTCCTCGTACAACTCTGCTCTAACCTGCCTCCATCCGTCTTTAACGGAGTAGCCTAGATGTCTTGCAAGGGCGTGGTACCCACAATGTCCATCTTTAGGCACATCTTCAATAGACCAAATGTACTCCAGTATTGCAGGATTAAATATATGAATGTACATGTCAAATGTGACACCAACGCTTGTTTTCTGTTTCTTCCGTTGAATAGGAAGCTTGTCATTCCTCTTTGGACAAACGAACCTTTCCATGCTTCTTTTAATATGCTCAAATAATGATAGTTCTCTTCTAGTAGACTCGAGCTTCTTCTTCTGTGTTCTTGTAAGTCTTCTTGGTGGTCTACCCTTCGTGGCAACGACAACAGATGGCTCCTGTACATGACTGCTTGCCGGGTGGGCATGTTCTTGAATTTTACGTTCAATAGACTTCCTCTCAGGTTCTAGGGCAGCACACCATCTTGCATAAAGAAGTTTAACTTCTGGCAAGGAAAAAAATCGTCGTGATTTAACCATAGGCATAACTGACAATTGTCTCCAACGTTGATCAACGACCACTACTGGAATAGGTCTGCCTTGACGTCGATATTCGTTGATCTCATGAGCACAAGGAAGGCCGAGAGAATGTCGATGTGTGCAACCACATTCTTCGGTATCAACACCAACTAAATTTGCCCGAGCAATCTCTTCAAATATAAATCCCAAAGCATAGTGAGACAATACATGGATTAAATCAGACAAAAGCTTCTCTTTCCTATGTTCGTGCTTTACAATATTCAGGCTCATCTGAAATGAAGCCTTGATCTCGTTCACCGTCGAGTTGGTCATTAGATTAATCGACTGCCAAACTGACACAAAATTGCCGTGTAATGCCTGTGGTTCGTATCACGTATTCTTGGAATACGTGTATATATTTTATTGTATGATTTCCTGGCTTGGCATTTTCTTCCTGGCTTGGTCTATTCCTGGTTCGGATTGGTTGGTTCGGCTTGGCTTGGTTTTGATTGGGTTCATGATGAACCCAAAGTGAACCCCTACCTACCACCACCATTTTGTATTTATTAGCCCTCTTTATTCTCTCTCTTCATTTATCATCTTCTTCTTCCTCATTTACTTCCCTACCTACAGAGAGAGAAGAGAGAGGTCTAGGCAAGTGCAACTTGCTTCATGGAGGAACTCCAATTTTATTACTTCATTCTCTTCCTTACTACATTCTAAAGCACTTTAGTACTTGGCATTTTCACTTTCCATGGCTAGATTCTTGTAGATCTATGTTTATTTTATTTTAGGATTTCTTGGGTTTTGATCTACTTAATCTTGTTATTTCTATGTTTTGATGGTTCCATGTTGTAGAGGATTTTGTTCTACCCCATTTTGACCTATGGAAGTTCAGATTTGGGCTCCGGATGAAAGTTTTATGAAGCTTGGAAGGCATGGGTTCCTAGTGTTCTTCTTCTCGGAATTTTGGAGAAGAAGAACAGTTCCCTGGCGCATGGCTGTACTTGACCGCATGAGTATTCATGCGGCAAATCGCCATCAGCCATATGAGACCCTTGTACTTCTAAACCGCATGAAACTTAGTCCCAGCCGCATGAGGCTGAGTCTCATACTCAGCCGCATGGGCTCATTTTCCATCAGTCGCATGAGTCTACATGGACTTAGTCGCAGGGCTGGGAACGAACTCTTCTCGAGCCGCATATGCAACTGTTCCCCCCAGCCGTATAAGCCATCGCATTGACCCAGCCTCATGCGTCCTCACTTCTTCCGGGCCGCATGGATTTTGCTATGTGAGCCGCATGGACTTGAGTTCGCCATCAGCCGCATGAAGACCCCTTTCTAATTCGAGCCGCATATGCGCTCACCTCCCTGAACCGCATACACTCAAGCACTTGCCGGCCGCATAGGCCCTGATCCCCGAGCCGCATGAGAACCCTAGACCCTGGCCGCATGGACTTCTGAGTCCGGGCCGCATGATCCCGATTAATTCCAGCCGCATGCGCCTTTGCATTTCCAGCCGCTGGCACCCTTGTACTTTCAGCCGCATGCGCTCCCTCCCTTCCTGGCCGCATATGACTGAACCGCATGACTTTCTCATGGTCCTGTGTACTATTATTTATCATTATTTGCCCATGTTTCGTAACTCCTTTATTAGATATTTTACGCCCATTTTATATCCTTACGCCTTTTGTCATGAACTTGATTTTACTTATATGTTTGGAGTTGATAATGGAGCACGACCTGACAGTGACCCGTCGTGGTGCACTCATGACAAGAAAACCTGACCTGACCTGATAATGGCCCGTCGTGGCGTACTCCGGACTAGTACACTTGATATGATAAAACCTGACATAATTATCTCGAATAGCTGTTGCGACGGCTACCTGACATGACATGACCTGTATAATTACCTGGACACCGTGGGCGATTGTGCTTGTACAAATAATCCAGTCCTGTCTTGCATCATGTCTAGGAGGGGACTCCTGAGTACCACGGTCAGGAGTACCCATTGAAATGGACTAAGGCTAATAACTAGATTAATACATTAGCCATGAAGAGATCTCCCAACTACAGGCAATCCCGTTACCTGGGCGCGCCTGGGATCTGTAGTCTGCCGTCGAGTAGGGCACATTTCCAGCACACTGTCATGTGTTGCACCCTTCAAGCTACCTAAGGGTATATGCGTTTCCTGGACGATGTACCCACCTGAATTCAATCCTAATCTTTTGACCTGGGTAACCTGGATGGTCTACAGGGCTTGTGGCTGTGGAATAATCTCACTGCATCTTGCTAGTAATTAGGCCTGTGATAACCCTAGTTAGTTAAAGTATCAAGCCGTAATTCTTGTTTGGCCGTGAAATGATTGGATGGAGTTTAACCAGTCTAGTCTTATCCTGATCCTGCTCCAGATTGCTATATGACCAGAATGCTTGTATTTTACCGATAAATGGTGAGAATTCCAAGTTCTGTTCAGACGAAAGGTTACAATCCCGGTCCTTGTTTGGTTTACGGGTTGTAACCTGGTTATCTGAATAGTTTCATGGTTATCTCGTCGTATATCACCCTGATGTATTTTCTTTATTTCCAGTTTTTACCTTATTTATACTCTTGTGATGATTGCTGGTTTTAGTTCCTAAGTGAAGCTTCCTTTGTGGCACTTGCTCTTTCTGGGATCTGACCCAGCTGGTTTTGTATGGCCAGATTTCGGAGCAGCTCCAGAGGATCTACCGACTTTCCAGCCAGATGGTGGCCACTAGATGGAACCCTGGCAACGAGTGGATTTATTTTTGATCTCCCACTTATTGTAAAAATATTCTTTTGAGGCGTTTAGTCGACGAGCACCTATTTAGCTCGATTGCACTTACTTATTGTCTGCCTACGGGCTGTAACATGATTAACAGATCCTAGGGTTGATCATGTATGACTAAACTCTTGCTAGTCCTCACATTTTGTAACGACTAGCTTCATGATCAGCTGAATATGTAATATTTGGGACACCTTATTATTGTATATTTAATGATCATACATCTTGTAACATTTACTTACTTGCTTGTGATTGAGACACTAGGCTTGTTCATGACCATAGGAGACTGTTGGCTTGTAGTAAACCCTCATGTATCTAGACAGCCGTGACCGTATAGCGAGATGGAATCCATTTCAATATACGTAGCTGGCTATGTCTGCCCCCGCTCTCCAGTATTCTGGTTCTGGGGCGTGACATGGTTTAAGTGGTGGCCCATGCAGGTCTTGTAAATCAAGATATGTGAGGGTTTACCGAATAGATGTCTCAATCAGTATTCGTCCTTGATCTCTGCTCGTATCTTCTGAATCCCTGGATTCTTGTCCTGATCATGTGCTTGTATCGTTGATCTGTCCTGGTCCTTCCTTATTGTTCCCTATGTCGTCTTCTTCAGCGGCATTATTCCTGGACCTGCCGGCCAGCAAGGCGGAGCACCTCCTGCGGACCAGCAGCAACCCGGAGATCAAGTCCAGCACTCCGGAGTAGCCTCCAGAGTCGAGCCTATTGGAGAAGAGCCCCCAGTTCAGCCAGTTCAGCCTGCCGAACCTGATGATGGCACATTAGTAGGACTCGTCAGGACCTTGATAGCTTCTCAAGATCGTCGTGGAGATGTCTTGCAACAGGCAGCGACGGATGCTTTGACCAGAGGAGGTCATCAGGGTAACAACGCGGCCAACAGCTTCAAGCGCTTGAACCCTCCATTCTTCGACGGTAGTGAAGATGCTATTGCGGCAGATGCATGGCTTCAGGACACAGAGGTGGTTCTAGAAGCAGCCAGGACTCCAGAGAACGAGAAGGTGGCCGTTGTGCGCCTACAGTTGTTAGATCTTGCCCGCAGCTGGTGGGCAGCTCAGGCCGTTGGATTACCAGCACCTATTGCTTGGGCGGTGTTCAGAAAGAGATTCCAGACCAAGTATTTCGATGCCGTGGCTCGGTATGATCTACAGACGAGGTTTACCAATCTGAAGCAAGGAGGAAGGACGGTCGATGGATATGCGGCCGAGTTTTCCAGACTCAGTCGGTTTGCTTCCACCTTGGTGGCAACCGAGTATGATAGAGCCCAGCGATTTCAGCAGGGCCTTCACCTAGAGATCTTGTTGGCAGTTGAGCAGTTTGAGCATCAGACTTTTGATGCAGTCTTGAGAGCAGCCCGGAGGCATGAGTATACCTCCCAGAGGATTGTGGATAGGGCCGGAGGTCGAAAGAGATCTCACGGCCAGATGAATCAGTCTTCAGCACCAGCCCCGGCAGCCAGGGCTTTGACTATTGGAGCTCCGAGGCGGGCGGCCTCAGTAACGTCGGTTCAGCATTCCACTCCGACGTACCCTCAGCAGCAGAAGCAGAAGCAATCTTCCGCAGTGGGTTGTTCTTATTGTGGAAAGCCAGGCCATGTAGTGGCAGAGTGTCGCAGGGCACAGGGATTGTGTCTGGCCTGTGGAGCACCAGACCATAGGGTTGGATCCTGCCCGAATAGGGGTGGTTCATCATCGTCCAACCTTTCCAGCTCTTCGGTGAGAGGACCAGCACCGGTCCAGCAGCAGCAGGAGCAGCAGCAGTACCCATTGTCGAGGCCCTTGCCGCCTCAGTCCCAGATGTTCCAGCAACAGAACCCCCAACAGCATGCACAAGCCCAAGCCTTGAGTCAGAGCAGGCAGCGAAGATTTCAGCAGAGAGGACCAGCGCCCCAAGGGCATGGTTATGCTATGGTGATGACCGCAGAGGAAGGATTGGCACCAGGAGAGGTAGTGGCAGGTACTATTCTCGTCAACTCCTTTCCAGCTTCAGCTTTATTTGATTCTGGTGCATCGCATTCTTTTATGTCTGCATGATTCGCGACACGGGTAGGATTGGAGCCCGAGTCATTATCAGTAAGGCTCAATATACTTACTCGTAACGGACTTGTGGGAGTAGATAGAGTGTTTTCCTCGTATAGGATCGTAGTTAGCGGTAGAGAATTCCCCGCTAGATTGATAGAATTCCCGATGGCCGATTATGATGTGGTCTTTGGGATGGATTGGTTGAGGAACCAGTATGCTAGAATAGACTGCCACATTGGCAGGGTTGGTTTTAGCATTCCAGGTGAGCCAGAGTTTTCCTTTTCCCGTGGTGAAGTTGAGCCTTCTCCTCCGATATTGCGGATGGCAGTAGCAGCAGTGCAGTTGCCCAGGATAGTGGATGAGTTCCCAGATGTTTTCCCAGAAGAGCTTCCAGGTATGCCTCCAGAGCGGGAAATCGAGTTCACTATAGACTTGATTCCCGGGACAGCCCCAGTGTCAGAGAGAGTCTACAGGATGGCGCCGTCAGAGTTGGAGATATTGTACAAGATGATTGAAGAACTTCGAGCCAAGGGATTCATTCGTGATAGTGGATCGCCTTGGGGAGCCCCGATGCTTCTTGTGAAAAAGAAGGATGGTACGTCCAGGTTATGTATTGATTATCGTACCTTGAACTCCGTGACAATCAAGAACAGATATCCTCTTCCGAGGATAGATGACTTGTTTGATCAACTCAAGGGGGCTTCAGTATTCTCGAAGATTGATTTGCGCTCAGGTTATCATCAGATCAGAGTCAGAGAGCAGGACATTCTGAAGACAGCTTTTAGATCGAGATATGGGCATTGGGAGTTCCTTGTTATGCCTTTTGGAGCAACCAATGCGCCAGCCGTATTCATGGATCTCATGAATCGTATTTTCATGCCTTACTTGGATCAGTTTGTGATTGTGTTCTTGGATGACATCCTGGTCTACAGCAAGAGTGAGGCGGAGCATGAGCAGCATCTCCGTGTGGTTCTTCAGATCCTCAGAGAGCACCAGTTATATGCCAAGTTCGGTAAATGCGAGTTCTGGCTCGATCGCATTTCGTACTTGGGTCATATCATCACTCGAGGAGGAGTAGAAGTGGATCCCCAAAAGATTGTGGCTATTGAGTCATGGCCAGTGCCCAGCACAGTTGCAGAGGTTCGTAGTTTTCTTGGATTGGCCGGCTACTACCGGCGATTTATTTCGGATTTTGCTCGGATATCAGCGCCATTGACGCAGTTGACCCGCAAGGATGCACAGTTTGCTTGGACGGCAGAGTGTCAGAGTTCTTTTGAGCAGTTGAAGCGAGGCCTGATAACAGCTCCTATTCTCACGCTTCCAGATGGAACCGGAGGATTCTCAGTATATTGTGATGCTTCAGGCAGAGGCTTAGGATGTGTTCTGATGCAGCATGGGAAGGTAATAGCTTATACATCATGACAACTTCGTGATCATGAGAGGAATTACCCAACCCATGACTTGGAGCTGGCAGCAGTAGTGTTTGCACTTAAGTTGTGGAGGCACTATTTGTATGGAGATAGGGTGGAGATTTTCACCGACCACAAGAGTCTGAAGTATGTTTTCACTCAGAAGGATCTTAACATGCGTCAGAGGAGATGGCTGGAGCTTCTTGTGGATTATGATGTCAACTTGCAGTATCATCCTGGGAAGGCTAATGTTGTTGCAGATGCTTTGAGCAGGAGAGCCGGAGTTTATTTTCTAACAGCGCAACCAGAGCTATTAGCAGATCTTCAGAAGATGGGTATAGAAGTTGTTCTTCTTTCCAGTGTAGCATTGATGGCCAGCATGCAAGTTCAGTCCACTATAGTTGAGAGGATCCGGATGGCGCAGTCAGCAGATTCCAAGCTTCAGCGACTCAGAGCAGAGTGTGAGGCAGGACGAAGACCAGAGTTATGCATTCATGAGGATGGTACACTTCGACATGGTAAGCGTCTTTGTGTACCCAGCGGAGATATCAGGCAGGAGATCATGTCAGAGGCGCACAGTTCTCAGTATTCCATCCATCCTGGCAGTACGAAAATGTACCGAGATATCCGTCAGCACTTCTGGTGGAATGGCATGAAGCGGAAGATAGCTCGGTTTGTCTCTCGGTGTTTGGTTTGCCAACAAGTCAAGGCTGAACATCAGAGACCGGCTGGACTTCTTCAGCCCTTGCCGATTCCAGAATGGAAGTGGGAGCATGTGACCATAGATTTTGTGACTGGACTACCTAGATCCCTAGCTGGTAGAGATGCTATCTGGGTTATAGTTGATCGGCTCACGAAAGTGGCTCACTTTCTTCCATTCAGAGTTGGTCAGTCGACGGCTCAGCTAGCATAGATGTATCTTAGGCAGATCGTCAGATTGCATGGAGTGCCAATCAGTATCACCTCGGACCGAGATTCCAGATTTACGTCGCACTTTTGGCGTAGCTTGCAAGAGAGTTTGGGGACTCGCCTCCAGTTCAGTTCAGCTTATCACCCGCAGACAGATGGCCAGTCGGAGCGCACGATCCAGACTCTTGAAGATATGTTAAGATCATGCACACTTGACTTCGGTGGTTCATGGGAAGATCACTTGCACCTGGTAGAATTCTCGTACAATAACAGTTTCCAGGCCAGTATCCAGATGGCACCGTTCGAGTCACTGTATGGTAGAAAGTACAGATCCCCGCTAGCCTGGGATGATGTTGGAGAGAGACAAATGCTTGGTCCAGAAATGATCGCTCAGACAGTTGAGGTGGTCAGGTGAGTCCGAGATCATCTTAGAGTTGCCCAAGATCGCCAGCGCCATTGGGCCGATTCTCATCGGCGTCCTCTCGAGTTTTCGGTCGGCAATCATGTATTCCTGAGGATTTCGCCTAACCGTGATGTCATTCGTTTCGGCATTCGGAGAAAGCTTAGTCCTAGGTATATAGGACCGTTCGACATTCTGGAGCGAGTAGGAGATGTATCCTATCGTCTCGCTCTTCCGCCGTCGCTAAGCGAGGTGCATGACGTGTTCCATGTATCCCAATTACGACGGTATATCCCGGACCCGAGCCACATCCTGGATCATTCAGAATTGGTTGTTGGTACCAACCTTTCGTATGAGGAGAGGCCCGTGTCTATATTGGACCGAAGAGAGAAGATCCTCAAGAACAAGACTATCAAGTTAGTCCGAGTTGCTTGGGGTCATCACTCTTTGGGTGAGTCAACGTGGGAGCGTGAGGATGATATCCGATCACGATATCCGGACCTGTTTGACTCGTGAGGTATAATGTCTTTCTTATGCCTCATGCCTTCGATTTCTTGCTTGCATGATTGATTGATTGCCTAGTATAGCTCGCTTGTTATTAGTATAGCTTGTCATTGCCCCTCTAGCCTCTTGATTAAATTTCGAGGACGAAATTCTTTTAAGGTGGGTAGAGTTGTAATGCCTGTGGTTCGTATCATGTATTCTTGGAATACGTGTACATATTTTATTGCATGATTTCCTGGCTTGGCATTTCCTTCCTGGCTTGGTCTATTCCTGGTTCGGGTTGGTTGGTTCGGCTTGGCTTGGTTTTGATTGGGTTCATGATGAACCCAAAGTGAACCCCTACCTACCACCACCATTTTGTATTTATTAGCCCTCTTTATTCTCTCTCTTCATTTATCATCTTCTTCTTCCTCATTTACTTCCCTACCTACCAGAGAGAGAAGAGAGAGGTCTAGGCAAGTGCAACTTGCTTCATGGAGGAACTCCAATTTTATTACTTCATTCTCTTCCTTACTACATTCTAAAGCACTTTAGTACTTGGCATTTTCACTTTCCATGGCTAGATTCTTGTAGATCTATGTTTATTTTATTTTCGGATTTCTTGGGTTTTGATCTACTTAATCTTGTTATTTCTATGTTTTGATGGTTCCATGTTGTAGAGGATTTTGTTCTACCCCATTTTGACCTATGGAAGTTCGGATTTGGGCTCCGGATGAAAGTTTTATGAAGCTTGGAAGGCATGGGTTCCTAGTGTTCTTCTCCTCGAAATTTTGGAGAAGAAGAACAGTTCCCTGGCGCATGGCTGTACTTGACCGCATGAGTATTCATGCGGCAAATCGCCATCAGCCACATGAGACCCTTGTACTTCTAAACCGCATGAAACTTAGTCCCAGCCGCATGAGGCTGAGTCTCATACTCAGCCGCATGGGCTCATTTTCCATCAGTCGTATGAGTCTACATGGACTTAGTCGCAGGGCTGGGAACGAACTCTTCTCGAGCCGCATATGCAACTGTTCCCCCCCAGCCGCATAAGCCATCGCATTGACCCAGCCTCATGCGTCCTCACTTCTTCCGGGCCGCATGGGTTTTGCTATGTGAGCCGCATGGACTTGAGTTCGCCATCAGCCGCATGAAGACCCCTTTCTAATTCGAGCCGCATATGCGCTCACCTCCCTGAACCGCATAAACTCAAGCACTTGCCGGCCGCATAGGCCCTGATCCCCGAGCCGCATGAGAACCCTAGACCCTGGCCGCATGGACTTCTGAGTCCGGGCCGCATGATCCCGATTAATTCCAGCCGCATGCGCCTTTGCATTTCCAGCCGCTGGCACCCTTGTACTTCTAGCCGCATGCGCCCCCTCCCTTCCTGGCCGCATATGACTGAACCGCATGACTTTCTCATGGTCCTGTGTACTATTATTTATCATTATTTGCCCATGTTTCGTAACTCCTTTATTAGATATTTTACGCCCATTTTATATCCTTACGCCTTTTGTCATGAACTTGATTTTACTTATATGTTTGGAGTTGATAATGGAGCACGACCTGACAGTGACCCGTCGTGGTGCACTCATGACAAGAAAACCTGACCTGACCTGATAATGGCCCATCGTGGCGCACTCCGGACTAGTATTCTTGATATGATAAAACCTGACATAATTATCTCGAATAGCTGTTGCGACGGCTACCTGACATGACATGACCTGTATAATTACCTGGACACCGTGGGCGATTGTGCTTGTACAAATAATCCAGTCCTGTCTTGTATCATGTCTAGGAGGGGACTCCTGAGTACCACGGTCAGGAGTACCCATTGAAATGGACTAAGGCTAATAACTAGATTAATACATTAGTCATGAAGAGATCTCCCAGCTACAGGCAATCCCGTTACCTGGGCGCGCCTGGGATCTGTAGCCTGCCGTCGAGTAGGGCACATTTCCAGCACACTGTCATGTGTTGCACCCTTCAAGCTACCTAAGGGTACATGCGTTTCCTGGACGATGTACCCACCTGAATTCAACCCTAATCTTTTGACCTGGGTAACCTGGATGGTCTGCAGGACTTGTGGCTGTGGAATAATCTCACTGCATCTTGCTAGTAATTAGGCCTGTGATAACCCTAGTTAGTTAAAGTATCAAGCCGTAATTCTTGCTTGGCCGTGAAATGATTGGATGGAGTTTAACCAGTCTAGTCTTATCCTGATCCTGTTCCAGATTGCTATATGACCAGAATGCTTGTATTTTACCGATAAATGGTGAGAATTCCAAGTTCTGTTCAGACGAAAGGTTACAACCCCGGTCCTTATTTGGTTTACGGGTTGTAACCTGGTTATCTGAATAGTTCCATGGTTATCTCGTCGTATATCACCCTGATGTATTTTCTTTATTTCCAGTTTTTACCTTATTTATACTCTTGTGATGATTGCTGGTTTTAGTTCCTAAGTGAAGCTTCCTTTGTGGCACTTGCTCTTTCTGGGATCTGACCCAGCTGGTTTTGTATGGCCAGATTTTGGAGCAGCTCCAGAGGATCTACTGACTTTCCAGCCAGATGGTGGCCACTAGACGGAACCCTGGCAACGAGTGGGTTTATTTTTGATCTCCCACTTATTGTAAAAATATTCTTTTGAGGTGTTTAGCCGACGAGCACTTGTTTAGCTCGATTGCACTTACTTATTGTCTGCCTACGGACTGTAACATGATTAACAGATCCTAGGGTTGATCATGTATGACTAAACTCTTGCTAGTCCTCATATTTTGTAACGACTAGCTTCATGATCAGCTGAATATGTAATATTTGGGACGCCTTATTATTGTATATTTAATGATCATACATCTTGTAACATTTACTTACTTGCTTGTGATTGAGACACTAGGCTTGTTCATGACCATAGGAGACTGTTGGCTTGTAGTAAACCCTCATGTATCTAGACAGCCGTGACCGTATAGCGAGATGGAATCCATTTCAATATACGTAGCTGGCTATGTCTGCCCCCGCTCTCTAGTATTCTGGTTCTGGGGCGTGACACGCCGACCGATGAACGTATATATTTCTTCAGTTTTGAGTGTGAACCTTCGGCACGGTTTGTAGTGGTCGTGCCGTAATGCTTCACCTTATTCGTCCATGCTAAGACGAAATCTTCTTTAAATGGATCAACACATGTGTCTTTGATATAAGATATAGATGGCTTGTTGCTACTTTCCCACTTCTCTTTGAACTCCAACCACGCTTTGTCAAAAGCGTCTATAGTACTTGCTCGCCAAACAAGGCCCCAATCGTCGTAGAATTCTGTGAAGCGGTCAATATCAAGTTTGCCGTCTACTTTTTCAAACCGGCTCTTGTATTGTGCTTGAATATTTCGATTAATATGCCATGTACATAGTAGTCTACGAGCATGAGGAAATACGATATCTATAGCATTCATCAATGCATATTCTCGATCGGTGACAAAAACAGACGGCTTTTTGTGTCCAGTGTAAAGTGTCTTCAATTTGTTCAATGCCCATGTATAGTCATCTACTGTTTCATTCTTCAAGAAACAAAATACAACTGAAAATGATTTACCCGTTGACGTGAAGCTGACAATGTGGAAGAGTGGCATCTTGAATTTGTTAGTCTTGTACGTGCAATCAGCCACCAAGACATCGGCAAAGGACCGTGCCAAATGCGTACACTCCGGATGCGTCCAAAACATAGAGGTAATTTCATTGGACGGCGGATGTCTTCTATGGTACTCCAAATAGTGATTGTCGGCAAGTAACTTCAAAACTTGTTGCATCGCATTCTTCCTCTTAGGGTATTTGTCCTCGATCTCGAGAGTGCATTGTAGATTGTCCTCATTGTTGACTTGTTCTGTTCATTCTTCTGGCGCACCGCAGAATAAATTTGCTTCGGGCCAACTCCGGAGCAGGACAATTCTTCAACTAACTTCTTCTCCTGTTCGTTCAACT
Source organism: Iris pallida (assembly GCA_029216955.1). Taxonomy (NCBI): domain Eukaryota; kingdom Viridiplantae; phylum Streptophyta; class Magnoliopsida; order Asparagales; family Iridaceae; genus Iris; species Iris pallida. The sequence goes on from JANAVB010001997.1 coordinate 5,794,336, forward strand.
TTCCGGCATAGGGATGACCGGTAAGTGTCTCCGCCACCATATGATTGTGCATCTCATTTCTGACATCAACTGTCCACTTTCCATCATTTTTTGAGACAAGCACAATCTTGAAAGGACAACCGCACTTTCTGGACCCTACCGCCTTCTCCAGGACTTTTTTCCGGACACATTCTTCTTTCCTTCGATGAAGCCTAAATGTTCCACCTCTTTCGCATCCAAGATCAGCAGTTTTACGACACGACGGACCTCGTAATGACCTTGAAATGACAAGGACTGTGTTTACTTGCCTTCCAACTTGTCTGCACCATTCTAATGCTTCTTCATAAGATTCAAATGCGACATCCGTTGAGAATATATTACTCAAGTCAATGGAAATAGGAGGTGGTAGGCCCTACATTTAATTTCAAAAAAAAATTGCCAATCACAATTACAACCAAAATTACAATATCAACAACTTCAAAACTGTCAAGAAAAATTGCCCTTCCTTCAGGACTGTACAACAGGACTGCCAGACATTCTGGCAGTCCATCGTGTTTTATAGACTGTCAGAAAGTCTGACAGTCCTGTTTTACACTAGTTCTACACATAGACTGTCAATTTTTGTGGCAGTCCTTCGTGTTTTATAGACTGCTAGAAAGTCTGGCAGTCCAATTTAACACTAGTTCTACACATAGACTGCTGAGTTATGTGGCAGTCCTACGTGTTTTATGGACTGCCGGAATGTCTGGCAGTCCAACTGTACAGTATTCCTACATATAGACTGCCGCATAATCTGGCAGTCCTCGTTACTTCTTGGACTGCCATGTTTTGCGGCAGTCCTATTTTACACTAGTTGTACAAATAGACTGCCGCGTAATATGGCAGTCCTTCGTGTTCTATGGACTGCCAGAAAGTCTGGCAGTCCTGTTGTACAGTCGAAAGCGTAGCAGTCGGTCGAAAATTTACCGACAGTTCTTCGGGTGTTTTGTCGTGTTGTTCGGAAGATCCGGGTTCCTCGATTGATAGACGTGATGATCCACTTTCTTCCATAATTTCTACATTGGGACAAAATATAAGATTGCTTCAAAAAAAAAAACCTCAAAAATTTTGTCGTTTAGCGGACGTCATCGTACAGAATATTCTAAGAATCTTCCTTGGAGAATCTTCTAGGGTTTGGAGAAATGTGGGGTTGAAAAAAGTGTGGGACCAGACCTAGGGTTTGGAGAAGAAAGAGGGAGAGAGAATGGAGGGTGAGGAAGAAAAGAAAAAAATTTAAAAGTTAACTTTTATACCTACCACTTGGTTAGCCCTGAGTAATTTTTTCAGTGGCAAACTTGTAAATAATGAAAAACAGTCACTTGGACAGCCCTGATCAAAAAAGGCTATGCCCTTATAATTAGCCTAAAAAATGGATGGCAAACTTGTAATTTTTTTAAACATTTTTGGACTAGCCCCAAGTAAAAAGTGTGGTGTCCGTAGGAAAACCCTATGTATATGGGAAAGCGGATCAAAAGATTCGCTTCCGGAGTCCCGCAGGAGTTCCCTTGCTTTCGTGTACAGTTGGAGCAAACGGTAGGGGTGCAACTTGGGCGGGCTAAATCCGAACCCGATCGGGTAAACCCGTTAATGGGTTGGATCAGGGTTGAAGATATTCGGATCAGGGCTCGGATATGGGTTAAAATATTTGAACCCGATAAAAAATTGGGTTGGGCTCGGGTTCATGTATCGGGTTACCCGAAGAACCCGAAATCCGACTTATATATATATATATATATATATATATATATATATTGTTTCATATTTTTTAAAAGTTTAAATCCTAAATTTCTCTACTCAAACTCTTCAACATCTTATCATAAATCTTAATTTAGTTTGTAATTTTCAATGATCAAGACTTTATTGTTATTTGATTATGTGTTTAATATTATTTTTGTTTAAAATTATTCTAAATATTATATTAGAGTCCGATAAACTCGATGGACCCGACCAAACCCGAGTTCAACCCGAGCCAAACCCGATCCTCCGAACTTGGTCTTGGGCTTCGTATGTTTAACCCGAGGTCGGGCCGGGCTTGGGCTCGGACTAGACTTATGATTCATCGGGGTGGGCTCGGGTTGACCTCAAGCCCGACCCAACCCGTCCGAGTTGCACCCCTAGCAACCGGACCGTGTGGCGCGCGCGTCCGCTCGGACGGACGAGCGGGACGGAGCTCCTGCGGGGCTGCCGATCCGCTCCCGCTCTTCTTCTTCTTCTTCAACTATCACCCGGATCTTTGTTTTTAATGTCATGCCATTATAACTTGGACATGACATGTACTGTTAGTAGCTGCACTTCGTGGCCCCAAAATAGTTATTGACTCTGTTTGAAAATGGCAATTCTTATTGAACTCTTTTTCCTCGACACGCGCGGCATTGGTACTAACAAATAACAATCTCTATCCATACAGCAAACGCTGGTCAACTCCGAAATTTTTTTAGGGATTTTTTGACTTTCATCCCACTTGTTAATATGAATTTGTACTTACATCCCATTTTTTAAATTTTTTAGACTTACATTCCAATTTTTGTCACGAAAAGTACTTATTTTGTCACGAAAAATATTTATTTTGTCACGAAAAGTATTTTCGTGACGAAAAGTGGGACGTAAGTCAAATAAAATTAAAAATGGGATGTAAGTACAAATTCATATTAGTAAGTGGGAATTCTTCGTGTGTTTGTCTAGGTATATTTGATATGTTGGACCAATCTCCCTATAAAGCTTCTTTCATGACTACCTTCCAAGTTCTGGTTTAGACAGTGGCGGTCCTGAGTTGGACCTTTGGCAAAATTTTAAAATAAAGTCCATATATAATATAAAAAAAATTAAACTAAAAGTAAAATTTTGAAAACATTACAAGCAAGAATTGAACCTAGGATCCCTGGTAGCAATCACCCAAATAAAACGTGTATTATACGAGAATTTTTCTGTATCTTACATAAACGTATAATACTTATGTACGTTTGAAAATTTCGGACTTGTACGCGAATTTTAAGCCTGTGGTGTTTTAAACATGTACCGTACGATTTTTTAAAACATTCGGCCAAAAAAACTTGACTGAGGAACCCAACAGTTTTTACTTTCTTGACTCTTGCTGCTATTAAATATTAAGACTGTCACAATTATCAAAAGAAAAGAAGAAATAATCTCAGCTGTAACAAAAAAAAAGAAACCTAAGAATCTTTGCACATGTTGCTTGCAACAATCAAAGAAAAATCTTTCGATTTTTCATTCTACTTTCACTTTCTTTTCTTTATATAATGTTCCCCAACCTCATCTTATTCTCACACTGAACCCTTATTTATGAAGGAATAGAGGTGGATGGACCATATATATGCCGAATTTTTAGTGCCGAATTTGCGTACTAAACATGAATTAAATCTAATCTAAATGTTTTTCGTTAGACAAATTTTTGACCGAATTTTTTTACCCTATTTTACTTATATTGTGCCGATTTATACTCGTACTTTTGTTGTCCCGAATTTTTTCCGTTTGCCGAATTGCTAACAAGGCCTAGGACCTCTAGTATGCAAGTTTAACATACCAACACTACACCACAATTGTTTTGTGATAAAGAATGGTCATGTTACATATTAGTTCTATTTTTGATACAAGATTATATATATATATATATATATATATATATATATATATATATATATATATATATATATATATTTTTTTTTTTATATATATATATATATATATATATATATATATAGAGAGAGAGAGAGAGAGAGATAGAGAGAGAGAGGTGACACCCTATGGGGTGTATATATATATATATATATATATATATATATATATATATATATAGGGTGTCACCTCTCTCTCTCTATCTCTCTCTCTCTCTCTCTCTATATATATATATATATATATATATATATATATATATATATATATATATATATATATATATATATATATATATATATATATATATATATATATATATATATAAGGAAGGTAGGGTGCCACCTCACGGGGGGTGTCTATTTGTCACTATCCCATGCTATCATCATGCACATGGGTGCATGTTGATAGCATGGGAATGTGACAAGTAGACACCCCCCTTAGGGTGTCACCTCACTTCCCCCTCTCTCTCTCTCTCTCTCTCTCTCTCTCTCTATATATATATATATATATATATATATATATATATATATATATAATTTTTTGCCCCCAAATTCTATGGAGCCCTGGGCCAGGGCCGACACTGAGTTTAGATTATTATCGACAAAGAAGGGCATAACAATAAATTTGAGTTGAAATAGCCTAGGATGTGGACTGGATGTGGGGTGTATGATAACTCATATAGATTAAAATACAAAATTGGGTGGGCTGGAGCCAACCTCAATTCCAAGCTGATTCCGCAAGTGCAGTAGCTACGATAAGATTTTGAAACATCCGAACATCTGACAACAAAATATGGTCAGTTGAACAATCTTATAGTTATAAATGCTAGTTCAATATTGCTTTTGCATTGAAAACAAAAGCAAAAGCGCTTATGAAAGTTGCCTTCTGTCCGCTTATGTTGTCCTAAAAATGAGTTAGATGTTTGATTCCGCATTGAGTTTGGCATTAAATAGAATTTCGGATGAAACACAACTACAATCCAAACTTACCCTCACCCTTATAAAGAACCCATATCATTCGGACAACATTAATTAGATTTTCGCATCAGACCGCCTCCATCTTCTAGAGATGTTTGACTTGAGTTCTACATGCCCACGAGTCAACATGATTATCTTCAAGCAACAAAAGTGCTTAACTTATGAGAAAAGTACGAAACAACGTGAGATACAACCACCATCCCACATAAAAATATAACGTACCGCAAAAACTATGCAAGAGCCAAACTTGAAAAGCCAAACTTGAAAACACCGTACATGCGGTAATTTTGTCATATGGAAAAATTCAAGTTCTATACTCACACTAATAAAGATTGATTACAATTATGTTAAATCATTTATTTCAAGATTCAGTCCTCACAAATCTCAAGTATATAAGAACATAAATATACAATGAGATTGCTGACCACACCATGATGACAATCTCCTTGAATAAAATAGACGGTTCTCCCAAATAAATCTTTCTTCCTCAACTATCTTGAAGTGCAAGCCTACGAGCAAAACATATTACCTCATAGATTTGGTAAACTGTCTTCTTGAATCTCCTTAATGAGCACACCCTAAAGCAAGGGCGGAGCCAGAAATTTTTTTAGGGAGGGCTAAGCAATCAATAAAAAAAAAACAAAAACAAAAAGCAACTTTCATATGATTCGAACCAGAAACCAACGCTATCAAAACCAATTAACTCAACCACCTGAGCTACAGCTTTCCTGTGGTATATATTGCTAGCTACTTCTAATTATTTAAGCCCGGGCTACAGCCCGGGATAGCCCACCTTACGCTCCGCCCCTGCCCTAAAGAGTAGCCCCTTAGCCCTGAAATAGGTCTATATAAGAAATTCTAGATTAAGCCCTAAGCTAGCCAACACCAATCCTAATCTTTCAAATCCGATCCAACGGCCAAAACGCTAGTGCATGAAAACATATTTGGATGATATATTGTTAGTATACTGCCGTTACAAATATATCTCCAGTGTACTTCATGCACACCAATTTAGGTTCAGGAAGACAAATTAACAAAACTAGTACTCCCAACACGGACCACCTTCTAGAGACGTTTAACTCAATCGATCGTGATCTGTCATTTTTTTCGCAACTTTCATCAATGCTTCACGACATCCCAAACTATCCCCACACGTATAATCGAGACAGGAATTCCAACATGAACCACTTTCTATAGACGTTTAACTTAAGTTCTAAGCCAACACGATTTGTCTTCAAACAACAAGAGTGCTTAACCTATCTTCTTTAGATCCGATAATCTCATCATAATTTCACTCCTTAACCATCCAGAAGTCGAGGGGTATGACATTAGCCTTGCTCTATTGACTTAAAAAAAAAATCCTTCGATATGTTTTCTAACATCCTCTTTATATATCGCTGACAAAATTATGAAAATACAAGACAAAATTCAACATATTTAAAGGTGGATCTGAAGCGACTTTTAGAGCCTGTTTTGTATGGTAGCTTATTGAAAGTGTGGAAGTGATAATTTTGAATATGTTACAAACTTTCAACATGTGTCATTTTTTAAAATATACTAGGATATATGATTTTTTTTTGTCCTTCCGAAGTAAGGAGTTTCATATCAATTTTGTTTGAATTGCAATATAAAAGTGGAAGTGAAATTTAAAATTCTAAAATTCAATTGTTTGGATGTAACTAATTTAAAAATAATATAATCACCTATTCAAATGATATTTGATGGTATGTTACCACTTAAAATTCTAACGTCGCGCCCATTTCTCTCCCAACTTTTAGTCCAAGTGATGGTCCTGCTGAGCCAATTCTTTCCAGTACACTCGATGGGTGGGTAGATCACATGTCATGTTAAATACGCGATGACATTTCCGTTATGGTATTTTTAAATTGGAGGTCAAAGGCAGCTGTGTTTCTAAGCAAACGTCCTGTTTACATAAAATCAAGAAAATGACAGTAATTTAGTATTAATTTATTTATCCCAACAGTCTTTATCAAGCTTTTTTTCCCCCTCTAATTATGTGTTTTACTTATCATCTAATTCTCGGTATATGATACTATTGGATTGTATTTCGGTGGAAAGGTAGTAACAATGGATATGATAATTTAGTTGCAAATTGAGTAGAGTAGTTCACATAGGTTCAAAAGTGGGATTATGAAGTATAAATAATTCAAATTGGTTCAAGTCTTACATAAAATTTTTTTAAAAGATATATGAGTTCAATCTAATATCATATCTCATGTGCCAACTCCAGTTCAGATCACACCACATTTTCAATAAGTGGTATCAGAGTCCGAGGTTACGTACATGATTAGTTAGGACAGCTCTAATTAGTTCGAGGGAGATTGTGCTAAACGATTCACAAGAAGGCGTTGGTTGTCTAGGTGTCAGACATTTGCATGAAGGCATACCAGACCTAATGTTGGAGACAACTATACCGATTAACTATCTCATGGGTCAACTCCGGTTCGGATCACACCATGTTTCCAATAAGTGGTATCAGAGTCCAAGGTTACGGAACTAGTTTTGACGAATCTAATTGGTTCGAGACAGATTATGTTAAACAATTTTCAGGAAGATCACGTTGGTCGTTTGGGTGTTGGACATTCGCACGAAGGCATATCAGATCTAATATTAGAGGAAACTATACAGATTGACTATCTCATGGACCAACTCCGGTTCGAGTCACACCGTGTTTCCAATAAATGGTATCAGAATCCAAGGTTACGGGACTAGTTTGGACGAATCTAATTAGTTCGAAACAGATTGTGTTAAACAATTCTCAGGAAGACCACGTTGGTCGTCTGGGTGTCGGACATTAGCATGAAGGCATATCAGATCTAATATTAGAGGCAACTATACGGATTGATTATATCCTGGGCCAACTCCGATTCAGGTCACACTACATTTCCAATAAGTGGTATCAGAGTCCAAGGTTACGATATTAGTTTGGACGAATCTAACGTAGTTCGAGACAGATTGTATTTAAAGTTTTGCAGGAAGATCACGTTGGTCGTCTGGGTGTTAGATATTCGCATGAAGATATATATATATATATATATATATATATATATATATATATATATATCAGACCTAATGTTGGAGGCGGCAACTATACAAATTGTTTATCTCATGGACCAACTCCGCTTCAAGTCACACCGCATTTCCAATAAGTGGTATCAGAGTCCAAGGTTACAAGATTAGACACCGCATTTCCAATAAGTGGTATCAGAGTCCAAGGTTACAAGATTAGTTTGGACGTATCTAATTGGTTCGAGACTGATTATGCTGAACGATTCACATGAAGGTGGATCACACCTAGCGGTCGTAATGTCAATGATACGAGTGTCAGCCATTCGCATGAAGGCAGATCATACCTTGGTGGTCTGGGTGTTAGACATTCGTATGAAAGCAAATCAGACTTAATGTTGGAGGCAACTATACAAACTGACTTCAAATGTGGGTCCGACACGGACAACTATACAGATTGACCTGAAAGGTGAGTCTGACCCGTCCAAAATGTTCCAAGAAAGCTTATCAGGCTTAATATTGGAGGCAACTATATAAATTGACATCAAATTAAGGTGGACATGACATGTCAAAGGTGGAGCAAGACGTGATGTGAGTAATGAATGTGTCAATTTAGTTCTGTGGTCGAAAGGATCGAGATGACATATGTTGGACCTTCCGGATCGGCCGGTGAAAATGATCAAAGACAGCCGGGGTGTTTGGTTATTCGGCTAAGGAAAATGGGATAAGATGAGATTGTTGGATTGCCAACTTCGATTCGGAATCAATCGTTTCCCAATAGATACCCTGCCCTCGATAGATCATTGTTTTCATTTTCGAAGAACTTGGATGAAATAATTGATCTTAAATAAGTGTGACAAGTACACATCTATGTTTTCTACCCCTTCTTCATTTTCTTTCGGTATTCTTACATGCTTATATAAGTGCATATGCATGTAAGTGAGCTCCAAACACTTTCTTCCCTAAGGGAACAATGGCTTCTCTCTCTGTAGGCCTACTCCACTCCTATCCCGAGCTCCTCTTAGCAGCTTCATGCTTCTTCCTCGTCTTCCTCTACTTCCAACTCACTAAGAAATGGACGTCACCCCCCACAAATTGGCCCTTCCTTGGCATGCTCCCCGCCGTTCTCGTCAACATAAGCAACGCACACGACTGGATTGCCTATTCCCTTAGAGAGAACGTCTGCACCTTCCACTTCCGGGGACCGTGGTTCCTCGGCATGGACCTGCTGATAACATGCGACCCCGCCAACGTGAACCACGTCTTCAACGCCAACTTCGCGAACTACCCCAAGGGCGACGAGTTCGCCGAGATATTCGAGATCCTCGGCGACGGCATCTTCAACGCCGACGATGAGCGGTGGAGGAGCCTGAGGAGGACCTCCCACGGCCTGATTGTTAGCTGCTGTTCGTTTGAGCAAAAGCTAAAGTTTCTAAACAATAGTCCCACATCGGAAAGTGGGATGCTCTCCACTATGCTTTTATCACCTATTCTCCTTTTGCTTCTTTAAAAGTTGTTTGTGGGAGCTCCATGGGCCACACGCGCGCGCCGCCGCCGCCGTCCGGCCCGGCTCGGTTCGGACGGGTGCGGGTACGTGCCCACATCTGCGGGCGCCGAATGCCGATTCGATTTCGGGTTCGGACCGAGACCCTAAAAGATTTTTTGCTCCTTTCTACAAATTCTGACCGTTACAAATTTTAAATTCCATAACGTTCACCATTCAAATTCCGTCCAGGTTCAATCGAATCGCCATTCGTAGCACTGTCAGATGTTCGGATTCAGTCTGCACATAGACCCGAGCTAACTCTTAGGGCAGTGCTACGTGCACGACTTTCCCGGAGGCCGGTAACAATTTTATTTTCTTTTATTTTGCAGATTTAAATCGAAGAAATATTGAAGAATATTCCAACACTGATGAGCCGCCCGCAGTTCCGGTCCTTCGTCGCCGAGTGCAGCTGGGACAAGGTGGAGAGCGGGCTGGTCCCTCTCCTGTCCCGGCTCGCCGAGCGGGGGGAGGTCATAGACCTGCAGGACGTGTTCCTCAGGCTGACCTTCGACATGACCTGCAACCTGGTCCTCGGGGTCGACCCCGGCAGCTTGTCGGCCGAGTTCCCCGACGTCCCTTTCGCTCGAGCGCTAGACGACATAATGGAGGCCCTGGTCTTCCGCCATGCCATGCCTCCCCTTTGCTGGAAGCTGATAGATTGCTTCGTGACTCAACACATGGCCAGGAGCAGGGAGGAGAAGGGGGGCCAAGGAAGCTTGCTAGCTTCTTACATCAACAACAACGACAACAAGAGCGACTACAAGTTCGTCAGGGACACGACGGTGAATCTCATGTTCGCGGGGAGGGACACCACCGCGGTGGCGCTCGCGTGCTCTGCAACTTCGACGCAGATGAAGGCGGTGGCGGCCGCCGTGCTCTGCAACTTCGACGTGGAAGGAGTGGGAGGCCATGTCGTTGAGCCTAAGCTTTCTGTGATACTTCAGATGAAGAACGGATGGAAAGTGAGGATCAAGATGAAGAAGAGAACTAGTGCATGCATGCTAAAGAAACGTCTCTAAAATTTTAGGGTTTTGATCTTTGTACTTGTATTCCTTCTGTATGAATAAGGCTTGTATTCCTTGCTTAATTATAAATAGAGAACTGCTACTTGGCACGCGCCTATGAACAGCCGGTGCATGTGCAGCCGGAAACGGCAGCGCAGTAGGGAGAGGAGCGCGGAGCGGTAGGGAGGGGACGACGTCGGCTATGCCGGAGAATGCTGCCGGAGCAGCAATATCCGACCTTAGATTTTGAGACCAGAGACAAAATTTAAAAATTGTAGCCTCAAAGTTTAAAGTGGTCACTCGTAGTCTTCAACTCCGGCCATTAGATAGTCTCAACAGGAATGGCTATAGCTATCAGTAAGAACACATTTTTTAATAAAGTATAAGTCAACCACAAATAATTCAATAATTATAGTATTGAAACAATTATATAACAATTACTATATATTTCGACAACAATTACTGAATATTTCAATAAACTATTTTCTGAAATATTACTGGATATTTCAACAATCATTTATAAAAATAAATTAATAAATTAGTTCACCTAATGAAAAATGATTGATTCCGATAGGTCTTTTAGGAACAAAACTTACTTGTAGTAGTTGACTCCAGCCACTAAATCAACTCGACATAAATAATAGGCATTAGGCAAGAACATAATTTTTTTTTTATAAATTATAAGTTACCCACAAATAAGACAATCAGCTACGATATATATATATATATATATATATATATATATATATATATATTTGAAAGAGGTAAATGTGACGAACGCTCCCACCGGGAATCGATCTCCTGACCACTCGGGCCGCATGCATCTCTCTTAACCACTAGGCTAGAGGTCATTTGCATATATATATATATATATATATATCAAAGTCTCAAGAGTTTAACCATTAGTTCTTTTAGAGGAAAAAAAAAATCTCGTAGCCACATGTCTATCTAAAAAAAATATAAAAATATTTTTTGTTCGGATTTTTTTTTTTAAAAGTCCCAAAATGATAGTGGACTTCCATGCACTATAAAAAAAATTATGTACCCTCTAAAATTTCGGACTTACATAAACTATAAAAAATTTTGGTGTCCTCTAAAATTTTGGGCCTAAGGCAAATGTCTCATAGGCCTCATATTATGTCCGGCCTTGTGAAGCAGTAGGGGGAGGAGGGCTAAGGCGTCGACACCGGCGGAGAGGAGGTGTGCCAAGCAGGAGCAAGGAGGCAGACGATGGAGTTCTCGAAAGTTGGTTGCCGGCGCCGGCAGCGCCGTTCCTGGCCATGTGTGTGCACCGATTGTGCACGTGCGCATGCCAAAATTTTTTTTCGTTATAAATAAGAATAAGGATAATATGTACTCACCATTAGAGCATCCACAGAGGTTTTAATGTTACATTTTGATTTTAGTTAAATTTTATAACATTTGAAGACTGTAGTGGGCACTTGTTCATAATGAAAAATTGCTAGATAGCTAAGAGGCACTCTAGATTTGGAACATTTTCTAACTCCTTACATTAATTTTTGGGCCCACCAAAATTAACCGTTCCTATCAAATAGGGAAGAGAAATAAAGAGGGAGGAAAAAACCTACCAAACAAGGATGGAAAATAAAAAGAGAAAAAGGGAGGGGACAAAGTTGGTTAGTTTGGAGTATTTGTTTGGATTGTACGTCAATATCAAGGAGACATTTTAAAAGTAGTAATTTACACAATTTTTAATAATTTGAAGTATATGTTTAGAGTATCTCCACTGTAGATGCTCTTATAAGTATATGTATCATTATAGTAAGAATTTTGAAGCTTAACCGTTAAACTTTTTTATCCAAAAATATTCTTATCAATTTTTACTAATTAAAATTATTTATTAAATTTAACATGGATAGTTACAAATAGAATTTTTTTAAGGAAAAATGTTGTTTGCTCCCCAATAGTAAAAATAATAATATAATTTACTCTTTTCAAGTAGGATAAGTTACAAGATTATTATTTGTTCTTCCCAAATAGCTAGTATGAAATATATACAACCCAGATACTTATATACTAGTATATATAAAAGTGAAAGTATCCAAGGACAAGACCTTAACAGTTAAAACAATGGAATTAGTAATTTCTAAGGTATTATTAATTTTCTACCTAATGTCTAAATTAACAAATTTATGATAATAATACTCTAAACCCTAATCTTGACCCACCACCATCTTCTTCCTTCTAAATCCTGATCTTACAATCATCTTGTACCTCGTCCCGCATCCTTAAATCCTAGTCCATTACGGAGCTATTAGTTGACTAAGATGATAAAATTATATTTATATATATATATATATATATATATATATATATATATATATATATATATATATAGCATTAATTTTACACCAACTCCCCCTATGTTTCATAAGTATCACAGAGACTAAATACACCAAAAGTTATTTACTTAATTTAATAAGTTAAATTGTATACAGTGTTAGTGGTCTTAAATTGTATACAGTGTTAGTGGTCAGATATATATATATATATATATATATATATATATATATATATATATATATATATATATATATATATATATATATATATATATGAAACATAGGAGGAATACTCATGAAACATAGGGGGAGGGGTTGGTGTATTTATTTCATAACTTTTTGTACGTTAACCCTACCAAACCACTAACACTTCGATATATGGTTGCATTCTAAGAAATTAAGTTATAATGTTAAATATTTAGTTTAACTTATTAATAAATAAATATTTTTTGAGTTAAATTTTCTTTTTAGGATGTTTTACGTTCAGTTCGGTAAACTAAAATTCTTATTCCGTCATTAATTGCAACCATCTCCACAATGAGCAAACCGCCAACGATGGCCCTCCACCTCCATTCACTAACTGACGGGGGCGGATTTGAACGCCAATTTACTTTATTTTTTTAGACAGAGTTCATAATAATATTCAAGTAATAAACAAATTTTAAGGTATAATTAATGTCATAAAAAACATGATATCAAATGAAGATAGGGCAAAATTAAGGTCAATTATCGAAGCGCAAATTAATAAGTCCTAAGAAATATATTTACTTACTCATTGTCTGAACCCAAAGTGACTCTACTAGAAGTGGTCCTCCATCCATCATTAAATCATGCTAGGGAGTATGAAAGTACAGTGCTTTTAAAAACGTTAGCTCAGAGCTTGGCAAACGTGCATGCATTTGGCTTCCAGTAATTTTCATGGCAATGGCTCACGTACTGACCTGCACAAATAATATGTAGCTAGGCTCGTTGGATATGTAAAGGACAATTTTTTGTTTGCCATTGGATACGTAAAACTTGTGTCAAAAATGGTGAGTGGCATCTAGTCCAACTATATATAGAATTCAGTGGACAATCTTTTTGGTCTGATGGGGATTGATCCTATCAGACTGGTGGGAAGAACATGTTTTCTTAATTGCCGGATCACATCGTTGTCATGATATTTACTTAAAACTATTATATATGTAGGTGAATTGTAAGTATTTTATTTTCGAGAAAAATAAATAATAGTTTTTTTTACTACTTAAAAATATTTTTTATTTTTTTTACCACTTGAAAAGAGCAAATAATAGTTTTGTTTTAAAAAATTTCTGGAAATTGCTGAGAATCCCAATTTCGGAGTTGGTTTGTATGAAAAATCCACCCGCAGGATGAGTTTTATGAAATGTCCAGAATTATATATTTTCACGTTAAATATTTCAAGATTCTCTTTAGAAGCTTTGTATTTACAAAATTGCCATCTTTATAATACCATAACTACCCTTTGCACAAACTCAGATTTGGATTGCGATTTTCGTCTTCTTCTTCACGTGAGATCTGAATTCCATTGCTCTCATCTTCAGCAGAGATCGCAAAGATCGTTCGTAGTTCACTGTGCTTTTTAGTCGAACTCCGATCATCGCTCATCATCATCATCATCATCATCATCATCGTGGAGAGATTTGAAGTTTTCCGACGATTAGGTCAATTGTGGGAGAAGATCTTCTTCTTCTTTTGCATAAGAGTTAGCATCGTTTTGAAAGAAGAACGAAAACTCTTGAATTTTTGTTCCTGACAAATTTTTTTCCACGAAAAAAAAATAAAAAAAAAAGGTTTTAGGTTTCTGTCGACTGTTCTCCATCATTCTCCTTGTTAAATTCACGGAGAATGACCATTCTCCGTGCTAAAACTATGAAGAATGGCCTTATCCATGTCGAAATGATGGAGAATGACCATTCTCCGTGTTAAACTCACGGAGAATGATCATTTTTCGTGCTAAAACCACGGAGAATGGCCTTATCCATGTCGAAATAATGGAGAATGGTCATTCTCCGTGTCAAAGTGACGGAGAATGGCCATTCTCCGTGTTAAAATGACGGAGAATAGTCATTCTCCGTGTTAAAATAACGGAGAATGGCTCCGTGATAAAATGACTGAGAATGGCCATTCTCCGTCATTTAACACGGAGAATGGCCATTCTCCGTGTTAAAATCACGGAGAATGACCATTCTCCGTGCTAAAACCACGGAGAATGGCCTTATCGGCTATGTCGAAATAATGGAGAATGACCATTCTCCATATCAAAATGACGGAGAATGACCTTCTCCGTGTTAAAACCACGGAGAATTGCCATTCTCCGTGTTAAAACTACGAAGAATGGCTCCGTGATAAAATGACTAAGAATGGCCATTCTCCGTCATTTAATACGGAGAATGGCCATTCTCCGTGTTAAAATGACGTAGAATGGCCATTCTCCTTGTTAAATTGACGGAGAATGGCCATTCTCCGCCATTTTAACACGGAGAATGGCTATTCTTGGTCAATTTAACACGGAGAATGACCATTCTCCGTGGTTTTAGCACGGAGAATGGCCATTCTCCTTGTTAAATTGACGAAGAATGGCCATTCTCCGTCATTCTAACACGGAGAATGGCTATTCTTTGCCAATTTAACAAGGAGAATGGCCATTTTTTGTGGTTTTAACATGAAGAATGACCATTCTCCGTGGTTTTAGCACGGAGAATGGCCATTCTCTGTGATATTACTGTTAGGGTTATATACTAAAAGCATCACTTTTGTAGTAACCTTATTTTCTTAAATTTTGAATGAGAATCATATGGACAAATATTTGCATATTGTATTTGTTGCAAGTGTTAATGTAAATATCTGATATTCTATATTGTAGATAATATGGTGTGTGGTGTCACACAGAAGATCATATTATCAGTTCCCTATGGAGTATATAAATAGTTTACAACCTAGATGGACTTGGACAATCTATTGGAAAGGTTGTAGTGTAATATGGTATTAGTCTATCTTGACTATAGGTTTACACTAGTATACTTTGTGTGTATTGAACAGGACCACTTGAGGTTGTTCTCTTTGTACTGACTACATAAGAGAACAAACACCTCTGTTATTATGGATGCTTGTGCTTTTAATCTGGATATAATAACAGACATGTATATGCAGTGTGTATTACTTTGACTCATGAAAGAGTGAGATTCATTATGGATCAACAACCTCTATGAATTGGGTAATAACATTGTATGTATGATGGGCTGTTGATTATAAATAAAATCCATGTCCCGATACATCGGGTTGATGATGTCCCCTTAAGGAGCTCATAAGGATTGTCATGTAAATCCTGCAGGTGAATTATATCTGACATGACAAATAAAGTTGAGCGATACTACTTAAGGATAAAAGATGTCGAATCAATATAGTTGTCAGTAACTTAATTTGATCGACGGACATACGATATCTTAACATGGGGAGCCAAACGAGCATATAATAAAAGGAGCCCACAAACATAATTTGAGATTAGGGAGGTAGTGCAACAATAGCTCATTAGTGGACCGAGCTATTGTTAATGGGCCTGGATTGTGTGTTCGGGCTGAACACGGAATATCCAAATCCGTTAGGAGGCCTAACCCTAATTTTTTCTCATGGTCCCTGCAGTAGCCTATATATATCCTCTATTCTCTGGCCGCCAGATTATTGATCAAAAATTTGAAGCTTTATCTAAATTCATGATTCACGTAAGGAGAGAAAGAGAGGGCTGCCAAGGAGAAAAAAAAGTTGGGAGATCGTCGTCCACACGACGTCCAACTCGAGGAAGGAATACGTGCAGAAGATCTTGGGGTCGTCCGCTCGAGATTGCCATGAATTACTTGTCTTCTTTCCGCCGTAGGTATAATTCGTGAACCCTAGTTTCCGCCTATGAAGGGTTAGAACACGTATTAAATCTGTTTAACTTTCTATCGATCAATACGCACACCAAAGTAAGAGTCCTGGGAATCCCCAGTTCGATCAATTACCATGGAGAATGATCATTCTCCTGCATTTTATGGTCAGTTGAAACTTTGAAGGGCCATAACTTTTGACTGGGAGGTCGAAACGAGGCCCGATTTGTCGCAAAAGGAGCGTATTTCCGAGGAGCCGGAGATTAACTCTTCGTTAGTCGGTCTTTCAAAATTTTAGAATCGTAAAAAAATAATGTTTGGACCTCCGTTTTAACAGTTTTACCGTTTGTCGACCTTTTCGAAATTTTTCGAAGGGTTTTTGAAGTAAGGTTTGAATATTTTTGAGGAGAAAACCTAGATTCGAAAGTGAGCAGCGTATGGAAGAACAGGAAGTATCGAAATATTTTTTTAAGAGTAGTTTCGTGGGTATTTTTAATAAATTAGAAGAAAGGGCAAAAAGGTCATTCGGAACCCCCTTTATATTTTTTTGCTAATTCTGGGCACGCGATGAAATGTTATTGTGCGATAGATTTTTCATAATTTTTTTCGTTTTTTGGACATTTCATAAATTTTCCCAAATTTTTTTCTGTACGTAATTATCTAACTACCCATGTTAAATTTAATGAACAATTTTAATTAGTAAGTAAGACATTTGGGGGGGGGGG
Source organism: Iris pallida (assembly GCA_029216955.1). Lineage (NCBI taxonomy): Eukaryota > Viridiplantae > Streptophyta > Magnoliopsida > Asparagales > Iridaceae > Iris > Iris pallida. The sequence goes on from JANAVB010001997.1 coordinate 5,811,453, forward strand.
GGACTTTCACGATGAACCTTCAACAATTTTCTTATTATATTGTAGTGTGCTAAGTGCGAAACCATCTTCAATTAGCCCACATGGCAGTTAGGGTAACTGCCACGTCTAAGAGTTTTTTTTGCCGAACAACAGTCTATCTAAAACTTTTTTGGCATAGCGTAAGTGTCACGACCAGCTACCCAAATTGTTGGACCGGGTCGAGCCATGTCCAGCCTACGGTTTTGTTATAGCGTAGTAAGCTGTACTAAGAAATAGACAATAAAGGATCTAAGTTGCTAACAGTTCTAATATCACATTTTAAGAGTTCATCACAACACAACATCTAATGACGAAAACAAATAAGTTTAGATTTTAGTTGTTACACTTCTAAAGTATAAAACTGGAAACAAAGTCCAATGACAAAGATAAGAGTCTAAATTGTTCAACATACTAAATCAAAGGAGATCTAAAGCAGGAATACTAAGCAAGGTTCCCTGCTGGGACTTTCTCGTGAGTAATGACTTGGTCATCTACAGCGGGTCCATAGTAAGAGTCACATAGCATTTCTTCCTCAGAAAGTATGCCTGCAATGTTTCCTGTCAGGAAGGGAGCAAGTACTGGTTCTACAAACTATACATCCTGAACATGGAATGAAAAGGGATGTGCTAAATAAGAAACATGTTATATCATAGTCTATCATATGGAAAAATACATTTGTCATGGTGACATATGTATATCTAGTGTTTGAAACTCTAGTAGGTACGTGATCGGTCAATGGATATAAAATGTACCGGTGTACAAATCTATATGTAATAAAATATACATACGTACAAGTATACAAGCATAGATGTACATACGTACAAATATACGAGATAAAGGCCTACGGCAAGGTTACATGAGATGCGACCGAGCTCGATACGTACATATAATCAGTCTGATCACGTACTCAACTAGCAGTTTCCCTATCCCCAAGTTATAAACATGTGAAAGATACTAAGAGCAGTTTAAAACATATGAAAGATACTAAGAGCAGTTAAAATATGTGAAAGATACTAAGAGCAGTTTAAAACATGTGAAAGATACTAAGAGCAGTTTAAAACATGTGAAGCATATGAAAGATACATAGAAACATGTGAGATATAATTTCAGTTATAAATAGCTATATTAATAGTGTTCATGCATAATTTATTATCATGTGCGATAAGTAAAGTTTGTAGTTTGTACTTGCCTCGAGCAAGGCAATGTGATGAGAATGCAGAGGAAGAAGCCTAGTGTCCTGTCACTGTAAAAAGGGGTATAACAATCTCAATTCCTATTCTATGTTCAAGACTCTAAACTGCTAACTCTAAAACTAGTAGTGTGCCATGACTTCTAACTAAGTTATGTCCTAGCATAGTAGAACAATTTGGGTGACACTAAACCTATAATCAACACTTAGAGTCCTTAGAATCCCAACACTATGATGGTGGGCAAAAACTACGACACTTAAATCGAGACAAGACGATCAACCGTAAGGTTAACAATCTTATCTTAGCGATCCACATGGTCATTTTATCGATTTCAGCGATGTGAGATCACTGGAATCGACTGATCTCAGTTTTGATGCACGAATTTCGAAATACGAACATAATAAGAATTAATTATAACTAATGGTAATACATAAAAAAATCTACATACGTCGTCGGATGATGAAACAAATATCACCAACGTGTTCAGAATGGTCAAATTAGCTTGAATGGCCTACCCATAAGTCCAATTTGGACACAGGAGCAAAATAGTAATTTTGGATCAAAATGATGTCCGTTGTTGGACCCACTTTTTACCGAAGAACGTGTCAGGATAAAAGTCCACTAAATCTAGCAAATTATATGTCCACGAGTCCAAAATGACGATACGAACCCAACGGTATATCAGGAATTGGATTCCGATGAGCCGATCTCAAAATGGCCCGTTGACCCGGACATTGGGATCCAGTTTGCACCGAAATGCCTGTCGGGGCCAAGTTGCTCCAAACTCAGCAAATTATATATGAATTCATGCCAGAACGAAGCCATGAGTCCACTGGTGGCATTGGAATTGGAATCCGGAGTCCTGGGTTCAAAATTAGAATTTTACAAGTTGAAAATTACGGTTTCGAGAGGCCAACTTTGGCGTCGATTTCAACCAACCAAACGAAGTCCTATGAAGCTGAAAATTATGTGGCATGAAGGTGGTTATACTTTCTGCGTATTGCAGTTGGTGGTTCGTCAACCGAAGCTTCGACGAGAGAGAAACGAATCCGCGAAGTTGGCTCCACAAAACTGTCCAAAAAATAGTGCAATTTAAACGGTCAACTTGGCGGCTGATTTTGATCTAACAAACGATCAAATTAACGGTTAAATTTTTTGGTGGAGGTATAGATATATCGAGATTGTAACGAAGGAAGGAGTTCGACGATCCAACGGTTGGATTGCCCAGAATACACGCACAAAGTTGCTGTCCCGAAGCTAAATTTCTGAATACACAATTCGCGTGCTACGACGGGATCCAGACTCCAAACTCGGAATCGATTACCAGCCACATGGGGTGGCCGCTAGGCTGCCTGGGGTGGTGCGAGCGTAATCGCTGATGACACGGAGAGGTCGCATGGTGGTGCGGCGACCGGAGACAAGCCGCTTGGGGTGGCCGTCGGCGAGCGCAACCGCGTCACACGAGTGAGAAAGATCACATAAGGTGTAGTCTCTGCACTAGGGGGACGCACGTGGAGGGGCAGAGGGACTGCGTCCCACACTGATATGCGTCAGAACAGACAAGAGTACTCGGCGCAGCAGAACACAAACAAAGAGTATAAGACATCAAGAAACTAGGCTTTTATTTCATATGAAAGTCTATTACATGTCTAAATTCTTTACAAAGGAGAATTATTTTACAACAGAGAAAGAAAATCCTAAAAGCTACAGCTAGGCGCATCACTTATCAGGCGCATCACTTCTCAGGCGCATCATTCAAGTGCTACATCCAGCGCATCATTCCAAAGGCGTATCCCTGTGTACAGTCGGAGCGAATCACTTCCTCGTCGGCATGCGGGCACTCTAGCAGGAGGAGTGGCACTTCTAGCCTAAAAATTGGGGCACGATAGCCCTGACCTGGGGCTTTTCCAGCATAACAAAAATTGAAGCACGACCGCCCCGATCTTTGGATGCAACAGGCACCTTCAGCCAGTGTCGGGATACGATGATCCCGATATTTGGATGCAACAGGCACCTTCATAGGCTTGTACGAAAACAGTGCCGATGGCGAAAGAACTAACTCGGTGCATCTTCACCTTCGGAAGGAGCTCGTCGTCAAAACTTCTTCGAATAAGGAGTTTGGCAGTTCGCCAAAGCAAGGGGCCAGCCGAGTTCATGTCCATTTCGGAAAGACAAGTGAAGAACCCTTCATGCGGCTATTTATACAAATCGGGCAGTCCACAGCTGTGCACCAAGTGGAAGGCTCTCCGACTTCCGTGCAATGAATTTGCATTCATGGCAATGAACTTGTCTCTTCGTATTCTGTTAAAAACAAGGCAGCCATTAACGCCTAGAAGAACTCAACAAACGGGCCAAAGAAGATACGACATATGACAGATGCGTCATCGACATCATGTACCCCCTACTGATGCGCCCAGCGGGATATAAACCCATACGCCCAGATCGGAATTAACCGATGCGCCCCCTTCAAACTTGTCATCATCAAGCATTCAATGCTGAGTGACAAAAGGCGACAACACATCTTCCAAAGAGCCGTCCAATCGGCCGCCCTTTGCAGAAAATAAAGAGCCGCTAAAATCAGCACTATCATTTTTGGTCGGCTACAACTGTCCTTGCCACGTGGCCGATCGTTCATTTGCACGCGCCTCCATAGCCATGTGCCCAGCAATTTGCATGTGCCTCAAAAGCCATGCGCCTCCCAGACTTACTCCTGATCTCAAGACAGAAGCCAAGTCTCTGCATGCGCTTCCACAGCCATGCGCCCCAAAAGCTCTGCATGTGCCTCAGAAGCCATACGCCCAGACTTGTATATGACCTCTGAAAGTCATAGACCAAGTCACCCCATGCGCCCGATCCTAGGCGCATCCTGATGTGAAGCCCTGCATGCGCCATATGCCCGGACTCCCTCCTGATCCCTAAAGACAATAGCTCACTCCTCTCCATGCGCCTGATCCTAGGCACATCAAGATAGATCACTCTCCCCCAAATTTGAGATCTTTGAGCCATGTACATGTGCCACATGTTATTTGACTCAGTTCTTCCTACGAATGGGTGCTAACAACCCAAGATCACAGCAACAATCGAATCCTCACAACTGCCACGTGTCAGCTCCATCGCAGCCCAACGCAGCAGTTCAAACAGATTCGAGGTACATCATCCATGCGCCTCTGCCAGTATCAACCACGTGGCATTCCCATATCCAGACGCATCCTACATATGCGCGCAGAGGCAGCTCAGCCTGCTGCCTATAAATAGAAGGACCATTCCTTCAAGACAAAGCCCAAATATATACAGACAGAGATATATACACGAAGATATATCCACATATCATATCCAGGGAGCAGGAGAGACACTTCGCGTCTTCTTCCCCTTAAAATGCTCCGGCATCCAGAGCAACCCAGACCTTCAGAGAATTCAATATCGTCATCAGATCGTCAACGGAGTCAACGCATTACCACTCGCTCCATCAACACAGTTCCCAGATAAAAATAAAAGTGTACTCAAAGGACTACATCTAAGTCCTATATTGTATATTGTTCTGTTTGTAATCGAAATACAAAAGATGCAATCAAAAACCTTTTGTGTCCCCTTTTTTTCGATGGCGAACAAGCGGACAACTCTGCTGGGGACGACCTTCTCCTCCAACGAGAAGGTTGTGTTGCAATCTGACGACATCAAGCTGGGCGCCTCCCATAAAACACTTGTGGTGCACCTCGATCAACAGGCGTATGAGGAGTTCATCTCTGAAGGAAGCGCAAGTCCTTCGAAGCGGCTGCCAAAGCCGAAGAAGACTCGTCGAGTTTGGGTGCGCAAGGGCGATGCGCCTAGCACCATCATTGAAGGGGATGTACCACCACAGCTGACCCTTCCTGCTGACGTTCTCAACAGCCAAGATGCGTCCACTGGTGCAGCATGTCTATCAGGAAAATGTGGTGTTGACTGTGTTCTCCAACTATCTTCTTCCCAGTCGAAGAAGATGCGCCAACGGAGCAGAGGCGCAGCCAATCTCCCGCGCATGAACGCTGGGACGCGGGAGAAAACATCTGTCTTTGACAGACTCACTTGCTGTCGTGGCGAGGCAGAATTAGATTCTGAGTACTATTCGCCTCCGCGGGATAGTAAAAGAGATCCAAGGCAGCACAGACCATGCGCCCCAAATGTGCTATGCCAACAGTGAACCAGAAGCGTGCACTCAAAATCATGCGCGCTGCTGATGGAAAGCTGTACAAGGTTGACTCAGATGCATTTGCGAGCCGACCTTCAAAGTCCCTGTCCTGCTTGGGCGCATCTACTACGTTTCAAACCAAGTCAGACAGGGCAGAATCGGCGACGTTGAACCCATGCGCCCACTTGGGTGGTGCGCATGAAGCGGGTTCAAGTTGCAATAAATGTTGTTCTCCTACCAATGATCTGGGCGTATCTCATGCACGTGAACTAGATCAGGGGCGCAACATTCACATGACCACCTGGCGCTTGGCCTTGCCATGCGCCTGAAGCGGATGTCAAAGTGGAACTCTCCCATCATGGTTTGCATAATATGATCACTCACAAATGCAGAACAGGAGAGCTGACCATTAAGTACGATGCGCCCCTCACAGGGCGCACTTGTGCCATGGTCACCATCAACTGCTGTTGTTGCAAGACAGCAGCTCCACCACAAAGGCAGTCCGTGTAGCTCCCCTTCCCGAAAGTTTTAAAATATTTTATTATTTATTTTATTTATGGTGATTTTTAGATTTTATAAATAATTAATTATTGGCTTATGAGATTTCGTTATTAATATTATTATTATTTTACTAAGGTTATATAATATTAATATTATTGTTGTTGATATTATATATAAATTATTGATTATTATTAGTTACCATCATTTTGTTCTATTATCAAAAGATATAAGTGTATATATAGATGTAAATATGTGTGAGTGAATATATAGATAAATATATGAGTGTATGTATATATATAAATATTAAATAATTGTGTGCGTAGATATAATATTTTTTTATTGATATATATACATATATATAGGAAAGTATAGAGATATATATAGGAATATGTGCGTAAGTGTATGTATAATGTATACAAATATGTGTATATACTAATGTATATAAATAAATGTATGTAGATATATATATAAATAAATATGTGAATACATATTTTTGTATATATATATATATATATATATATATATATATATATATATATATATATATATATATATATATATATATATATATATATAGGATATAGAGAATAAGAATATAGAATAGAGAATGAGAATAGCAGTAGCAGGCCTACAGGAGACCCAGCCCCCTACCCAACCGAAGTTCTTCCGAGCCCCAGCAGGGAAAGCCCGACCTCTTCGAATTTTCCCAAACCCGAACTGTAGATGTAAGCCCGAGCCTTATATATACTGTATATATAAACGTAGAGAGCGAGAGAGAGGATCGAAGTAACCCTAACCCAGAGCCGCGTCAGACCCCCTGGCGACCTCCCCCATGACGGCGCGTGCCGCCCCGACGCGGCCAGGCGACCGTCGGCCGGCCACATGCCAAGAACAGGCCGCACGTGCGTGACTGAGTCGAAAAACACAGCAGCGACGAGGCTACTTCACGTGGTGTTTTCTCCGCGCACGGTCGACGGTTCTTCGAACCGTTTGTTCAGGTATGAACCTGATATAACCTTTTTTAATCTTGTCCAAGTAGTTTGTAGGTAACTGCCATAGATTGGTCGAGAAATCGACGCAAAGTCGGAGGAAAACCTATAGAAACAGAATACTATTTTCAGTCCAATCACCCACCTTCAACGATCGATTCTGATCGATCCAGTCCCATATTAGAAAAACCATTTGAAGAGACTTTTAGACAACATGTAGGGCTTCACCAACCTTTTTGCGGAATTTGAATTCATCGACTGAGCGTCGAGAAATCGAATCCCAAAGTTTCCCAAAAATCTGTTTTTAAAACCTTGAAATTGTTCCACACGACGTGCGTCACGCCAATCGGGACGACATGGTCGCGAACCGAAAGCATCGAAAGCTGCGTAACGGCTTCGTGGTCGTGTGGGCTTTGGCGGAATTCAAATTGGTCGCGTGTGCGCGACGAATTCGACGCGTATCCGTCAAAATCGCCCCGTATCCGTCCAATACAAATTCAGTCATAATTTTGTGCACGCTCGTCAGACCGAGATGAAATTTGTGCCAGCAGGACCGTATCATTTTTCTGGTCCTGTATGCCAAGTTTGGTCCAATTCTGAGACAGTTGAATCCGACGTCGTTTTGCGGGCCCCACGGTCCGACTCAACGGACGATTTTGTGCACGGCCCGCCGGAATCCAACTTTGGACATACTGTTGGGTTCGTATCGAAAAACTGGATCCGTAAACATGTAGTTGACGACTTTAGAGACCGTTGACTCTGGCACGCTTTTCGGTGCAAAGCGGGTCCAACGGCGGATATCGTTTTGATCCGAAATTATCGTTTTGCCCCTGTGTCCAGAATTGGACTTAAGGACAGGCAATCCTAGCTAATTGGACTATTCTGAGATCATTGGTATTGTTTATTTCAGCTTCCGGGGACTGTTGTGCGGGTTTTGACTATTGTGGCACATTGAGTAGTTCAGATTGTCGGTTTCACCAGCAGAGGACCACAGGCGAGTACAGTTTATTGTCTGCATTTCGATATTGATCTTTACTATATTTCATTGATTAGTCATTGGTTATGTGATATTTTTATACTCTATTATAAATTATTGAGTCGGGAATGAGAAGTACCAAGGATGTGTGATCAGACCGTAGACCTTGTAGATCTCGTAGACATTGTAGATCTTGTAGACCTTGTTTACTTTTATGCAATAGATCTTGTAGACCTTGTTTACTTTCATGCAGTAGATCTTGTAGACCTTATTTACTTTTATGCAGTAGATCTTGTAGACCTTGTTTACTTTCATGCAGTAGATCTTGTAGACCTTGTTTACTTTATGCAGTAGATCTTATAGACCTTGTTTACTTTATGCAGTAGATCTCGTAGACCTTGTTTACTTTATGCAGTAGATCTCGTAGACCGTGCGGTATAGTACCCCAGACTGATCACATGTCAAAGGTACTTATAGCGGTGGAAAGTATATTGGTCTATTTTTACTATTGATTTTCTCACGGCTTTACTGTTATTTTCAAAATTCATGATTGATGCCTAACCTTTGTCTTATAGTCATTTTCTTTATTTGAAATTGCATTCAGTGAATTGTGCTCGTTCCATTCCTGACTGGAAACCAACATTTTCAGGTTAGCCGTAGATTCACTTAGCTTGGGAAGTGACGGGGGATACTTGCAGACAAAAGCCTAGAGACTAGCTAGATAGTTGAGTTGTAGCCATACCTTTATTTGTACAAGTTTATATTCTTCTACAAATATAAAACTTGTAATCTTTGTAAGTTAAATTAATTATGTGAATGAGCATTGTTTGTGATTTTGATCTTCATGGCCGCGACAGCGTTCTACCACCGACACTGCGGCGTAGGCTGGCTTAGACACGTCTCGTATCTGTTTAAAAAAAAACGGGTGCGGGTCGTGACAGTCCGTGTTTCAGCAACTGCAATCTACGGCACCCATCCGACGTCGCCTCGGTAAGAGAGTGCCAATTGAAGACGAAGATGAGCCTAAGATCGCTTCCTGCCATGTTATCATCAACTCTCACTCATCCGGGAGAAAGACAACTGCCAACTCTTCGACCTCTGCAATGTCATCCAAGAGTCAGCCGAGGAAGAACAAAATGATTATCCCGTCCTCAGGGGTGTTCGAAAGCACCCGGACAAGGAAGAAGTCTCTGGCTGAAGCAATGGTTGGGGGTAGTCAAATTTTTGACAATCCTCTTCTTGAAGACGAGGAAGTCCTCTAAGGAACCAACCTCGACGTAGCTGGGGGTAGCCAATACGAGGCCTCGGAAGAAGAGGCCCTTCCACAGGAAAGTGATGTCGAGAGTGAGGCTTCAACCGATCCATCCACTTCCACCCATGTCATGACAGCTTACATGGAAGGGGTGGTAATGAAGGAGAATCAGACACTCCAGCTCCAGACATCGTGAAACGCATAGACACTTTGGAAGGGGGCCTCAAAACCCTTTCTGCCTCTATGCAAACCTTGACTCAAGTAGTGTTCGAGATTCGGACCACTCTAGCAAGGGCACCTGTATTCACCAGTCAAGATCTAGGAGCCAATGGGAAATCAAGTATCCCCCCTCAACGGATATCTTCGGGTGCAGATCATCACACCATACCCCGAACATCGGCTCCTTCCAATATCTAACTTCAGGATCTACCACCTTCACCTGCTCCCAGCTCTACAGAAGATCTGGTCGAGATGATTAGAGACCTGCGTGAGCGCTTCGAGGCTCGAAATAAGAAGAAGGAGCGTCAGAAGATGGGAATCCCACAACCTTACCCCCTCGAGTGGAAGCCATATGGCGGAAAGAATTCTCCTCGCCGGTACCTGACATACTTCCAGAAGGAAGACGCCCTACTCACAAGCCTGTTTGTTGGGGCATTAAAAGGAGTCGCCTACGACTGGTACTGCAGTCTCCCTGACAACTCCATATCATCCTTCGATGACTTGACACGCCTTTTCCTCGATCGGTTCTATGACGGTAGAAAAGACATGACCATGTCGTCTCTCATAGAAGTCCGTCAGACGGAGAAGAAAACTGTTCGAACCTTCATCGAGCGTTTTCGACAAGCATGCCAAAGGTTACCTCCGGGTATGCCAGAACATGCACTCATTGACACCTGTAGCATGAACATGATCCCTGCGATCAAACTCTGGCTCAACTCTGCTCCGTCTCCCGATTGAAGTTTGGTGGAGTTTGCCTATAACAATAGTTTCCAGGCCAGTATCGAGATGTCACCTTTCGAGGCACTGTACGGGCGTAGGTGCCGTACACCCTTATCCTGGGATGATGTTGGTGAGCGAGCTTTGCTGGGGCCAGAGATGATTGTGGATGCGGTCGAAAAGGTGAACCTCATCAGGGACAGACTTCGTGTGGCGCAGGACAGACATCGGCACTGGGCCGATAGCCACCGGAGGCCTTTAGAGTTTGAGGTACATATTAGAGTAGGATTAGATTTAGGTTGTTGTTTTTAATTTTTGATCATGTTGTTATTTATTAATTGAGACCTTGCTTGTGATTAGGTCGGAGACCAGGTTTTCTTAAGGATATCTCCGACTCGTGGTATGATACGTTTTGGTGGAGGCGGAAAGCTTAGCCCACACTTCATCGGCCCTTTCGTTATCAGCGGAAGAGTCGGTGACGTGGCTTACAGGCTAGACTTGCCGCCTGCACTTGTGGGGGTCCACAACGTATTCCATGTATCATAGTTGAGACGATACGTGGCTGACCCTAGCCATGTGCTCGATCATTCGGAGATTGAGGTGGGTCCTTCTCTCAGCTATCCAGAGCAGCCTGTGGAGATTCTGGATCGACGGGAGAAGGTTCTGAGGAACCATGTGATACCCTTGGTACGCGTCACATGGAGGCATCATTCTCCAGGAGAGTCTACCTGGGAGCGGGAGGATGAGATGCGCGAGCGGTACCCTTATCTTTTTGGACCGTGAGGTATACTTTCTATCCTTCTCATCAGTTGCATTTCGCCTTTCAATTTCGAGGACGAAATTCTTTTAAGGAGGGTAGATTTGTCATTACCACATTTCTAGTTTGAGGGTAAATTTGTCATTTTTGTGGTAAATAAAATTTATTAGTATTAATTAGAATTTATGGGAATTTTTAGAAATTATTTTGGATTTTTTTTGGACTAGTTTAATTTTTGGCCAGTTTTGACTCATGTAGACCAACCTAGGAACTAACCATGGTTAGTTGGGCTTGGTTAGGTCAAGTGACCCTAGTCTAACCTAGAGAGACTCAAGTTAGTGGTTAGTGATTCATAGAACTTGAATTAGGAATGTGAAAATCAATTGATTTGATAAATGTCTTGTGGTTTCACAAGTCATTTTGTGACTTAGCTAGATTGGACTAACAAACCTAGCTCAACCCTAACCCAAAGCCAAGTGGTCAGCCACCCTAGCTGAACCTAGGGATTCCCCCATTATAAATACACTCCTAATTTTTAGGGCTAGCCTCCCTCCTTAGGAAAAATAGATCCAAGAAGAAAGAGGTGAGTTCTTGTCTTAGTAAATTCATTAAAATTCCATAATAGGTCCTAAAATCTCCAAATTTGTTGCAATAGTTTCTAATGATGATTTTCTTGCTGCTATGAATGTTTGGTTCAGTTTGGATTTGATTTGAAGGATTTGGGATACCAAGTGAGGAGCTAACAAAAGGGTTTTTTCCATTGAAACTTCTCAAGAAGGTATCTCTCTCTTTTCTCCATAAAACTCCATATAGTCTTCACCAATAGGAAGCCCTAAGGGTCCCCCTAGGGTTTGGATAAGATTCGTTCCTGGTGTCGGAGCTTTCGTGTCCGTTCTGGACACGTATCAGTGTCCATGCTTGGTGTTCGACGAAATGCCTCAAAGGGCATTTTGATCGATTTATTTCATTCTTTTTGAATAGGAATGTTAGATTTGATGTTGTCTTTTGATTCCTGTGATTGAGTTTTAGTGTCGTGTCATTTTCGTGTCGCTTTGGTGGCTGGACACGCGCGTGCACACGTCGCACGCTGCTGTAGGGAGTCCCCTGCTACTCGGGGCCCACAACTCCCTGGACATGACACTTGGACACGAATAAATTGACACACACTATGGGGCAGTGTCTGTCATGACACTCCCCAAGTGGCACGACTTCTCGTGTCGTGTCGAGGGTGCACGACACGCCACACTAGTTTTTCACTGAGTCTGTGTACTCGTGTGTATGGGTTCTGATACGCGTGTCTAACTAGGACACGAGGACCCAGGACAGGAGGACCTAGACTTAACCCTAGTCTAGGGGTACCCAGGTGCACGAGCACATGGCCTACCCCTTGCTGTGTCGTGTGCACGACACTCGTGCACACGTGCACGAGAATTTGCTCACTGCACTGTGTCCAAACTGCTGTTCTGGGTTTTATTCCAGTTTGGACACATTGTGTCCACTTGGGTGGACACCAATAGTTTGTGTGACACGTACACATTGTATATAATAGTTACCAACCTCTGTATTTAGGTTTTAAATCATTTTCATTAGTGAATTGCCACTTTTCCCCCTTTCCTGAAATGTTGTATCAGTCAATTGGTTCCAGATTTCACAATTGGGTTTTGATTGGTTATTTAACCTACATTTATTGATAATTTCATGGTTTTATAGATCAAACATGTTCTCCTATATGCTGCCTAACTATAGTTCAAGTTTTGGAATGTTTAGTTGGGTTTTGAATTCAAAATAGGATTTTGTAAGGGGGGAGGGAAACTGTTTCAGGAAAACTGGAAGCTATTTCCTTTTTCCTTCTTAAACTGTTGTTTCATTTCAGTTATGGGTGTAAAACTGAAACCAAGTTGCAAGCTGATTTTGGGGTTCATATTGAAGTGTTTAATTGTTCTTCATATGAACTGAACTGTGGTTTGACATAATGTTTCCCTGATCTCTTCTTCCTATTACTGTTATCATGCCACACTATTTGGGTTGAGAACTGATATTGAAGGGGATGTCTGGACTAATTTCGAAACCTGGGGATGTAAAATCTGATTTAGTTGTAGTAAACTGTCATTGGTTTAATAAAACCTGAGAACATGTTATGTGGGTTGGGGGGGTGACTGGAATCAGAAATTTCAATGAATTGATTTCCTTCCTTTGTTAGCAGTCCATTATTGGACTTCACTTTCCTGTCACATTGATTTTGCCTGCACTCTTCATAACCTGGCATTTCCTGCACTCAGTATCACACACACATTTCCTCCTCACTGCTTGTATATTCCTGAACACAGTTGACACTTCTCACTATTTACCTACACATTCTACACAGGTTCCCTCTCACACACTCACAGTCACACACACCATAGATTCTAGCATTCACACACACTTTTTATTACTTGTTGTACACTGTTTGTTTCCTGCAACATTTATACACACACACACCCACATGATTTCTTTCCTGTTTTCTATTTCCTGCTCACACACTATACACTATTTCCTGTATATTTACATTCCTGTACACCCCTTCCACACATTGATAATTCCTGTACACTAGCTTACACCCTTGCACTCTCACTTAGTATACACAACTCTTAATATGTTTCACTTCATATTTGTATTCCTGCAACAGTGACACACACTCACAGCTCACCCGTGCTTCACAGTCACTCACACACACACATGCTCTTTCTCTCTATGTACATATCTATGTATATATTATATATATGTATGAATATAATATATGTATGTATATATGTCATGTGTAAATCTATTTATTTATGAAAATCATATATGTAAGTATTGTATATACAAAATAGGTGGCTTACTCATGTGTGTGTTTATGAATGGAGTCTATATATATATCTATATGTATACATATATGGAAGTTGGTCAAGTGAGTGTGATATGTGTATATAGCCTATGGCCTGTGTATGAGCCTAGTTTGGCTTGTACAACTTTATTAGACCTAGCTAGTTGAGTTTAGCCTAGTTTAGACAAGGTTGACCTAGTTTGACTTCTAGGGTTGACCAAAGTTGACCAAGAGTTGACTTTGGTCTAGATTGGCTTAGAATCATATAGAATGCATAGTAGGACTCCATTTTGATATTCTGGACTTGTTGTGACTTGTGCTGTTCTGATTAGGAGCCAGACACCACTCCTTGGACAGTACGTTTCATACCAGACACTCAGTTACAGGCGAGTACATTCTCTGATCATTTCATATCCTGCTTAGAATTATTACCTGCAGTAGATTACTTTACTTGTACTGTCACGTTGGTCACACGGATTGGTACTATATGGATCTCTACATGTGATGTTATCCCCCTCGGGAGCATCGGGTACATTGTGCTTGTGCGTTTCACTTACATCATGTACTCCTGTGCTTCTATTTTACATGTGCACTCCTGTGAATCTTGTACTCTCATGTTCACGGAGCCCCCATGTATACTATCATGTGCACCCTATATGGGCCCCCATGTGATATCTTGTACAATAACATAACCTGTATAGATCCTTGTGTATTGATTGGGATACGGGGGAGTAGAATTGGGCATGTGAATAATACACCAGTAGTTTCTTATCAGAATCTCATTCTTAGTGTCTTATCAGAATCTCCTATGCCATTTACATGTCCATATTGTACTCTGACTCACTAGTCACTGCTAGTTCTCTATGTATAGTAGATATTTACATTACAGTTCTCTTCCTGTTTATATACCGTATTTCTTCAGTACTCGTATCTTACTTTACTGCATGTTTTTACTTTCTAACCTGCTATGATCTGTTGAGATGTACTGTGCTCGCTCCTGTCCTGACTGGACCTGTTGAAAATATTACAGAGGACGAGGAGGAGGCTTGCCTGGACACCTACTACGGGGCAGCCTTAGATGACACCTGTGAGCTGGACCCTCAGGAGGATCCAGCAGTAGCTGAGGACTTTCCCCCGACTGCCTAGACTAGATTAGCTAGCTTGTCTTTCATTTGTAGTTTTGAGACATGTTCTAGTTAGACTCTTTATGTGGAGATCAGTTGTATATATTCTTTTATCTGAGACTTGTACTGCTGGGATTATCTTAGACTACTGTTTTATCTATTTCATTTTCTTGAGTTCTGTTCATATCGTGCTATATCTTCCTTAGTCGTGATTGAGTTTCTATTGCTATGTCACCCCCATTCGGGGAGTATAAACTGTTTGGATATTTACATTGCTAGATGTTGTAACCTAGGACAGCATTCTACCGTCGATACTGCGGCGTAGGCTGGACGTATTCACGTCTCGTGCCCTTACTCTAGGGTGCGGGTCGTGACAAAGTTCATTGATTATCGAAGCTGAGGCCGCTGAAAAGAAGGCACGTAATGCTCGCCTTCTGGGGGTTAACTTCCCCGCCTTTGACGATAAAGCGAAGCGGCCTACTACCAACAACAGTGGGCGTGAGGCAAAATGGAAGCATGCATTAACTGTCAATGCTTCAAAAAGTACGCAGGGCCCCGCTCAGGCCTCCACCTACACCGAGATCGAAGATGGCTACTCCTTTAATGATGAGGATACCTTACAACTCTTCGAGATGCTGAAGTAGAACGACAAAATCAAGTTACATGATCCAAAGTGTCCTGATGAGGTGGACAGAGTCGACGACCCGAGGTACAATCACTACCATCAGTTCATGGGACATCTAACTCAAGATTGCTACATCCTCAAAGACTACATACAACGCATTATCAATGTGAATGTCATCTCAGTCGATTACGATTAGAAGACAGTCTCAGCCAATATGGTGTCACTCCAGTTCGGTACCTTACCGCCTACCACAGCTCGAGATGGTGTTGTCCCCATCCCGAAGACGACAATAGAGGTGGTCAACCTTCCGCCAGCTCGTGACAATGCGAGTGGACTGATTCTACTCACCATACCTCGGAGAGAGATCATGTGGGTTAATCCAGATCTCGCTTCGGAACTTACTCAGCTGGGGGTACGTTATACCTCCAAGGCTAAAGGTAAGAAGATCAAGTCTTGCCAAATGGTGACTACCTCCCCAGAGGAGGCACTTCCTATAAAAATGCGTTCACAGTAGAACGCTCAACCAGAGGAGGCCTATGTCGAAGTGGCACCTCCCGTCACCTCCTCAGCTGCTCCAGGAGAGGGTCCTTCCCAACCTCCAGCAGCTGATAAACAGAAGCAGAAAGAGGCTCGCTTCGACAGGCCTCTACGAAGAGACAACGCTTTGGGGTTAGCCAAACCCCACAACTTCGACATACTGGCACAACTTGCCAGTACCCCAGCTCGGCTGTCCCTGTTCAAACTCCTCCGTCTATCCAAAGACACTCGGGAGGCTCTCTGTGAAGTCCGGAAGGACGCTGAGTCTTTCATCAGCCAGGTCAAACAGCCTTAAGATGATCCAACAACATGTCTACACTACTATAGTATGGGGAAAATCATCCCCAACATCACATTCACTCAACAGGACATGCTGCTCAAGAACAACAGGCACAACTAACCGCTATATTACACAGGGTATGTTGGGACCATCAAGGTGGATCGAATGCAAATCGACCCTGGGTCTTCTCTCAGCATCATCCCTTGAACACTGCTCCAGACACTAGGGATCCTGATGCATCATCTGACGGTGTCCCACACTACAATTAGTGGCTTCAATACCAGCAAAAGTGAGCCACTAGGGAAGATTCGGCTCAAATGTCATATCGGTGAACTCCATACCGAGGTGACTTGTTATGTTGTGGATGCGGACGTCAACTACAACATTCTATTAGGGCGTTCGTGGCTACACGAGTACATGGTGGTGCCATCCACTCTCCATCAATATATGAAGTACATATCCACCAACGGCATCGTCCGAACGGAGTTTGCTGATGTCGATCCTTTCAGAGGAATTGAAGCCTTATTCACTGAATCGGACCTATACAAGTCAATTCATCTCGAAGATGAAGCCAATGACGCCGACGATGAAGCTGAAGCCGAAGCTAATTTGGAGGCAGAAATGATAATCGAGGCTCTCCTGAAAGTGCGACTCAAAGGGAAGCCACCTCAAACACCGCCTCCTATTATGGCTAAACATCGCGGAAAGGCACCAGCTTCCTTGGACGGAGCATCCACTAAAGCCCCCTAGAAGGTACGACTTAAGGGGAAACCTCCTCAAGTGGTGGCTCCCCACGTAGCCAAACTACGGGGAAAGGCACCAACCGTTGGAACAACAACTGAGGCACCCCTCTAGGTGCGGCTTAAAGGCAGACCTCCTTAGTCGTCAGCACCTCTCATCGCCAGGCCACAGGAGAAGGCCCCAGCGTCTTTCTCAGCACAGACCCAAGAGCCAACACGGGTCAAGCTCCCGATGGACTCTCCTAAACTGCCCAAAAAATACTCCAGTGCTCACTGACGAAGAGCTGGAGTAGTATATATCAGCCAATGTTGACGCTCCATCCCTTGATAATCTAATCCCTTGGGACACAATTTTATATTTTATTAATAAAAAGGTGTCTTCCAATTATTTTAGCCTTCCACACTGGAATGTGATGTATGCTTTAGATAATGCCCTGCAGTCGTTGCAAACACAAATAATGACTTTAAATTATGTAAATCGAGTCATCCCGTACCAAGGAGTCTGTTATATAGTCTCGCCTCAGAACCAGGACGAAAAACCTATCATCTTCGGCAAAGTCGAGCGTCATCAAGACCTTCCACCGACAGAGCCAGAACTCGACACCAGCAGAATACAAATTTACCGGTACAATGATCGAGCCAAATATCTTATCCAAAAGATAGGTTACAACCAGAAGAGCGGCCAGGGTCTGAACTATGGCAAAGGTCGACGTCTTCCCCTACGACTTCCCGTGCCGAAAGGAAAGTCGCAGGACTATTATCATAGTACTCGACAGGAGGTAGGATACGTCACGCCTCCGACAACCCCAGAGAGTTCAGAAGCAGAGGATGTCATACATTCTCACTCGTCTGAAGCTTCTACTTGGGACTATAACACTAGCATCGGCCCAATCTTCAGGAAAGTGCTGTCAGCAAACATGACATCCGTACATCCTTCAGAAGATAAAGACGACAACAAGGCAATAGAGTTCTTCGAAGAAGAACCCTGGGCTCAACGCCTAGGTGCGCAATAGGAATCTCGCTTTGAACTACGGGAACCCCCTACTGAAGACAAAGTCGAGCAAATCGACCTCGGAGATGGATCTTCCTCCAAATCTATCTTCATCAGCAAGAGCTTGGCTGGGGATGACCTAGAATCCTTGGTCCAGTTGATCAAGGAATACATCGACATCTTCTCCTGGAGCTACGAAGACATGCCAGGCCTCGATCCACAAGTCATGATGCACAGGCTTAATATTTTACCTGACGCTAAGCCTATTAAGCAGCAACAATAACGTTTTTGTCCTAACATCATGGACGCTATCGATAAAGAAGTGGATAAACTCCTGGGCAGCGAGTTTATTCGAGAAGAATAGCACCCGGACTGGGTAGCCAATGTTGTTCCCGTCACTAAAAATAACGGGAAGATCCGGGCCTGCATCGACTTCTGGGACCTCAATTCAGCTTGTCCGAAGGATGAGTTTATGCTTCCGATCGCTGACGTAATGATCGACAACACATGTGGTTTCGAGCGCTTGTCCTTCATGGACGGGTACTCGGGCTACAACCAGATCAAGATATTCCCAGATGATGAGAGGCACACGTCATTCAGGACTCTGAAGGGGGTTTACTGCTACACAGTAATGCCCTTTGGCTTGAAGAATGCAGGTGCTACATACCAACGAGCAATGAACACCATCTTCCTTCAGCATCTCCATAAAATAGTCGAGTGCTACGTTGACAATATCGCCGTCAAAAGCCGTCTTCGGGGTGATCACCTACAAGACCTGAAGACAGTCTTCGATCTCATGAGGGCGTATCGACTTAAGATGAACCCCGCTAAATCCTTCCTTAGGGTTTCTAGTGGAAAATTCTTTGGCTTCATTATCACTGCAAAGGGCATTCACGTCGATCCCGAGAAGACCAAAGCCATCCTTGACATGGATCCTCCGAAGAACCTTAGAGAACTTCGAGGCCTACAAGGACGTCTCGCATACATCCAAAGGTTTATTGCAAACCTTTCCGGGAAATGCCAACCCTTCACCAAGCTCATAAAAAAGGGAGTCTCCTATGTCTGGATGGAAGAATGTCAGAAAGCTTTCAACGACATCAAAGCTTATCTGATGAGTCCCCCAGTTCTGGTGGCACCCGTCGCAGGAAAACCATTCCTGCTCTACGTCCGTGTAATGGACCATTGGCGCTTTGTTGGCCCAGAACAACAAAGCGGGCCATGAGCAGGCTATCTACTACCTAAGTAGGACAATGGTCGGGGCCGAACACCGGTACAACCCCGTCAAAAAAGAATGTCTAGCTCTGGTGTTTGCCTTCCAGAAGACTCGCCATTATGTCTCGGGACAGACAATTTATGTCATCTCCCGAGTCAATTCACTTAGAGTCCTCATGACAAAACTGGGGGCACTAAACTCCTAATTGGCTACTTGGGCGATACTATTGACACTATATGACATGGTATTCGTCCCGTAAAAGGCAGTCAAAGGCCAGGCTCTGGTTGATTTCCTAGCAGTGCACCCAATTCTGGAGTCGTCTAGACTCTATGAAGACATTCCAGATAAAGTGCGAGAAATAAACATTACCGAAGAGAACCCCGTTTGGCGGATGTTCTTCGACGGTGCTTCAAGAATGGGCCCCAAAGGCCAGATCATCACAGGAGTGGTGGTAGTCCTGATCTCTCCCGCCAAGGTGGTCATCCAGTGCGCCTACGGTAACGCCCTGCTCCGCACGGTGCATTATGATGAGTCGTTGACTCGAAGAGTTACGTTGGCCAAAGGTAAGCTTTGAGTCGATTGGAATCTATGAATCGAGTCTATGCAAAGGATAAGTCCTGTTTGAGCAAGTGCTGATTTTAGTTGATCTGGTGTGCAGGCTATGCCTTTATGCTGGACTACGAATCATGGCATGGGCGCGATAGGCCGAAATAGGTCGAATAGTTCAAAGGAAGGGCTAAGTTCAAGAGTTAGCTGTACAACCAAGTTATGGAATCGAGCCGCTTCAGCTCGGCGAACGGCAAGGCGTATCGGCTTAAGGTGGGCGGGTTCTTGACTCTCTCTCCCTATTCCTTCACGTCTAATAAAATATATCATGGTATGCGTAAGATGTTATCGAGTTAGCGAGCGTGGCTCGGCGAGTAAGGGTCTTAGTGTGGGTCGAATATTAAGATAGAACATTGAAGATTGAACCTTGAACAATTAAAGCGACGTGCATCAAGTGTACGGTCGCGGTAGGGTGCTGATGGTAGAACATTGAAAGGCAATATCGAGATGTACACCACGTACACGGCTCCGAGAACATTGAACACTAGGTCTAGAACATTGATTATGGCGTTAAGCGTGCCCTCGTGCACTTAAGCTATGAAAAGACTAACTAACTACGGAACTAGGCTATGTGAATAACTTATGAAAGGAACGCGTTGAGTAAAAATACAAGAAGTCTAAGCCGTTGGACGTCGTGCATCAATACGAATGTGTTGGGGCATAATGCCATCGGAACTTGAGATAGAGAGAACGAATTATGTTTACGGAACATGAATATGTTTATGGAGCATGAATATGTTTATGGAACGTAAGATTTGGTTGGAATGATATGACTTGTATGCTATGGCACGTATTGCATGGTCAATGGATTCGGATGGCCCGTGCACGGGTGCGGTTTCCCTCGGACGCGGTTAGCAGAAATGTACATAAAGCAGATAGTAAGGCAGCACGGTGTTCCAGTTAGTATAGTATCAGATCGGGATACGCGGTTTACTTCTCATTTTTGGCGGAGCTTACACCAAAGTTTGGGAACCAAGTTAAGATTCAGTACTGCTTATCATCCACAAACCGACGGGCAATCAGAAAGAACCATCCAGACGTTAGAAGATATGCTACGGGCATGTACCTTGGACTTTGGCGGATCTTGGAAGGATCACCTTCATCTTGTGGAGTTCTCCTATAACAACAGCTATCAGGCTAGCATTCAGATGGCCCCGTTCGAAGCATTGTACGGAAGGAAGTGTAGGTCTCCTTTGGCATGGGACGACGTCGGAGAACGGAAGTTGTTGGGGCCAGAGATGATCACGCAGACTATGGAGATAGTTAAGTTGGTCAGAGAGCGCCTTCGAGTTGCACAGGACCGACATCGTCATTGGGCAGATCAGCATCATAGGCCTCTGGAGTTCAGAGTTGGTGACCAAGTGTTTCTATGGATTTCGCCTACTCGGGGTATCATCAGATTTGGAACCCGAGGAAAGCTTAGTCCAAGATACGTTGGTCCTTTTAAGATTCTCGCTCGGGTAGGCGATGTGGCTTATCGACTTGTCCTTTCGCCTTCGTTAACTGGCATACATGATGTATTTCATGTGTCCCAATTATGTGGGTATGTCCTGGATCCGAGTCATGTCCTTGATCATTCTGAGTTAGTCGTTGGTACCGACCTAACTTACGAGGAACAACCCGTATCTATCTTAGACCGGCGAGAGAAGGTACTCAAGAATCGAACGATAAGACTTGTCCGTGTTTCTTGGAACCATCACTCTTCGGAAGAGTCAACCTGGGAGCGCGAGGACGAGATCAGATCTCGGTATCCGCATTTGTTTGACTAATAAGGTATATTTTTGCACCTTAATGACACGATTCCATGCTTATCTGCACCTGCTTGTTTTGTACTTTGTGATGTATGATAATAACTGCTATGATAGTTAACTTGTATATGATTGAGCCTTGCTTGCCCTGATTTCACTATCCTGTCTTGGCTGGAATTCCGAGGACGGAATTTTTCTAAGAAGGGTAGAGATGTCACTCCCCGATCCTGGAATACGTATTTTAATACGTAAACCGATAAATTGTATTTACCTTGTATTTATACTATATTTATTATGCAGTATTTTTTCATGCATTTCCTAAAAATATTCGACAAAATATTATTTCCTAATTTATTTTCTGCATTTGGGCCTACAGTTTTGGCTCATTTGGGTAACCCATTCTTGGTTCACCAATGGTTCATCATGAACCCTTTGGTTCATCATGAACCCATGGGTCCAAGATCTTTATATATAACTCATCTCATTCTCTCTCCTCTCATTTACTTCCTCTTATTTACTTCCTCCACCAACCAAGGCAAGTACCAACTTGCTCAAGAGATGGATCAATAATTTTGTCAATGATTTCTTACAAAACTATTTGCCAAAACATGTTCTTCTCCTCAATCTATACTAGTTTAGAACTTGGAAATTTCTATTTTGAAGCTTTGATTTTTGTAGATCTAGGTTTTAATCATTTTCAGATTTTGCATGGTTTGATCTACTTTAGTTGGATTTTATGGGTTTTTGATGCTTCCATGTGGAAGAGCATTCAGTTTCACCCAAGTTGGAACTTTGGAAATCTGGATTTGGAGTTCGGATGGCCAAGTTATGATGCTTTGAAGTTTGGGTTCAGCCATGGTGTTCTTGCTGTTTGGAGAAGACAGTGAACAGTGTGCTCCTGTTTGAGCACGCTTCCTGTTGGAAGTGTGTCTCTCCTTGAGCTTGCGTGACTTTTCACGCAGCTCTCTCCTTGAGCTTGCGTGACTTTTCACGCAGCTCTCTCCTTGAGCTTGCGTGACTTTTTACGCAGCTCTCTCCTTGAGCCTGCGTGACTTTTTATGCAGCTCTTCCCTTGAGTCTGCGTGACTTTTCACGCAGCACTCTCCTTGAGCCTACGTGACTTTTCACGCAGCTCTTCCCTTGAGTCTGCGTGACTTTTAACGCATGTTGCCTTGAGTGAGCCTGAGTGAGCCTGCGTGACTTTTACCCCTTGAGCGTGCGTGCTTTTGTGCGTACGCTTTTGATATTTTATTAGATATTATATGCCCATTTTATATCCTTACGCCTTTTGTCCCGAGCATGATATGAGCACTAATGTGACCCCTGAGAACAAAGTGTTCCTTCCTGATACGTGTACCTGAATGTCCCAGTTCTTGTTCATGCTCGACAAATGACTCGTAACTCCACGTGGCGTATTTGCAATGATGCGTTATACTAAGGAGGGTAGAACATGTTGACATACTGATTGACAAGGATCCTATTTGGGGTACTCGTACTAAAGTACGACTTTAGGAGGATAATCATGCTGGCCAGAGCATGTGAGTCCAAGATTTCACCTAGGGTTAAACTAGGCTACTAAACATACTAGATGCATGGGGAGGGCAAAATCCCGAGATCGTGTTACACCAGCCGCCTTGAGATACTGTCTTGACGCGCCGGCTGGTCTCCACGGATACTGTGTCATCTACAACGAGTGGATGACTGTATCCGATTAATTCCTGCTATATATTATATGTTTTAGCAAGGTGGCCTTACGAGGGACCTGTGCTCAATCATACCTGTCTACGCGAACCCCTGGGTTGGCTAGCCTTGCTGGAAAGATACGATCTGAGGATTTTCTAATAACATGACGCGAGGATAACCTCGTCCCACTAGAAACTCGTAGACTTGATTGGTCGTAAAAATGACTCGCTTGTATCCTATTACCTTCCGTGAATAACTGAGGGAAGCGGACTGTCATGGTACGTGATCCAACCCATGTTCTTGTTTGATTGTTGGGTTGGTTATCGTACTATGATAGGCTGTGGATCGAAGTTATGAACGGAAGACTTATTCTGATTGTGAATTGCTACTTCTGTGAATGACTGAGGAACATGGACTATCATGGTACATGATCCAACCTATGTTCTTGTTTGATTGTTGGGTTGGTTATTGTGCTGCGATAGGCTATCGACCGAAGTCACGATCAGGAGATTTTATTGTTTATACCTTTTAACTTATGTGAAAGTTATAGAGTACGACACGTCCCGACTCCATACGGCACCTTTTGTCCTTGTTTGGTTGTAAGGGTGCCACATGGGTTCGAGGATGTTGCGCTACCCTATAATAGTAGCATAAGTATTACTATTATCAATCATTCTATTTTAACTGGGTTTTTAATCTTAACTCTTGTGCCCCTTTGGCGGTACTTGCTATTCGGGGCTGACCCCGCTGGTTTTTGTTTGGCCAGATCCCGTAGCAGAGCCTGAGGACACGATCTTCCTCCCTGACATCCATGGTACATACTAGGAGCATGGCGGTTTGGGGACTCGAGTGGATTTCTTTTCCACCACTCCTGCTTATACTTTTGCGGCGTTTAGCCACCGGCACCTGTTAGCCGAATTACTTGATATTTTGTGTCAGTACAGAATTATAAATAAACAGACTGCAGCTGTGTATAATTTTGTACTCCTGACTCTCTGAGATAGCTAAATTATAAAGCTAGTCTCTCATGACCATTTTGATGAAGCGTCGGGGACGCCTTACTGCTTTATCTTTAATGTTCATTTAATTGCTGATGTGATTTGATTGATTGAGACATAGAACTCTGTGGGACCATAGGAGACTTGATTGTAGCGTGTACCCCTAGTCTCTCGATAGCCACGATCGCCGTATGACGTTACGTACCTCATATGGAGTAGCTGGCCTAGTCCGTCTCCGTATTTCGGTACTGGGGCGTGACAAGGTTTTAGTGGTGGCCCATGCAGGTCTGATTTTCAGACTTGTGGGGTATTGCGAATTATTAGGAGTCTCAATCAAAACTTGTTCCCCTTGAAATTCTGTTTCGAATTCTCTGTCCTTGTCTTGATCTCTAACCTGACTTGCATCCTCGAAATCTTCCTTGTCCGGACTTGATAATCTTATATTCTTCTCTATAGGGGTGCTTCATTCTCAGTAGCGGGTGAGGCCCATGAGAAAGAGCAGCAAGAGCATGGCTCGACTGGGCAGCAACAGGGGAGAGAACCTTCTTCCGTGCAGGCACGAGCAGAAATGGAACCAGAGGCAGTACAGCCGCAGGTTATTGAAACCCCTGCAGCACCAGCAGCGACGGCAGTACCAGACCCCGTAGCACTCCTGGAGATCATCCGGGGGTTTCTTGTCACTAACCAACAACAACAGACTTGGCAGCTGGAGCAGAACGTGTTGCTGAACCAAGGGATTCAGTTAGCTCTTGAGAGGAGTGTCGGGGCTGACTCGGGAGCATCTGGAAGGTTTCGTCGCTTGAACCCGAGGTATTTTGATGGCACGGAGGATGCCATCACTGCGGATGCCGGGATTCAAGATATCGAAGCCATTCTTGTGGCAGCCAAGGTTCCAGATGATGAGAAGGTTGATCAGGTCAAACTGGTACTTCAGGATCTTTCCCGCGATTGGTGGGCATCAGAAGAAGTTGGTACAAGATGCCCTGTTCGTTGGACCACCTTCAGTGACAGATTCAAGGCCAAGTATTTTGGCGTAGTAGCTCGATATGAGCTCCAGCAGAAGTTTATCAGTCTCAAGCAAGCAGGCAAGACCGTAGATGGGTATGCAGCAGAGTTCTGCAGATTATGCCGTTTCGCACCAGCAATGGTGGCAACGGAGCCAGAAAAAGCTATGAGGTTCCAGCAGGGACTTCATTTGGAACTACTGTAGCTTGTGGAGGGACACGACTACCAGACGTTTGACGCTATTTTGACGGCCGCTCGGAGGCACGAGCTTACCCAGCAGAGGTTGGCATCGAGGACAGGAGATCAGAAGAGATCTCATTCCCAGGTTGGAGGAGGAGCAATGCAGCGAACATCGGCACCAGCACCCGGTGTACGTATTCATGATGTAGGAGCGCCACGGAGGACGGCCGTGTCAACTAATACAGCGCCAGTTCGGCATTAGCAGCCGAGAAACCAGCAACAGCGTCAGGGAGCACCCCAGGGCTGTACATTCTGTGGGAAGGCAGGGCACACGAGGGAGGTGTGCCGGTCAGCGAATGGCTTATGCTTGAGGTGTGGTAGTTCAGACCACCGTATCTCCACTTGTCCTGTGATGTAGAGGCCAGGAGGGCCAGCTCAGCAGTTTCCAGCATTGCCAGCTCCGGTGGCAACCCCGAGTGGAGGGCCAGTATTAGCAGTAAGGCCCCTAGTCCAGCGTCTACCAACGCAGGCTCAGATGTTTCGCCAGGCACAGAAAGCCGAAGGCCCTCAGAGGCAGCAACAGCATGGTCGAGAAAGGCCGCAACAAGGGGCTCCGCGGGGCCAGGCTCTCACATTGACCTTGGGAGAGGCTCTAGCGTCTAGTGACGTGGTGGTAGGTAAAATTCTCGTCACCTCATTTCCCGCTGTAGCATTATTTGATTCAGGCGCTACTCATTCATTCATCTCTGCACAATATGCTACACGGATTGGATTAGAGTTTGAGGCATTGCCAGAGAGGATGGATATACTCACCGACAATGGGCTCGTAGAAGTTAGCAGGGTGCATTTTTCATGTCCGGTAGAGGTGTGTGGGCATTTATTGCCCGCATTATTGATTGAATTCCCTATGGGGAATTTTGATGTTGTTCTTGGCATGGACTGGTTGAGAGACAGTCATACGACAATTGATTGTAGAGGAGGTAGGGTCATATTCAGCGTTCCTGGAATGGAGCAGTTCATCTTTACTCGAACCTTGAAGAATCAGGCCAGAGGCGTCATCTCAGCAGCAGTGTCAGAGCCAGGACAGATTCCGAGAGTGGTCGAAGATTTTCTCGATGTCTTCCCTAATGAGCTCCCAGGGATACCCCCAGTCAGAGAGGTAGAATTTAGCATTGAGTTGAACCCTGGAACGAGGCCTATTGCAGACAGAGTTTACAGAATGTCGCCGTCAGAACAGGATAAGTTGTATCAACATGAAGAAAAGTTGAAGTCTAAGGGATTCATCCAAGACAGTAAATTGCCCTGGGCCACACCAGTGATTCTAGTTCCCAAGAAGGATGGGTCGACGAGGATGTGCATCGACTACCGCAAGCTGAATACAGTAACAGTGAAGAATAAGTACCCGCTACCAAGGATTGATGACCTGTTTGACCAGTTGAGTAAGGCCAGTGTCTTTTCCAAGATCGATCTTCGGTCAGGATACTATCAAGTAAGAGTCCGGGAGCAAGACATACCGAAGACAGCATTCAGATCTAGATATGGGCATTATGAGTTTTTAGTAATGCCCTTTGGATTAACCAACGCCCCCGCAGTATTCATGGATTTAATGAACCGCATCTTTCTGCCGTATTTGGATAAATTTGTGGTGGTGTTCATAGATGACATTCTTGTCTATTCCAGCAGTGAAGAGGAGCATGAGAAACATCTTAGGACTGTCTTACAGACATTGAGGGAGCATCAACTTTATGCGAAGCTCGACAAGTATGAATTCTGGTTAGATCATATTTCGTTCCTGGGGCATGTAATTTCTGGGGCAGGAGTGTCAGTGGATCCGAAGAAGATTGAGGCCGTAGAGCATTGGCCAGTCTCGAGAACGGTTGCAGAAGTGCGAAGTTTCTTAGGATTAGCTGGTTACTACAGAAGGTTCGTGGCGGACTTTGCCAAGATCTCTGCGCCCTTAACACGTTTGACGCACAAGGACGTAGAGTTTGTTTGGTCAGCTAGCTGTTAGGCATTATTTGAAGAATTGAAGAATAGGTTGATCTCAGCCCCAATCTTGACGCTTCCAGTAGGAGCGGGAGGCTTTACAGTATATTGTGACGCATCTGGGAAGGGTCTTGGATGTGTATTGATACAGCACAGAAAGGTGATAGCATATGCGTCTCGGCAGCTTCGAGACCATGAGAAGAATTACCCGACTCACGATTTGGAGTTAGCAGCTGTGGTGTTTTCACTCAAGTTGTGGAGGCATTATTTATACGGAGATCGGGTAGAGATCTATACTGATCATAAGAGTTTGAAATACGTATTCACGCAGCGAGATTTGAACATGAGGCAAAGAAGATGGTTAGAACTGCTGAAGGATTTTGATTTAGATCTTCAGTATCATCCAGGTAAGGCGAATATAGTTGCAGATGCACTGAGTAGGAGAGACAGTGCCTTTATCTTGACCTCGCAGAAGCATATTTTAGAAGACCTTCAGAGTATGGGAATCGAAGTAGTTTTGCCAAGGGATATAGGAAGAATGACCAGTATGCAGATTCAGTCAACCTTAGTAGCGAGGATAAGGGCAGCACAAGCAGGAGATCCACAGATTCAGAAGTTGCGGTCGGAGTGTGGATCAGGCCGTAGGAAGGAGTTAGTGATTCATAAAGATGGTACGCTCAGGTTTGAAAACAGACTCTGTGTACCGAGTGGAGACCTTCGACAAGAAGTTATGTCCGAAGCTCATAGTTCTATTTACTCCATTCATCCTGGAGGGACGAAGATGTATCGAGATATCAGGCAGTACTTTTGGTGGAATGGCATGAAAAGAGAGAGAGCGAGATTTGTATCCAAGTGTCTGGTATGTCAGCAGGTGAAAGCCGAGCAGCAGAGACCAGCAGGGTTGCTACAGCCGCTTCCTATCCCAGAATGGAAATGGGAGCACATCACGATGGATTTCGTGACCGGTTTACCTAGATCCCCGGCTGGCAAGAATGCAGTCTGGGTAATAGTAGATCGACTCACGAAGGTCGCTCATTTCCTTCCCTTCCGAGTTGGACAGACTACTGAGCAGTTAGCAAAAATGTACATGAAGCAGATAGTAAGGCAGCACGGTGTTCCAGTTAGTATAGTATCAGATCGGAATACGCGGTTTACTTCTCATTTTTGGCGGAGCTTACACCAAAGTTTGGGAACCAAGTTAAGATTCAGTACTGCTTATCATCCAAAAACCGACGGGCAATCAGAAAGAACCATCCAGACGTTAGAAGATATGCTACGGGCGTGTACCTTGGACTTTGGCGGATCTTGGGAGGATCACCTTCATCTTGTGGAGTTCTCCTATAACAACAGCTATCAGGCTAGCATTCAGATGGCCCCGTTCGAAGCATTGTACGGAAGGAAGTGTAGGTCCCCTTTGGCATGGGACGACGTCGAAGAACGGAAGTTGTTGGGGCCAGAGATGATCATGCAGACTGTGGAGATAGTTAAGTTGGTCAGAGAGCGCTTTCGAGTTGCACAGGACCGACATCATCATTGGGCAGATCAGCATCGTAGGCCTCTGGAGTTCAGAGTTGGCGACCAAGTGTTTCTGCGGATTTTGCCTACTCGGGGTATCATCAGATTTGGAACCCGAGGAAAGCTTAGTCCAAGATACGTTGGTCCTTTTAAGATTCTCGCTCGGGTAGGCGATGTGGCTTATCGACTTGCCCTTCCGCCTTCGTTAACTGGCATACATAATGTGTTTCATGTGTCCCAATTACGTGGGTATGTCCCGGATCCGAGTAATGTCCTCGATCATTCTGAGTTAGTCGTTGGTACCGACCTAACTTACGAGGAACAACCCGTATCTATCTTAGACCGGCGAGAGAAGGTACTCAAGAATCGGACGATAAGCCTTGTCCGTATTTCTTGGAACCATCACTCTTCGGAAGAGTCAACCTGGGAGCGCGAGGACGAGATCAGATCTCGGTATCCGCATTTATTTGACTAATAAGGTATATTTTTGCACCTTATTGACACGATTCTATGCTTATCTGCACCTGCTTGTTTTGCACTTTGTGATGTATGATAATAACTGCTATAATAGTTAACTTGTATATGATTGAGCCTTGCTTGCCCTGATTTCACTATCCTGTCTTGGCTGGAATTCCGAGGACGAAATTTTTCTAAGAAGGGTAGAGATGCCACTCCCCGATCCTGGAATACGTATTTTAATACGTAAACCGATAAATTGTATTTACCTTGTATTTATACTATATTTATTATGCAGTATTTCTTCATACATTTCCCAAAAATATTCGACAAAATATTATTTCCTAATTTATTTTCTGCAGGCCTACAGTTTTGGCTCATTTGGGTAACCCATTCTTGGTTCACCAATGGTTCATCATGAACCCTTTGATTCATCATGAACCCATGGGTCCAAGATCTTTATATATAACTCATTTCATTCTCTCTCCCCTCATTTACTTCCTCTCATTTACTTCCTCCACCAACCAAGGCAAGTACCAACTTGCTCAAGAGATGGATCAATAATTTTGTCAATGATTTTTTACAAAACTATTTGCCAAAACATGTTCTTCTCCTCAATCTATACTAGTTTAGAACTTGGAAATTTCTATTTTGAAGCTTTGATTTTTGTAGATCTAGATTTTAATCATTTTCGGATTTTGCATGGTTTGATCTACTTTAGTTGGATTTTATGGGTTTTTGATGCTTCCATGTGGAAGAGCATTCAGTTTCACCCAAGTTGAAACTTTAGAAATCTGGATTTGGAGTTCGGATGGCCAAGTTATGATGCTTTGAAGTTTGGGTTCAGCCATGGTGTTCTTGCTGTTTGGAGAAGACAGTGAATAGTGTGCTCCTGTTTGAGCACGCTTCCTGTTGGAAGCGTGTCTTTCCTTGAGCCTGCGTGACTTTTCATGCAGCTCTCTCCTTGAGCTTGCGTGACTTTTTACGCAGCTCTCTCCTTGAGCTTGCGTGACTTTTCACGCAGCTCTCTCCTTGAGCTTGCGTGACTTTTCACGCAGCTCTCTCCTTGAGCTTGCGTGACTTCTCACGCAGCTCTCTCCTTGAGCTTGCGTGACTTCTCACGCAGCTCTCTCCTTGAGCCTGCGTGACTTTTGACGCAGCTCTTCCTTTGAGTCTGTGTGACTTTTCACGCAGCTCTCTCCTTGAGCCTACGTGACTTTTCACGCAGCTCTTTCCTTGAGTCTGCGTGACTTTTTACGCACGCTGCCTTCAGTGAGCCTGAGTGAGCCTGCGTGACTTTTACCCCTTGAGCGTGCGTGCTTTTGTGCGTACGCTTTTGATATTTTATTAGATATTATATGCCCATTTTATATCCTTACGCCTTTTGTCCCGAGCATGATATGAGCACAAATGTGACCCCAGAGAACAAAGTGTTCCTTCCTGATACGTGTACCTGAATGTCCCAGTTCTTGTTCATGCTCGACAAATGACTCGTAACTCCACGTGGCGTATTTGTAATGATGCATTATACTAAGGAGGGTAGAACATGTTGACATACTGATTGACATGGATCCTCTTTGGGGTACTCGTACTAAAGTACGACTTTAGGAGGATAATCATGCAGGCCACAGCATGTGAGTCCAAGATTTCACCTAGGAATAAACTAGACAACTAAACATACTAGATGCATGGGGAGGGCAAAATCCCGAGATCGTGTTACACCAGCCGCCTTGAGATACTGTCTTGACGCGCCGGCTGGTCTCCACGGATACTGTGTCATCTACAACGAGTGGATGACTGTATCCGATTAATTCCTGCTATATATTATATATTTTAGCAAGGTGGCCTTACGAGGGACCTGTGCTCAATCATACCTGTCTACGCGAACCCCTGGGTTGGCTAGCCTTGCTGGAAAGATACGATCTGAGGATTTTCTAATAACATGACGCGAGGATAACCTCGTCCCACTAGAAACTCGTAGACTTGATTGGCCGTGAAAATGACTCGCTTGTATCCTATTACCTTCCGTAAATAACTGAGGGAAGCGGACTGTCATGGTACGTGATCCAACCCATGTTCTTGTTTGATTGTTGGGTTGGTTATCGTACTATGATAGGCTGTGGACCGAAGTTATGAACGGAAGACTTATTCTGATTGTGAATTGCTACTTCTGTGAATGACTGAGGAACATGGACTATCATGGTACATGATCCAACCCATGTTCTTGTTTGATTGTTGGGTTGGTTATTGTGCTGCGATAGGCTATCGACCGAAGTCACGATCAGGAGATTTTATTGTTTATACCTTTTAACTTATGTGAAAGTTATAGAGTACGACACGTCCCGACTCCATGCGGCACCTTTTGTCCTTGTTTGGTTGTAAGCGTGCCACATGGGTTCGAGGATGTTGCGCTACCCTATAATAGTAGCATAAGTATTACTATTATCAATAATTCTATTTTAACTGGGTTTTTAATCTTAACTCTTGTGCCCCTTTGGCGGTACTTGCTATTCGGGGCTGACCCCGCTGGTTTTTGTTTGGCCAGATCCTGTAGCAGAGCCTGAGGACACGATCTTCCTCCCTGACATCCATGGTGCATACTAGGAGCATGGCGGTTTGGGGACTCGAGTGGGTTTCTTCTCCACCACTCCTGCTTATACTTTTGCGGCGTTTAGCCACCGGCACCTGTTAGCCGGATTACTTGATATTTTGTGTCAGTACAGAATTGTAAATAAACAGACTGCAGCTGTATATAATTTTGTACTCCTGACTCTCTGAGATAGCTAAATTATAAAGCTAGTCTCTCATGACCATTTTGATGAAGCGTCGGGGACGCCTTACTGCTTTATCTTTAATGTTCATTTAATTGCTGATGTGATTTGATTAATTGAGACATAGAACTCTGTGGGACCATAGGAGACTTGATTGTAGCATGTACCCCCTCGTCTCTCGACAGCCACGATCGTCGTATGACGTTACGTACCTCATATGGAGTAGCTGGCCTAGTCCGTCTCCGTATTTTGGTACTGGGCGTGACAAGGTTTTAGTGGTAGCCCATGCAGGTCGGATTTTCAGACTTGTGGGGTATTGCAAATTATTAGGAATCTCAATCAAAACTTGTTCCCCTTGAAATTCTGTTTCGAATTCTCTGTCCTTGCCTTGATCTCTAACCTGACTTGCATCCTCGAAATCTTCCTCGTCCGGACTTAATAATCTTATATTCTTCTCTAGAGGGGTGCTTCATTCTCAGTAGCGGGTGAGGCCCATGAGGAAGAGCAGCAAGAGCATGGCTCGACTGGGCAGCAACAGGGGAGAGAACCTTCTCCCGTGCAGGCACGAGCAGAAATGGAACCAGAGGCAGTACAGCCGCAGGTTATTGAAACCCCTGCAGCACCAGCAGCGACGGCAGTACCAGACGCCGTAGCACTCCTGGAGATCATCCGGGGGTTTCTTATCACTAACCAACAACAACAGACTCGGCAGCTGGAGCAGAACGTGTTGCTGAACCAAGGGATTCAGTTAGCTCTTGAGAGGAGTGTCGGGGCTGACTCGGGAGCATCAGGAAGGTTTCGTCGCTTGAACCCGAGGTATTTTAATGGCACAGAGGATGCCATCACTACGGATGCCTGGATTCAAGATATCGAAGCCATTCTTGTGGCAGCCAAGGTTACAGATGATGAGAAGGTTGATCAGGTCAAACTGGTACTTAAGGATCTTTCTCGCGATTGGTGGGCATCAGAAGAAGTTGGTACAAGACGCCCTGTTCGTTGGACCACCTTCAGTGACAGATTCAAGGCCAAGTATTTTGGCGTAGTAGCTCGATATGAACTCCAGCAGAAGTTTATCAGTCTCAAGCAAGCAGGCAAGACCGTAGATGGGTATGCAGCAGAGTTCTGCAGATTGTGCCGTTTCGCACCAGCAATGGTGGCAACGGAGCCAGAGAAAGCTATGAGGTTCTAGCAGGGACTTCATTTGGAACTACTGCAGCTTGTGGAGGGACACGACTACCAGACGTTTGACGCTGTTTTGACGGCCGCTCGGAGGCACGAGCTTACCCAGCAGAGGTTGGCATCGAGGACAGGAGGTCAGAAGAGATCTCATTCCCAGGTTGGAGGAGGAGCAATGCAGCGAACATCGGCACCAGCACCCGGTGTACGTATTCATGATGTAGGAGCGCCGCGGAGGACGGCCGTGTCAACTAATACAGCGCCAGTTCGGCATCAGCAGCCGAGAAACCAGCAACAGCGTCAGGGAGCACCCCAGGGCTGTACATTCTGTGGGAAGGCAGGGCACACGAGGGAGGTGTGACGGTCAGCGAATGGCTTATGCTTGAGGTGTGGTAGTTCAGACCACCGTATCTCCACTTGTCCTGTGATGCAGAGACCAGGAGGGCCAGCTCAGCAGTTTCCAGCATTGCCAGCTCCGGTGGCAACCCCGAGTGGAGGGCCAGTATTAGCAGTAAGGCCCCTAGCCCAGCGTCTACCAACGCAGGCTCAGATGTTTCGCCAGGCACAGGAAGCCGAAGGCCCTCAGAGGCAGCAACAGCATGGTCGAGGAAGGCCGCAACAAGGGGCTCTGCGAGGCCAGGCTCTCACATTGACCTTGAGAGAGGCTCTAGCGTCTAGTGACGTGGTGGCAGGTAAAATTCTCGTCACCTCATTTCCCGCTGTAGCATTATTTGATTCAGGCGCTACTCATTCATTCATCTCTGCACAATATGCTACACGGATTGGATTAGAGTTTGAGGCATTGCCGGAGAGGATGGATATACTCACCGACAATGGGCTCGTAGAAGTTAGCAGGGTGCGCTTTTCATGTCCGGTAGAGGTGTGTGGGCATTTATTGCCCGCATCATTGATTGAATTCCCTATGGGGAATTTTGATGTTGTTCTTGGCATGGACTGGTTGAGAGACAGTCATGCGATAATTGATTGTAGAGGAGGTAGGGTCATATTCAGCATTCCTGGGATGGAGCAGTTCATCTTTACTCGAACCTTGAAGAATCAGGCCGGAGGCGTCATCTCAGCAGCAGTGTCAGAGCCAGGACAGATTCCGAGAGTGGTCGAAGATTTTCTCGACGTCTTTCCTAATGAGCTCCCAGGGATACCCCAGTCAGAGATGTAGAATTTAGCATTGAGTTGAACCCTGGAACGAGGCCTATTGCAGACAGAGTTTACAGAATGTCGCCGTCAGAACAGGATAAGTTGTATCAACATGAAGAAGAGTTGAAGTCTAAGGGATTCATCCGAGACAGTAAATCGCTCTGGGCCGCACCAGTGATTCTAGTTCCCAAGAAGGATGGGTCGACAAGGATGTGCATCGACTACCGCAAGCTGAATGCAGTAACAGTAAAGAATAAGTACCCGCTACCAAAGATTGATGACCTGTTTGACCAGTTGAGCAAGGCTAGTGTCTTTTCCAAGATCGATCTTCGGTCGAGATACTATCAAGTAAGAGTCCGGGAGCAAGACATACCGAAGACAGCATTCAGATCTAGATATGGGCATTATGAGTTTTTAGTAATGCCCTTTGGACTAACCAACGCCCCCGCAGTATTCATGGATTTAATGAACCGCATCTTTCTGCCGTATTTGGATAAATTTGTGGTGGTGTTCATAGATGACATTCTTGTCTATTCCAGCAGTGAAGAGGAGCATGAGAAACATCTTAGGACTGTCTTACAGACATTGAGGGAGCATCAACTTTATGCGAAGCTCGACAAGTGTGAATTCTGGTTAGATCACATTTCGTTCATGGGGCATGTAATTTCTGGGGCAGGAGTGTCAGTGGATCCGAAGAAGATTGAGGCCGTAGAGCATTGGCCAGTCCCGAGAATGGTTGCAGAAGTGCGAAGTTTTTAGGATTAGCTGGTTACTACAGAAGGTTCGTGGCAGACTTTGCCAAGATCTCTGCGCCCTTAACGCGTTTGACGCACAAGGACGTAGAGTTTGTTTGGTCAGCTAGCTGTTAGGCATCATTTGAAGAATTGAAGAAGAGGTTGATCTCAGCCCCGATCTTGACGCTTCCAGTAGGAGCGAAAGGCTTTACAGTATATTGTGACGCATCTGGGATGGGTCTTGGATGTGTATTGATGCAGCACGGAAAGGTGATAGCATATGCGTCTCGGCAGCTTCGAGACCATGAGAAGAATTACCCGACTCACGATTTGGAGTTAGCAGCTGTGGTGTTTTCACTCAAGTTGTGGAGGCATTATTTATACGGAGATCGGGTAGAGATCTATACTGTTCATAAGAGTTTGAAATACGTATTCACGCAGCGAGATTTGAACATGAGGCAAAGAAGATGGTTAGAACTGCTGAAGGATTTTGATTTAGATCTTCAGTATCATCCAGACAAGGCGAATATAGTTGCAGATGCACTGAGTAGGAGAGACAGTGCCTTTATCTTGACCTCGCAGAAGTATATTTTAGAAGACCTTCAGAGTATGGGAATCGAAGTAGTTTTGCCAAGGGATATAGGAAGAATGACCAGTATGCAGATTCAGTCAACCTTAGTAGAGAGGATAAGGGCAGCACAAGCAGGAGATCCACAGATTCAGAAGTTGCGGTCGGAGTGTGGATCAGGCCGTAGGAAGGAGTTAGTGATTCATGAAGATGGTACGCTCAGGTTTGGAAACAGACTCTGTGTACCGAGTGGAGACCTTCGGCAAGAAGTTATGTCCGAAGCTCATAGTTCTATTTACTCCATTCATCCTGGAGGGACGAAGATGTATCGAGATATCAGGCAGTACTTTTGGTGGAATGGCATAAAAAGAGAGATAGCGAGATTTGTATCCAAGTGTCTGGTATGTCAGCAGGTAAAAGTCGAGCAGCAGAGACCAGCAGGGTTGCTACAGCCGCTTCCTATCCCAGAATTGAAATGGGAGCACATCACGATAGATTTCGTGACCGGTTTACCTAGATCCCCGGCTGGCAAGAATGCAGTCTGGGTAATAGTAGATCGACTCACGAAGGTCGCTCATTTTCTTTCCTTCCGAGTTGGACAGACTACTGAGCAGTTAGCAGAAATGTACATGAAGCAGATAGTAAGGCAGCACGGTGTTCCAGTTAGTATAGTATCAGATCGGGATACGCGGTTTACTTCTCATTTTTGGCGAAGCTTATACCAAAGTTTGGGAACCAAGTTAAGATTCAGTACTGCTTATCATCCACAAACCGACGGGCAATCAGAAAGAACCATCCAGACGTTAGAAGATATGCTACGGGCGCGTACCTTGGACTTTGGCAAATCTTGGAAGGATCACCTTCATCTTGTGGAGTTCTCCTATAACAACAGCTATCAGGCTAGCATTCAGATGGCCCCGTTCGAAGCATTGTACGGAAGGAAGTGTATGTCCCCTTTGGCATGGGACGACGTCGGAGAACGGAAGTTGTTGGGGCCAGAGATGATCACGCAGACTGTGGAGATAGTTAAGTTGGTCAGAGAGCGCCTTCGAGTTGCACAGGACCGACATCGTCATTGGGCAGATCAGCATCGTAGGCCTCTGGAGTTCAGAGTTGGCGACCAAGTGTTTCTGCGAATTTTGCCTACTCGGGGTATCATCAGATTTGGAACCCGAGGAAAGCTTAGTCCAAGATACGTTGGTCCTTTTAAGATTCTCGCTCGGGTAGGCGATGTGGCTTATCGACTTGCCCTTCCGCCTTCGTTAACTGGCATACATGATGTATTTTATGTGTCCCAATTACGTGGGTATGTCCCGGATCCGAGTCATGTCCTCGATCATTCTGAGTTAGTCGTTGGTACCGACCTAACTTATGAGGAACAACCCGTATCTATCTTAGACCGGCGAGAGAAGGTACTCAAGAATCGGACGATAAGCCTTGTCCGTGTTTCTTGGAACCATCACTCTTCGGAAGAGTCAACCTGGGAGCGCGAGGACGAGATCAGATCTCGGTATCCGCATTTGTTTGACTAATAAGGTATATTTTTGCACCTTATTGACACGATTCCATGCTTATCTGCACCTGCTTGTTTTGCACTTTGTGATGTATGATAATAACTGCTATGATAGTTAACTTGTATATGATTGAGCCTTGCTTACCCTGATTTCACTATCCTGTCTTGGCTGGAATTCCGAGGACGGAATTTTTCTAAGAAGGGTAGAGATGTCACTCCCCGATCCTGGAATACGTATTTTAATACGTAAACCGATAAATTGTACTTACCTTGTATTTATACTATATTTATTATGCAGCATTTCTTCATGCATTTCCTAAAAATATTCGACAAAATATTATTTTCTAATTTATTTTCTGCATTTGGGCCTACAGTTTTGGCTCATTTGGGTAACCCATTCTTGGTTCACCAATGGTTCATCATGAACCCTTTGGTTCATCATGAACCCATGGGTCCAAGATCTTTATATATAACTCATCTTATTCTCTCTCCTCTCATTTACTTCCTCTCATTTACTTCCTCTCATTTACTTCCTCCACCAACCAAGGCAAGTACCAACTTGCTCAAGAGATGGATCAATAATTTTGTCAATAATTTCTTACAAAACTATTTTCCAAAACATGTTCTTCTCCTCATTCTATACTAGTTTAGAACTTGGAAATTTCTATTTTGAAGCTTTAATTTTTGTAGATCTAGGTTTTAATCATTTTCGGATTTTGCATGGTTTGATCTACTTTAGTTGGATTTTATGGGTTTTTGATGCTTCCATGTGGAAGAGCATTCAGTTTCACCCAAGTTGGAACTTTGGAAATCTGGATTTGGAGTTCGGATGGCCAAGTTATGATGCTTTGAAGTTTGGGTTCAGCCATGGTGTTCTTGCTGTTTGGAGAAGACAGTGAACAGTGTGCTCCTGTTTGAGCACGCTACCTGTTGGAAGCGTGTCTCTCCTTGAGCTTGCGTGACTTTTCACGCAGCTCTCTCCTTGAGCTTGCATGACTTTTTACGCAGCTCTCTCCTTGAGCTTGCGTGACTTTTCACGCAGCTCTCTCCTTGAGCTTGCGTGACTTTTCACGCAGCTCTCTCCTTGAGCTTGCGTGACTTTTCACGCAGCTCTCTCCTTGAGCCTGCGTGACTTTTTACGCAGCTCTTCCCTTGAGTCTGCGTGACTTTTCACGCAGCTCTCTCCTTGAGCCTACGTGACTTTTCACGCAGCTCTTCCCTTGAGTCTGCGTGACTTTTCACGCACGTTGCCTTGAGTGAGCCTGCGTGACTTTTACCCCTTGAGCGTGCGTGCTTTTGTGCGTACGCTTTTGATATTTTATTAGATATTATATGCCCATTTTATATCCTTACGCCTTTTGTCCCGAGCATGATATGAGCACTAATGTGACCCCGAAGAACAAAGTGTTCCTTCCTGATACGTGTACCTGAATGTCCCAGTTCTTGTTCATGCTCGACAAATGACTCGTAACTCCACGTGGCGTATTTGCAATGATGTATTACACTAAGGAGGGTAGAACATGTTGACATACTGATTGACATGGATCCTCTTTGGGGTACTCGTACTAAAGTACGACTTTAGGAGGATAATCATGCAGGCCACAGCATGTGAGTCCAAGATTTCACCTAGGGTTAAACTAGGCAACTAAACATACTAGATGCATGGGGAGGGCAAAATCCCGAGATCGTGTTACACCAGCCGCCTTGAGATACTGTCTTGATGCGCCGACTGGTCTCCACGGATACTGTGTCATCTACAACGAGTGGATGACTGTATCCGATTAATTCCTGTTATATATTATATGTTTTAGCAAGGTGGCCTTACGAGGGACCTGTGCTCAATCATACCTGTCTACGCGAACCCCTGGGTTGGCTAGCCTTGCTGGAAAGATACGATCTGAGGATTTTCTAATAACATGACGCGAGGATAACCTCGTCCCACTAGAAACTCGTAGACTTGATTTGCCGTGAAAATGACTCGCTTGTATCCTATTACCTTCCGTGAATAACTAAGGGAAGCGGACCGTCATGGTACGTGATCCAACCCATGTTCTTGTTTGATTGTTGGGTTGGTTATCGTACTATGATAGGCTGTGGACCGAAGTTATGAAGGGAAGACTTATTCTGATTGTGAATTGCTACTTCTGTGAATGACTGAGGAACATGGACTATCATGGTACATGATCCAACCCATGTTCTTGTTTGATTGTTGGGTTGGTTATTGTGCTGCGATAGACTATCGACCGAAGTCACGATCAGGAGATTTTATTGTTTATACCTTTTAACTTATGTAAAAGTTATAGAGTACGACACGTCCCGACTCCATGCGGCACCTTTTGTCCTTGTTTGGTTGTAAAGGTGCCACATGGGTTCGAGGATGTTGCGCTACCCTATAATAGTAGCATAAGTATTACTATTATCAATCATTCTATTTTAACTGGGTTTTTAATCTTAACTCTTGTGCCCCTTTGGCGGTACTTGCTATTCGGGGCTGACCCCGCTGGTTTTTGTTTGGCCAGATCCCATAGCAGAGCCTGAGGACACGATCTTCCTCCCTGACATCCATGGTGCATACTAGGAGCATGGCGGTTCGGGGACTCGAGTGGGTTTCTTCTCCAACACTCCTGCTTATACTTTTGCGGCGTTTAGCCACCGGCACCTGTTAGCCGGATTACTTGATATTTTGTGTCAGTACAGAATTGTAAATAAACAGACTGCAGCTGTGTATAATTTTGTACTCATGACTCTCTGAGATAGCTAAATTATAAAGCTAGTCTCTCATGACCATTTTGATGAAGCGTCGGGGACGCCTTACTGCTTTATCTTTATTGTTCATTTAATTGCTGATGTGATTTGATTGATTGAGACATAGAACTCTGTGGGACCATAGGAGACTTGATTGTAGCATGTACCCCCTAGTCTCTCGACAGCCACGATCGCCGTATGACGTTACGTACCTCATATGGAGTAGCTGGCCTAGTCCGTCTCCGTATTTCGGTACTGGGGCGTATACATACATATATATTATATATACATATAACCTCTCTCTCTCTCTCTCCACTTATACAAACATAACCCCTCACCATCACCCCCTCTACGTACGGGAACAACCCCCCATGCTAGCCGACATCTTTTCTCTCTCTACTTCTCTTTCTTTCTTATTTCTTTCTTTCTCTCTCTTCCCCTATTAATTTCCTCACACTCTCTCCTTCACCAACAGCACACTCCTCCTATTCTCCTTCTTCAACACCAGCAGCCTCCATGGCCGGAGCTCCGACCTTTCCTGGCCGAGCGTGGCCGTCGACCACCACTCCCCTCCTCCACTTCCTCCTCCTCACCTCCTACTTCCTTTCTCTTCCTCCATGGATCAAATCCGCCACCACCACCTTATCCCAGCCAATCCGAGCCCTGGCCAGAACTCCTAGGCCTCCGCCCTGCCTCGCCGTGGCCAGCCTGGCCGTCCCCGCGCCGCCTGGCCATCCCTGCGCCACCGGACAGCAGTGGACGACACAGCAGCGGCTGCACCGGCACGCACGCGCGCGTGCGCGGGCCGCCGTCGTACGCCGCCGCGCCGCCGCGCCGCCGTCGTAGGCCGCCGCGCCGCCGTCGTACGCCGCCGCGCCACCGCACCGCCGCGTGGGCCGCCGTGGCCCCTGGCCGTGCACCCCCTCACCCCGGCGAGACTTTCCTGACGGCCACCGTCCTCCGGGACGCGCCGTCGAGGCGATTCGTGCGTTTTGCACGACGTCCCGTCGTGACGCGCACGAAATCGAGTTCATTTTGGCGCTCCGTCGCAGCGACTTCGCGTGCATTTTCTTGGAGATCCGACCGTTGGATCGGCGATTTCTTTGCTCCGTCACAATATAGGTATATCCAGCTTCATCCCTGTCAATTTTCGTCCGTTAATTTTCTCGTTTGATACATCAAAACCGGCCACCAAGTTGACATTTTAATTTGTACTGTTTTTGGACAGTTTTGCGATGCCAACTTTGCGGGTTCGTATCTTCGCCGTATCAGCTCCGTTTTGCGTGCTACTAGTTCCGGTGCACAGCTGGTATAACCCTCTTCCTGCCCCCTTTAGATTTCATTTCAGTTTGAGCTTGTTAGGTCGGTCGAATTCGACGCCAAAGTTGGCCGTTCGAATTCTTAGTGTTGCACTTGTAAAATTCTATTTTTGAACCCGGGACTCCGGATTCAATTTCTGACACCACCAGTAGACTCGTGGCGTCGTTCTGGCATGTTTTCATATAAAGTTTGCTTGATTTGGAGAACGTGGGCTCTGGCACGCATTTCGGTGCAAAGCGGGTCCCACTTTCTGGGTCAACGGGTCATTTTGAGTTCGGTTCATCGGAATCCAACTCTGGATATACCGTTGAGTTCGTATCGTCATTCTGGACTCGTTGACATATAATTTGCTAGGTTTTAGTGGACATTGGTTCCGGTACGTATTTCGGTACAACTCGGATACCAATATCCGGGTCAGCGGGTCATTTTGAGTTCGGCTCATCGGAATCCAATTCCGGATATACCGTTGAGTTCGTATCGTCATTCTGGACTCGTTGACATATATTTTGCTGAGTTTTAAGGACATTAGCTCCGACACGCTTTTCCGTGCAAATTGGAATTTTAATGTCCTGGTCAACGGACCAATTTGAGATCGGGTCAACGGAATCCAATTCTGGATATACCGTTGGGTTCGTATCGTCATTCTGGATTCGTGGACATATAATTTGTTAGGTTTTGTGCACTTTTATTTCAGCACATTTTTCGGTGCAAATTGTGTCCAACGGCGGACATCATTTTGGCCCAAAATTACCGTTTTTGCCCCTGTGTCCAAATTAGACTTTTGGACAGGCTATCCTAACTGATTTGACCATTCTAGACACGTTGGTGATATTTATTTTATCATCCGACAATATTTGTAGGTTTTTACCCTATTATTATAATCCTTCTCCTTTGTGGTATTTTAAGAACCATCGATTCCAGTGATTTCACAACCACTGAAATTGAATGTGTTGACCCTGTAGATGTTTGTAGAGACTAGCTTTGACCCAGTTTGACCATGGTTGACTGCTTTGACTGAACGTCGAAGTAGAGTCAACATTTGACCTAGGTTAGACTAGTTTGACCTTGGTTGACCAGAGTTGACCAGTTGACCAAAAGTCAACTGTAAGTCAACTATTGACCCAGTTTAACCTTGTTTGACTTGGTTTGACTTCTTGTGACCTAGTTTGACCTAGTATGACTCAGTGTGACATAGTTTGACTTAGTTGACTGAGTCTGACCTAGATTACGTAGCTTATACTATAGAATCAAGCCTAACACTGTTGAACCCTAATTAGCTTATGTATATCTTATCTTTAGGTCTGTGGCATCACTCTGAGCATCGACCCCATTTGACAGCTCAGGACCGCAGGCGAGTACATTCACTGATAGTTTTCATTGTCTTGATATCTGCTATATCCGATTCAGTCGTAGTGTCTTACTTGATTCCCAGTCACGATAGTTCACGGACTAGTATATGTTGGATCATGACATGAGATATTGTTCCTGGATTTTCTTGGTATATATGTATATTTCCTGCCTTGTTTCATGTACTTGTATA
Source organism: Iris pallida (assembly GCA_029216955.1). NCBI lineage: Eukaryota > Viridiplantae > Streptophyta > Magnoliopsida > Asparagales > Iridaceae > Iris > Iris pallida. Next base: position 5,854,291 of record JANAVB010001997.1, read on the forward strand.
GACACCGATTCCTGAGAGGGAGTAGCTATCCTCTGAGGGAATTTCGTGTCATGACGTGTCATGTCCAGGTCCATTATACTATTCGGGGATGGGGAATTATTAGGGGTTATGTGATCAAAGCCTTCCTGTCACTATTTTGCTAGCGCCACCCTCACCTCACGTAGGGTGTAGCAGACACCCCTTGCCGGGTTATCCAGGTTGGCTGGCATGACCCTTTCCAGAGATTTTCCTGTGATTGTCGGGCCAAGTGGATAACCCTACCATGACTCCCTAGCCGATCACATTTTGCTCTAATAATTCAAATCATATTTTACATTTATTGTCGTATCTTATATTCCAGTTCAGTTTTACTTTCTGTACTTCTCACCATGCTATGATTTCATTTACTCACATGCTCTACATGCCTTTACATTGTACCTTGATTGGAGACTAAGTTCTGCTCGGGAGAAGAGTTACAACCCCGGTCCTTGTTTGGTTTAAGGGTTGTAACTCGGCTTTCGAATGGTTCCCAAGTCTTCATATATCTTTGTCTTGTAGTTCATTATACTGTCTCTTATAGAATTTGTCAATTCACATGGAACTGCTGTTAGTGTTTGTACTTGCTCATTTTTCTGATAGGATACCGTTGATAATATTTTAGGAGTTGTTATACCATTAGTGGACTTCATGATGTTGCTAGCTGAGGTGGATCTCACTATTCTTCTATGTGAGTTGCCTGGTAGTTATCCTTAGTTCGTCTTGTTTTTCCTTCTTTATTTTCCTGTCTTATGATTCCCTCTAGTAGTTTCTAGTTATTCTTGTGCTTTAGTTATCTTTCTTGTCTTATCATCCTAGCTGTTGTGATGTGACTAGAGTATATTTATAGTTGTAGGCCTTCTAGATGTAGTGTATATTTATTGGATACTAGACAGCGTTCTACCGTCGATACTGCGGCGTAGGCTGGGCGTGGCCCACGTATTCGTATCCGTATATCCGGGTGCGGGTCGTGACACGTTTTTAGTGGTGGCCCATGCAGGTCAGTCTTTATAATTAATGCGAAGTCGTGGTAGTACTTGAGCTTTTCTGTACTACTGCGAGCCTGCCCTAGGATTAAGGTTGAGTCATAGAATATTTTAGGAATTTGGTACTCAGTCACATATTAGGAACTCTTGGTAGATTCCAGGGATGACCCCTGGAAATCTTATTTCGAACTTTTTGAAACTTTTTCCATTTGTTCTGTCCGTCCTGATTTCTGAAACATCTGTCCGTTATCAACTTTATTCTTTCTAGGAATGAGTTTGTGGACCCCAGAGGGAAGGTATAAGTTGAACTTATATATCTCCTAGGTCGAGACGAGAATATGATTTACCAGTCTCATATCAGGTTGAGATTGTTTTAGATTATATTCCAATGATTTCCTTTATCTTGACCTAGATAGTACCTTTGGACATCTCCTGAGAATTTTCTTCTAAACTCTACCTCGGAATCTGTTTTAGCTAGTTTTCATTTAATTATCCTTGATTCGTTGTTGAATTTTGAATCTTGATGTTCGTTGTTGACTTCGATTTTGATTTTGTTGAAGATAAGTTTCTCTGGATTGAGTTAAGATATTCTGATAAACATATTTGATAAGGGCGATGGGAACAATAAATGTCTACTTTATTATGGAGTTTAGAATTTATCGCAGTCATATTAGCTAGCCTAACAAGGACATGGAGCCTGATTTTGGATATACTATCCTAGTTATGGAATTTAGATTTTCTTGCAGCCATACCGGTTGGCGTGGTAAGGAATCTAGATGACATGATTATAGGGCGTATACCTTAGTTATGGACTCTATCGTTTATTGCAGCCATGCTTACTGGCGTGGCGTAAATTCTGGTAGTATGGTTTTGGATAGACGTGTATGGTTATCAGATCGTATCTTAAATTGATTCACTTCTTTTTGACTAAATGATGAGGATAATTCATACCCTTATTTCTTGACTTACCATTCATTTCTTTTCGTATGATGATTTCCTCATCTTGCCATCATTTTCTCTGACTTGCTTAGCCATGTCTTGATTTCACCAATTACCTATCTCGTATCTACTTCTGTCAGCCATACTTTGAAAACCTTGAAAATTTTAGAATTTTCATATCTTTTATCTTGGGAGAAATCGAGGAAGTATCGTAATCATCCGTCTCAGATTAGACATTGTTGGTAGTAGTCGAAGCAGAGCGAGATGATTACCCCGACTTCCTCCTACGTTCCCATATTCTGGTTTCTATGATAACAGAAGCAATTCAATTCTACATCCTTGATTTGTTTATTATATTTTGATATCGTGAGATTGATTCTCTCTGATTGACCAATCGATTCTGGTTGTCTAGTTTATCGTGCCAAAGAGTCTTGATTGTTGATTAAACTTCAATGGTTTTGAATTCCATTGTGATATAATTTTCTTCTTAGATGTTCGTGTCCAGACTTCGTTGATTTTGTTCTCCATCTTGCCCAAATTCTGATTTACCCAAAACTTGATCAATTTAAATCGTGCTGAGACTAAATTATTTACTTTTATTGTGATTGGACAATGCTATCATCACTCGTGCTTTAAACTTTCAATTCAATTCTAGCAAATGACTAAATTCCATTCCAATCATGATTTGGCTTCATACTATCCTTGATTATGCCGGAGTCTCATGTTGGTCATGCCTAAACCGTTATACTTTTGACCAAGGTTGAGCTGACCGTATCTATGATCGTATTGAGATTTAATTTTGAGCATGTTTGGATTTTGAAACACTCATGCCTATACTCTTTTCGACCTTGATTAGATTTTCTGATTGTATCTGAAATTTTCTTGTGCTTAATCATGCCTATCTCAAATCCTAAATCAAATTTCAGTAAGCTGAAATCCTATTATCAATATTTTGTTGATTGTAATCGGATGAAGCTCAAGTTTTGATTTTGTTGTCATACCTCTATCGTGCCAAGTGATCTTTTAGACTATTTCCAATTTTATTCACGCTCGAACTTGGAGCGTATTCCATGATTTTATTAATCATACTCTTCAATCTTGATCAGGTCTATAAGACCTTGACTTCGATTTTGTTGTGTCTGAAACTCCAGCTCAATCATGCCAAGCCTTGTTTTTTGGTCATGATTATCTCTCATCTTGATCAAGCCTATGTGACTTTCAGGCTGATTATCCGTTAACCCGAGTGCTACACGTCACCTCGTACGTGGACTTCATCTATAACTTTCGTTCTCCTAAGTCATTTCTGAATCGTGTCCCAATGACTTAACTTATCTATAATCGTGCCTATATGATTCTGTTCATATAATGATTCTATCGTGCGAAAATTTTTCATCGTCCCTGAATAATTGTGAATTGATTATCTAAATCGTGCAAACTTGTCATTCTATGATCGTGCCTAAGTTTTTGCCTAAAACTTTCTATCTTGTTTTACCCCTACTACAACCTTAATTTCGAGGACGAAAATTCTATAAGGTGGGTAGAATGTAAGCCCCTGAATTTCCCGAATTATTTTTCAAAATTTCTAATGAATTATTTTCAATAATTCATTTCTATATAATTAATTTTGATCTTTAAATGCTCTTTACCGTGACTTGGAATTCTAGAGCATCAGGGATGGCAGTATTTGGAAACTTCCTTCTTGGAGTTTGTAGTAGACGAGATTATCTTTACAGTGATATATCGTATCCCACTCGAACTTGTTCCCTTGTGCTCCATTTGATTCACGCAACTTCGGGTCAATTTGGACCAATTTATCGTCTGCCGTAATTCGTGATTTAATTTCCAACTTAATTTTCGGGCCCGACATCGGACCAATCCAGTCGACCCAATATATTGCCCTGGCCTGTTTTGAGTAAACTATGCACGTGCCACTTGCGTGCCACCGATCTGATCTCCCTTGTGTTCCCATTCCATCCATGATTTTAACGGGTTTAATTTATAAATTAATTAAATCTTGGCTTCGACTTTGGCCAAACTTGGCCAAACGTCCGACCCAGTTGGCATGGACCCTACCATGACAGCCCATACACCCCACTGATATTTTCTTATTTTTTTCCCTACTCAAAAATATCCATTTCTCTCTCTGTGTATATATATATACATATATATACATATATATATATATATATATATATATATATATATATATATATATATATATATATATATAATATATAATATATATGTCTCTCTCTCTCTCGTCACTCACACACACACAAATTTCTTACCCCCTCACATCACCGTCTCTCTCCCCTTGTACCCGACCAGCACACTCCCCCCCCATTTCTAACTCTCTCTTTCTCTCTTAATCTCTCTCTCTCTCTCTCTCTCTCTCTCTTTCTCTCTCTCTCTCTCTCTCTCTCTTTCTTTATATAATATATATACATACATATATATTATATATACATATAATCTCTCTCTCTCTCCACTTATACAAACACAATCCCTCACCATCACCCCCTCCACGTACGGGAACAACCCCCCCATGCTAGCCGACATCTTTTCTCTCTCTACTTCTCTCTCTTTCTTATTTCTTTCTTTCTCTCTCTTTCCCTATTAATTTCCTCACACTCTCTCCTTCACCAACAGCACACTCCTCCTATTCTCCTTCTTCAACACCAGCAGCCTCCATGGCCGGAGCTTCGACCTTCCCTGGCCGAGCGTGGCCGTCGACCACCACTCCCCTCCTCCACTTCCTCCTCCTCTCCTCCTACTTCCTTTCTCCTCCTCCATGGATCAAATCCGCCACCACCACCTTATCCCAGCCAACCCGAGCCCTGGCCGGAACTCCTAGGCCACCGTCCTGCCTCGCCGTGGCCAGCCTGGCCGTCCCCGTGTCGCCTGGCCATCCCCGCGCCACCGGACAGCAGTGGACGACACAGCAGCGGCTGTACCGGCACGCACGCGCGCGCACGGGCCGCCGTCGTGCGCCGCCGTGCCGCCGCGTGCGCCGCCGTGGCCCCTGGCCGTGCACCCCCTCACCCCGGCGAACCTTCCCTGACAGCCACCGTCCTCCGGGACGCGCCGTCGAGGCGATTCGTGCGTTTTGCACGACGTCCCGTCGTGACGCGCGCGAAATCGAGTTCATTTTGGCGCTCCGTCGCAGCGACTTCGCGCACGTTTTCCCGAAGATTCGACCGTTGGATCTGCGATTTCTTCGCTCTGTCACAATCTCGGTATATCTAGCTTCATCCCTGTCAATTTTCGTCCGTTAATTTTATCGTTTGATACATCAAACCAGCCACCAAGTTGACGTTTTAATTTGTACTATTTTTGGACAGTTTTGCGACGCCAACTTCGCGGGTTCGTATCTTCGCCGTATCAGCTCCGTTTTGTGCGCTACTAGTTTCGGTGCACATCGGATATAACCCTCTTCCTGCCCCCTTTAGATTTCATTTCAGTTTGAGCTTGTTAGGTCGGTCGAATTCGACGCCAAAGTTGGCCGTTCGAATTCTTACTGTTGCACTTGTAAAATTCTATTTTTGAACCCGGGACTACGGATTCAATTTCTGACACCACCAGTAGACTCGTGGCGTCGTTCTGGCATGTTTTCATATAAAGTTTGCTTGATTTAGAGAACGTGGGCCCTGGCACGTATTTCGGTGCAAAACGGGTCCCACTTTCTGGGTCAACGGGTCATTTTGAGTTCGGCTCATCGAAATCCAACTCCGGATATACCGTTGAGTTCGTATCGTCATTCTGGACTCGTTGACATATAATTTGCTAGGTTTTAGTGGACATTGGTTCTGGCACGCATTTCGGTGCAAGTCGAATACGAATATCTGGGTCAGCGGGTCATTTTGAGTTCGGCTCATCGGAATTCAATTCCGGATATACCGTTGAGTTCGTATCGTCATTCTGGACTCGTTGACATATAAGTTGCTGAGTTTTGAGGACATTAGCTCCGACACGCTTTTCCGTGTAAATTAGAATTTTAATGTCCTGGCCAACGGACCAATTTGAGATCGGGTCAACGGAATCCAATTCTGGATATACCGTTGGGTTCGTATCGTCATTCTAGATTTGTGGACATATAATTTGTTAGGTTTTGTGTACTTTTATTTCGGCACGTTTTTCGGTGCAAAGTGTGTCCAACGGCAGAAATTATTTTGGCCCAAAATTACCGTTTTTGCCCCTGTGTCCAAATTGGACTTTTGGACAGGCTATTCTAACTGATTTGACCATTCTGGACACGTTGGTGATATTTATTTTATCATCCGACAACATCTGTTGATTTTTACCCTATTATTATAATCCTTTTTCTTTGTGGTATTTTAAGAACCATCGATTCCAGTGATTTCACAACCACTGAAATTGAATGTGTTGACCCTGTAGATGTTTGTAGAGACTAGCTTTGACCCAGTTTGACCATAGTTGACTGCTTTGACTGAATGTCGAAGTAGTCAACATTTGACCTAGGTTAGACTAGTTTGACCTTGGTTGACCAGAGTTGACCAGTTGACCAAAAGTCAACTGTAAGTCAACCATTGACCCAGTTTAACCTAGTTTGACTTGGTTTGACTTCTTGTGACCTAGTTTGACCTAGTGTGACTCAGTGTGACCTACTTTGACTTAGTTGACTGAGTCTGACCTAGATTACGTAGCTTATACTATAGAATCAAGCCTAACACTGTTGAACCCTAATTAGCTTATGTATATCTTATCTTTAGGTCTGTGGCATCACTCTGAGCATCGACCCCATTTGACAGCTCAGGACCGCAGGCGAGTACATTCACTGATAGTTTTTATTGTCTTGATATCTGCTATATCCGATTCAGTCGTAGTGTCTTACTTGATTCCCATTCACGATAGTTCACGGACTAGTATATGTTGGATCATGACATGAGATGTTGTTCCTGGATTTTCTTGGTATATATGTACATTTCCTGCCTTATTTTATGTACTTGTATAGACACCGATTCCTGAGAGGGAGTAGCTATCCTCTTAGGGAATCCCGTGTCATGACGTGTCATGTCCAGGTCCATTATACTATTCGGGGATGGGGAATTATTAGGGGTTATGTGATCAAAGCCTCCCTGTCACTATTTTGCTAGCGCCACCCTCACCTCACGTAGGGTGTAGCAGACACCCCTTGCCGGGTTATCCAGGTTGGCTGACATGACCCTTTCCAGAGATTTTCCTGTGATTGTCGGGCCAAGTGGATAACCCTACCATGACTCCCTAGCCGATCACATTTCGCTCTAATAATTCAAATCACATTTTACATTTATTGTCGTATCTTATATTCCAGTTCAGTTTTACTTTCTGTACTTCTCACCATGCTATGATTTCATTTACTCACATGCTCTACATGCCTTTACATTGTACCTTGATTGGAGACTAAGTTCTGCTCGGGAGAAGAGTTACAACCCCGGTCCTTGTTTGGTTTAAGGGTTGTAACTCGGCTTTCGAATGGTTTCCAAGTCTTCATATATCTTTGTCTTGTAGTTCATTATACTGTCTCTTATAGAATTTGTCAATTCACATGGAACTGCTGTTAGTGTTTGTACTTGCTCATTTTCCTGACAGGATACCGTTGATAATATTTTAGGAGTTGTTATACCATTAGTGGACTTCATGATGTTGCTAGCTGAGGTGGATCTCACTATTCTTCTATGTGAGTTGCCTGGTAGTTATCCTTAGTTCGTCTTATTTTTCCTTCTTTATTTTCCTGTCTTATGATTTCCTCTAGTAGTTTCTAGTTGTTCTTGTGCTTTAGTTATCTTTCTTGTCTTATCATCCCTAGCTGTTGTGATGTGACTAGAGTATATTTATAGTTGTAGGCCTTCTAGATGTAGTGTATATTTATTGGATACTAGACAGCGTTCTACCGCCGATACTGCAGCGTAGGCTGGGCATGGCCCACATATTCGTATCCGTATATCCGGGTGCGGCTCGTGACAAGGCCCGTGCGGCATCACGCCCCAGCGACGACAATAATTTGGGTGAAATCTTGCAAGGACGAGCGATTTCCCGGATCGGGGCGTGACAAGTTGGTATCAGAGCGGTTCCATCCTCTGGACCGTAAATGAATCTTTTTGACCCTCAGTTGCTTCGATATTGAAATTCAGTTGACTCTAAGTTGTTTTTGCAACCGCATGGCTCATGGATCTGCTCGACACTACATTGGATGTTCCATACAATAAGTCTATATTAAGTGCGTGCGTCTGCCACAAGTATGTCGTGACTATCACGCTATCTCCGAGTGCCATCGGAGAATGTTGATTGCACGAAGTACAATAAGTTATGGAATGTTGGTCGCACGAAGTGCAACGAATACGGTGATGTTGGTTGTATGAAGTGTAATGATATACGTATTGTTGATCGTACGAAATGTGAGAAGTTATGTGTTGTTGGTTGCTCGAAGTGCAATGAGTCGATATATGAGGCGATGCATGTTATGTGGCTATGCGAATGGTTATGTGTTGTTGGTTGCACGGAGTGCAGCAAGTCGTGAATCGTTTGTTACATTAGTGCAACGAGTCGACATGGTAGGATACGTGTTGTATGGCTATGCGTATGGATCACAATATGTCAAACGGAATTGTGACCTTAAGTATCGAGAGTAAATTGTTGCACGAGTTGCAATGAGCGAGATTGGAAAATCGTTGATGCGATAATAACGAGTCGAGTTGAGTAGGCGAACTTGTAAGTTGGCCGCATTGAATCGAGTTTCGAAGTAGGAAAACGTATATGTTAGCCGAATGTTGTGGGTGTAATCGATATGATTGCCAAGGTACGGTTAGACGGAATGTATGTCAAACTTGAGCGAACGATAGGGCATGTTGGTCCAGTTGTTGTGCCAACTTGAGTAAGAAGAACGCTAGAGCTGGGATCGGAAAGATCGCCATACGGGATAGTTGATTGGAAGATAAATGTCGGACCTATGCGGAGTGTAAAGTCGAGTAATGACTCAAATTTGAGTGGTATATGCAATACCACTTGTGCGATCAGTATAGCAAAGTGTTGTATCGATAATGATAGGCTCGATTCCTGAGTGGTATATGAAGTACCACTTAGCGATAGCTATGTTAAGCCGGTTGGTGACTTGCGATAGGTTACGTCGAGACGATTGTATTATTACGATATGTTTGTCCTCAACGGACGGAGTAGTACCGAGACTTGAGTGGGAATGACTTGAGAGAAGTCGATGCAAGTGTGCTTCAATAAATTGAGTCGAACAATTATGTGCGAAGTCGTACCTATGGATGATACGTCGGACGAGAATTCGTTAAGTATAAGTCAAATGATAGCCTAAGCATAGCGAAGGAATGTTACGTTGAGGAAGTGGTCGACCCGGTCGAATTTACGTTGAGTTAGTACGAAGACTTGTTCAGAACGTGTTGAGTACGTACGAAGAAATTGTGCGAACGAATTTGGGTTAGCACGATGAGTCGGTAGCACGATTGGAAGTGCGAGTTAGGGATATGAGAATGGATATGTGAATTGGAAATTGTATCACAATGATGATAGTTAGTTACAGCTAAATGAATCTTGATGTGTGCAAGACTTGATTCGTATTCGAGTTCGGATAATGACAATGATTGCAACGAGTTTGAGCTTACGAGAGAGGAAGATATTCAAGTTATGCATGTCGACAATGGTATTGAGGCGTATCAAAGATGATATGCAATAACTTGGGGATACTCTGATCGAATGAACGAAAATTATGTTGAGCATTGCTGTTGGATGAATAAGATGCAAGTTAAGTTGATGGCAATTTGGATGATAACGGTAGGAACGCTTCGGGGAATTGGAGAGTGGATGTGTATTACTTGGAGGAAAATTAAAGTGCTTGATTGTTTCGAGGATAACCACAATGTCAACATTCATGTCTTATGCGAGTGCAACTCCAACATCGCACATGCGTCACGTCAAATTAGGGTGATCATTCCGCGTGAGCGCTGGTATGGTGATTCATACAGCTGGGATGATCAAACTTACAAGGCATGGCAAAATCGGATTTGACTTGTGGTTTGATGCGAAAGTTATTCGAGGATGGTTTTGATGAGTATGGAATGTATCGAACTATGATCACGAATAGGTAAAACTCAGACTTGACGCGAGTAGATGTCATATGACTAGCAAAGATAGTCGATGGTAATACATGAGTGATTCGAGTAGTAACGACACGCAATGTGCATGAGTGATTCGAGTAGTAAACGGCGCATCAATTGCACGAAGGTAGATGAATTATGGATTGGTAAAGTCTGTCGGATCGGATAAAGTCTCATAGGAATAGTCGGAAGGATATAGCATGGTTCGTTGTAACTGTCCCTCGTTGATGATCTTCAATTATCGAGCGTAGTTTCGGGGCAGATGACCCTAGAAGACTTGACCGCCAAATCAAGTGAATATTGAAGTCCCATAGGATGACCCAATGAAGTCGCATAAAGATTTTGTCGAGGATGAGGAATGATGTAGTGCATGTTGAGGATAAGTCTAAGCGAGTGAGTATCGTATTTCGAAAGTTAGCAAGTAGCCTTCGACTAGAACGATATGGTCAGAAAAGGAAAATTATGATCGATCGAATAGGTATGCAAATAGACTTGGTTAGTCGATGATCGAATAGATGTTGAGGAACGTGCCTAGCATAGTAATGCGGTAAGGCGATTGCAAGGATTCTGTAATGCGCGAGAGCGACGAATAATAGAATGACCTTAAGAGTTGTGTCGTAGATCGATTTGAGTAACGGTTAGGCTATGTATGTTGAGCGCATGATTTATGTTATGGAACGAACTAGTCGTGATTGATTCGAAATTGAGTAAAGGATTTGTACTCGGTCGAAAAATCGGGGATGAGCGTATCCTAAGAGACCTTGGGTCAGAAAGATTATTGCCTTTGAGCATCGTAGACTCAAGTGGACCTCTTGTGTCGGGAGAGATTAAGCATGATGTCTGGATAAGTTACCTAGCGGGGGTAGCCCCAGACGCAATGCGTAGGCAGTTCGAGAACGTGGGTCGTGTTGGGATAGTTATGTGCGAGACTTAGTACGGATTGTAGGCAAAGGAATTTGCGACATGTTGGACTTAGTCCATGTCGTTAATGCCAAATGTTATGAATGATTGGATGAAAGACTTGAGTTATGTGAGAGATAGGAAACGATTGGGCGAGTAGGCATTGTGGAGAATTGTTGCGATCGGATGCGCAATGACTTGATACAGTGTGAGTGTTAGGTGGCCAGCGAGAAACTTATGAGATCGAACTAATAGTTTTGAGTTAAGTTATGTGCAAGATGTTGGAAGATGATCGCATGTTATGGAATAAACATACGAGGAGTATTTTGGGAATAGGCGCTAAGATATGACTAAGTCGAGTACGGACTGATTGGTGCTTGAGGATTTAAGTTGAGCTTGTTAGTTGTCCCGATATCCTACAACTAAGCTTGGCTGAAATCACTACCAAAATTTATCGATTTAGCGACGGCCGAATCCGTCGCTAAATCGACGGTAATTACCATTAGCGACCGATTGCCGACGGAATTTGGCCAAAATTATCCGTCGGCAATCAGCTCGTCGCTAATAACGTTCTGTCGCTAAGTTATCGTCACGGCAACGGAATAGCGGCAGATTTTCGACGTCACAATACGAAGCATTAGCGACACTTTCCCGACGGATTTCCGTCCATTTCAACTATTAAGTATTGAACTGTGTAGGCAATAGCGACGTACATGTCCGTCGGTAACCCGTCGTAACAGCGTATCAGATCGTATCGGTCCGTCGCAAATTCGTCAGTATGCGTCGGTAATTAACGACGGATGGACGACGGTGTTCTGACGGACTATTCCGTCGATCATGTTCTGGAAATGCTTGGCATTTCCAGCACCATGGCGACGGACTAGTAGTCGCGGAACCGTCGCTACGGCGACGGCACAGCGACGGATTGCTGACTGATTATCCGTCGCCATGGTTCTGGAAATGTCATGCACTTCCAGAACCATGGCGACGGATAATCAGCCGCTAAGCTGTCGCCACATACAGCGACGGAATAGCGGCTGTCTATCAGTCGCCATGGCGACGGCTTTTCCGTCGCTTTGCCGTCGAAGCTTGTACCACCAGAACGTTGCCGATTGGATGATCCGTCGATAACCCGTCGCTGACTGGAAAAAGTTTAAAAACTCCAGGTAGCGATGGATGATCCGTCGAAAACCAGTCGGCAACTGGGAATATCCGTCGCTAAACGGTCACTAGTCCGTCGCTAACTGGGTTTTTTGGGAAAAAAATTGGCAGCACTTTCCCTGTTCACAAATATATGCATAAATCAAACCAATATATAATGCACACCAATTATCCAACAATCACATAGACCAAATATATAATGCACACCAATTATCCAAGAATCACATAGACCAAATATGCACATACGACCAATTATCCAAGAATCACAGACCAAACCAAATTAATAGAAAATAAATATCAATTATCCTAAAGAGTAACATAATATCCGGTGCTATAAGCCGATTATAGCACAATTAGTTCAAAGCTCTCACAAATAATCCAAATTTTCTTAATACAACATTTCAAGAAGGAGGAGGTCGATTGTCCGTTCCCGTATTCGACCGACGCATAAACTCCTCCATAAGGTACGGAGGCAAGGCATCGTAGACAGTGCTCGGAAGTCGACGAAGCTGCTCTGTGGACATGAGATCCAGGAGTGCCGTCACAGCCGTAGGCGGTAGCACAGGGGCTTCAGGGTTGAAAGAAAGATGGTCCACGGAAGACGGACCGACACCTGCAGTCGACGGATCAGTAGAAGACGGACGAGCACCATCAGCAAACGTACCGGCAGCAGCAGACGTCCCTGCAGCAGCAGACGCAGGCGAAAAGTGCGTAGCAAATTGCTTCCGTAAGGACGACACCGTCTCGTGCAGCTGCGTAAGCTGCGACCTAACATCATCGTCTGCTCGGGCCACGGGAGGAGGCGGTGTCGGTGGAAATCTCTGCCTTGCCATATGCAATGGCCCTAGGGAGCCGACTCCGTACAGGTACCCTTTCTTAAAGCCGCCGACGGTATCTATGAACAAGTCGTTCCGAACGGCCAAAGAAGAGGACGTCCGGAAGGGCGTCGTTTCACCGACATCCTCGGTGTCAGGTAACTGAGCCCGACTAAGGGCCTCACGATACGCAGCCTATCAAATGAATGTGTTTATATTATAAGATTTACCTAAGTTGTAATCTAAATCCTATATTTCACTAAGTTAAGTGTGAATCCTAAGTTTACCTAAGTTATAGTCCGAATATTTTTAATTCTAACGTTAATCTCATAAACATAAGTACTTACATCAGTCTCCTTGGCCCTCTCGTCGACGAAGCTCCCGTCCTTCCGTCTTTTGTGCGTATGCTGGAAGACGTCGTACATGGTGACCGATTCTGGCGCCCTTCCCTCCTTCACCGCCCGTTGGGCCTGCATACGAAATTTGCGTAGAAACTAATTAACTCCTTTAATTAATAATACCTAATTCGATAGTGAAATAAATTTACGGTTGCTCACCAGATCTGCAAGTGTCGCTGCGTGAGACCTTGATCCCCCCGTATGAAGGCCCGCGGCAGATCGGTTCACCTTCGCCTTCTCCGATTTCTCCTTGTATGCAGGGTTATCCATCATGCCTAAGAGGTCCTCATAATAGTCCTGCCGGATCCAATTCGGCCTCGTATGCCCCATCTTTAGGTCATGAATCATATCCCGTATCTTCTTCGAGCATGCGCTTCGGTAGGTCCTGCGGATCCCCTCCTCGCGATGGGGTGGCCACCAGTACGTTCTCTAACACAGAAAATCAATTATCACATAATTTACAAAATGGTTGATTAAAGAATCACATAGTCTTAACCAAAAAAATATAGATATATACCCTCAACTCGTCGAGCCAGACGTACTGCTCGGTTGGGGGCACCGACGTAAAGTTGAGGTAGGGACCGTGGAAGTTAGCCCTGATAATTTCTCCAAGGGTCCTGCCAACATTAAACGAAAAAAACCTACAAAGAAGAAACGACTGGATTATTAACTTGAATAAATGAAAGAAATTTAATAAATTAACTTAAATTTACTTACGAGGTCCCCGCGGGCCATAGCTCTCATCGGAACTCGCCTCTCGGCCTCTCTGGTGCCGTCGAAGGATCCGCGGGTCCGCGTATGTACTCTCCAGTAACCGGATAGAATCGAGTATGGGGGTACTCCGGGGCCCACTGTACAGTAACTGGGGCATCCCCTGGTGGATCCGCTGCTGGTGGTTCCGATAGCGGATCGGATCCGCTAGCAGATACGGACTGATGCCTCGATGAAGTAGTCGATCGAGGGCGGGATGCGTCTGTGCCCGGGGTATTCTCCGGGTCGGGCTCGCTCGATGGGGTCACATCCCGGGAACTCTGAATGCGACCACGACCACCAGCACCAGTACGACCACGACCACGACCCGCACCACCACCACCACCACCACCACGACCAGCACCACGACCACGGCCAGCCATCATGACCTGTAAATAGAACACATAAACATAATTAACAATATGAAAGTGTAAATGGATATAAAAAACTAAACTAAAATATACATACCACCAGAAGAGAGACGAGTGCCGCTGCGACGAAAAAGACTAGGAGTGCCATCTGCAATAAGTAAATAATCGAATGAAAAAAACATGAATTCACGTAATTGCTTTTATGAGGTCAAACTTAATTCACGTAATTGGAAGTGTTTTTACTATATGACAATATTTAACCTAATCATCGTCTTCGTTCTCATCCTCGGCCTCGTCTTCATCATCATCCTCCTCATCCTCATTCTCATCCTTATCTTCATCGTCGATTTCATCTGTATCCTCATCCCCATCAAATTCTTCTTCTTCTTCTTCTTCTTCTTCTTCTTCTACTGCCTCAAAATTTGGGACAAGACGCCTCTTTCTCCCCTGGTTGACAGCTAAGTCTTGTGTATCAACCTCTTCCTCTCCTCTATTTTCCTCAACAATATCTTCAACATCCATTGTATCTGAGTGTTGTCCCAAGTATTGGGACTTTTCGATCTGGTCCTCTTGGTATGCTGGGTCTCCAACGTTGAATGTATTTCTAGATTTAATCTTGCATACTGCCCACCAGTCAAATCGATCTCTACGACGCCTTGGGTAGCTTGTATAGTAGACTTGAACAGCCTGATTTGCTATTGCAAATGTATCGGACCCTCTATACCTCCTGCGATGATTTATATCGACGAATCCAAATTGTTTATCGATTCTCCAACCGATATTTGGTGTCGTATCGAACCACTCACATTTGAACATCACAATATGTATATCATATGGGCCAGTATATTGTAAAGCTACAATATCCCGAAGCACTCCATAATAGTCAAAGTTTGGCTCGTTGTCATAGACGGTGCCTCTTATGCAAACACCGGAATCCTTGGTATTGATGCCGTCATTGATAAATTTGACATTTATAGCATTCTGAGTTGACTTAAACCTGAAGCCATTAACGACATAGCCTGGCCAAGTCTTTATTTGCTTCTTCGGTCCCAGTGCCAGATAACGAACACTCTCATGAGTGAGTGTTGTTTCAGGCAATAAAACCTGTAAACAAATATTTATAATTTAAATATTTCAGATTATATATTAATAATCTCAATTACAATCACAGTTACTTACGTATTTGCGAAACCATGACGGAAATGTACAATCAACCTCTCTTTGAAGTCCCTCATCGGTAATATCGGGTCTCCTCATTTTGATTTCATCTCTAAATACACTATTAGAGAAAATAAGAATATATAAGTGTAGTCACTTACTTCATCAAATTCGAGATTATAACGAGTGCAAGTGTACTGACTTACTTTTCCAAATCTCTCGCTTCTTGTATGTCACAGTTTAACAAGACATATCGGTGAGCGACATCATACTCGTCGTCTGTCAACCACCGTCTTTTACTAGCCCCAACAGGCTTGCCCCTTACATTGAATATTTCTCCATCCTCAACGTCCTCGTCATTCCTTTGAGGTCTATTTCAATTTGTTTTAACATTGAATATTCCTCCATCCTCAACGTCCTCGTGACGCCGATCTCCCACAGCTGTTTTAGCTCATCCACCAACGGCTGTAAATATATATCGATATTCTTCGTCGGATTTTTGGGACCCGGTATGATAGTTGTCAAGAACATATAAGGAGTCTTCATACACATCCATGGTGGCAGATTGTAAGGGGTCAGAATGACCGGCCAGCAGGAGTATTGAGATCCCGACTGCCCGAAAGGGGCGAATCCATCAGAACATAGCCCCATGCGTACATTTCTGGGCTCTGCAGCAAAATCCGGATGGCGAAAATCGAAATATTTTCACGTCTCTCCATTCGAAGGATGTGACAATTCTCCATCGTCCTTTGTGCGTTCTTCGTTGTGCCACGTCATGTGTTCTGCTGTATTCTGAGACATATACATCCTCTGCAAGCGCTTCGTGATCGACAAGTAATACATATACTTCTAAGGACGTCGTTTTCTAGTTGACTTTTCTTTTCCCCTGACTTCCTTGTAATGATCCGCATTACAGAAGCGGCAACTTTCTACATCCTCGTTCTCCTTGTAGTATAACATACATCCGTTGCGACAACAATCTATCTTGTCGTACCCCAGTCCCAGTTGTCGGACCATCATCTTCGACTTGTAGAAGTTTTTTGAAAGCTCTTTTGATTCCTTCGGTAACACCTCCTTCATTAGTTGTGTAATCCGATCATAGCAAGTTTGTGGCAAGTTAAAATCGAACTTTATGTTCAACAACCGCATCGTCACTGACAGTACGGAATGTGGATCACAACCAGGATATAAAGAAGTTTCAGCATCCTGAAACATATCATAGAACTCCTTCGCCTCGGGATTAGGATCCTCCGGATCAAAATTAGGCCCTGCCGCGTCGTACACCATATCTCGTGCAAGGTTCTGCACGTCTCCATAATCAACGGAGCATTCGTCATCATCGACGACAAAATCTGCTGCAGCATTATCATCAAAAGCATAAGTAGCAACATTCGCAACCTGTCTTTCGGCATATAGTTCACCTTGCGATGACCACAGATCGTAATCACGTATGAAACCCTTACGGGTCAAATGATCTCTTACACTCACCACTTCTTCGTAACGTCTATTACGACAATTACGACATGGACACTTGATTTTGTTACCGTCCATAAACTGAGCTTTGCTCATGGCATACTTAAGAAACACTTCCACGCTTGCCTGAAAATCGTCACTCATACCTATTCTGCTCTCGTGTTGTCGTTTGTACATCCATGTACGATCAACAAAATAACGATCCATCACAGATTAGATGTAAAAATCTGTATAGTAAGACAAACTAAACAGAATTAGTATATAATCATGTAACTGGTGGATCCGCTAGTATTCTAGCTCGAGAAGAGAAAAATATAAATACAGTTGTTACTAATAGTTCGATACCGATAGTGCGATACCGATACCGATACCGATAGTGCGATACCGATACCGATACCGATAGTTCGATACCGATAGTTCGATACCGATACTGCGATACCGATACCGATAGTGCGATACCGATACCGATACCGATACCGATAGTTCGATACCGATAGCATGGTTTAAAGTATCGGCCGATACCGTTCCGATCCGATACCGACCGATACCAAATATTGACCGATACCGACTATGGGGGTCTTTGTTCCGGTCAATTCGGCAAAACCAATCGGTAAGGGTGACTACTATTTTATATAATTTCAAAACTACTAAGAAATAACGCTGAAATACTTAAAATTATGCCTAAATGTATAAAATATATGTTTTTAAATGTAAATAATTTATTAATAATTATTTATTTTCCGATACCAAAGTCCGATACTCCGATACGATACCGCCGATACTACCGATATCGTCGATACCAATACTCATAGGAATAGTCCGAAACCGATTTCGATACCGATACCGATACCGATTGTGAACCTTGACCGATAGTGCAATACCGATACCGATACCGATAGTGCGATACCGATACCAAACTAAGTCAATCTATCTATTTCTAAATGGCAAGAGTCCACTTCTAGGATATGGGAGCTATATCCTAAATATCTAGTCTAAATTAACTTGGTTAGGATACTAGAGTGTCCTTATTATCTAGCAAGCACTACCTTAGTCTAGTCACACTAGCGTTAATTACCTATAATTCCTACCATGTCTACAATCACACATTACACCCCAAGCCGTCTTGCATGCTAATTATAATAGGCACATATATATGTATATCACAGTTAGATGTATAGACCATGAACCCAAACACTGACTTATGCAGATGAAGAACTCGCACTGTCCTTGACACAGTGAACATATACACCATGAACCCAAACGCCATATTCACATTTACTAATCCAAACACCACCAAACTAACGGATAACACCCAATATGGATAACACATTATTTAGCCAATATATAAATTAGATGAATTTGATAAGCAAAGCCCCCCGTCGCCCCCGACCAAAGCCCGCCGCCCCAAGCCCGCCGCCCAGCCCCCGACGCCCCCGCCCCAAGCCCGCCTCCCAGCCCCCGACGCCCCCGCCCCAGGCCCGCCGCCCAGGCCCCGACGCCTCCGCCCCAAGCCAGCCGCCCAGCCCCGACGCCCCCGCCCCAAGCCAGCCGCCCAGCCCCCGACGCTCCCGCCCCAAGCCCGAATGTCCACAAGCCCGCCGCCCCCGCCCCAAGCCAGCCGCCCCCAACGCCCCCGCCCCAAGCCAGCTGCCCAGCCCCCGACGCCCCCGCCCCAACCCCGAATGTCCCCAAGCCCGCCGCCCCCGCTGCCCCTACGTCGACACCGCGACACACAGAGAGAGAGAGAGAGAGAGAGAGAGAGAGAGAGAGAGAAGATTACCTTCGGGAGAGAGAGAGAGAGGAGAGGACGCCGTCGCCGTTCACGAAGCCGCGCGCGAGAGAGAGAGAGAGAGAGAGAGAGAGAGAGAGAGAGGAGAGAGATTGAATTTGGAGAGAATGCCAAAAGTTCCCTCCGCCTTTTCATTTAAGTCTGGAACGCTCATTTAGCGACGGAATAGCGACTGTTAACTATCCGTCGCCAGGCCGTCGGTATTTATTGATTATTCGACTGATTATCCGTCGCTACGTAGTCGAAGATATGTCCCGCCAATTATCTACACAATTCCCGCCAAATAAATGACTACATGGCGACGACCGACGATCCGTCGCTACAACACCGACACTCTAGCGACGGATGTGCGACCTTTCCTGCCCTTAAAATTAAAATAAAAATGGCAAATGTTTATGGTCGGTAATCAGTCGCTGAGCAGCCACTAAACCGTCGCTAATACCGACAGAATAATTCCGTCGCTAAACCTCCGTCGCTAAATGAGCGTATTTTGGTAGTGAATGCATATATTGGTGGGACGCCTAAAATATGTGTATGATCCAAACTAAGTTGTATGATTCCAACGATAGTAGCACGAGATCGTGAAACGATCTAGCGAGACACTTGGATTAAGTGTTGGTTTCGGTTCGAGGACGAACCTTATTTTGAGTGGTATATTATGTAATGCCCCGCTCCGCACGGTGCATTATGATGTGTCGTTGACTCAAAGAGTTACGTTGGCCAAAGGTAAGCTTTGAGTCGATTGGAATCTATGAATCGAGTCGATGCATAGGATAAGTCCCGTTTGAGCAAGTGCTGATTTTAGTTGATCTGGTGTGCAGGCTATGCCTTTATGCTGGACTAAGAATCGTGGCATGGGTGCGATAGGCCGAAATAGGTCGAATAGTTCAAAGGAAGGGCTAAGTCCGAGAGTTAGCTGTACAACCAAGTTATGGAATCGAGCCGCTTCAGCTCGGCGAACGGCAAGGCGTATCGGCTTAAGGTGGGCGGGTTCTTGACTCTCTCTCCCTATTCCTTCACGTCTAATAAAATATATCATGGTATGCGTAAGATGTTATCGAGTTAGCGAGCGTGGCTCGGCGAGTAAGGGTCTTAGTGTGGGTCGAACATTAAGATAGAACATTAAACATTTAACAATTGAAGCGACGTGCATCAAGTGTTCGGTCGCGGTAGGGTGCTGATGGTAGAACATTGAAAGGCAATATCGAGATGTGCACCACGTGCACGGTTTCGAGAATATTGAACACTAGGTCTAGAATATTGATTATGGCGTTAAGCGTGCCCTCGTGCACTTAAGCTACGAAAAGACTAAGTAACTACGGAACTAGGCAATGTGAATAACTTATGAAAGAAATGCGTTGAATAAAAATATGAGAAGTCTAAGCCATTGGGCGTCGTGCATCAATACGAATGTGTTGGGGCATAATGCCATCGGAACTTGAGATAGAGAGAACGGATTATGTTTTGGGAACATGATTATGTTTATGGAGCATGAATATATTTATGGAACGTAAGATTTGGTTGGAATGATATGACTTATATGCTATGGCGCGTATTGCATGGTCAATGGACTCGGATGGCCCGTGCATGGGTGCGGCTTCCCTCGGATGGTTACGATCGGGGCACCGGGACCGTTCGGCCTAGGAGGGAATTATGTATGGTATTTATGGTGCACATCATTCGGGCGGTTTATGACCGGCCAGTGTTGTGATAAGCTATGATATCAGTAAGTTTGGGATCCTTCGGATATTAGACTCACAACCCGTATCGAAGTGATCATAGGCTTACACATAAGGATGCCAAGTCCATTATGGTGCGAAACACCGTAACCTTCATATAGATAGGGCCGGTGGGCTGAGATGAGAGTTGGGTGCAGGCACAGGGCCTGCCACCCTTATGCATATGTCTAAGTTTATGGTTGGTTGGTTTGATGAATCGTATGATTGGTTATGTAAGTTCTAACCATTGCAGGCTAGGCGAAAAGGGACGGAGCTATGCACAATTCACTATGTTTATGTTTCAGATTATGTCTAACTGTATCTGCTGCAGGAACACGGTGTAGGACACATTTACGATAAGTTGCTATACATTGAATGCTGCCATGAAACTGATCCTAAGGCTAAATAGAAAGATCACCAAATTAAGATGCGTGATTCACTAAAGATACTTAGTGTTTGGTTTGGGTGCGAGCGGGTCTTGATCAGTGCGAAGCGAGGACGAAAGCACTAATCTTCCACTAGTTTGTGTGCAGGTTCAGCTTATGATTGGCTCAGGGCGGGGCTTGGCTTGGACGTGCCGAGGCATGGAGTCCTTGGTGTTCAAGAGGAGCTACCGCATAGGCGTTCAGACGTGCAACATAGAGATGTTCGGCCGAAGACTACTTGTTGGCTATAAGGAGGCATAATGTATGGAATAATGTAATCCTTTGTGAGCTAGAGAGCCTTTGAAATCTTCAGTTTGTTATCAATAAAAGAGATTCTTATGTTATACTTTGTTTCCTTCCGCTGCTTATGTTATCAATTTGAGATAAATACTATGTGAACATGTTATCTTGCCTTGCACGAGCGTAACTCCAGGCTAGTACGACATCACGCCCCAGCGAGGACGATGATTTGGGTGAAATCTAGCGAGGACGAGCATTTTCCCGGATCGGGGCGTGACACCTACTCCCTTTCAGAGCCAGGCTCCAACAACCTTACGGAGTATAATGCCCTCATCACAGGACTCCAGTTGGCAAAGCAGCTAGGGGTAGATTACCTCGAATCTTATGGCGACTCAAAACGCATCGTCAATCAAGTCCGAGGACAATACGAGGTCCGCCATGAAGACCTCGTCCACTACCAAAATAAGTCATATTACCGACGTAATTAGCGACGTTTTAAGAAAACGTCGCAGGAAAATAATAATTTAGCGACGTTTTTTTATAACGTCGCAAGACGTCACTATTAGCGACTGACAGCGACGTTCTGCGACGTATTTAAACTACGTTTGCGTTTTAAAGAGCTCACGTCGCGTATAAGTCGGTAAACGTCGCTAATATTAGTGATATTAGCGACGTTTTTCGACGTATTTATTACTTCATCGCTAATATCAATGATATTAGCGACGTGTACCGACGTTCTTATATGACGTCGCTAAAGTGTGAATATAGGTCAGGTTCGAGTTTTCATTCCCCCCATTATTTCCCCCCAATATTTTCCTTCCCCCCCGACCCCGAGCCGGCTTCCCCCACCCCGTCGACCCCCGTCCGACCGCGCCCTCGGCGACCCCCACCGACCTCGGCGACCCCTCTCCTCTCCCCAACCCTCCCCCTCCCCCCCCATCAGCTCCCCGGCCGACCGTCGGTGGCCGCCGCGAGCACCGACCCCCTCTCCTCTCCCCGACCTTCGTGACCGCCGCGAGCACCGACCCCGTCCTCCGGAGACCGTCGACCCCCTCTTCCCCTCGTCAATTTGGTAAACCCTAACCCTAACGCCATTTATTACTTTTTTTTCTTTTTTGCATATTATTCTGATCAATGTAAACCCCCATTGGAGATGGCGTAGTCCTTTAAAATTGGGAAAGAAGATGTAAACTAGGTTTGGGGTTTCGGATGGGGCATGTGGGACTGATGGTTTGGGGTTTCCCTACATAACTATGATACCTACACTGTTCTGGGAATTTTCAGAGATTAATAGGATAATAAATTGGTTAATTAATGTAATGTATGGTTCACTAAATGATGTGGTTATATGATTACATGGGTTATGCTACTCAACTTGGGTTTGCATTACATGGGTTTGTATTTTGGGGTTCAATTTGGGTTTGCATTACATGGGTTATGCTACTCAACTGAACTGTAAGTTTTATATTAATATTGAAATTAAATGATAAATATAGACTGTGATGTAATGTTAATACTGGGATTGATTTGTAGATTTTAGTTTGTTTAGATATTGTTCACAGTTATGTAGATGTTAAGTTTATTTCATATCTTACATGTTCAAAACTGTCATGATATGAATATATGCAATAACTGAGAAATGAGATGAACTTGAGATGTAATGTATAACTAAGATTGTTTTTGAACATTAACCTGAGATTAACTGAACATGAAACCTGAGAATGCATACATGACTGAACTTGATTTTCCTTTCCTTCATGCATATAACTTGAGATTTATATGAACTGTTAAACTTGGAAATGAATGTATGAACTCTTCTTCTTTTACCTTTTTCCTCTCGTAAATCTGAAAACACTTGTTAAATCTGAGATTGAATCTCATTAGACTGACTTGGGTTAGATGTCTAAACCTGGGGTTAACACTCTCCTCACCTGCTGTACATTTTTGAGTCCACCAGAGATGGACTGAACTTTGACATGGTGAACACCCACACACCCTATTAAACCTAGATTTTGACTTAGTTTGACCAGAAAGTTAACCCATATTCAGTCAAACCCTAGATTTTGACTTAGTATATGGTTACTAGATCCTAGTGTAGAGTAGTATGTAGAGGAGTATGGCTACTAGTGATATATATATATATGTAGGTCCATGTGTATCTGTATCGGACTATCGCTATCGGTATCGAACTATCGCTATCGGTATCGGACTATCGCTATCGGTATCGAACTATCGGTATCGATCGAACTATCGGTATCGGACTATCGCTATCGGTATCGGACTATCGCTATCAGTATCGACCGTATATACTTAGTATCGGGCGTAGCAGATTAGTATCGATCAGTATATAGGTTTGTGTTAAGATCAAGGTTCAAAGTATCGGTATCGGAATAGTAGGCCGAATAGGAGGCCGAGATAGTCGAATGAGAAGAAGGGAAGAAGGGAGGAGCAGATGGGTCCAGAGCCATGGTGGAGGAGGAGAAGTAACATGAGAGCAGTTTCTGCCGTAATATCTCCTGTGGCTCTGCTGGCAACTGAAGTCCAGATGCTACAAAGGACGATCCTTCGCTGAAATCGACTACAACACCCATCAGTTCAAGTTCATTCCTATATGAGTAGATTCCAATGCCATAGAAGCCATCAGTTTGTTGACCTTCCTCTATGGCATTGGAATATACTCATCTAGGAATGAACTTGAACTGATGGGTGTTGTAGTTAATTTCAGCGAAGGATCGTCCTTTGTAGCATCTGGACTTCAGTTGCCAGCAGAGCCAGGAGATGTTACGGCGGAAACTGCTCTCATGTTACTTCTCCTTCTCCACTATGGCTCTGGACCCATCTGCTCCTCCCTTCTTCTGATACTAATCTGATACTCTCTGATACGGTCTACCTAACCTATATACTAATACTAATCTGATACTCTCTGATATTAAGTACATCCGGCTTACTAGCTAGCGGATCCACCAGTTACATGATTATATACTAATTATGTTTAGTTTGTCTTACGATACAGATTTTCACTACCTTGATGTATCTATCTTACAGAATTATGGAGCTGAATTACTATCTGCGGAATCGTACTTGGATGTACAACCGTCATCCTGATGACATGTGCGGTGTGCGGGATGAATTCATAGAGGGTGTACACCAGTTCCTGCAGTTTGCCAAGACGTTCCCTCAGTACATGGACGGTACCAAAATTAAGTGTCCGTGTGTGAGATGTCGCAACTTGAAATATCATCCAGAAGTGGATGTCACGTATCATTTGTACTCGAAGGGTTTCACGCCGAATTACTATCAGTGGAGCGAGCACGGAGAACTTGTGTCTTTAGCATCGGAGTACGAGCCTTATGTGGATGTCCACAACAACGCTCCTTACGACGATGGGTTGGTGAACATGGTTTTTGACGCGGCCGGGCCTAGTTTCGATCCGGATGATCATGATGCACCTGAGGAGGCACCGAACCCCGATGCTGCACAGTTCATGGAGTTGCTGGAGAATGCAAGGACTCCATTATATCCTGGTTGTGAGGATCATTCACCGTTGGAGGTGGTTACAAGATTGTTGAGCATCAAGTCCGATTTTAACATGTCGCAAGATTGCTACAACCGTATTATGGAGTTGCTTATAGAAATATTGCCTGAGGGTGCGAAGTTGCCTAAAGACTTCTACCGGTCTAAGAGGATGGTTAGATCGCTCTGGATGGGATATGAAAAAATCGATGCCTGTCGCAACGGGTGCATGTTGTACTACAAAGACGACAAGGATGAAGACGCCTGCAGATTTTGTGGTGTCGATCGCTACAAGGCCTGTGGTAGAGAAAAGTCTGTCGGTGCCAGGAAGCCTACCTCTTCGATGCACTACTTGCCGTTGACGTCGCGTTTGCAGCGGTTGTTTATGGTGAAGGAAACTGCAGAAAACATGAGTTGGCATAAGCGGGAACATACCGAAGGAGTGTTGGATCACCCATCTGATGGAGAAGCATGGAAGCACTTTGATCGAGAGTATCCAGATTTTGCTTCTGATCCGCGTAATATTAGATTGGGTCTCTGCTCTGACGGTTTTACCCCATTCGGACTTTCGAGATCCCAGTATTCGTGTTGGCCTGTGATCGTCACCCCGTATAATCTACCGCCTTGGATGTGCATGAAGACTCCATATATGTTCCTCACCGTTATTATCCCAGGTCCGAACAATCCGAAAAGGAACATCGATGTTTATTTACAGCCATTGATTGATGAGTTAAATCAGCTGTGGGAAGTAGGTTCCAACACGCACGATGTATCTAGAAAACAAAATTTCCAGATGCGGGCAGCACTTATGTGGACCATCAACGACTTTCCGGCCTATGGAATGTTATCTGGATGGAGCACGCATGGTCGTCTTTCATGTCCGTGTTGCATGGACGACACTAAGGCTTTCCGTTTGAAACACGGAGGCAAACCGTGCTTCTTCGATTGTCATCGACAATTCCTGCCGAAGGATCATCCGTACCGGAGGAACAAGAATGCTTTTCGTGCTGGCGTTGTGGAGAAGGGTGATCCACCGACAAGGTGGTACGGAGCCACGATATGGGAGGAGGTTAGAGATTTACCAAGTGCTATTGAGCAGCCTGCTACGGGCTACAAGTGTGACGGATTTGGTCGCACTCATAACTGGACGAAGAGGAGTATATTCTGGGATCTGCCATACTGGAGCACCAATCTGATTAGACATAACCTTGATGTCATGCATATTGAGAAGAATGTGTTTGACAACATAATTAATACTGTAATGGACGTAAAGGGGAAGACGAAAGACAATCCTAAGGCTAGATTGGACTTGAAAGAAATATGTAGACGTCCTGCATTGCATTTGATAGAGGACGGGAATGGAAAGTTGAAGCAGCCTAAGGCAATTTTCTCACTGGAGAAGGAGGATAAAGTGAGGCTTTGTAGGTGGATTCAAGGTCTGAAATTTCCAGATGGGTATGTTTCAAACTTGAGAAGATGCGTCGACCTCAAGGAGAACAAACTGACAGGTATGAAGAGCCATGATTGTCACGTATTCATGGAGCGGTTAATTCCGATTGCATTTTGGGAATTCTTACCGCAGGCAGTTTGGGATCTATTGACGGAGCTTAGCATATTCTTCAGGGACCTTTGTTCTAAGAAATTGCTCGTTGATCGTCTAGAAAAGCAAGAGAAGGACATTGCGGTAACACTGTGCAAGCTAGAGAGGGTGTTTCCTCCTGGATTCTTCGACTCTATGGAGCATTTGCCGATTCATCTTTCCTACGAGGCACGTATTGGTGGACCCGTCGAATATCGATGGATGTACCCGTTCGAGTGACATTTGAATCACCTAAAAAGAAAGGTAAAAAATAAGGCTCGGGTCGAGGGTTCTATTTGTGAAGCCTATATTCTCGAGGAGATTACAAATTTCTGCTCCTCCTATTTCAAACCTCATGTTGCTACGAATAGAACGAGGGCTCCGAGAAACGACGACGGATATCAAGAATTTAATGATGGAATACTGAAAGTATTCAATGCGTCCGGAAAGCCTTCGGGGAAAATGAAGAAGAGATATTTGAATGACGAAGAGCTAAGGGCTGCTCAGTTGTATGTATTACTCAATTGCGACGAGGATGAAGTGGAGAAGCTAGAGGGGTAAGTAAGGAATGATGAGTTTACGTCATCTCAATGTAATAGTATAAGCTAATATTATTGTACTAATCGTTATAATGCTTCGTTGTTTTCCAGCACATATAATGATGAGTTGAGGCTGGTTAGACCCTACCTAACAGACGAAGCATTAGAACAAGAAATGAGATGTCATTTTCTTTCTTGGTTGAGCGAATATGTAAGCAGTTCGGTAATATTTACTGGCCTCTTCTAATGCAACTGCGCAATAAATAACTTATTATCTCTTCTTTGATATTCAGGTCGATCGTCTAATTTCACCCGAGATTGAATTAATTAGAACTCTTGCCAAGGGACCAATTACTTTTGTTAAAACATGGCCAAGTTATTGTGTCAATGGCTTTCGGTTCAAGTCGACAAATGCTCCGATCAGAGACAGCTTCCTGGATCTTGATTCCACGAAGAACAGTTGTTTGTGTATCAAGTCTTCGAACTACAAAGACGTCGATCCAGGAAATGATTTCTTTGGCATCTTGCGAGAGATTGTGGAGTTGTCATATAATTATGGCAGAGAACCTGCAAAGATCGTGTTGTTCAAGTGTGAATGGTTCGATCCGATTGAAAATCAAGGCTGGAAAATTGACAAGCATGGTCTTGTGGATATAAACTACAAGCGTAGATATCAAGGCTACGAACCGTTTGTCCTAGCAACTCAGGCTCAGCTCGTGTATTTCACAGCTTATCCGAGACGGGGAGCAACGAAGTCTGACTGGTGGGCAGTATGCAAGACTAAAGCTAGAGATACTTTTGATGTTGATGAAAAAGCTTACCAGGAGGACGAGCTATCTCCTGTAACCAATATTGTCGATGTGGACTCCACGGAAGTTACGCATTACACGACACATAATGTAGAAGATGTAGAATTATCCGAAGAGGAAGACGAAGCCGACGAAGGTGAAGACGAAAGTGAAGATGAGGAGGAAGAGGAAGATGAGGTCGAGGAAGATGAACAAGATGATTATTCTGAAGATGATTGAGAGAGATATACTTATCTGGACTTAGATGTTTCTTCTAGAATATATTATCTGGACTTAGATGTTTATTGTAGAATGTATCATCATATGTTACCTTGGTTATTATCTTTGTTGTACTGTCATATTTCTATTCTCTATTATTTGTTGTACTGTCATATTTCTAGTCTCTAATATTTGTTGTACTGTCATATTTCTAGTCTCTATTATTTGTTGTACTGTCATATTTCTAGTCTCTATTATATCTTGTACTATCATATGCTGTTATCAGGTATGGCAGGTCGTCGCGGACATTTGCGAGGGCCACGAGGAGGTCGGGATCCTCCGGTACTTCCTACAGGTACTGCTAGGGGACGGAGTTTGCCTTCGGTACCTCCTATTGGTACCGGCTCTGGATCCTCGTCGCCGATTACTCCTCCATATCGGACAGTAGCTGGGCCGGTTGGGACGACGTCACGTGGCATATCTCCTGGGACGAGTAGTTCCAGACCTGTTGAGAGGGCTCCCCCGTCTAGCGTTCCTGATGTTGATACGACGATGGAGACGGATGAGCAGATGGCCGAGGAGGATGCGCCGACGGCCGACCAGCATCATGAAGATGATGCGTGCGCACCTCCGGAGGAGGGGAGGACGGAGATCTGGGCCGACGGTACAAAGTAGGTATTTTGGTGGTCCCTGGATTAACTAAATTAACTTTTTTCATGAATATAATATGTATGTATAGATATCGTCCTCCAGGGGTACAGAGACGCCTAGGCGATATGCTGAGGCATAATTATGGTGGTCCCTGGATTAACTACTCTGATGCTCCAGACGAAAGGAAGAACTTCTGGTTTACGTGCTTCAAGGTTAAAATAGATTTGTTTTTAACATGAATCATTTAATTTATGCATATTATATATAACTGATAAATATTTGGTTTCGTACTGTTCTAGGATATGTTTTACTATCCGCCGCACCGGGCCGAGCAGATCGAGGGGATGTTTCCTTCCGTCGCTGCTAAGCTGATCCGCGACTCTATTAATGATCAGAAGGAACGTGATCGTGCCGGAAAGCTGATCAAAGGTTGGATCACCCCTGATCAGTGGAATGAGATGAAGGCTCGATTCAACGAGCCAAGGTACAAGGAGAAGTCGGAGAAGGCTAAGGCGGCTAGGCAACATGCCTCGAAGTGGTGCGGTGGGTCGATTCCGATGACGGAACATTTCCGTCGTCTGGTATGTCTTTCTCTTTTAGAAATATTATTTTAATGCAAATCCGATAAATTATTACTAAGATAATATATTTAATTACAGGTAAGGAAGGTCGGTAACGCCGACATGGTGACCGTCTTCCTGGCCACCCATCGGAAGGGCGGAGTCCTTATTGACGAGAGGGCCGAGCAGACCTATGTAAGTATTACAATACGTTATCTTAATGTAATACTTCGTGTCCATTTTAATATAACTTAGTAAATATGATGCAAATAAATATTCATGAAGTTAGTAAAAATAAGTACATTAATTAGAAATTAGAAATCATAGAGTACTATCCATACTTTCTAGGCCGAGTATACGAGGCTGCGGGAACGGGCGGCTGCTAGTGCACCTGATGCAGGAGAGGCCGGTACTTCCTCGCAGCCCACTCAAGCTCCGTCGGCGGACGAGCTGTGGATGACCGCCGCTGGTGGCCTCCGTAGGGGTACGTACTACGGTACGGGATCCTATGGCGCCCTAGTTGTGACCCAGTCCTCTAGGACATCTCCTGCTAGTGTGCATGGTCCACAGCCGTCCCAGGAGTCTGCCCGAGTCCACCAGATGATGGAGTCTCTCCGTGACGACCTGCTACGACGGATCGAGCAGCAGTCTCAGCATCCTACGGACGATCCTGCGCTGCTAGCACGATTGGATGCGCTCGACCGCGGCATTATAGACCTCAGGGAGACGACTGAGAGGACAGAGCGCGCCGTTGGAGGGTTAGAGCGCACGGTGACGGAGTTGCAGACAGGACAGGTGACTATGGCCGAGACGGTGAGATTGGAGCAGGATTCGATGGTCCAGAGCAGTGGTAGAATGTTATCTATCATGGATTCATACAACCAGCGACTTACAGCGTTGGAGCATGCTGGTACTCTGGGTGCGCCTTCATCGTCGTCGACTCCGCCGCCTCCACCGCCTTCTTCTTCGACACCGACTCCACCGACGTCACAGCCTGGCGCTCCATCTGTATCGATTTCACTTGCGGAGTATGAGGAGTTTTTACGCCTTCGTCGCGGCGGTGCCCCTCCTGCACCAGATCACTAGTAGTCCTAGTTAGGACTTTTGTTTGTGTTTGTATCATCTTATGTTTGTGACTTATGATTGGATGTTTGTATTGGATGTTAGTTGTGTTTGTATCGAATTGACTTGTGACTTGTTTGGATTGGATGTTAATTCCTTCGTCGATAAATGTTAATTGTGTTTGGATTGGATGTTAATTAACTTAGATTAAAGCTATCTGTGATTTGGAATTGTGAGTGGGGGTTTGAATGCGCTGTGATTTGGAATTGTGAGTGGGGATTTGAATGTGTACCTATATGTGTTTTATAGAATTGTGAGTGGTAATAAAGAATCTGTGTTTTATTTTTTTTTATTTTTTTTACAACTTTAGCGACGTTTAGCGACGCTTACTGACGTTTAGCGACGTCGTGTTCCGACGTTTACCGACGACAAGCTGCAAATAATATATTTTTCCGACGTTTTACCGACATTTACCGACGACTACCTGCAAAAAAGTACAGCTCTCCGACGTATTTACCGACGTTTACCGACACTAGCTGCAAAAATGTACAGGACCTTTCCCGACGTCTAGTGACAAAACTCACGTCGCTATATTACCGACGAAATGACGGTAGACGTCGGTAAATATTCCAGGTCTTTACCGACGTGTAGCGACTACATATACGTCGCTAATATACCGACGGAACGACGATAAATGTCGATAACTCACCGACGTACTGTTATGTCGCTGAATGTCGGTAATTGCGACGTTCAGCGACGTTTTTGTAATCAGCGACTAAGGAAACGGCGACAAAACCTAAACGTCGGTAAATACGTCGGTGATACATATTAGCGACGGATTTTGTTATTTTTCCGACGTTTTTGGGCGTCGCTAAATCCACTTATTTTGGTAGTGGTCCCCTATCACAAAGCAGCATTAGATATTATCTCAACCTTCGCTGAGTTCTTCATAGAACACGTGCCTCGGCTGCAAAACTTAGAAACTGACGCTCTGGCTGGTCTCGCAGCCTGCACCAGTTAGGACTCAACACTTCATTACAGTGGTGGGTCGAGATTTGGCTTGTCCCAGAAATAATCTGTGCATGCGGACAACTCATGCCATGGCTACAGATACCAGCATTAACGTCAGAGACTGGAGATTCCCGTTCATCGACTTTGCCGTCTACAGAATCCTCCGAGAAGACCCGAAAGAGGCAGTCTCAGTCAGAAGGCGTTCCCTCCGGTTCTATTAAGATATGGCCACTAAAATGCTGTACAGACGATCCTACGATGGACTTCTTCTCCGATGTCTATCGAACGATGAAGCTGCTGAAGCCCTTCGAGAAGCTCATGACGGAACGTGCGGAGCTCATCAAGCAGGTCCTAAGCCACAGGACCGACTACGACGTACGGGCTATTACTGGCCCACCATGATGGTTGATGCTGTTGAGTATGCAAAGAAATGTTGTGCTTGCCAGCTACACGCCGACTTCATTCACAGGCCGTCAGAGCCTCTACATCCTACGGTCGCCTCCTGGCCATTCGAAGCCTGGGGCATGGACATAGTGGGACCTATCACCCCTCCCTCGTCCAGGGGATACCGCTTTATCCTAGCAATCACCGACTACTTCTCTAAGTGGGCAGAAGTTGTGCCACTGATGGAAGTAAAAAGTTCAAAGGTAATCTGCTTCATCAAGCATCACGTCATCTACCATTTTGGGGTATCCCGAAGGATCATCCACGACAACGGTCCACAATTTATTAGCCATGCATTCAGTAGATTCTGCAATAAGAATCGTATTCAGAATATGGCATCAACCGCCTACAATCCGGTATCAAACGGATTGGCTGAAGCTTTTAATAAAACTATCGTCAAGCTACTCAAAAAGGTCGTGTCATCCAACAAGCGCGACTAGGATGAGAAGCTCGATGAATGCCTTTGGGCCTATTGCACAACGGTACAGACCCCGACAGGCAACACATCGTTCTTCTTGGTCTATGGGAGCGAAGCGGTATTGCCGCTGGAAATCCAGATACCCTCACTCCGAGTGGCGATCACGAATCTGCTGATGGAAGAAGACAATCAACGTCGCCATCTGCAAGAGTTGGAAGCGTTGGACAAAAAATGCCTCTTGGCTCAACAACATATCTACCAAGCCCGCATCTCACAGGCTTTCAATAAAAGGGTCAAACAGAGGACTTTCCAAGTAGGTGACTTGGTTCTGGAAGTCAGAAGACCGATGGTGATGACTCACAAGACACCGGGAAAGTTCGAACCTAAGTGAGAAGGACCCTTCATCATAGAGACGGTATACTCAAACGGTGCTTATCGTCTCGCTCAACCTAATGGGGACTTGTTCATGATGCCCATCAACGGCAAGTTCCTGAAAAAGTACTATTCTTGACACCCGTCGAAAAAGTACTACCCTCTCCCCAGAAGAGAGAACTTCGTGAACTTGACAAAACCAGGTTCACACCCCTTTCCTTGACAAACATGTGCTTCTGGAACCCAGTTGTTCCGTTGCATCCCCAGTAGAAGAACATCCATGTCCATATCACCTCTGAGTTGCTTCTCTACACCCTATTAAGCAGGATTTTATACTACGTAAGATCATGCTCATTACTATATTTACCATGTCCATATTACCTCTGAGTAAATATCTCGTACAACAATCTCCGAGTTGTTGCACATCAACTATAGAACATCCACGTCCATATCACCTCTGAGTTGTTCTATAAATCCCCACAGAGTTCACTCCTACCATGTCCATATCAACTCTGAGTAGGAAAACTCCACTATTTAGCCTCATATTTACCATGTCCACATTATCTCTGAGTAAATATATCGGTCCTCTCTCTCAACTTATTATTCGTACCTAACACAAGGTGCGCCAAGGATGATAAGTCTACATAAAATCCCCAGTAGAATTATCCCATATTCACCACGTCTATATTACCTCTGAGTGAATGTGTCGGTGTCCTCCATGAGTAACTTATTATCTGTACCTAGAAACCAAGGTGCGCAAAAGATAATGGGTCCACCAAAAATCATGGATTCGTCACAAGAATGAACAAAGCAAAAAGTTCTTCATTTCTTCATTTAAGCAGGTAGTAAAGGATTACATCGACATCAAAAAGAAATAAAACACAAACTACATCTTCAGATCTCAGAAACACTAAGACAAAATAGAGACATTGACTTTATTCATATTTTCGGAAACGACGATTGCAAGGCAACCTACGAATCCTCACAGCCAGGGATCATAGTTGCGTTGAGGCATGTACCATTCCCTCAGCCATTTCGCATATGAAGGCTCTATCTGATTAAGGTCCTCGATAGGGGTAGGAGGATCAGAACTTCCGGTGTTACTACCCTCTGGCAGCGGCTCCTCCTTAACGGCAACTTCGATCATGGGAGTAATCTCTTCCCTGATGGTCACCGATTCTTCCTTGACTTCGACCTTTAGTATCACCTCCTTCTTAGTAGTCACCGGCTCTTATTTAATGAGAGGAGTCCATATCTTCTCCTTCACGACAGCCTCTGCCTTCGGATTGGATACTGCAATAGGATCAAAGAAAAGTCAGCAAAAGGCTTAGAAGCTCAAAACGAAGCATCTGAGGCACATCAGGAAATCTGGCACATCAAACTGGGTCGAAACCCATGCGCACAGATGGAGCCTCATAAAAAATACACATGATCAATATCCAGGCGTACTGAAGAGAAGCTTCGGCGCATCGTCAGGACCTAAGTCCATGCGCATCAGCAGAAGGAGCATCGGTGCATCATTAGGACCTAAGTCTATGCGCGTCAGTAGAAGGAGCTTCGGCGCATCATCAGGACAAATTCCATGCGCGTCAGCAATGGGAATCCTAGGCATGTCAATGGGGATGCGACTCATCTTAGTCACATTCACACGTCCCTAACAGTAACACAATGGAGCGAAGACACCAAGGTAAGAGAGTACCCACTATCACTTCCGGTCGTACGTCGGCGTGCGTCGCCATGACGATGGGGGCGTCCTCCGTATCGACCTCCACTGGTTCTTTGCCCTTGCCCTTACCTCAGCCAGCACCATCTCGGGGAGTCTTGGAAGCAATCTCTCTAACGAAGAAGAAGGAGGAAAATCTCTGAAGAAGAAGACAAATGTTGTTTTAAGAAGAAGAAGGAAAGACCCCCTCTCTCCTTCAGCCGCCTATTTATAGGTTCGATCACGCGCGTAAACCGATAAGGCGTGACATCAGCAAATGTCTCGAGTCTCATGAAATTGACGGCTGTAAATCTTCTAATAAAGATTTTAGTAATCTTTCCAAAGTTCGAGGCGTTATCTCTTCTCGAGAACAGCATACGCCCCAACAGCATGCGCTCCTACCACATGCGCCCTCATATGGGCATACGTTCAGAAGTCATGCGCTCAGAGGAGGATATGCACCCAAGAAAGCTACTCATGCTTCTTGTTCAAAGTATTCTAAAAACTTGATAAAAAGTTTTGGAAACTTTGAAGGGGATCTTATAGAAGCATAAAATTTTAGGCCAGAGTCCCTATGCGCCATAAATTCTTATGTGTCCCACACTGATATGCGCCAGAACAGATAAGAGTACTCGACGCAGCAGAACACAAACAAAGAGTATAAGACATCAAGAAACTAGGCTTTTATTTCATAAGAAAGTCTATTACATGTCTAAACTCTTTATAAAGGAGAATTCTTTTACAACAGAGAAAGAAAATCCTAAACGCTACAGCCAGGCACATCACTTTCAGGCGCATCATTCAAGTGTTATAGCCAGATGCATCATTCCAACATCTCAGTGCAAGCGCATCCCCGTTCACAGTCAGAGTGAATTACTTCCTCGTCGGCATACGGGCACTCTAGCAGGAGGAGTGGCTCTTCTAGCCTAAAAATCGGGACACGATAGCCCTGAACTGCGGCTCTTCTAGCATAACAAAAATCGGAGCACGACCGCCTCGATCTTTGGATGTAACAGGCACCTTCAGCCTGTGTCGAGATACGATGATCCCGATATATGGATGCAATAGGCACCTTCATAGGCTTGTACAAAAACAGGGCCAATGGCAAAAGAACTAACTCGGTGCATCTTCACCTTCGGAAGGAGCTCGTCTTCAAAACTTCTTCGAATAAGGAGTTCGACGGTTTGCCAAAGCAGGGGCCAATCGAGTTCATCTCCATTTTGGAAAGATAAGTGAAGAACCCTTCATGCGGCTATTTATACAAACCGGGCAGCCCACAGCCGTGCGCCAAGTGGAAGGCTCTCCGACTTCCGTACAATGAATTTGCATTCATGGTAATGAACTTGTCTCTTCGTATTCTGCTAAAAAAAAGGCGGCCATTAACGCCTAGAAGAACTCAACAGACGAGCCAAAGAGGATGCGACACATGGCAGATGCACCGTCGACATCATGTGCCCCTACTGATGCGCCCAGTAGACCCATGCGCCCAGATCGAAATTAACCGATGCGTCCTTTCAAACTTGTCATCATTAAGCATTTAATGCTGAGTGACAAAAGGCGGCAACACATCTTCCAAAGAGTCGTCCAATCAGCCACCCTTTGTAAAAAACGAAGAGCTGCGCTGACATCAGCACCATCATTTTTGGTCGGCTACAGCTGTCATTGCCACATGGCCGATCGTTCACTTGCATGCACCTCCACAGCCATACGCCCAGCAATTTGTATCTGCCTCAAAAGCCATACGCATCCCAGACTTACTCCTGATCTCAAGACAGAAGCCAAGTCTCTGCATGCGCTTCCACTGCCATACACCCCAAAAGCTCTGCATGTGCCTCAGAAGCCATGTGCCCGGACTTGTATGTGACCTCCGAAAGTCATAGACCAAGTCACCCCATGCACCTGATCCTAGGCGTATCCTGATGTGAAGCCCTGCATGCGTCATACACCCGGACTCGCTTCTGATCCCTAAAGACAACAGCTCAGTCTTCCCCATGCGCCTGATTCTAGGCACATTAAGGCAGATCACTCTCCCTCAAATCCGAGATCTTTTAGCCATGAACAAGCGCCACGTGTCATTTGACTCAGTTCTGCCTACGAATGGGTGCTAACCATCCAAGATCTCAGCAACAATCGAATCCTCGCAACTGCCACGTGTCAGCTCCATCGCAGCCCAACGCAGCAGTTCAAACAGATTCGAGGCGCATCATCCATACGCCTCCGCCAGTATCAGCCACGTGGCATTCCCACATCCAGGCGCATCCTACATATGCGTGCAGAGACAGCTCAGCCTGCTGCCTATAAATAGAAGGACCATTCCTTCAAGACAAAGCCCAGATATACACAGACAGAGATATATACACGGAGATATATCCACAGATCATATCCAGGGAGCAGGAGAGACACTTCGCGTCTTCTTCCCCTCAAAACTCTCTGGCAACCAGAGCAACCTATACCTTCAGAGAATTCAAGATCATCGTCAGATCGTCAATGGAGTCAACGCATTACCACTCGCTTCATCAACACAGTTCCCAGATAAAAACAAAAGTGTACTCAAAGGACTACATCTAAGTCCTACATTGTATATTGTTCTGTTTGTAATCGAAATACAAAAGTTACAATAAAAAACCTTTTGTGTCCCCTTTTTAGATGGCGAACACACGTGATGGCGCGGCACGGCAGCTGCCATAAGCGGTCACAGCAGTAGCCAAAATAATAGAGAAGAAGAAGAAGAAGATGGAGAAGGAGTAGGACACTTGTCGGCTAGGGTTTTTGAGTTATGAGAGGATGGAGAAGAGTTCAGTTGTATACAGAGGGTGAAGAGGAGCAGGTCACTGCTAGAAAGTACCGCGTGCTCTGTCTCCCTCAGCTGGCAGCAGTACAATAATGCTATGCAAGCACGCAGCAGGTAGGGAGCTGTTGCTCCTACTATACATTGGGTTTTCGGGTTGTGGGTCGAGTTTGAGGGTGTTGGACTGCTCCAATACTTAGCTAGGAGTAAACTAGGAGCAACCAAGTGGGCCTCCACTGCTATGACAAATTGATAGGCCTAGGGGGAGCTCTAGCAATGATTAACA
The DNA here is from genome assembly GCA_029216955.1 of Iris pallida. Classification (NCBI taxonomy): domain Eukaryota; kingdom Viridiplantae; phylum Streptophyta; class Magnoliopsida; order Asparagales; family Iridaceae; genus Iris; species Iris pallida. The sequence continues at coordinate 5,891,478 of JANAVB010001997.1, forward strand.
CACACAACACACACACACACACACACACACACACACACACACACACACATACACACACACACACACACACACACACACACACACATATATATATATATATATATATATATATATAAATATATATATATATATATATATATATATATATATATATATATATATATATATATATATAAACTTGACCCTATACAATAATACCATATGCATATATATATATATATATATATATATATATATATATATATATATATATATATATATATATATATATAAAATTCATGGTATTAGGGGACATATAGCTATTTTACTTCTTTTACAGATTAAGGTCCAAGGGAAACTATATTTAAAATGGTATGAGGCTTATTAAGAATATCAATAGTCTGAGAGGCCCAACCAAATATGTATAATATATACATATGGGCTTGAAAGCCCGAAAGAATTTTATCTAAGTTATTAACCTAGTAATAAGAAAGCTAGGGTAGGAAAAACCTTAACAACTAATGCTAAAATTTATTAAGGAAAACATGCATAAAATAGATTAGTCATTAGTGAAGCATCTCATGTCTAAGTACAATAGTAATTAATATAAAATCTTAAATCATTTAGGTAAAATAAAATTATTGGAAGCGGGGGGTGGTTTTGGTTAGATTGGGTTAGGTTTGGGCTTGGAGCGATCGTGACTACAATTTAAGTCATTTATGATCATTGATAAAATACTAGCATGCAGGAGCTCAGTTTGATGGCACACAAATGGCATGCGTGTGGTAGGCTCAAAATAGGTCAAAATCAAATATTTGGTCGATTAGGCTGGATCGATGTCGAGTTCCGAAATTAAATTGGAAGTTTAGTCAAGTTTTACGGTAGAAGGTCAAATGGTCTAAATTGATCAGAAAGTTGTGTGATACAAAAAAAATACAAGAGAACAAGTTTGAGTGGGACATAATATACCAAAATGAAGTTAATCTTGTCTACTACAAAACTCATAAAAGAAGTTTTGAGAGATTGACATCTCTGACGCTCTAAAAACCAAAGTCACAAAAAAGTACATTTAATGATAAAAAATAATTATAATAAAATAATTATTAAAAATAATTCATTTAGAAAATTTTAAAATAAAACCTAAAATTCAGGGGGCTCACAATAAGTCTTTCTCTGTGCAAAATGAAGAACGTCGAGCCAAAGCTATAACTAAGCGTTACTTTCCTTCTCTCTGAGCATTTATGATAGGACGGACAAGGTTGCGACGTTGCGCGTACTCCGTATGACAGAACTGACAAGGCGTGATGTTACACATTTCGCATTTATGACAAAACTGATAAGGCATGGCGTTACGCACTCCGCATTTATGACAGAACTGACAAAACGTGGTGTTATATAGTCCACATTAATAACTGAACTGATTCCACATTAATGATAGAACTGACGAGGCATGGCATTACGCACTCCACATTAATGACACATCTGACAAGTTGCGACGTTACGCACTCTACATTAATGAAAGAATTGACAAGGTGCGACGTTATGCATCCTAGCTAGGACGACGTTGCCTTGAAAATTGTGTGTTTCTACTGTCATAATAATGTTGACATCTGCGTAAGCGTTAAAAATATTCTCATGACTGATGACACCTATCGCACAGTCAGTGATTCATGCGAGCATACCGATCCAATACTTGTGCCTAGTGATGGCATAAATCTTATGCATAGCAGTGATTCTACGCATAAAAAGGTAAAATTGGTGGAATTTGTCTTTTTCTTATGCAGAAGTACTCCAATGGCTATAAATAGTCCAAGATTGGTGCTACCAAGGTGGATGGAAAAGCTTTTATCCTTAAGCTAAAGCCTACTTGCTACCAGTTTTTCTTCTCCACAGTGTTGTATACTCAAGACTTAGCATGTTTATTTTCCATCAACATGCCGAATAGTCAACGAAGTAAAGCGATCGAATCTCCATTGCTAAAATTCTCCATAATCTTTATGTACTTAGAATTTTTGTGTAATTATAGGTGTCTTGTAATTAGGAAGTTCTGTACCTTGGAGTTTTTGTCAAAAGAAATATACCCTTTCTTTTCTCTCGAATATGATGCACTGAGGCATTGGAGCTCGGTTGGCACATGAAGCTGTTCGACTGGAGATGCTATATTTTGTTATCAAAAAAATAATATATGCATCAATGTTGATTATAATACTTTCATCATTTATAAAACTTGTGGCATCATTATTGTATTGAGATTCAGTATTTGCAATCGAATTGTTCTTTGGCATGGCACCGTTGTAATTCCGTTGTAATCCAAACGTTGTACCTATAGGATAGAGGAAGAGGAAAAAACAGAAGATTTCACATAGTACTTTTGATCAAAAAATCAATCTGATTTATTTCGTACCCCTCACTCGAGGAGAAAATGGGTCAGATTCTACAGGATCAATAAACCTGTGGGACTTAAGGAATGAGGGAAGGGAATAAAAAGAAAAGAGTGGGAAAGAAAATTAAAATGAAATAAAGAATAAAACAAAAAAAAGTAGAAGATGGAAGAGCCCAGATTCCAAATGAACAAATTCAAACTCGAAAAGGATCTTTCTGATTCTCGAAGAATGAGGGGCAAGCAAAGAAAGGGATTAATCGAGAAAGATCTTTTGTTCTTATTAGATTAGAAGATCGTGATTTGATCCGCATATCTTTATATCTTTGGTAAAAAGAATAATCTTCTCCTTTGATCATAAATGGAAAGTGTTTAATTGGAACATGAAAACGTGAATGAATTGGTCTTAGTTACTCTTCGGGGCAGAGTAGAAGAAGGGAGGAGATTCTAGAACGAAGAAAAGGATCCAATTACTTCGAAAGAATTGAACGAGGAGCCGTATGAGGTGAAAATCTTATGTACGGTTCTGTAGAGTGAAAGTAAGGGTGACTTATGTCAACTTTTCCACTATCACTCCCAAAAAATCAAACTCTGCCTTACGTAAAGATGCCAGAGTACGATTAACCTCTGGATTTGAAATTACTATTTATATACCTCGTATTGGCCATAATTCACAAGAACATTATGTTGTATTAGTAAGAGGAGGAAGGGTTAAGGATTTACCCGATATGAGATAGAGGACGAGGAAAAATAGAAGATTTCATATAGTACTTTTGATCGAAAAATCAATATGATTTATTTCGTACCGCTCGTTCGAGAAGAAAATGGGTCAGATTCTACAGGATCAATAAACCTATGGGACTCAAGGAATGATGGAAGGGAATAAAAAGAAAAGAGAGGGAAAGAAAATCGAAATAAAATAAACAATAAAACAAAAAAGTAGAAGATGGAAGAGCCCAGATTCCAAATGAACTAATTCAAACTCGAAAAGGATCTTTCTGATTCTCGAAAAATGAGTGGCAAGCAAAGAAAGGGATTAATCGAGAAAGATTTCACATAGTACTTTTTGTTGGGGAAAAAATGCGGAAACCTTTTCCCAAACTAGAGAGTACCTGCGAGAGAACCGAGTAATACAACGCATGAACCAAAACATCAAAACAAACCACGCAGACACAGAGAATTTTTGACGTGGAAAATCCTTGCAAAAAAAAAAACTACGGGACGATCGGAGTCCAACCCTGAGAAGCCTTCACTAATGAAATAAAGGAGTACACCCTTTACAAACTTCTCCCAATCCAAATCGGATCCCCACAACACTTAGAAGCAAGAATAATGATTACAAGTCTACGAAGAATAAAGACGACGAGTAGATATTACCCGAACACGATCCTCCTTCGAAAATGGCCTTTAATCCTCCTTCTTCTCTCCCAAAGTTGCAACGGCACTCTTTTGCCTCTTTTCTCTCTCTTGTGTGTGTGTTGTGTATGAGATTAGGGTTAGGAAACACCATATAAAAACACCCTAATCCCGCAATAAAACCTTGACCGTAGGAAACGATCCAACGGTGAAGAATCACCATGAAAATTACTTTATCCTCGACGACACAGAGTTCGACCAGAACTATGTGTCCTGGCAACAGAACAGTTCTGGACCAGGGAGGCAGAGTTCGGCCAGAACTCTGTCCTGGGGCAGAGTTCGGCCCGAACTCTGCCCCCCTCCTTCTAGCAGCTCCTTTGTCATCTCCCGAGTATCTCTGTCATCTCCGACTGGCCTCGTCACCTCCCCGAGCTTCTCTGACACACAGACGACGCTCGTCGCACTCCGGGGTCTTCTCCACATAGGTTGGGAACATCACCCACTCCAACAAATCTCTTCCTTCACAACTAGGTGGAGGAACTCGTCATCCGACGATCTGCCTGCAGTACTCAAACTTCCCCTTTGGCAGAACCTTCGTGAGCATGTCTGCTCCATTGTCATCAGTATGAACCTTCTCAAGCGCCGCATCCTTCTTCTCAACCACATCCCGTATCCAATGATACCGAGTCTCAATATGCTTGGACCAACTATAAAATGTCTGGTTCTTTACAAGGTGAATAGCACTCTGAATATCGCAAAGCAAAGTATACCGCTCTTGCTTCAGCCCCATTTCTTGCAACATCTTCTTTATCCACAACTGCTCCTTGCAAGCCTCCGTCGCCATAATATATTCTGTCTCCGTCATCGACAAGGCAACACACTTCTGCAACCGCGATTGCCACAAAACCGCTCCTCCGATAAACATTATCACATAACCCGAAGTCGATCGCCTCGTGTCTACATCTCCAGCCATATCAGCGTCGGTATACCCAACCAGCTTCGGTTCGTCACCACCAAAAGAAAGTCTCCAATCGGCAGTATCCTGAAGGTATCATAAAATCCACTTGACGGCACTCTAATGTACCCTTCCAAGATTTGAAAGATACCTGCTAACTGTGTCAACTGCATGAGCGATGTCTGGCCTCGTACACACCATAGCGTACATAAGACTTCCCACAGCTGAGGCATATGGAACCCGCTCCATATCTTCTTTTTCGTCCTCGGTAGATGGACACTGCTCCTCAGTGAACTTAAAGTGGGCTGCAAGGGGGCAACTCACTTTCTTCGACCCGTCCATACCGAAACGCTGAAGTACCCGGTGAATGTACTTATTTTGGGACAAATATAGCAGCTTGGACTCTCTCTCGGTTGATCGCCATCCCAATAATAGTCTTCGCTGTGCCCAAATCCTTCATAGAGAAGGTCGCGCCCAGTTGGCGCTTCAACTCCGCTATCCTAGTGGCATTCTGACCCACTAATAGCATATCATCAACATAGAGCAATATAATAATGAAATCAACCTCGGCAAAATACCTCACAAATACACAGTGATCCGACGTCGTCCGTGCATAACCATGCTCTTCCACAAATGACTAGAACTTCCTGTACCACTACCTCGGAGCCTGATTCAGACCATACAAGCTCTTTCTCAACCGGCAGACCAAATGTGACTTGTCCTTCTCACAGAATCCCTCTGGCTGCTCCATGTATAACTTCTCCTCAAGATTACCGTGGAGGAATGTCGTCTTCACGTCCATCTGCTCGACCTCCAAGTCGAGACTGGCTGCCAATGCTAGTACCGCCCGAATAGACGAATGCTTGACGACAGGCAAAAAGATCTCATCATAATCCATACCTTTTCGCTGACCGTAGCCTTTAACTACCAGCCTCGCTTTGTATCGAGGGCGAGTAGCATCATCCGTCTGCTTGACTCTAAACACCCATCGATTCTTCAAAGCCTTCTTGCCCTTTGGCAACCGCACCAGCTCATAAGTGGAATTGGCATGTAAGGAACTCATCTCTTCCTGTATAGCCTCCATCCACTCCTGCATGTGTTCGTCTTCCATAGCCTCTGTAAAACTTTCGGGCTCTCCTCCGTTAGTCAGAAGCACATACTCACCCGGTGAGTATCTCGTAGATGGTCTACGCTCTCTGTCGCTCCTTCTCAGTGGAACCACTGGTGCTGGCTGTATACCGACAGCCTCCTTCCCTTCAGGAACTGCCTCTCCGGCATGCTCATCCTCCTGAGGGATAACTTGACCACCATCAGCAGGCTGATGATCAAGGTTGGGAGCAACTCCATGTACCGGCTCCCCTATAAATTGGATCCTCTGCGATGTCCTCTAGAAACCGCTCGAAGCGAAATGACTCTAACTCAGGCAATTCCTCAGCCTCACAAGGTATCTCGAAATCCTGAGTGTTGGTCATGGTCTGATCCTCGACGAATACCACGTCCCTGCTTCTATAGAGCTTTTTTTCCACTGGGTCGTAGAGTCTATAGCCAAACTCATCCCGACCGTTGCCGACAAAGACGCATCGCCTCGTCTTCGGCTCAAGTTTGGTCCTCTCGTCCTTCGGTACATGCACGAAGGCCTTACAGCCAAACACTCGCAGGTAATTGTATGATGGCTCTTTTTCATACCATACTTTGTCAGGCACATCACCCTACAAAGGAGCACTAGGAGATAAATTAATAACATAAGCAGCTGTGAGAAGAGCTTCACCCCAATAACTGTGTCACGACCCGCAATCCAAATTATTGGGCCAGGCCGAGTCATGCCCAGCCTACGTTGAGATAAAATGTAGTAAGCTGTTCTAAAGACAACAGGATAAGACTAAATGTGCTAACAGTTCTATAAGTAAATAAAAGTCATAAATGCTCCAAACCCAAAAGTCGTCTCATATATAGAAATAAGTCTAAAGTACAAGTGATCTGAAATGTAAAACTGGATACATGTCCAGTTACAAAATATGTAGCCTAATACATGACTACACTAAATATCCCAAACAGCTAAGCAAACTAGACGAGTCTTCCCGCAGGAACATCCTCGCATAGCAAAGCCGGGTCCTCAGTAATATCTCCATAATATGAGTCGCAGAGTAACTCCTCCTCAGTAAGGACACCTACAACGTTATCCTGTCAGGATGGGAGCAAGTACTGAATCTAGCAAACTAGCATATGAAACATGAAAATGAAACATAAGAGGAATAACTGGAACATGGCATCACATAATCTATCATGGCAAGGACACATATGTCATAGAGACAGATGTATATGTAATGTTTAAAACTGTAGCAGGTACGTGATCGGTCAATAGATGTACAATGTACTGTGGTACATGTAAATAAAATGTACATACGTACAAGTTAACAAGCATAGGTGTACATCCGTACAGAAATACGGAATAATGGCCTGCGGCAAGGTATGCATATAAAATGCGACCTCGCTCGCTACTATAGGGGGGTCACGATCACGTACACTACTATCAGTTTCCCCATAACCCATATTCTAATCATGTGAGAGATACATCAAGACTGTTCTAAGCATGGTAGTAACTGGAAGTATAACATGTGAAGTTTTAACTTGCTACCCCAAGGATCAGCATTTAACATGGTTGGATTAGCAGTTCATTTATGTGACAATATGTAAAGTTTATAGAAAGTACTTGCCTCTAGTAAAGCAAAGCAAAACAAGCTACGATAAAAGTGCTATGGATGTCCGGTAACTCGTCACTGTAGAAATAAATACATAAACTTAGTTTTTACACTAAGCTAAAACACTAAGACACTAACTGGTGAAACACGACTTGTGACTGGGCACCTAGCCAAAATGATGATTTTAGCATAGGAGACCAAAGTGGGGTGACACACTACTTTAGCTAACTTTCTAGGATCTTTACACTAGTGAGGGGTGGGGTTCAACACGGCTAAAACTCAAAATAACACAAAAAGCTACAAGTCGTAATTAATCAATAAATAAATCAAATGACCATTGTGTTCTAACAATTTTTGAGATAGACAAAAAGCTTAGTTTTTACTTAAAGTAAAGTACCAAAAAGATCCTTGCTAATTATAGAAATTTATTATAATTTTTCTGGAATTTATTAACCAGTACAAGTATTTTATAAAAATCAGTTTTCCTAAGTATACAGAAAATAAGTTTTGGTTTCATATGCCAAACTAGTGGCAAAAAAGTAAATTAAATACTATAAAAATTATACTAAATTAGCTAAATTAACATAGTATCTAAATACTATTTTTTCCAGAATTTTAACAGTACTCTAAGTATTTTTAGAAATCCAAAAACAGCATTGCACACAATTGAAATTAAATAATTAATTATCTGCGTATTTTTGTCCATGTATATAATTTGAACCAAAGTTCAAATACAGGACCCAAGACCATGAATCAAGTCCAATATGACTTGTACATGTCTTGAATGTGTGAAAACACATTTGGGCCCAAAAATCTATGCTAGGCTTGGACACCAAATGGTTGCAGTAATTTAAATACACTAAAATATAAATTGGTAAAAAGTGCAAAATAAATATTAATATTTTAATAAGGCAAAATTATAAAAATATGATAAGTATATTTACATAGAAAAATAACTTACACTAAGTATAGTGAAATACATATGTAAAATGGTATACATATATAATAATATATATATATACATAAGTATATGGATATTTACATAATGGATATATATATGTTAAAATATTACATATATATATATATATGTGTGTAAGAAAATACTTAACCATAATATATATATATATATATATATATATATATATATATATATATATATATATATATATATATATATATATATATATATATATATATACATATGTACATATATATATATATATATATATATATATATATATATATATATATATATATATATATATATATATATACAAATAATGTATACATATACATATAATAGTATATATATATATATATATATATATATATATATATATATATATATATATATATATATATATATATACACAAGAAAATATATACATATATATACATATGTACATATGTGTACACAATACATATATATATATATATATATATATATATATATATATATATATATATATATATATATATATATATATATATATAAGAAAAACAGCATATATATATATACATAATATAGTATATATAATAATATATATATTTATATACAAATATATGTATACATATATATATAATCATATATATAAAACAAAAAAGAAAAAGAAAAAAGGAAAAGGAAAAGAAATAACAGCAGGAAAGGGGGGGGGGGCTCGAACTCGAGCCAAAGCGCTGGGGGGGGGGGGTTTAGTCGGGTCGGGCTGGCCAGGGGGTCAGCCCGAGCTCTGTGTTAGGGGTTAGGTTTAGGTTTAATTTTTTTAGGTTTTAAGTGTTAAATGATAAAAAAATATATATAATACAGTCCTGTGTCCTGACAGTTAGGGACACAGGTATTTACGTGTCTAGGTCGATTCGACACACACGACACGAGTTTCACGTGTCTAGTTCCACACTCGTGCTCGTCAGGATACGACGAACAATATAGGACCAACACGAGACACGCACAACCCGAAAAAATACTGCTACTCACGTGTCCGGTCGTCAAAAGGGGATTTCGAGGGTACTGGCGGGCGGAGGAGCGGTCGGGACGGCGGCGCTGGGGGGGCGACGCGTTCGCCTTGTCACGACGAACCCTTTGGTGGCGGTGGTAGGGGGTGGCGTTCGTCGTAGGGGTGGCGCTCGGGTTTAGCCGGAGCTAGGGTTCCGGTGGGGGTGAGAGTGGAAGATGGGGCGGTTGTGGTGGTAGTGGGGAGAATTTAGGGTTAGGGTTTGGTCAGGGGAGAGAGGGGGTTTAAATAGAGGACTTAGGTCGGTTGGGGGCGTCGAGCTGGCCGGAGAAGACGGAAAAGATCGGGTCGTCGTCGGCGTGGCAGTCGTCGGGGGTGGGTGAGCCAGAGGAGAGAGAGAGAGTTCGTGGGGGGGGGGGTGTCTGCGGTTTAGCAATATGGTCCTCCTAGATTTAGGATTTACAGTTAGGTCCTCCCAGCTCTAAATGTAAATTAGAATTTGCATTCCGTAACTAATAACAAATAATTAATTATAAACTGACTACAAAACAATTTAGAAAATTACAAACAGATATTAAAACAATTTAAAAAATTACAAATTAATATTTTTGTATTTTAAAACTCATTTAAAAACTATTTAAAAATTCTAAAAAAATTCCTAAAAATCCTAATAATTATTTTAAGGCTATAAATGACATTAAAAATTAATTAATACTTAATTAACTGAAATTTGAAAAAATAGGGGCTTACAAGTCTTTCCTCCTTAAAAAATTTTGTCCTCGAAATTCACAAGGATTGAAGACCCGACAATATTCTAACATAGCAAGCAATGCAATAAAATGACTAAGGCTGCGATCGAAACTAACCTCTAAGGTATTAAGCGGGAACGGGTGGTTCCCTCGCAGCGGTTGGATCGAACAAGTAAGGGTATCTCTCCCTCATGTCCGACTCCCTCTCCCAAGTAGATTCACCTGGGGAGTGACGGCTCCAAGCTACTCGTACTAAGGGTATAACCTTGTTCCTCAGCCTCTTCTCTCTCCTGTCTAATATCTCCACTGGCTGCTCAGAAACTGTAAGGCTCGGTCCGACCTCCAACTCTGAATGATCTAGCACATGACTGGGGTCTGGAACATATCTCCTCAGCTGAGATACGTAACAGACATCGTGAACTCCTGCTAGGTTGGGTGGAAGTGCAACCCTGTAAGCTACCTCTCCGATCCCGCCAAGTATCTCGAATGGCCCGATGTATCTGGGGCTCAGCTTTCCTCCTCGTCCGAACCGGATCGTCCCTCTAGTAGGTGATATCTTCACTAGCACCATATCACCGTCTGCGAACTCCATCGGTCTGCGACTAGCATCAGCCCAGTGTTTCTGCCTATCCTGAGCTACTCTGAGCCTGTCTCTGATCATACCGACTTTCTCTGCTGCATCCGTGATCATCTCTGGCCCAAGCATAACTCTGTCTCCAACATCATCCCAAAAGAGCGGTGTACGGCATCGTCGTCTATAAAGCACCTCGAAAGGAGACATACCGATACTGGCTTGGTAGCTGTTGTTGTATGAAAACTCTACCAAGTGCAGATGGCTCTCCCATGATCCTCCGAAGTCCAGCACGCAGGTCCTCAGCATATCCTCCAGTGTCTGTATCGTCCTCTCGGACTGCCCATCTGTCTGCGGATGGTACGCCGTACTGAACTTGAGCCTACTGCCCAACTCCTCCTGCAAGCTCCTCCAGTAGTGGGATGTAAATCTGCTGTCTCTGTCTGACACGATGTTCACCGGCACTCCGTGTAGGCGAACTATCTGCTGCATGTATAGCTCCACCAACTTCTCGGTGGAAAGCCCCACCTTGAAGGGTATGAAGTACGCACACTTCGTCAGCCTGTCTATGATGACCCAAATGGCATCCTTCCCTCCTTGGGAACGAGGAAGCCCTGAAACGAAGTCCATCGTAATATATTCCCACTTCTACTCGGGAATAGGTAACGGCTGCAACAAACCAGCTGGCCTCTGGCGCTCCGCCTTGACCTGCTGGCAAACTAGGCATCTCGAGATGAAACGTGATACATCCCTCTTCATCCCGTGCCACCAAAGGTGTTCCCGCAAGTCACGGTACATCTTGTTAGTACTAGGGTGAATAGAATATCTCGATCGGTGCGCCTCCTGCAAGACTGCCTCTACCAGCTCTCCCTTCGGCATGCACAATCGGCTGCCATGCCTCAAGGATCCATCCTCTGCTATAGTGAAGTCATCCAGCAATCCAGCTAACGCCTGGGCTCGAAGTCTGCGAAGGCTCTCATCTGTAGGCTGTGCCTCCCTGATCTGCTCCATCAAACCTGACTGGATGTCAAGCGCCATCATCTGTATCACTGATCCTGGCCAAACTAGCTCGATGCCAAGCTTCTCCAGATCCTCCCACAAATGCCTATCAATCATCAGGTACCATGCCATCGGATGCCTGCTCAGCGCATCCGCCACCGCATTTGCCTTCCCGGGGTGATACTGTAAATCGATGTCGAAGTCTTTCATCAACTTCAACCATCGTCTTTGCCTCATGTTCAGCTCTTTCTGCGTGAATACATACTTCAAGCTTTTGTGGTCAGTAAAGATCTCCACACGCTCTCCGTATAAGTAATATTTCCATAACTTGAGTGCAAAGATCACCGCAGCTAACTCTAGGTCATGGGTAGGATAATTCCTCTCATGAGTCCGTAATTGCCTAGATGCATAAGCAATCACTTTCCCATGCTGCTGTAGGACACATCCTAGCCCCTTTCCAGAAGCATCGCTGTAAATGGTGAAACCTCCAGAACCTGAAGGTAATGTCAGAACTGGAGCGGTCGTCAGCCTCCTCTTCAGCTCCTCAAATGCTGCCTGGCAGTCCTCTGACCAGATGTACTCTGTGTCCTTTCGCGTCAGCTTCGTCATGGGTTCAGCTATCCTAGCAAAGTCGTAGACGAACTTTCTATAATAGCCTGCTAAACCCAGAAAGCTCCTGATCTCTGAAACTGACGTCGGAGCCTTCCATGTCTCAACTGCAACAATCTTCCTGGGATCCACCAAGATTCTATCTCCAGTAACTACGTGGCCGTGAAACTCCACTCGGTCTAAAAAGAACTCGCACTTCGGCAATTTGGCAAACAATCTCTCCTGCCTCAGAATCTCCAAAACTATCCACAAGTGCTCTGTATGCTCCTCCGGCGTCTTCGAGTATATCAGGATGTCGTCGATAAACACTACGACGAACTTATCCAGATACTGGTAAAATATCTTATTCATCAAATTCATAAAGACAGCTGGCACATTTGTGAGACCAAATGGCATCACCAGAAACTCGTACTGTCCGTACTTCGTGTTGAACGCCGTCTTCTAGATGTCTGCTGTACTAACCTTCACCTGGTGGTAACCGGATCTCAAGTCTATCCTGGAAAACACCTTCGCACCACTTAACTGGTCGAACAAATTATCTATCCTGGGCAGAGGATATTTGTTCTTGATGGTAATGGCATTCAAGGCCCGGTAGTCAACACATAACCGGACTGTATCATCCTTCTTAGGTACAAAGAGCACTGGTGCTCCCCATGGAGAAGCACTGGATCGAATGAAACCCTTTTTCAACAGGTCATCAATCTGTTCTTTCATCTCTATGGCCTCCTTGGGATTCACTCTATAGCAAGCCCGGGATACTGGTGATGAACCCGGCACTAAATCTATAGTGAACTCCACATCTCTGTCAGGCGGAAGCCCAGGAAGATCCTCTGGGAATACATCCATAAACTCCCTAATGATAGGGTGTGGCGGTGCTACGTCCCCAACTGTCGCACAACAGTTCGGCTCTAGGCTGATCTCCGGCCCTGTCCTCCTGACACTGAATGGTGCTGTACCTGGGGGACTGAACAAAATACTACCCTCATGACAATCTATAGATGCATGGGCATAGCTAAGCCAGTCCATCCCCAATATGATATCATAACCGGGGAGTGGCATCACAAAGAATCGCCCCTCAAACTCCCTTCCGACTATAGTAATAGAGCATCTATAGCTAGCTCTAATAGGCACTGGTCATCCTCCCATCATTACTCTACTAATCTCTGCAGTAGGTGTAGATACTAAGTGATGTTCATGCATAAACTCTAATGACAGGAAGCTATGAGATGCACCAGAATCAAACAAGCATAGAGCTAGAAAAGTATACAAATAAACATGACCTGTGATGATGTCAGCTAAGTAATCGGGCTCTGAAACCTGCTCCGGCTCAAGGGCTAGGCTATAAACCTTTCCCTGAGGTCCCTTCTGCTGCTGCAGATGCTGCCCAAACCTCTGCTGCTGAGCCGGGAGTGGTCCTCTAGTCTTCGCTACTGGGCAGTCCCGAATCTGATGGGTGGCAGACCCACAGACTAAGCACTGCTTCAACCTCTTCCTGCAAATGGAGCTGTCGTGCCCTGGTCTTCTGCAAAAAGAACATATAGCTCCCCTCTGCTGATGCTGCTATCGGGGTCCCGGGGCTCTAACCGGCGGGGTCTGATGATGTGGTGTAGGGGGACGGTAAGTCTGCTGGGGCGGCGTCGGTGCTCTCTGCTGGAAAGCCTGACGCTTGGACGGTCCCTCATGATGTACAGAAGCCGGCCTCTTGCTAGACAGAAGACGCTCCTCGATGCTCTGGGCCAACTCTAGGCTCTGGTAGTAGTCAGTCGTACCGTTCGCCACTATAAGAATGCCAATGTCTGGAACTAGACCATGGCAAAACCTACGGGTCATCTCCTCTGGATCTGCAACCAGACTAGGAGCAAAACGGCTCAGGCGACTAAACTCTGCCGCATAGTCATCAACAGAACGGTTCTCCTGCTGGATGTTCTGGAATCGTAGCCCCATGGCTACTCTAGCAGTGGTTGAGAAGAATTTCTTCTTAAACTGGGTCTTGACTGATCCCAAGTGGCTCTCCCCCTCGCAAACAACGGCTCATTCCGGAACCAGACTCCTGCTAAGTCTATCAGCAGAAATCCCGCTGCCTCGACCTGGAGGTCATCCGGCATCCTAACTCACAGAAGCTTCCTCTCTACCGAATCTAGCCAGTCATCTGCTACTACTATGCCCTCAGTCCCTGAGAACTCCTTGGGATTCAGACCCATGAAGTCCTTGATCGTCCCCGCTCTCTACCGTGGCTCTACATGTGGTGGGACCACGGGATGTCCCTCAGAACGCTCCATGCTCTGACGGAGTAGGGTAGTCTGCTCCTGATGGGTTGTTAGGAACCCCTGAATCAGAGTGAGCAGTTGGTTCCCGTCGAGTTTGACGGAAGCCTGGGTGGGTATAGTGATAGGGGGTGGTGGAAGTATCGGGTCCTGCTGGGACTGTGATGTGGAAGGTGGTGGAGGCATCTGGGTCTGTGGATCTGTGGAGTGGAGGAATGTGGTAGGTGGAGGTGGGGGTGTATCAGTCAACTGGTCAGCTGACTGGATATGGAGGGCCCCATTCTCGGGTGTAACATACTGGGATGAACGAGTAAGCACCATCTAAATTACAAAATAAAAGGACTTATAAGGACTTATTTAAAGTAAGCAATCATAGACAAGAAAATCTAATTATAATAGCAAACATGTGATATTTTTCTTATGTTGCAATCCTAGCATTCCTCTAGGTGTTCTAAGCGTCATTCTACGTTGTCTAATTACCTTAAGTTCCTAATTGCAGGCATGCTTGGTACAATAACGTAACCAAACAATTTAGTCAGGACCTGCATGGGCCACCACTAAAAACATGTCACGACCCGCTACCCAAATTGTTGGGCCAGGCCGAGTCATGCCCAGCCTACGTTGAGATAAAACGTAGTAAGCTGTTCTAAAGACAACAGGATAAGACTAAATGTGCTAACAGTTCTATAAGTAAATAAAAGTCATAAATGCTCCAAACATAAAAGTCGTCTCATATATAGAAATAAGTCCAAAGTACAAGTGATCTGAAATATAAAACTGGATACATGTCCAGTTACAAAATATGTAGCCTAATACATGACTACACTAAATATCCCAAACAGCTAAGCAAACTAGACGAGTCTCCCCGCAGGAACATCCTCCCATAGCAAAGCCGGGTCCTCGACAATATCTCTATAATATGAGTCGCAGAGTAACTCCTCCTCAGTAAGGACACCTACAACGTTATCCTGTCAGGACGGGAGCAAGTACTGAATCTAGCAAACTAGCATATGAAACATGGAAATGAAACATAAGAGGAATAACTGGAACATGGCATCACACAATCTATCATGGCAAGGACACATATGTCATAGAGACAGATGTATATGTAATGTTTAAAACTGTAGCAGGTATATGATCGGTCAATAGATGTACAATGTACTGTGGTACATGTAAATAAAATGTACATACGTACAAGTTAACAAGCATAGGTGTACATTCGTACAGAAATGCGGGATAATGGCCTGCGACAAGGTATGCATATAAAATGCGACCTCGCTCGCTACTATAGGGGGGTCATGATCACGTACACTACTATCAGTTTCCCCATAACCCATATTCTAATCATATAAGAGATACATCAAGACTGTTCTAAGCATGGTAGTAACCATGGAAGTATAACATGTGAAGTTTTAACTTGCTACCCCAAGGATCAGCATTTAACATGGTTGGATTAGCAGTTCATTTATGAGACAATATGTAAAGTTTGTAGAAAGTACTTGCCTCTAGTAAAGCAAAGCAAAACAAGCTGCGATAAAAGTGCTATGGATGTCCGGTAACTCGTCACTGTAGAAATAAATACATAAACTTAGTTTTTACACTAAGCTAAAACACTAAGACACTAACTGGTGAAACACGACTTGTGACTGGGCACCTAGCCAAAATGATGATTTTAGCATAGGAGACCAAAGTGGGGTGACACACTACTTTAGCTAACTTTCTAGGGTCTTTACACTAGTGTGGGGTGGGGTTCAACACGGCTAAAACTCAAAATAACACAAAAAGCTACAAGTCGTAATTAATCAATAAATAAATCAAATGACCATTGTGTTCTAACAATTTTTGAGATAGACAAAATGCTTAGTTTTTACTTAAAGAAATACCAAAAAGATCCTTGCTAATTATAGAAATTTATTATAATTTTTCTGAAATTTATTAACCAGTACAAGTATTTTATAAAAATCAGTTTTCCTAAGTATAGAGAAAATGAGTTTTGGTTTCATATGCCAAACTAGTGGCAAAACAGTAAATTAAATACTATAAAAATTATAGTAAATTAGCTAAATTAATATAGTATCTAAATACTATTTTTCCAGAATTTTAACAATACTCTAAGTATTTTTAGAAATCCAAAAACAGCATTGCACACAATTGAAATTAAATAATTAATTATCTGCGTATTTTTGTCCATGTATATAATTTGAACCAAAGTTTAAATACAGGACCCAAGGCCATAAATCAAGTCCAATATGACTTTTACAGGTCTTGAATGTGTGAAAACACATTTGGGCCCAAAAACCCATGCTAGGCTTGGACACCAAATGGTTGCAGTAATTTAAATACACTAAAATACAAATTGGTAAAAAGTGCAAAATAAATATTAATATTTTAATAAGACAAAATTATAAAAATATGATAAGTATATTTACATAGAAAAATAACTTACACTAAGTATAGTGAAATACATATGTAAAATGGTATACATATATAATAATATATATACATAAGTATATGGATATTTACATAATGGATATATATATGTTAAAATATTACACACACACACACACACACAGATATATATATATATATATATATATATATATATATATATATATATATATATATATATATATATATATATATATATATATATATATATATATATATATATATATATATATATGTGTGTAAGAAAATACATAACCATAAAATATATATATATATACAAATAATGTATACATATACATATAATAGTGTATATATATATATATATATATATATATATATATATATATATATATATATATATATATATATATATATACACAAGAAAATATATACATATATATACATATGTACATATGTGTACACAATACATATATATATATATATATATATATATATATATATATATATATATATATATATATATATATATATATATATATATATATATATATATATATATATATAAAGTACTAAAAATGAAGTATATATATATATAAGAAAAACAGCATATATATATATACATAATATAGTATATATAATAATACATATATTTATATACAAATATATGTATACATATATATATATATATATATATATATAATCATATATATAAAACAAAAAAGAAAAATAAAAAGGAAAAGAAATAACAGCAGTGAAAGGGGGGGCTCGTACTCGAGCCAAAGCGCAGGGGGGGTTTAGTCGGGTCGGGCTGGCCAGGGGGTCAGCCCGAGCTCTGTGTTAGGGGTTAGGTTTAGGTTTAATTTTTTTAGGTTTTAAGTGTTAAATGATAAAAAAAATATAATACAGTCTTGTGTCCTGACAGTTAGGGACACAGGTATTTACGTATCTGGGTCGATTCGACACACACGACACGAGTTTCACGTGTCCAGTTCCACACTCGTGCTCGCCAGGACACGGCGAACAATATAGGACCAACACGAGACACGCACGACACGAAAAAATACTGCTACTCACGTGTTCGATCATCGAAGGGGGATTTCGAGGGTGCTGGCGGGCGGAGGAGCGGTCGGGACGGCGGCGCTCGGGTGGCGACGCGTTCGCCTTGTCACGGCGAACCCTTTGGTGGCGGTAGTAGGGGGTGGCGTTCGTCGTAGGGGTGGCGCTCGGGTTTAGCCGGAGCTAGGGTTCCGGTGGGGGTGAGAGTGGAAGATGGGGCGGTTGTGGTGGTCGTGGGGAGAATTTCGGGTTAGGGTTTGGTCAGGGAAGAAAGGGGGGTTTAAATAGAGGACTTAGGTCGGTTGGGGGGCGTCGAGCTGGCCGAAGAAGACGGAAAAGATTGGGTCGTCGTCGGCGTGGCAGTCGTCGGAGGTGGGTGAGCCAGAGGAGAGAGAGAGTTCGTGGGGGGGGGGGGGGGTGTCTGCGGTTTAGCAATAGGGTCCTCCTAGATTTAGGATTTACAGTTAGGTCCTCCCAGCTCTAAATATAAATTAGAATTTGCATTCCGTAACTAATAACAAATAATTAATTACAAACTGACTATAAAACAATTTAGAAAATTACAAACAGATATTAAAACAATTTAGAAAATTATAAATTAATATTTTTGTATTTTAAAACTCATTTAAAAACTAGTTAAAAATTCTAAAAAAATTCCTAAAAATCCTAATAATTATTTTAAGGCTATAAATGATATTAAAAATTAATTAACACTTAATTAGCTGAAATTTAAAAAACAGGGGCTTACAAACTGCCCGACAAGTTTGCTTCTAACAGCAAATACCGTACCCTCTCCATCAGTGTCCTGTTCATGCGCTCTGCTACACCATTGAGCTGAGATATCTTGGGCGGAGTCTTCTGGTGTCGTATCCCCTGCTCTCTGCAATAAGCATCAAAGGGACCATGTATTCGCCGCCGTTGTCGGACCAAACACACAATAACTTCTTGCCCGTCTCTCTTTCAACAGAGGCCTGAAACTCTTTGAAAGTAGGCAGCACCTGATCCTTGGCCTTTAAGGCATAGACCCAAACCTTTCTGGAACAGTCATCAATAAAAGTTACAAAGTAAGAAGCACCACCAATAGATTTTACCTTCATAGGACCGCAGACATCCGAGTGAATCAACTCGAGCAACGCTGGCTTCCTTGAACTTGGGTGACTTTGGAAAGACACCCTATTTTGCTTCCCAGCTAAGCAGTGTGTGCACTTCTCCAACTTTGTAGACTTGAGCCCTGGAATCACCTTTCTGTTCATCAAGTAGCTCATCCCCTTCTTGCTGATATGGTCGAGCCGCCTGTGCCACAACTCGGTAGACGCATCACTGACTACGTTCACCTCCTGTGCTCCATGTGCGCTCCCCTCCATATAGTAGAGACCGGACTTCTTGCTTCCTCTGGCAATCACCATCGAACCTCTGGAAAGCTTCTACTGACTATTCTCGAAGAGACCGAAGAATCCCTCGTCATCTAACCTTTCAACCGACACTAGGTTGAAACGGATATCAGGGACATGACAAACATCTTTGAGAACAAGACTGCACCCATCTTCGTTCTCAAATGCACATCTCCAACGGCAATCGCCTTCGACACATCTTCATTGCCCATCTTCAACACTCCACAGTCGCCTGTCGTGTAAGTGGAAAATAGTGCCCTGTTGTGAGATACATGCGCCGAAGCTCCTGAGTCCACCAGCCAAGAATTGTCATCGCAGGCGAGGTTTGTGATAACCTCATCACCTACGACGATCACATCACCTCCATGTATCGAGGCCGCCGCTGTAGTGTTCTCATCTTGCTTTCCCTTGTCGCCCTTCTTCTCTCTCTTCCAAGCAAAATAGTTCCGTTTGATGTGGCCCTTCTTGCCACAATGGTAACACTCCGAGTCCTCGTAACGACCCTTGGACTTTTCCCTACTCTTGTCTCTGCCACCACCTGGACCCCTGCTTTTGCCCCTTCTACGGCTCTCTGAAACTAATGCTTCTGAGTAGTGGGATGTGGATGAAGTGCCCTGAAAACGTCTCCGCATCTATTCATTCAGCACCCCGCTCATGGCAAACTCCAGACTGACCATGCCCTCTTGAGCAGAAGCGATCATAGATACTCGTACAGTCTTCCACGAGTCTGGCAATGTACACAGCAGCCATAGTCCTTAAACCTCGTCGTCGAACTTGACTCCTATTGAAGACAGCTGGTCAACCACGTCCTGGAAATCACTCAAGTGATCCGTAATAGACGCCCCATCTTTGTACCGCAGATCATCGTCCGGATCAGGAACAACTTGTTTACCCCAGTCTTCTTCGCGTACAAAGATTCCAGCTTATCCCATAACGTCTTCGTGTGCTCAATATTAGCAACGTGGTTGTACACGTTCTCGTCAACGAACTGCAGATATATTCGCACACCTGTATATGCTCGAATTTTTAGTCCTCCTCGGAATTATCACTGGGCTTCTCTGATGCAAATACGGGCAGATGCAGCTTCTTGACAAACAATAAATCTTTCATCTTGCTTCGTTAATAGTGATAGTTGATGCCGTTCAGGTTCACCATACGCACCGGCTTCGCGTCCATCTCTCCTCTCTAATTTTCCTGTCAACTCCTGACACCCTTCTGAATTTCAGAACCTGGCTCTGATACCACTTTGTTGGGAAAGAAACACGAAAACATTTCTCCAAACTAGAGAGTACCTGCGAGAGAATCGAGCAATACAATGCACGAACCAAAACACCAAAACAAACCATGCAGACAGAGAATTTTTGACGTGAAAAATCATTACAAGAAAAAACCACGGGACGATCGGAGTCCAACCCTGAGAAGCCTTCACTAATAAAATAAAGGAGTACACCCTCTACAAACTTCTTTCGACCCAAATCGGATCCCCACAACACTTAGAAGCAAGAATAATGATTACAAGGCTATGAAGAACAAAGACGACGAGTAGATATTACCCGAACACGATCCTCCTTCGAAAATGGCCTTCAATCCTCCTTTTTCTCTCCCAAAGTTGCAATGGCACTCTTGCCTCTTTCCTCTCTCTTGTGTGTGTTGTGTATGAGATTAGGGTTAGGAAACACCATATGAAAACACCCTAATCCCGCAATAAAACCTGGACCGTAGGATACGATCCAACGGTAAAGAATCACCATGAAAATTACTTCAGCCCCGACAACACAGAGTTCGGCCAGAACTCTGTGTCCTGGCAACAGAACAGTTCTGGACCAGGGAGGCAGCGTTCGGCCAGAACTCTGTCCTGGGACAGAGTTCGGCCCGAACTCTGCCCCCCTCCTTCCAGCAGCTCCTCTGTCAGCTCCCGAGTATCTCTGTCATCTCCGACTGGCCTCGTCACCTCCCCGAGCTTCTCTGACACACAGACGACGCTCGTCGCACTCCGGGGTCTTCTCCACATAGGTTGGAAACCCTACCCACTATAACACTTTTTTCATCCCAAATCAATTTTGAATTGACCTTTGGATACAAATTGTGAAAATGTATATGATTCCTCAAATCAAATATGCTATTGAGGGTTAAAGGATTAATCCTTTTTAAGAAATAAAGTTTTTGATCGGAATATGAAAAAACCGAAAGACCCCTTAACTATTTAAGTTGTTAATAGAACGAATCACACTTTTACCATTCCAAAAGAAGATGCAATTCATTTGATGAGAAATAAAAAAAAATATCAAAAATTTGCGTAGCTGAAGCTGAAGCAGCTACTTTCGAAGTAACAAAAAGAAAAGCAACGACTGGAGTGGGAGAGTCAGAGTCGAAAAGAGGATTCCTCACTTCTTTCTCTCATTCAAAACTGTGCATGAGACTTTCATCTCGCACGGCTCATAAGTGATAAAAGAAAGAAGATGAGTTCTTCTTTCTTTTTGATCAATAAAGAGAATCATATTTTCATATTTCTTGTGTCTATCAATTTTTTTGCTTATTTTCTGCTATAATGACTTGTTCTAAGATGTTCTAGCAATAGAGTTTTGTTCTAGCTTTATATAAGTGCAATTTAGACTTGTACAATATCACACCTAGTACCGACTTTCGATCCTGCAGGATCGAAACATGACACGAAGAGAGCCTCTATGTAATGATAGTATAACCACTATGAACTTATTAATATCCTTGTATCAAATGATTTTCAAGAGTATAAATGAATTTAAACATAATATTGGAGTAAGTCAGTTAAACAAGAGTGTCCAACAAGTTTCGGGTTGATAGAATTATAACTTGGCTTCGACAGTCTAAATTGCCTAAGGAAGATAGCATATAATATGGTCGAAGAATGAAAAAGGAGTACATAAACTACTCTAGAGAAGGATCTCCACCCTTCAACCAAACAAAAACCAATGTTGCAGACCGTCTCTCCAAGCAAAACTACACCTCTATACCATGCGCCGACAAAATATACATATAACAACCTAGAAATAGTCTATATCTAAGAATTGACTAGCGAGTAATCTAGATGAACATGAAGAGTACAAATTACTCAGAACAAGTTAATGATAGTAGGTGAATTAAGAAAAGTACCCAACAAGTTCGGGTCATTCAAAATTATAACTTAGCTTGTACACTTTAGATTGTCTCAAGTTTAGACTTCAGAGAAAAATAGAATCTGCATCTGACATTGGAGATGAATAAATCCATTTCTAGACAATGTTTTAAAATTCTACCAATTGGACATATTTCATATATGAGTTAGGCGCAGACGCACACAAAATTCAGATTATTCGACCTCAGGGTTTAGCCTACACAACCATTAACTATACTGTGTCAACTCTGAAATAAAACAATTTGGCATATGATGTCTTTGTTCAACCGAGCATAAACGTAGCTTCGAAATGAGAATTTAATGATATTATATACTTACAAATACATCTTCGAATGTTTTAAATAAGTATAAACATAAATTCCGTAAAATATATTGCCAACGACACAAAAATGGTTCTAAGCAAAGCTGACATTATATGTTTAGAAAAAAACTGTACACAATTCCAGCAGGACGTTTATGTTTAACGGAGTGTAATTCCTTGATTCAAAATGCCATACCATGATATCATATATTTTCGGATACAACATCGAATGACTACATTAATATAATGCCATATTACTTTTATATGAAATCTGGCTCGACATAAAACTGTAAAATATAAACAAATTAAAAAAAGTGCTCATTGACACATTTTAAAAGTAAATGATAAAGATACTTTCGGTTATCAAAATAGGACATATAATATATCATTAAAAAAATCTTGAATTCTAGTATCTAAATACGAAATTAGTTTTCTAATGTATTAACAATAAATTTACGAAAACCATGCTCTTCTATGTGAGCTCTTTTATTATTATTATTCTTCTCCTCTAGCCATTCTCTTCTCCTTCTCTACTTCTTCTCAAGCCTTCTATTCCTCTCTCTTAAGTAAATTACAAGATTACCCTTGGGGATTCATACAAGTGTGCTTAGGATGGCACTTGTCCCCATTGGTGGCTAGGTAGAAATGAAAGAGAAAATTGTTGGAGGGGGGAAATGAAATGGTAAATAATAATAATAATAATAATAATAATAATAATAATAATAATAATAATAATAATAATAATAATAATAATAATAATAATAATAATGTAAAATTGCTATTACAAATTTACAGAAAGAATTTGATGTAGCGTGGATTCCAATTCCAAATCCTTCTAGATTTTCTGTAGAAAATAATAGTTGGTTAATTTTATTGATGGACTACTTCACTACTTATAGGGAGTCTAGCTCCTCTACATACTACATATTTCGATGTGGGACTAAAAGTCCCTTATTGACTCTCAACACTCTCCCTCAAGATGGGCGATAGATATTGATCATCCCCATCTTGTTACATAGCTTCGACAGACTTAATGAACTAAGACCCTTAGTCAGACAGTCTGCAACTTGTTCTTTTGAGCGGACATGGTCAATCTTCAGTATCCCTTGTTCCAGCTTCTTCTTGATGAAGAATCGATCAATCTCGATGTGCTTCGTTCTGTCGTGCTGAACGGGATTGTTAGCTATACTTATTGCAGTTTGACTATCGCTCAGAAGATGCAATGGTGCTCCCTTATCTAGCTTCAACTCTGTCAGCAATGCTTTCACCCACAGCAACTCTGAC
Organism: Iris pallida; assembly: GCA_029216955.1. Lineage (NCBI taxonomy): Eukaryota > Viridiplantae > Streptophyta > Magnoliopsida > Asparagales > Iridaceae > Iris > Iris pallida. The sequence continues at coordinate 5,915,583 of JANAVB010001997.1, forward strand.
ACTCCCAGAGCCATTGCTCTGTATTCTGTTTCAGCTGTCGACCGTGCTACCACAGACTGTTTCTTGCTTCTCCATGAGACCAGATTTCCTCCTACAAAAACACAGTATTCCGTGGTAGACCTTCTATCGTCTATGCAGCTTGCCCAGTCTGCATCACAGTATCCCTCAACTTCTATGCGTCCATTCTTCTTGAACCATAGCCCCTTTCCCGGCGTTCCTTTCAGATACCTCAAGATCTGAAATACTGCTTCCATATGACCCTTTCTTGGATCATGCATGTAGCGACTCACTACACTCACCGCGAATGAGATATCAGGGCGAGTGTGTCCCAGATAAATCAATCTCCCTACAAGTCTTTGATATCTTTTACGATCAACGGGTTCTCCTGCTTCTGCTCCCAACTTGCACTTCTGGTCAATTGGAGTGACCGCTGCTTTGCATCCCAGCATCCCCGTCTCCTTCAGCAGATCTAGTGTGTATTTTCTCTGTGAGAGAACAATTCCTTGTTCGCCTTCATACACCTCGATACCTAGAAAGTACCTCATCGCTCCTAAATCCTTCACTTCAAACTCCTTCACGAGTTTTGATTTCAGCTTAGTGATCTCGACTTCATCATCACCTGTGATCACTATATCATCCATATATACAGCAAATATAGTGATGTGGCCTCTTGCATGCTGGAGGAAGACCGTATGATCTGCATTTGTTTGATGGTATCCCATGCCTGTAACAGCCTTTCTGAATCTGTCAAACCAGGCTCGAGGAGATTGCTTGAGCCCGTATAGCGACTTCTTCAGTTTACACACCTTTCCTTGCGACGTCCCTCCGTTTGATTCCGTCGCGTAGCACCCTGACGGGAGCTCCATGTATACTTCTTCTAGCAGGTCCCCATGAAGAAAGGCATTCTTTGCATCCAGTTGGTACAACTTCCACCCATAGTTCGCTGCAATGGAGACCAGAGTTCTCACGGTGCTCATTTTTGCTACTGGGGCAAACGTCTCATCATAGTCTATTCCATATGATTGTGTGAATCCTTTTGCAACCAACCTCGCCTTGTACCGCTCTACTTTTCCTTCTGGCGTCTCTTTCACTGTGTACACCCATTTGCATCCCACAGCTTTCTTCCCTTTGGGTAATGGAACCAGCTCCCATGTCTTATTTTTCTCTAGTGCCCCAAGTTCTTCAATCATTGCAGCTTTCCACCTTGGATCTTTCTTTGCTTCCTGCTAACACTTGGGCAACGAAGTAGAGTCTAACGATGCAATGAAGGCTCGATAATTCGAAGAAATGTTAGAATAAGACAAGAAGTTGGCAATGTCATATTCGTAATCATCAAAACGAGCAGGAGCCTTATCCGCATTGATGCGAGAAGATCTCCTTAAGGGAGCAATAGATGGTGGAGAGATCATACCATCCGAGTCGGAGAGATCCGCATCAGAATCCGAGTGATTCAGTGCGGGGGCAACATCTTCAGGAGTTGGAGCAGGAGTAGACGAGGGACCTGGTACAGTAGGCACAGGGCACGGCATAGGCACAGGCACAGTACTGGACTTCTGTTGTCTCCTTTTGTAGACTTGGAGCTCCTTTTCCCTTGTCTGCTGCTTCCCCTGCGTAACATATGTATCGTCTTCGTCATTCTCTGTATCTGAGTCACTGTGCTCTCCCCCTTTCGTCCAGTTTTCTACAACCGGACACGGAACCGATCCGACGACCACATTTGGGCTTATTATCTCCCCCTCACATCGAACACCATCTGTGTTAGGTGTGTCACCAAATGCTGAACCTTCATCCGAACCATAGTATGGTTCGAGTTCTCTGAATGTAACGTCCATGCTGACAAACATCTTCCGTTCGACTGGACTCCAACAGGCATATCCCTTCTGAGTCGCCGTGTAACCGACAAAGACACATTTAACTGCCCTAGGATCCAGTTTGCCAACGCCTGGCCTATTATCTTGGACAAAGCACACACATCCAAAAACTTTCGGTGGAACAGTGTACATAGTTACCCCAGTAAGCATCTCCAACGGTGTCTTCCAGTCCAATACTTGAGATGGCATTCTGTTGATGAGATAAGAGGCCGTCAATATAGCCTGCCCCCATAAGTATTTCGGGACATTCATAGCCAGCATCATCGTCCGTGCGACTTCTAGCAGGTGTCTGGTCTTTCGTTCAGCCACACCATTTTGTGCCGGAGTATAAGCACATGAAGTTTAAAGTAGTATTCTATGGGTGGAAAAATACTCAGCAACCCGCTTATTAGTATACTCCGTCCCATTGTCACACCGGAAACACTTAATTTTAGCGCCATATTGTGTTTCCACCCACCGATGAAAGTCCCGAAAGGCCTCAAGGACGTCACTTTTATTCTTCATAAGGTAGACCCATGTCACGCGGGTATAACAGTCAATAAAAGTGACAAACCATCGAAAGCCGTTAATTCCGATTGTTGGACAAGGGCCCCATACGTCCGAATGTATCATGTCAAAAGCAGCCGAACTCCTATTCCCCGAGCTCACATACGAGCTTCTGGTATGTTTTCCCAACTCACAAGCATCACAAAATAACTTCTCTTTATTAGCCCTTTAATATAAGGACGGATACATTCGACTAATAACTTGAAAAGAGGAATGACCGACACGCTGGTGGTGGAGTAGCAAGTCGGCTTCAACACTGCGACAGGAAGCTTCTGGTGGTACGGCTGCGACCAAGGATGCCAATGCGTTGTCCAGTCCAGTCCAGTCCTGTCTAAATACCACAGCCCCTTATGCCATGTGCCAGTCCCAAGTCATCGTCCTGTCCCCTTCTCCTGAAAAGTCACCGTAGGAATGTCAAAGGAAACAGTACAGTTAAGATCAAGTATAATGGCACTAATGGATAGAAGATTGACAGAAAAAGATGGAGCATGTAAGACATTGGTTAGAGTGATGGAAGGGGTGCATGCGACAGTGCCTTTACCCACTACAGGGCTGGATGTACCATCAGCTGTCTGAATACTCTCTGGCAATGGTAGGTGAGTATAGTCCTGAAACTCACCACGAGATCCCATGACATGGCGAGATGCCCCAGAGTCCATTATCCATCCTGGCTGATGGACAGATGCAAGAGCACGTGCAGGATTATCGGTGCTGGTTTGGGCAAAGCAAGTGATGAGATCCCCCGAGGTAGAAGACGCCCCAGGACTGTCGGCCGAACCCAGCTTTGTGCCTCGTAACTTCTCAAGGAACTCCCGCTCAAGCGGGGTTATTTCAGCCAGTTGATTCTCTCCCCCTTCCTCCACCAGATTCGCTTTGTGTCCTTCCCGTCTACCAGCATATCCTCCTCTACTACCACGTCGGCCTCCACGACCCCGTCCTCGATTAGTAGACTAACTTTGCAGGGGTTTTGGACAAAATCGGATGTAATGTCCGGAGTCACCACAATTGTGGCAAACACCACCAACAGATGGAGGTTGATTGAAGGCAGCAAGGAAAGACTTTTCAACCTCGGCTCGCTCCCCCTGGTAGGAGCCCTTGTTGGGCATCAACTTCAGTCGAGCTTCTTCCTGTGTCATGACGGCTATAGCTTCCTCCAATGTCGGAAGCGTTGGTTGGGATAGGAGGATATTCCGTCTCTGCTCAAACACAGGGTGTAGTCCCTTCAGAAATTTCATCATACGCTGCCGCGAAATATAAGCCAGGAACGTCTGAAAGTACTTAGCGAACGCCGGTTCGACTTGTGCATCTTCCATCCCAAGAGAATCATAATGATCCAGATCAGACCAGTACTTCTTCAACAGGGCTGCGTACTCAGAGATGGTACGTTCATCTTGGGTCACCCTATCGAGTTCATCCTGTAGTTGAAAGACCCGCATAGGGTTGCCCGAGCCGGAGTACATATCCTTTAGAGTCCGCCATATATCCGCAGCAGCCTCCATTGCCTCGACATTGCCCGACACCTGGTCGGTTAATGAGGCAGTCAACCATCCAGCTACGACGTTGTTGACAATCTCCCAAACAGCAAACTCCTTTGTGGAGTGATCGGCTGGCACCGTGGCTTGGCCAGTGACATAGCCAACCAAGCCACGTCCTTTCAGCGTCCGCATCGCCTGCCGCGACCACTTCAAATAGTTGGACGTTCCTTCCAACTTTGTCTCCAGCTTCTCCAGCTTTCCCATTTTGTAAGGCGACGGATCCACATCAGTATGGATCATACGTGGGGTTATCTCGGTTAATCTCTTGGATAAGATATCATCAACCAAGGCCTTCATCTCTTCGGCCGTCAGTTTTCCACTGATCGAATCCATGGCGTCTTCAACTGTGAACTCAATTCGTCGTCTTTTTCGTCGTCATCGGAGTCTGCAACTGACCCAACATCGTCGTCTTCGTCGTCGTCGTCGTCGACGTCGTCGACGTCGTCTTCTTCAACGCCAGAGACTTTACTAATGCGCTACTAACTTGGCCAGCACCGGCACGCGCATATAAAGTGAACACATCAGGACACCAGAGAAGACATGATCAGTCTCTGTATAGATCCCGATGTGAAGAAGGAATAACAAATAAAGCATTTGTTAGTTCCAAACGGCGTAAGCACAGAACAGAGTCGGTGCAAATAAAGATTTGACAGCCGTCTCTATTCGAAATACGCTATTTTTTTTGTTAAAAGCTAGGGTTAGGGTTAGGGTTTGATGGGGCTGCTAGGTCTAGGGTTAGGGTTTCCATGGCAAAAAGCTAGGGTTAGGGTTAGGGTTTGATGGGGCTGCTAGGTCTAGGGTTAGGGTTAGGGCGGTGTACTGCTGTGGGGGGGGGCGGCTGCGGGAGAGGGGGGGCGGGGTACTGCGGGAGAGGGGGGTCGGCAGGGTGCTGCGGGAGAGGGGGGGCGGGGTGCTGCGGGAGAGGGGGGGGGCGGCGGGGTGCTGCGGGAGAGGGGGGTCGGCGGTTGTGGGAGAGGGGGGGCGGGGTGCTGCGGGAGAGGGGAGGCGGGCGGTTGGTGGGTTTCTGGAGGGACGGCAGGGAGGTTGGGAGAGGGGGGTCGGCGGTTGTGGGAGAGGGGGGGCGGGCGGTTGGTGGGTTTCTGGAGGGACGGCAGGGAGGTTGGGAGGTCGGCGGCTGCGGGAGAGGAGGGGGGCGGGGTACTGCAGAAGAGGGGGGGCTGGGTGCTTGGGGTGAAGGGAAAATTTTTTCTTTTTTTTTGTGGAGAGAGAGAGAGAGAGATAGTTATGGCTCTGATACCATGTAGAAAATAATAGTTGGTTAATTTTATTGATGGACTACTTCACTACTTATAGGGAGTCTAGCTCCTCTACATACTACATATTCCGATGTGGGACTAAAAGTCCCTTATTGACTCTCAACATTTTCTTTCTTTCATTTTTAGCTTTATTTTTCTTTTATAGAGTTGTTAATAATCATATTTTTTTAGGACTCTTATTTTGACTCTATCATTTATTAGGATAAGTTTTATCCTTATTTGCTTAGGATTACAATTTATTTATTTTATTAAGATTATGTTATCATAAAAGTCCTATAAATAGGCACCTTCTGTCAATTAGAGAACAAATTTTAATCAATAAAATTCTTCTTTAAGTTCTGAAATTTATTCTCTCATTTTTTTGGTCGTAGACTCGACTGTTCCGTGAATTGGAAAGCCCATCGCTTGAGATTTTCAAGCAACCTTCGTGCGGACCCCTCACAAGGCCATTCATCGAAGTTTTTGCGGCACCGCTTCGCTCTCACCAAGCAATGGTAGTCCAGTTATCGTCACCACCGATCGACTTGGATATTGCCAAGCACGAAGATAAGTTCGTTCTGCTATCACGCTGTGTCAAGTGGTATCAAAGCCCTATAGTTCCAGAATTCTAATTTTTTGGAAATATTCGAAACAACAATGACGAAATTCGTCACACGCAAGAAGTTTGATGCCCTGTCACGCAACGTTGAAATCTTGTCAAGCAAAATTGATATCCTGTCAGACAATATTGACATCTTGTTAAACAAAGTTGATGAACAAACTAGACAAAGTACTAGATTTTTTTGGTACCAAATATAATGATTTGGTTGATTTCACGAGAATACCGCCCACAGAAGCAAAAGGAACAAACGCTCATCCTACTACAATCCGTCCACAAAAGAGAGTCAAGCATGTCCACAACAGTTGTCCCTTCAGAGCACCAGTTGTCGTTGTTGACTATGAAGGCGACAAGATTGAGAAAAACATATCAAAGTCGGATGCACACATTACAGATGCTGAGATGAAATCTTCAACCCCTCAAGAAAAGACTTTCTCATTTGACGAAGCGTTAAAGAATTCACCAATATCGAAAGCTCCCAATGCTGATGGAAGACCTTTTCGTCACAAGCTCACATGATCCACCAGACACATCGTCTAAGTTCGATCATCGGTCAGGATTTTCGAGATATTGTGAGAAGTCCTACATATATGCGTTTCTTCAGACAACTTCAAGGCCCCCTATTTCTTTGCATGTTATCAACATAAATACCTCCATGGAGGTGAAAGCTCATGGACATGAGCTTTTGCCAAATCGTTGCGTATGTGCATCGATAGTTGGGCTATCAACTACATCACCATTAGCTGCCATCAGATCCGGATCTGACCTAGTGAAGAATGAAATACTGTTTTCAATACCAGAGAAGGGCTCTATGAATTGATCATCATGCCTTTCGAACTTTCGAATGCACCAAGCACCGCAAAAATCAAGTTTTAAAGCCATTGATAAGAAAGTTCGTAGTCGTCTACTTTGACCATATCCTGATTTATAGCAAGAGCAAAGTTGATTATCTGAAGCACCTCAGAGAAGTTCTCAATTTTCTTCGAATTAAGAAATGTAGCTTACTTACTAACCAACTCATCTTTTTGGGATTTATGACTAGCGTTGATGGTCTCAGTAGTGCGGAAAAGAAGATTCGAGTAATCGCAACTGGCCTTCTCTAAAGACAATGATTGAAGTTCAAAGCTTATAATCGCCAACTTCTACCGACGATTCATCCGTAAATTCAGCGCTATCGTGATGCCAGTGACAGAATGCATAAAGACATGCATATCTCCCCAACCTTTAATGTCGTCAATTTTTATGAGTATTTTCCACCTATCGAACATCTTTATTTGGAGAAGAACTCAGGGACGAGTTCTCCTGAAGTATGTGAGATGATGTAGCGTGGATTCTAATTCTGAATCCTTCTAGGATTTCTTTTTCTTTCCTTTTTTTAGCTTTATATTTTTTTATAGAGTTGTTAAGAATCCTATTTCTTTTAGTACTCTTATTTTGACTCTATCTTTTTTAGGATATGTTTTATCTTTATTTGATTAGGATTAGAATTTTTTTTTTACTAAGATTAGGTTATCATAAAAGTCCTATATTTATGCACCTTCTGTATGCAATTGGAGAACAACTTTTAATCAATAAATTTTTCTTTAAGTTCGGATATTTGTTCTCTCTTTTTCTTGGTCGTGGACTCGACTGTTCCGTGGATTCGGAAGCCCATCGCTTGAGATTTTTAAGCAAACTTCTTGCAGACCTTTCACAAGGCCATCTGTCGGAGTTTTTGCAAGCACCACTTATCTCTCACTAAGCAACTATGGTCTAGTTATCGTCATCATCGATCGACTTGGCCATTGCCAAGCACAAAGGTAAGCCTGTTCCGCTGTCACGTTGCTTCAGAATTTGTGGGAATACATCTATTACGTATATTCATAAGGTACTATTATGATCTTGGTTCGAAGGATTACTTGCACCAATGACATGAAAGAATTTACCTTTAAAATGTAGCACATTCCATTGAGAGCATCTCCAACCCTAATGTCTTGTAATGTGGTGTGATTCCTATGTGACATGAGGCGTAAGACAATGTCTTTCCTAGGTGGCAAGATTATATTCACACAAGACAATGAAGTAGAAAAATCTTCCCCAATGCAAAAATATTGAGAAGATAATAAAATCTACTTTTTTCAACTTCCAAGACAAACTTCTTCCCTCCTTTCTTTCTTTCAAAATATTTGTATTCATAATTGATTATGTAGAGGTAAAGTCATTGTCAAGTGCAATGACTAGAACTACACAACCAATTTTACAATGTTTTTGCCATGCCAAATTCACAGCTTATTTGACATTTGCATTGAAGATGGACTTTTTAAATAAAAACTTGTTATTCCTATGTGGCAAAGACTTTTTTTCCAAGCTCACAGTTGTATTGGAGATACTTTGAGACTCCTTTTGCTAGTCGTCAACTTAGTGCACCTATACTCTTGTTATGCTGTCAATTATATCGATGGCTTATGGAAAAAAAAATTTCAGACTCATAATATAAGTTTGCATAGAGTGTACTAATTTATATGATCCTGAATGGACTAAACTTAACCCCGATCGACCTTGACCCGACTGATTATACTCAATCCGTCACGTAGACTTGAACTCCGAATGGACTCAGCTTGAATAGACTAAATCTGACCCGGACTCAACTGGATCCAACTTGACTTACCTTAGATCCGAACCGAAACCTGATGAACAACCTGACTTATCCATATCAGAACTTGAATCCAATTGACCCGGACCCGTATCCTATCCAACTCAAATTCGATTGATGCGAAACTTGACATGGACTTAACTTGACTGAATGAACTTACTCTGTGTCCATGAAACCACATTTTTTTTTTCCAAGGATACAAGTCCCCACAAATATTCACCTTTGCCAAAAGTTTTTTTTTTGTATTTGCAGGAAAATAGAATTTTTCGGATCCGACATGACTGAAACACAAAAATATATGGACTGAACAAGACATAATATTCATTTATCAACCCATATATTTCCAGGAATAAAGCAATTCTCTTGTAGCAAATGCACCCTAAGGCTATGTTTGGTTCCCGGAACCAAGGCCTTGGAAAAGGAGAGTCGTTTCTTTCCTGTGTTTGTATACCAAAGAAAGAGAGCATGAAAGAAAATTAATTTCCAAGAGAAGAAAATAGGGGAAATGGTTTCCCATCCTTCAAGGATTTATTTTCTCTCACAATTTTTTTGTTGACTTTTTCAAAGGCCGAAATTAAAATTGATTGGAGTTGCACTTTTCCAAAAGAAACAAGTGCGAAAAATCGATTTCCTTTCTTTTGCGCGCGAACGAAACGCGGCCTAAAAGAAGGCCGGGTCCACACGAGAACTTCCCTCCGCTATATGAGCAGCACCGAACAATCTCGAGCCGCCACTGAAAAAAAAATGCCTTCCTCCTCCGCAAGAAATCGGAAGGGCTCCGCGAACGAGGGAACCCTAGCTAGGGTTTCTAGCTCCGTCTCCAACTCGCCGGTCGTCTACCACGGGAAGAGGGCGGCGGCGGAGGCGGCGACGGTGGCTAAGAAGCTGCTGTGGAGCACCGGCCGGGCGGCGTGGATCGCCGGGACGACCTTCCTTGTTCTGGTGGTGCCTCTGATAATCGAGATGGACCGGGAGCAGCAGATGAACGATATGGAGCTCCAGCAGGCCAGCCTCTTCGGCACCGCGCCTCCCGCTCCCGCCAAGTGAGGGCCGATCGATCCACCAGGTTAGGGTTAGGGTTATGGTTAGGGTCTTGTCTCTCTATTTCGGGGATCCGTGAGTAGCTAGTTGGATGCTGTGAACATTTTGACTTGCTTTTGCTCTGTCTCGATCGTATTATGCTGTAATGGCTACATTGGCAAAGTTAGGGTTTTGTAATAACAGAGAAAAAGATCATATCTTGTGCTTTTCTGTTTGGTGTTTGGAGTAAGTAGAGTTTGGTAAAATTAGGGTCCTCTTTTGGAACTTAGGCCATCTCCATCCCATCCTCAAAATTTTACTCAATTTGAAGACTCCAAAAGGAATATTCCCATATTATTACAATTCCAATCCATCAATCCTCAAATAAAAACAACTATTATTTATTTCTACATAGATTCATTTCCTCACAATTATTTTAGGCAAATGTTAAAGGCACCCCCAAATTACTAAGGGCCACCAGCTTCAAATTTAAAAAAAAATTACAAGTTTGCCATTTTGAAAACATAGGGCCACCAACAGTGACTGCAGCACTTGCCCGCAGTCCAAAGTGAAGCCAGGACTGCAGGGCTTGCCTGCAGTCCTCCAATGGCCCTTCGTAAATAGGACTGCAGGACTTGCCTGCAGTCCAGAGTGAAGACTGGACTGCAGGGCTTGCCTGCAGTCCTTCACAATTTTTTTTTCTCGGCGAACTTCCAGTTCCCACTGCCTCTTCTTCTTCAAAAAACCTAGAAATCCTCAGCTCGGAATGGTGACACTAGCGAGTCCTTCGTCTCCGAGCTGCCTCCAGCTCCGACTCGGCCACAGGTGAAGTTTGGATGTGGCAGTGGGTTCCTCCCTCGTCCTCCCACCGTCCGCTCGAGGAGGATGTCGAGGTCGTCGAGGAGCGTCCACGTGGAGTCGAACGCGACGCCGGCGGCGGCAGCCGAGGCGGAATCGGAGGGAGCGTCCGCGGCGGAGGAGGAGGGAGCGTCGACGTCCAGGTCCCCCGCGGGGGAGAATGAGAGGGCGTCGACGTCGCCGGCGCCGTCGTCGTAGGTGCGGAGGAGGCCCGGGAGGGATATCCCGGCGGTGCCGGGGAGGACGAAGTCGGAGTAGGTGCGGAAGACCTCGTCGAGGATGGCGGACTGAAGGGCTTCACAAATTTTTTTTTCTCGGTGGCCCTCTGTAAACTTGTGCAACTTTGGTTGCTCTTAGTAAAAAAAAAAATTTCATGGTTGCCCTTAGTAATTTGGGGGTGGCCTTTAACATTTGCCTTATTTTAATATAATCATATACATGATATTATTTTATATTATTTAATAATATATTATATTATTTATACATAAAATTTTGTACTAACTTTTTAAAAAAGTCTTTCTCTAATCTCAAACTTTTTTAGTTTCAATGTTGTTGTTGGTGGTGTTATTTTAAATTTAGATGTACTTGTTTATGTTTTTTAAAGTTAATGTATTTTAATTTTAAAAAGTTTTATGTTCTCTTTTAATTTCTGTCAAATTAGTTAAGTGTTAATTGTACCAAATATTAGTTGAAGACACGAGTAATTTACAAAAATGAATTAAATGTTATTTTGTTGGTCGAATGAATCTAATAAACAAAAAGTTAATACTAATAACAAATATATTCAATATTAGATTCTATTGATATTTCTCAATAAGAACTTTTTAATGGTGTAATTATTATATTATTTATATTTATAAATTAAAAAATATAGTAAGTTAATTAAGTTTAGTGTTTATCATATGTAGGATATGTTAGAAATTAGTTACAATTGAAGGGCAAAATAGGCATAAATGATGAATCCTCAAATTTGAAAATTTTCTCTCTTTCCTTAAATTTGAGGATCAAACCACTCTTCCCTAAAAAATTGAGGAAAATTCCTCAAATTGAGGGTGGGTTGGAGAAGATTTTCCCTCAATTAGGTATTTGAGGGGTTGGGTTGGAGATGGCCAGGGAAAAGTTTGGATTTGAGACCATTATGGTTACTTGGCGTGTCTCAGAATATGATTATGACGTGATATTTAGGCTTTTGGGTTTCTGCTGTGTGCTAGGTGAATGCTGTGATATTAGCTTGCTTTTACTTTGTCTTGATTGTATTATGCTGTAATGGCTACATTGGTAGAACTCGGGTTTCATAATAACAAAAAAGACCATATCTTGTGGCTTGAGGTTGGTAGAGTTAGGTTTTGATTTGAAATTTGGGAAATATTGGATCTTGGAACCAATAGGGTTACTTGTCATGACTCATAAATAATATGATTGTGATGTGAAATTTAGGTTTTCTCCTGATGGTAAGTGACCAACTTCACCAACCAGGTTAAGCTTAGGGTTTGTGTTTCTGTCTCTAGAATTGCTAGTTAGAATGATATTAACTTACTTTTACTTTTTGGTCATATTATGCGTTAATAGCTCTTTGGTAAAGCTAGGATTTTGGATTTGCATGTGGAATTTGTATTTCTGAATTTAACTGTTTTTCCTCTTGTTGATGATGTCATGTAGTAATATCCAAAAAAGCCATCTTGTTGATTTCTGTTTGGATGAATGGGAGTTTGGTAAAGCTAGGGTTTTTTATTTGGAATTTGGTAGAAAATTTGGGATTTGTGACCAATATGGTTAATTCTTTTGTCTTGGTATAAGTTATCAACTCACAATACATATCATTTATCTATTTACTTGTGTATCATATTGCGTATCACATATCCTATCCTGTATCCTATGATACAGTAAATCTAGGGTTTAGGTCTATACTTCTAAATCCGTATAGGGACTTGATTGAATATGGTCATAATTTTTTATCTGCTTCATCTTTACAGGTCTATGATAAAATTCTATTTTACACGACTAAAGTAAAAAAAAAAAGATACTACCCATTGTCCTGTATGTATCGTATTGGAGCATAAGATACATATCGTCGATCGTACGATACTAACAACATAGGTCTCACTTTACTATTATGTTAACTTAGAATTGTTTTTCTTTTCTTTTGGTAACTAAATCTTTTCTGTATTATTGATGATGATCTGCCAGAATAAAATGATATTTTTATCATAGTTATGGTTTCTTTCTATCCGACCTAAAACTTGGGATAAAGTCTTTATTGTTGTGGTGGTTTCTTTCTCTTTTTGGATCACGTGAGAGCTTATAATTAATGAGAAAGTTAAGGTTTGGGTTCCGGTTTGATTCTGAGTTGCTAGTGAATGCTGTGATAACTTGCTTCACTTGTTGATCATATCTACCCTAATAGCTACAGTGTTAATTGTTAAAGGTAGCCTTTTTGTTTTAGTTCCAAATTTACGTGGATATTCCTTTTGTTCATGATGGCATGTGGTAATAGTTCGAAAAAAGATCATGTCTTGTCGATTTCTGTTTGGTTGATGTGCGAAATGGTAAAGCTAGGGTTGTCGTTTGGAAATTGAGAAAAAAAATACATTTTGCCACTAGGCTAGGGTTTTGTTTTCTTATCATGGACTTCAGATTTGTTAATAACAAGAAGAAGGGTCATATCTTGTGGACTTCTGTTTGTTTTATTGTGGGATTTGTAAAACTAGAGTTTTTGGTTTCCAGTTTGGAAGAGAAATTGGATTGTGGGTTAGTATGGTTAATTCTCTGGTCTCAGTTTATGATTCTCTCATGGAAAAGGATTTTCTTCTTATTTTTTAATAAAATTCTATTTTGTTGATGATCACCTACAATAGATTTATAGGCTTTTCTTTATGATTTCTTGCCCTTTCGGGATTACAGAGACTGGCATCTTGTAGCGGGCAAAAGGAGCATTGTATTCTAAGGTTTACTATCAAAGTAGGGGTTTCTATCAGTATTGGATTTTTATCCCTTTAGTTCTTCATTGTTATTTTACTTTTGGTGTTTACGGTCGAGTTTGGTTTTATGTTTGATTGATGGGATTAGCGGTGTACCGCTTGATTCTTCATTCTTGTGTGGTAAACCTGTCTTTCATTCAGTATTGTATTTTTATCCCTTCAATTCTTCATTGTTATCGTATTTTTGGTGTTTGACGATAATCAAGTTAGGCTTTTATGTTTGATTGATGAGATATGGGGTGTACTGCTTGATTCTTGTGTGGTAATAGCATGGCAGAGTTTGGTAGTTCTATATTGAGGTTTCGCTCTGACTTTCTTGTGCTTTTTTTGTGGCTTGACCTAGAGAAATTCAGTCATGTCCCCTTCATTTGGATCTCTGTGGTACAGAGAAAGCTACTTTATATATTTTTTAATTTGAATTTTCAGTAGGAAATCATAATGGTTGGTTTGCTATCTCCATCTTGGCGTTCTTTCTTTTGGTTGAATTTGTCCTTTTGGGCAATCTGATGAGGATAAATTTCTCTCTTGATGATTTATGGGATCAATTTGCATGGTTTGCAGTATCGGTATCAGACTTTTTCTATGAGTATCGGCAGTATCGTCGATATCGACTGAATCGGCGGTTTCATATCGGAGTATCGAATTTTTGGTATCGGAAAGCAAATAATTATTAACATTTTAGAAAATATATTTTATACATTTTATAAAATATAATTTTAAGTATTTTCATTGTTGTTTCTTAGTAGTTTTGGATTGAATGAAATAGTAGTCACTTTTGCCGATAGTTAAGTTTTCTTTTTTTACACTCTTTTACAACCGTATTGTGTCTTTACGCTTTTGCTGATTGGTCTTTCGTTCAATTTTCTTTGCTGAATTAACCGAAAAATAGATCCCCAATGTCGGTATCGGTTAGTATCGGATATCGGTCAGTATTGGATCGGGATATGCCAAATCGTATCGGTAGCGGCTGATACTGCAAACTATGCTAATTTGGTGATTTGCGGGATTCTGTTTCCAGGATGGTTTATATTGGCATATAGGGTTATTGTGGGATTGTTAAGTCTACCGTTCTAGTTTCCATCTTGGCGTTCTTTCTTTGGGTTTGGTTCAATTTGTCCTTTTGGGCAATCTGATGAGGATAAATTTCTTAAATGATGATTTATGGGATTAATTTGCAAGGTTCGCAGTATCGGTATCAGACCTTTTCGATGAGTATCGACATTATCGTCGATATCGACTGTATCAGCAGTTTCATATCGGAGTATTGAATTTTTGGTATCGGAAAGCAAATAATTATTTACATTTTAGAAAATATATTTTATACATTTTAGAAAATATAATTTTAAGTATTTTCAGTGTTGTTTCTTAGTAGTTTTGGAATTGAATGAAATAGTAGTCACTTTTGTCGATAGTTAAGTTTTCTTCTTTTACATTCTTTTACAACTTTATTATGTCTTTACACCCTTGCTGATTGGTCTTTCGTTCAATTTTCTTTGCTGAATTGACTGAAAAATAGACCCCCAATGGTGGTATCGGCCAGTATCAGATATCGGTCGGTATCGGATCAGGATATGCCAAATCGTATCGCTAGCGGCTGATACTACAAACTATGCTAGTTTGGTGATTTGTGGGATTCTGTTTCAAGGATGGTTTATATTGGCCTATAAGGGTATTGTGGGATTGTTAAGTCTATAGTTCTAATTTCCATCTTGGCGTTCTTTCTTTGGGTTTGGTTGAATTTGTCCTTTTGGGCAATCTGATGAGGATAACTTTCTCAAATGATTATTTACGGGATCAATTTGCAAGGTTCGCAGTATCGGTATCAGACCTTCTCTATGAGTATCGGTAGTATCGTCGATATCGACTGTATCAGCAGTTTCATATCGGGGTAGCGAATTTTTGGTTTCAGAAAGCAAATAATTATTAACATTTTAGAAAAATATATTTTATATATTTTAGAAAATATAATTTTAAGTATTTTCAGTGTTGTTTCTTAGTAGTTTTGGAATTGAATGGAATAGTAGTCACTTTTGCCGATGGTTAAGTTTTATTCTTTTACATTCTTTTACAACCGTATTATGTCTTTATACTCTTGCTGATTGGTCTTTCGTTCAATTTTCTTTGCCGAATTAATCGAAAAATAGACCCCCCAATGTCGGTATCGGTCAGTATTGGATATCTGTCGGTATCGGATCGGAATATGCCAAATCGTATCGGTAGCGGCTGATACTGCAAACTATGCTAATTTGGTGATTTGTGGGATTCTGTTTCCAGGATGGTTTATATTGGCCTGTAGGGTTATTGTGGGATTGTTAAGTCTACAGTTCTAGTTTCCAACTTGGCGTTCTTTCTTTGGGTTTGGTTGAATTTGTCCTTTTGGGCAATATGCTGAGGATAGATTTCTCAAATGATGATTTATGGGATTAATTTGCAAGGTTCGCAGTATCGGTATCAGACCTTTTCTATGAGTATCGGCTGTATCGTCGATATCGACTGTATCAGCAGTTTCATATCGGAGTATCGAATTTTTGGTATCGGAAAGCAAATAATTATTAACATTTTAGAAAATATATTTTATACATTTAGAAAATACAATTTTAAGTATTTTTTAGTGTTGTTTCTTAGTAGTTTTGGAATTGAATGAAATAGTAGTCACTTTTGCCGATAGTTAAGTTTTCTTCTTTTACATTCTTTTACAACTTTATTATGTCTTTACACTCTTGCTGATTGGTCTTTCGTTCAATTTTTTTTGTTGAATTGACTGAAAAATAGACCCCCAATGGTGGTATCGGTCAATATCAGATATCGGTCGGTATCGGATCGGGATATGCCAAATCGTATCGCTAGCGGCTGATACTACAAACTATGCTATTTTGATGATTTGTGGGATTCTGTTTCAAGGATGGTTTATATTGGCCTATAAGGGTATTGTGGGATTGTTAAGTCTATAGTTCTAATTTCCATCTTGGCGTTCTTTCTTTGGGTTTGGTTGAATTTGTCCTTTTGGGCAATCTGATGAGGATAAATTTCTCAAATGATTATTTACGGGATCAATTTGTAAGGTTCGCAGTATCGGTATCAGACCTTCTCTATGAGTATCGGCAGTATCGTCGATATCGACTGTATCAGCAGTTTCATATCGGAGTAGCGAATTTTTGGTTTCAGAAAGCAAATAATTACTAACATTTTAGAAAAATATATTTTATATATTTTAGAAAATATAATTTTAAGTATTTTCAGTGTTGTTTCTTAGTAGTTTTGGAATTGAATGAAATAGTAGTCACTTTTGCGGATGGTTAAGTCTTTATACTCTTGCTGATTGGTCTTTCGTTCAATTTTCTTTGCTGAATTAATCGAAAAATAAACCCCCAATGTCGGTATCGGTCAGTATCGGATATCGGTCGGTATCGGATCGGGATATGCCAAATCATATCGGTGGCGGCTGATACTGCAAACTATGCTAATTTGGTGATTTGTGGGATTCTGTTTCTAGGATGGTTTATATTGGCCTGTAGGGTTATTGTGGGATTGTTAAGTCTACCGTTCTAGTTTCCATCTTGGCGTTCTTTATTTGGGTTTGGTTGAATTTGTCCTTTTGGGCAATCTGACGAGGATAAATTTCTCAAATGATGATTTATGGGATCAATTTGCAAGGTTCGCAGTATCGGTATCAGACCTTTTCTATGAGTATCGGCAGTATCGTCGATATCGACTGTATCAGCAGTTTCATATCGGAGTATCGAATTTTTGGTATTGGAAAGCAAATAATTATTAACATTTTAGAAATATATTCTATACATTTTAGAAAATATAATTTTAAGTATTTTCAGTGTTGTGTCTCAGTAATTTTGGAATTGAATGAAATACTAGTCACTTTTGCCGTTTGTTTTACATTACGTGCGATAGTTAAGTTTTTTTTTTTTTCCCTTTTACATTCTTTTACATCCGTATTATGTCTTGACACTCTTGATGATTGGTCTTTCGTTCAATTCTTTTACCGAATTGACCGGAAAATTGACCCCCATTGTCGGTATCGATCAATATTGGATATCGGTCGGTATCGGATCGGGATATGCCAAATCGTATTGGTAGCGGCTGATATTGCAAACTATGCTAATTTTGTGATTTGTGGGATTCTGTTTCCAGGACGGTTTATATTGGCCTATAGGGTTATAGTGGGATTGTTAAGTCTACAGTTCTAGTCTGGACTCTGGAAATCTAACTACAATTGATTTTCTAATCTCTATCTTGAAGATTCTCTCTCATATGATTCACATTGAAATCTGTTTTTTTTTTGCTTGATTGATTTTGCTTGTGGGATTGTTAAGTCTACAGTTCTAGTCTGGAATTTGGAAATCTAACTACAATTGATTTTCTAATCTCTATCTTGAAGATTCTCTCTTATATGATTCAGATTGAAATCTATTTCTTTTTTTTTTCTTTTTTCTTTTCTTTTTGTTTGATTGATGTTGCTTGTGGTAGAAATTTATAGGCTTTTGTAAAACTGGAAATTGCTGAGAAATCCAATTTAGGGGTTGGTTTGTATGAAAAATCCACCCACAGGATGACTTTTATGAAATGCCCAAAATTATATAATTTCACGTTAAAAAAATCCAAGATTCCCTATAGATGCTATGTATTTACAAAATTGACATTTTTATAATACCAAAAATACCCCTTCGAGCAAATTTGGTCATATATATGATTTTGAATTAAAAACTCAGATTTGGATTGCGATTTTCATCTTCTTCTTCACGAGAGATCTGAATTCCATTACTCTCATTTCAGCAGAGATTGCAAAGATCGTTCGTAGTTCACTGTGATTTTCTTCAGTCGAACTTTGATCATCGCTCACCATCGTCGCTCATCATCATCATCATCATCTTTGTGGAGAGATTTGAAATTTTTCGACGATTAGGTTAATTGTGGAGAGAATATCTTCTTCATGTCTTTTTATAGATCTTAAAACCAGGTAGTAGAAATTCATTCATCATCTTCGCATATCTCGAAATTTTTGTTGAATTTAAATTTGTTATGAAGATTTATAACTGAGAAACGATTAGAGAGATCTTTAATCTCGTTCTTTTGTGCGAATATGAAGGCGAACGATATTCGCCGTGCTAATATGACTGGAATGGTCATCCTCCGTTCACTTGTCACAGAGAATGACCATTCTTCGTGTAATTTAACACGGAGAATGATCATTCTCCGTGTAATTTAACACGGAGGATGCCATTCTCATGCGTTTTAACACTGAGAATGACCATTCTTCGTGTAATTTAACACGGAGAATGTTATTCTCCGTGTTAAATTACACGGAGAATGGTCATTCTTATGTGTTTTAACACGGAGAATATCATTATCTGTGTAATTTAACAAGGAGAATGACATTCTCCGTGTTTTTATACACGAAGAACGACATCCTCCGTGTAATTTAACAGGGAGAATAATATTCTCCGTGTTAAACTACACGGAGAATAGTCATTCTCATGCGTTTTAACACATAGAATTCCATTATCCGTATAATTTAACAAGGAGAATGATATTCTTCGTGTTTTTATACACAGAGAATGGCATCTTCCGTGTAATTTAAATCATTCTCCGTGTAATTTAAGACGGAGAATGGTCATTCTCATGCGTTAAACGCATGAGAATGACCATTCTCCGTGTAATTTAACACGGAGGATGCCATTCTTCGTGTAATTTTACACGGAGGATGCCATTCTTCGTGTAATTTAATACGGAGAATGACATTCTCCGTATAATTTAAGACGGAGAATGGTCATTCTCATGCGTTTTAACGCATGATAATGCAATTCTCCGTGTAATTTAACACGGAGGATGTCATTCTCCGTGAAAGAGTAACGGAGAATGGCCATTCTCCGTCATTATTACACGGAGAATGACCATACTTCGTGATTTTATTATAGAAGACACCGCAGATGTTACAAAATATACAGACATAGAAAAATAAAATTCAAACAGAAGGTATAGAAAGTTCTTTTATTACTATGTCTACAAAGGATCTATTACAGATTCAGAAAGACTCATACTGTTATTCTACAAAGGATCTATTACAAAGACTAATATTGTTCTTCTACAAAGGATCTATTACTGATTCAGAAAGGCCTAAAGAAGTCTAGAATGAGGTTAATCTTCACAGAAGCGCAACCCTTATTTTTCTTGGTGCACATACGAGAAGATTGATCTCCATTGAAGCGTATTCCTCCACAGGGCAGAGCACAACCTGTGGCTCTTCAAGCATAACGGGCTGCTAAATCGTTACTGAGAAGGGCATAATACGACCGCCAACTTTTCGACAAAGCACGAGGAATGCCAAAATATTGTTCAGGTTCGAACAAGGTGTTCCAATGCATCTCGAGATTCACTACTACGTGTTCTTCTATAAGGACATAACTACTTTGAACGAAGAGATCCACAACCAACAACCAACTGATGTCAGGCCAGGGTCCTCTTATAGAGTCAGGGTCGTGCATAATGGGAATGCTATGAAGATGATGGAGTTTGCTTCTCAAGAAACCCCTTTTTATAGGCCATATTGGCCAATAAATGCAGATGAACCTAATAGTCAGCATAATGAATCTCATTTAATAGGTTCGTTACAAGTGGATGCCATGCCACAAACTCCTCAACTTTCCCCAAGAAAGAAGATGGCAATTAAGACTTGTTGAAAGACAGTCATTAAGGAAAATACAAAGTTCCGCCATCTATATTGACATCCTCCATAAGATTTAGCATTGTTTTGAAAGTAGAACGAAAAACTCTTAATTCCTTATTTCTGACAGATTTTTTTTCTACAAAAAAAAACAAAAATTTAGGTTTCTGTCAACTGTTCTCCGTTGATATAACACGGAGAATAGCCATTCTCCGTCACTTTGACACGGAGAATGGCCATTCTCCGTGGCCATTCTCATGCGTTTTAACACTGAAAATGTCATTCTCCATGTAATTTAACAAGGAGAATGTCTTTCTCCGTTTTAAATTACACGGAGAATGAACATTCTCACGCGTTTTAACACTGGGAATGCCATTCTCCGTGTAATTTAAGACGAAGAATGTCATTCTCCGTTTTAAATTACACGGAGAATGAACATTCTCATGCGTTTTAACACTAAGAATGCTATTCTCCGTGTAATTTAGACGGAGAATGATATTCTCCATGCCATTCTCTGTTTTAAATTACACGGAGAATGAACATTCTCATGCGTTAACACTGAGAAAGCCATTCTCTGTATAATTTAACACGGAGAATGATATTCTCCATATTTTCATACACGGAGAATGCCATTCTCCGTATTTTTATACACGGAGAATGCCATTAAACGTGTAATTTAAAACGGAGAATGGTCATTCTCATGCGTTTTAACACTGAGAATGGCATCCTCCGTGTAATTTAAGACGGAGAATGGTCATTCTCCGTGTAATTTAACGCATGAGAATGCCATTCTCCGTGTAATTTAACACAGAGGATACCATTCTCCGTGTAATTTAACACGGAGAATGACATTCTCCGTGCTAAATTACATAGAGAATGGTTTTTTTCGTGTAATTTAAGACGGAGAATGGTCATTCTCCGTGTTAAAATTACGGAGAATGACATCCTCCGTGTAATTTAACACGGAGAATGAACATTGTCATGCGTTTTAACCTCCGACATGGTGTGAAGATTGCGAATGGAGAGGAAGGTTTGAAGATTTTGGAGAAAAAAATATAGATTCAAAACTGAGCGGCGTATGGAAGAAGAGGAAGAACCGAAACTTTTTTTTTGAAGGGTAGGGTTCGTGGGTGTTTTCAATAAATTATAAGGGCAAAAAGGTCATTCAGAACACGCTTTATATATTCATCGCTAATTCTGAACACGCGATGAAATGTTATTTTGCGGTGAGTTTTACATAAAACTTTTGCAATTTTTTGCCATTTCATAAATTTTTCTTTTGTAAAACACTAGTATTTATGTTTGCTTGGTTTCTTATGGTAACAGTTATTATGTACTGCAAATTCTAGGGCTTTCCTTTCTGACGTTGGACTGGCGAGGTCGGTTCAGGGGTTGAGGTTGAAGTGTAATAAAATTTTGGGTTAACGGCAGATTAATGTGGGATTGGTAAAGATTATTTGATCTCTCAATATTTTGGCTCATTCATTTGAATGCTCATGGGATTTGTTTGTTTGTGGTCTTGGTCTTCATGTTTTTGAGTGGCTAGTGATGGAGTTGAGGCGTTTGTGGTTATTAAGTGTTGAAACATGATAGCCCTGCTGTTTGGTTATAATAGGTGTCTGTCTTTGTTAGAGTACTATGAGTTATGGACTGGGAAGTTCTCTGGTGTTTGCTGGAACTTGTATCCATTACATAGAGATTTGTTGCTAAGGCATGCTTAGCTTATTAGTTTCCTTTCATCTTAGTGAACTTTGAAATGAATAGTTGCTTCTTCATGGAAGCTTTCAGGCTTTTCTCCCTATAGTTTGGCCAAAACAAATAAGGCATCCTACAAATTTGGAATTATGATGATAAGAATTTCTCTCTATATTGGGGTTCTTTGTGCCAGTTTTAGTGTTGTGATATTTACTACTGGAATTAGGTTCTGTATCCTATGTTGGTTGTACATGTCAAATGTTGTTTAAAGATGATTTTATTGGGTATGGCTTAACAGATGTGTGTTCATCTTCTGAGTAGCACAACTGTTTGCTTTTTCCCTAGGGCTGCAAATGACCCAAGCCAAGCCAAGCTTTTGTAAGCTTGAGCTTGGCTTGACTAGAATTAATCGAGCTCGAGCTTCATAAGTTTTTTATTTTATTTTAGAGCTCGAGCTTGGCTTGAGCTTCTTTATATTAAGCTTGAGCTTCGCTTGGTTTGAGCTTGAGCTTGGCTTGATAAGCAAGCTTGATTCAAGCTTGATAAACAATCTCGATAAGCTAAAAAAACAAGCTCATTAAGCTTGATTCAAGCTTGCTCAACTTTATTTTAAGTTCATTAAGCTTGATTTCCAGCTTAACGAGTCAATTTCAAGCTAGTTAGGCTTGAATTCAAGTACGTGTAATATTAACAATTTATTTATAAAGATTTAATTAAAAAGGTTTCTTAATATCAATTATTAAGGACATATATGTACACAGCCATATTGTTATACAAACATATATAAAATTAGAATTCAGCAAAGAACAAACAGTCCGTGGGGGTGTAGCATGTTGGGTACACCGGGGGGTCCCGTGGGGATGGGGCAAGGTTCGAATCCCCCCTGGATGTTTGTTCGCCGGCTCGGAGAAAAGGACACCTAAAAAACAAAAATAAAGAACAAACGAGCTTCTAAACAAGTTCCTAAATGAGCTTATAAACGAGCCAGCTCGCAAGATCTATCACGCACCAATCCCAAAGTGCGTGGGACCAACACGTGACTATGCCAGATGGCATACATACATAGGCTACTCCAATATATGGAACCTATGATGCATATTACGCCACAATTGAGCTCCGGCTTATAAAGTAACAATTGGTCACATATCTACAATAATGATCTCATTCGTACCATAAGCGTAATAACTAAGCACGAAACAACAAAGTATATAACTGAAGGAAAAGATAGACTGAGAGTGACAATAGTCGGGTGGAAACAAATCCACTACCAAATGACTATTATTAACTGAAAGCATGAAAATAGTCCAGTACACCATGATATGAAAAGAAATGCAAGGAAATAAATAATCCATCTAGCACGAATCATGAAAACTCTGAAGGCAAGACCTCGTCCACGACCACAAGTGCAAAATTAGGGCCAGGTCCGTACACCTCTGGATATTTTTTTGTCGTCCAGTCTTCGAAGAAAACTAGGTCCTCAGAGGGACATAGCTGTTGGCCCATTGCCTAAATGGTTACACCTAATTTTGATAATCAACGACAATTTAAGTCGATACATAAAATATACGATTGTTACTAAAGTTACAGGTTGTTTAAATCAATATCAAAGAACATACTACGTCTACATCTTGCGTCTACAAAGAGCTTTCTAGTCATCATCCAAAAGCAATTGTATCGAAATCCAGATCGAGTTTTTTTATATTTTTTCTGTATTTTACTTTTAGTGAGTCTAGGAAATATAAATGTAAGATCGATCGAAATATTACTGGCTTAGGTTATTTCTAGTCCACCTATCCAAAGAGCCTACCTATTTATCTCAAAACTACATATCCAAACAGCCCAAAAACTATATGCAATTTGGACCCCAAAAATTCTATTCTGCTTAGACATAATTAGGATAGAACTCTGTCCGAGTTCGGTCCGAAATTTTTAAAAATCTGTTGCCTCCAAATTTGCATCTAACGTTCATTTGCAAGATCCTAGCATCCGAACTCAGCCCGAACTCTGCCCGAGTTTGGTCCTCAAAATACTATAAATAGAGAAAGATTTTCACGTTTCTAATCACTCATTCACTCTTCTCTCTATCTATTTCTAAGTGTTTTTTCATAGATCTAAAGCTTTCACATTTCACCTATACTATTCTTAGCCAAAGCTAGTAAACATTCTATTCGATTTAGAGTCTTTGGTTTACAGAGTTGTAAAGAGGTTGCAAGTCAGAAAAATTATCAGTTTTTGAAGTCGGTCGTGCGCTCGTCACCAAGCACGGTGTTGTAAAGAGACGACAAGCTCTCATTTAGCTTACAAATAGTGGATTAACAGCGAACAAGAGTACTCGCGACTGGATTAGTCCTCTCAGAGAAAAATTAGTATATATCGCGGTGTTCACCGAGTTTGATCTTCTATCTCTTCTGCTATTTAATTTACTCTCTTATTCCTGCCACAACTTATAATCTGTTAATTTTTAAGTGATGATTATTTTTCACTGCACACGGACACACTCTATTCACCCTCCCTAGAGGTGCTCAACGGTCCTACAATTGGTATTAGAGCAGGTTATATTCTTATATAATACTCTAGAAAGTATATATGGCAGCCGTGATATGAATATTCAACGGTGAAGGACAATTCACAAATAGACCCCCACTATTTGATGGAACAAACTACACTTGTTGGAAAACACGAATGAGTTTCTTTCTAAAGTCTCTTGACTTTGATCTTTGGTCTATAGTAATTGACGATTATAAGAAACCGTCACCAATAGTGATTGAAGGTGTATTTGTAGACAAGTCACACGACAAATACACAGACGAAAAAAAGATAAAGGCTAGTCTAGATGCACGTGCCATCAATGCACTATTCTGTACAATTAACAAGACAGAGTTTAATCGTGTTTCTACTTGTACTACGTCTCATGATATTTGGAGACTTCTTGAGGTAACTTATGAAGGTACTTTTCAAGTAAAAGAATCCAAAATTAGTAAACTAACACAAGAATATGAATCATTTAAGATGAAATCCGCGAGTCAATTACACAGATGTTTACTCGTTTTCTAGATATTACTAACCCTTTGCAATCTCTTGGTAAGGATTATAGTAACCATGAGAAGATCAAAAAGGTG
The DNA here is from genome assembly GCA_029216955.1 of Iris pallida. Classification (NCBI taxonomy): domain Eukaryota; kingdom Viridiplantae; phylum Streptophyta; class Magnoliopsida; order Asparagales; family Iridaceae; genus Iris; species Iris pallida. The sequence goes on from JANAVB010001997.1 coordinate 5,940,388, forward strand.
CTACTGGCTCTAACCAAGAATTGGAACCTAAAGGCAAATGCGATCATTGAAGGAAACGATCTCACCATAATGACTTTGGACACTTATGGGCAAGCTAATGACCCATGAGTTAGACTTGCAATAATTTGAAGAAGCAACCCCCAAGGTAAAATCTATCGCCTTCAAAGTACAAGCCAAAAGAGTTGCAAATAATGTTTCTAACGAAGAATCATCAAGTGGTGATGAGCAAGCCCTGCTAGTAAGGAACTTCAGAAAATTCATAAAGTTTGAGAGATCAAACCGAAGGAAGAAAGACGTCCACGAAAGCAATAAAGAAGAAACAATATGCTTTGGATGCAAGAAGTCAGGACATATGAAGAAGGACTGCCCACTGTCAAAGAAAAGCAGTCCATATGATAGATCAAGATCAAGCAGGAAAGCTACAACAGGTCGAAAGTATGCAAAAACAAGCATGTGGCACGAAAGTGATGTCAGTGAATCAGAGGAAGAGGACAGACCCTATAGAACTGCTAATGTCTATCGTATGGCATTCAATAAGGTGTCATCTAACCCTCTGTATGATGACTTTACTTTCGATGAATTAGAGACTGCCTTTAGCAAACTACTTGAAGAATACATAAATGTGTTAGACAAGTACAAACAATCTCGCAAAGAGGTTAAGGCATGCACAACCGAAGTAGCAAGATTATCTAATCTTCTTGAAGACATTAAAGAGATATCTGCTATCGGTAACACGTATGAGATAGCCAAGCTCAAAGTAGACTATCATGAGGCTATTCTCACCATCGAAAAGAAAGAAAGAGACTATGTCAAAATACAAGAGCTTTATGACATAGAGAAGAAGAGACACTTAGTCACAGAGCAAAGACTCAATATGAGGAGTCTTGTATGGTCTCTAAAAAGTTAGATATCAAGTTAGACAAACAGGCCATTCCTGTGACACAGCCTAAGGTTAGTCCTAATGCTACGCATACAACTAAGAGGACTAAACCACAGAAAGCACACAAGCAACACGTTAATCATAATTATGCTTTCACATATAGGTTTTCAAAGAAGACACAAATGCATGTCAACACAGAAACGAAAAACACTTTTTCAAAACTTACTTGCACGTACTATGGTACTCACGGGCACATATCATAGTATTGTCTAGCAAGAAAGTTTATTGACAATCAAATACTTGTTTGGAAACCTAAGACTAATCAAAATGGATCCTTCAAGAAATGGGTACCAAAAGATTTATCTACTCGTTCTGTAGGTGGACCCTCAACCCTCTCATGCTAGAAGCAAGTGGATCCTCGATAGCGGATGTTCGTGACACATGACTGGTGATGCATCTTTGTTCGCTATGCTATCGTTGAAGAAAGAAGGATACGTTTCCTTCGAAAATAACTTGAGAGGTGATATAATTGAAAATGACACTGTTGGTATGTCTCCTTACCCAATAATAAAAGACGTTTGTCTAGTTACGGAGTTGAAATATAACCTACTGAGCATAAGTCACTTGACAGATAATGGTTATGGTATCAACTTTATAAAAGACAAATGCTCTATATATGAAATGTCATCTGGTAATCCCGTATAAGGAAGACAATATTTATGTTTTCTTTTTAGGAAGTACTAACAATACAGGAAGGTGCCTAGTAGCAAATCAAGATGAAAGTTGGCTATGGCATATGAGGCTAGGACATGCCAATATGGATACTATCTCATGGCTATGCACTAAAAAGTTTGTAAAAGGACTCTCCGAAATCACATTCAAAAGAGACATGGTATGTGCTGACTGTGAAAAGAACAGGGCAACTAGGTCATCTTTTAAATCTATCAACGCTGTAAGTACTTCTAGACCCTTGCAGTTAATTCATATGAATTTATTTGGTCCTAGTAGAGTCGCTAGTCTTGGCGATAAGCTCTACGCTTTTGTGATTGCTGATGATTTCTCTCATTATATATGGGTTACTTTTTATCAAATAAAAGTGATACTATTTTTGAATTTTAGATATTTTGTAAAAAGGTATATAACGAAAAAGGCTTTATGATTACTCGTATCCAAAGTGATCATAGTGGCAAATTCATAAATGCTGATTTTAAAAAGTTTTGTGATGATAGTGGATATTATCACGAGTTTTCTTGTCCTAGAACTCTCCAACAGAATGGTGTTGTGGAGCGAAAGAATTGTACTCTAAGCGAGATGGCTAGAGTCATGCTGAATCAGCATAATCTTCCTAAATTTTCAAATATTTCTTATTTTAAAGTTTTTGGATGTCGCTGCTTTATCCTGAACACCAAGGATAACTTGGTTAAGTTTGACTCTAAAGCAGATAAAGGAATATTTTTCGGATATGCTCCTAAGAGTAAGGGATATAGAGTTTTTAATAAAAGATCTATGATTATTGAAGAATATATTAACGTTACCTTTGATGAGCTCAATAGTCACAGATCTAGCGACAGTGATGATGAAGATGCACAGATTAAATCCAAATCATCTAAAGATATTGCTACCAAGGAAGAGTCCCGTGGAAGATCTAACAGAAATGTTCAAATCTTGGAAATTCTTGCCAGATCATCCAGAGACGCTCATCATAGGTGATGTATCAAAAGGTGTAAGTACACATTTTTCTACTAAAGACATTGATATTGCAGCTAATGTAGCTTTTATATCTCAAGTAGAACCTAAGACAGTAGCATATGCTTTTAATGATGCATTTTGGATTAATGCCATGCAAGAGAAACTTAATCAATTAGAGAGAAACCAAGTTTGGAAACTTGTTCCTGAACCTATTGGTCAATCGATAATTAGTTCCAAATGGGTTTTCCGAAATAAATTAAGTGAGGATGAACAAGTTCTACGCAACAAAGTACGTCTAGTGGCACATGGTTATAATTAAGAAGAAGGTATTGATTATGACGAGACATATATTGTTGTTGCTAGACTAGAAGCTATCCGTATATTTTGTGTATTTACATGTTTTCACAATTTCAAACTTTTCAAATGGACGTGAAGAGTGCATTTTTAAATAGATTTTTGAAAGAAGAAGTTTTTGTGAAACAACCCCCTGGTTTTGAAGATTTCCAAAAACCCGATCACGTCTTCAAACTTAGGAAATCACTCTATGGACTCAAACAAATACCTCGTGCTTGGTATGAACGCTTCAGTGCCTTTCTACTTGAAAATGGTTTTTTAAAAGGAAGAGTTGATACTATTTTATTTATCAAGTCTTCAGATGATGCTATTCTTTTTGTGTAAATTTATGTAAATGACATAATATTCGGTTCTATAATGAAAAACTTTGTCAAGAATTTGCTAAGTGTATGCAGAGTGAGTTTGAAATATGTATGATGGGAGAGCTAAACTACTTCCTAGAACTCCAGATCAAATAGCACTCACAGGGAACATTCATCAACCAAGCCAAGTATATGAAGGAGTTACTGAAGAAGTATGACTTCGACAACGTAAAGCCTATCGGAACTCCAATGGCTACATTAACCCGGCTTGACATGAATGAAAACCAGTCGACCAGCGTAAGTATCGAGGTATAATTGGTAGTTTATTATATTTAACTGCTAGTCATATTGATATCATGTTTAGCGTTTGCATCTGTGCTAGATATCAAGCTAATTCTAAGGAATCACACTTATGTGCCGTTAAGCGTATCTTTCGATACCTTAAGGGAACCTCTACAATCGGCTTGGGGTATCCTAAAACCACATCTTTTGATCTAATCGGTTATTCAGTTGCGAATTTTACAAGATGCAAAGTAGACCGTAAAAGTACCAGCGGTACGTGTCACTTTCTAGGAAAAGCTTTAGTCTCCTGGTTTAGCAAGAAGCAAAATTCTGTAGCGCTATCAACGATCGAGGCTGAGTATATCGTCGCAGGACGCTATTGTGCTCTAATTTTGTGGATGAAGCAAACCCTATAATACTATAATATGCACTATTCTAAGATTCCCATATATTGTGATAACACTAGCACGATTAACTTGACTAAGAACCCTGTTTGTTACTCACGCACAAAGCACATAGAAATACGTTATCACTTTTTACGTGATCACCAACAACACGAGAATATTTGCTTAGAATTCATTGAAACAGATCATCAATTAGCAGATATTTTCACAAAATTGCTAGTTGAAGACGTTTCAATTATCTGCGACGTGAATTAGGCATACTTGAATTTTCAGATTCATAATGCATTATGTTTAATAAAGATTCTTATAACTTAAGATTTTGATATTTATTAATTAAAGTTATTTTGGGTACAAGCCGAAAGGGTTCTTCTGTCAAAAAGACGTAAAAGTCTAAACGACATGGTGCCAAGTGTCTTCGGACGACCGCTAACTGGGATCCGGCCCATACAGCTAACCCAAAGTAATGAATATCATTAAATTGAAGAATTAAAGGTTGTTAAGTCTATTTATTATTCATTATGCATAAAATAAAGTGGGAATACAAGTGGCAGAACTCTGTCAGAACTCGGACCGAGTTTGGTTGACGTTGGTTCGAATTTTCAGAACAGCACAGTCGGCCCTAACCCCTTTTAAAACCCTCCTTCTTCCTCCTTCTTCATCCATCCGAGCACTGAAAACTCTCCAAAAACCCTACTTTTCATCTCCTCGAAGCTTTCTTCCTCCTTCCTCCTTAGGTCTTCGAAGCTCAAGAAGTTTGACATTCTCCATCTTTTCTCTATTCTCCTTAAGGTATATCTCCTTTCTTCTCATTTTTTTCAATTATATGGCTCCTAAAATCAACAAAAGGAAGAAAGTAGATTCCGCGGCGGGTTCATCTTCGACCTCTGAATACGAACCCGTCAACGTGCTCAGTCCAGCTCGCCCTACTGGCGAAAAGGAATTTGACTTGACTTTATTTCCATGTTTGGAAATAGAGGACTCTTGGTTTGACAATTTTCGCTATCAGGAAATTTGCCCCGGGAGATACGTCAATTTTAATACTTTTTTGGAGTACGCCTCTACTTTTGATAGACTTAGTGTCCGGAATTTCTTTGAAACCTCTAGTGACATCTATGATAATGCCATATGTATGTTTTACTACAACATGCAAGTCAAACCCGATAGTAGTATCTATTCTTGTGTCATCGGACATAAAATTGAATTCAACTCGACTGACCTCCGTGAGTATTTCCTTTTGCCGGATATCGGTGAGGTGTTAGTTAACATTCATAAAGTCCAATTTTCCGAAGACATGACCCTTGACTCCTTTAAGGTTGCAACGTGTCATCCTAACCCTGTTCTTCGTACTGGTAGGTTATATGCAAAGTACCTTAATCATAACTTTTATGAGTTACATCGATTTGTATTCTCTGTTTTGCTTTCCAAGAAGGGATCTTTCGACGAGATAACCTTCTATGAGATGTCCGACATGTACCATCTTCATTTTGGCGTTCCTTTCTCTGTCCCCAAGACCTTCATGGCTTGGATGATTGGTTGTAGGCGAGTGTAAGGCCCCGTCCCGCAAAGTCAATCGAAGGAATCGAAACGTCGACGACGTTCGGACTTAGCCTTGCAACGGCTACTTGAAGGCTCGCTCGGTCGAGGCGACTCCTCACTCAGGTGGGGTAGTTTCGGTGAACTTGCCTCATCTTAGCCTTCACTTAATAACTCGCATGTTTTCAACTTACACAAGTTAGGATTGTTAATAAAAGAGACGCATCCACATAGCTAAGGGAATAATCCCGACCCGTCGGAATGTCCTAGAACATGGAAAATGGTCCCACGGTCTGCTTAGAAGTCGGCTCAGCGTGCTTTCAAATGACACTCGATCCTTCGTCCCGTGGCTTGAGAGAAGGAAGTTGGCCTAAGTTGCTAAGTTGCCCTGACACTCGAATGAGCCTAAGTCATAGGCATCGCCTGCGTGAATGCTTGATAAAGCATGCACGGTCCCGTCGTTTTGTCCCAACGCTCGAGTTAGCCTAAGTCATAGGCGTCGCCCGCGTGAATGCTTGAAAATGCATGCACGGTCTCGTCGTCCAAGGCTTGGCATAGCCTTCGCACGTCCCGTGAGTTAAGTCGTCTTGCACGACCGTTGGCTTAAGTCTAGGCACCCGAGAACTTGGTCGTTCAAGTCGATCGCATGCATGGCACTTTCCCTCGATACAAAGCTTGGCGTAGCCTTTGCTCGTCAAGCCGCTGCACAAATAAGTTAGGCAAAGTTATGTCGATCGGTCTAAGCCATTTCTAGCACTGTCCCGCTCTATTTGCGGTTGTCAAGTCGCGTAGTCCCTTGAGAACAAGGCTCGTCGTATAAGTATATGACTTGAGCGATAGCGTCGCCTAGAGAACAAGGTCTATCTAAGGCACGGGTCACGGTTGATTTATTGAGTTTTGGAAAGTGTTTCAATAGTTGTTCTTGAGTTGAGTGAAATGATAGGGCAAGAAAGAATAATGCTCGCGACTGGGTCATCGAGGCAAGAAAGAAGAATGCTCGCGACTGGGTCGCCGAGGTAAGGTCTCAGATGTGAAAAGTGTTAAACTTAGTCCTGAAAGAGATGGTAACACTAGAAGTAGATTGACTGTGTGAGACGTCAGTTCGAGTCGAGTCTTGCATGGTCATTGGACAACTTGTACAAGGTAGAAGTCTTCTCGAGTGATCGCCGGGACGACGGGATCATTCGGCCCGAAAGAAGCGAGTTGGATCAAAGAAGGATGCTGGATAACCGCATAAGAGATTCGACGCTTCCGGGGCTAGCTACCCGTGGAAGGGCGGGTCGAATCCCCTGAGCCAAGTCCATTATAGCGCTGGATGCTAGTTACTAGTTCATATAGATGAGTCGGCATGGACGGCGATCCGCGTAAATGCCTTTGGATTGAGTCGAGTATTGAGTGTAATGTATCAAGGAAGTCGAGTTGAATGTGTGAGTATAGTTGGAACACAAAATGTTGGGCCTAAGATTTGGTTGCAACGTAGGCGACGTGCTTCGGCACGAGATGTGGCATCGAGTCTTATGTTGTCGGCATATAAGTTGCATAGTTTGAATGTGAGTTGTCTTGAGTTTAAGTCAGAAAAGGCCACAAGGCGGTGGCTTGATAAGTCTTGGTAAGTTGTGAGGCGCGGCCTCAATCTTGAAGCACGAACAAGTCTAAGCAAGGTCTAGAGGCACGACCTGCACGAGTAGTCCCCTTGACGTTGATGGCACAAAAATTGGTCTAGAGGCACCTGAGTTTAAGTGAAAGTCTTGGCACGACCGAGTTCGCATAAGTTGCACCTCGGCGAAGCACCGTCTCGAATAGTTTGAATCACGAATAGAGTATGGCATGACCCTGCCGTCCCGAGTTGTAGTTCGGTCAAGTACATAAGCGATGAGGCACTGCCTCGATCGAAATACACGTTAACATGATAGCACGACTATGTCGTCGCATAACGAGTTGGTTAGACGTCAAGTCTTAAAATTGATCCTAAGGCAAGACTAGAAAGACAATCGTAAGGGATTTAAGTTGCACAAAGTAAATAAACGTGTCGGTTTTGTATGGGTGGGCGAGGAGCTCACTCCACCAGTACAGTTGAGTACTGACACCCACACAGTTTCCATGTGCAGGCACAGGTAGAAGCTCGTGGCACGGAGCTCGCATGGATGCGTCGAGGCACGGAGTTTCTTGGCGACTCGAAGCGTTGCGGCCACGTGAAGTCAAGACTTATACGGGACATAATGTATGGACATCGCCTTCCGAAGCTTCCGCTGGCTCAAACATTGTTTCGCGAGATGAGAGAGAGCAGAGTGACTTGTATAATGAGAGAAAAGTGAGCACGAGATACTTGTAATCAAGGCCTTGTGCCTATTATAATCTGAATTTTCAATATCAATAAAGAGTTCTTTTTTAATAACTTGTGTTTTGCCTCTAAATTTCCGTTGCATGTTCAATGTTTCTGCTTGGGACTTCTGTGCGACGACCCTGTCGCCGCTGATGAAATCGGCCGTTATGGAACTGCCTTGCACGAGTGCAATCTAGGCTCATGCGGCATCATGCCTTAGCGAGGACGATCGTTCCTATGGGAGCGGGGCGTGACATAATGGTATCAGAGCACGGCTTTACATCCTTGGACTTCACGTCGAATTTCTCAGTTTTGAAAGCTCGTCGTTGAAAAATAAGTGTGCGCTCTCTCTCAAATGTCCCTCGGCATGTCCATACAATAAGTCTAAATATTTTCAAAAGCTCGTCCAAGCTTTCAATCGAACGCATCGGTAGCCCATCGCCGGACACATTGGTAGGCCTTTGTGCCAAACAGTGTCAAACTTGTCTTGAATGAAAATACATGCTAAAATTAGCAAAGTCGCATGCGTGCCCGAATAGTCCTACATCGACATTTGCGAATGAGCATGCAAGCTCGAATATAGTCCGTACGGGATAGCTATGCACACGGCCTTTTGGCTAAGTTGTGTCGCGTGTCGCGCACCTCGACTTTTTGGTACAAACGAGTCACAAGCAATATTAAGTATCGCTCGGTCGGGAACGAAAATACACTTGGAGTGTATATCGATAGGAACGCTATCGAACTGACGCTTAGGCGTGCAAGGAAGACTGGTTTAGATTTTTGAGAAATAGTGCGAACGACTTAGTGCGTCGATACGATGTGAACGATTACGCTAGAGATTCGTCGAACAAATCAGAAGGATGTCTTAACGAGTGATGCGAACGTGATTGAGGACTAGATCAGATGGCTCGAATCCTGAGTGGTGTATGGTTTGTCTTGGAAATCATTCGAGCAAGAATTGAGGATTAGAGATAACGGCAAGTATGTCGGCGAGACGATACGATCGCGCAAAGCCTTAGAACGCGTCACGCTTAGTTGGTTGTGACTACGAAGGTCCCGAACGAGATGTCGCTTGGACAACTTGTCAATGGGAACACGAGTTAGAAAACGATTCTTCGGATTTAGTCAAATGAAATATGACTTGAGTTTTGGACAACGATATTGAAACTAGATTGAGGAATAACGATCGAACTTGATCTTGAATATCGAAGAATTGTGGTATATCCAGTTCGGACAATAGCATCAGTCGCACGACTCGAAATTGGTTGCAAAGGAAGATCGTCAGGTTACGCATATCGTCGATGGTATTGAGGCGTATCAAAGATCGATATGCGATAACTCGGGAGTACTCTGACTCGACGAATGACGATCGTGCAAATGTCATTGTTCCGATGGATGCTATACTCGGGATGTTGAAATGTGTCGAGGAAAAAGATAGACTTAGCTCGAGAATTTTCTAGTTGAACAAATGACGATCGGACTATCGAACTGAGATCTTGACTTGGAGGAAAACAAAATGTTTGGATTTGCTTCGTCGATAACCACAACGTTGACATTCTTGTCTTATGCGAGCGCAACTCCAGTCTCGCACATGCGTCACGCCGATTAGGGCGATCACTCCGCGTGAGCGCTGGTATGGTAATTCATACAGCGGGGGTGATCAAACTTGTATGGCATGGCAATTTGTATGCTTCGACTTGTGGTTTGACGCGAAGGTGGACTCGAAAATGACTTAGCGTGCGTAACGGTCGAATTTGAGGATTACGTAGGTCCAATCCGCGTATCGAGAATGAATTAGTCTAGACGCAAGCAAAAGTTACGCCCCGATGAGAATATGATTATTCCACAGGAGCGTCGCATGGTGATTCATGAACCACCGTGGATAATCGGACTCGCGTGAGATTGGAGCACAACATATTGTCGAGCTAGACGACCTCGTGATCGAATGCATGAATTGGTTAGAATTGATGATTTGGACAGAATCGAATATGTGCAACGCGTACCTTGTTGCAATTTAGGTGATCGTGCTCGATGTTTAGAAATCTGAGTGACACGAGCTTGGGTAGAAAATCTCGTACTACCGACTATGGTTTGACCCTAGGATTGGGGTCAGTGTTGGCATTATTGTTGGGAAACTATGATTCCAATCCTGACATTAATTTAGCCTTGAGAAATGGCCTAGCGGCTAGGCGAGACGCCCCTGTTTAAAGAATGGGCATGGGAAAGATTGATCTTGATGAATGGTATGGATAGATGGAGTGAAACAGGAATATAGGAATGCCCCTCACGAGATTCGGCTGACATGTATATATTTCAGGGACGCCTGAGTATGTGCACGATGCGACTCGAGTGAGAACGTCGAATTCTCTATCATGCGGCTTGGTTGAACGCATATATTTTGGGGACGCCTGGAATATATGCACGATCCAGCCAAGTGATACGTTGAGTTCAAGTAAGACTTGAGGAATCGAAAAGTGTCGAGGACTTAAAATCGAGTTAAAGGAAAGGATTGATAGTCGTGCGAGCGTGACTCGGAATTGAAGGAACGCGTAGGCGGAGTGGGTACGATTAAGTCTTGACCATAGAAATGGTAGGATGGATTGCCTTCAGGAAAGTCTCGAGGACGAGACTTGTTCTGAGTGGTGTATCTTGTAGTGCCCCGTCCCACAAAGTCAATCGGAGGAATCAAAACGCCGATGGCGTTCGAACTTAGCCTTGCAACGGCTACTTGAAGGCTCGCTCGGTCGAGGCGACTCCTCGCTCAGGTGGGGTAGTTTCGGTGAACTCGCCTCATCTTAGCCTTCACTTAATAACTCGCATGTTTTCAACTTGCACAAGTTAGGATTGTTAATAAAAGAGACGCATCCACATAGCTAAGGGAATAATCCCGACCCGTCGGAATGTCCTAGAACATGGAAAATGGTCCCACGGTCTGCTTAGAAGTTGGCTCAGCGTGCTTTCAAATGACACTCGATCCTTCGTCCCGTGGCTTGGGAGAAGGAAGTTGGCCTAAGTTGCTAAGTTTCCCTGACACTCGAATGAGCCTAAGTCATAGGCGTCGCCTGCGTGAATGCTTGATAAAGCATGCACGGTCGTTCAAGTCGATCGCGTGCACGGTACTTTCCCTCGATGCAAAGCTTGGCGTGGCCTTTGCTCGTCAAGCTGCTGCACAAATAAGTTAGGCAAAGTTATGCCGGTCGGTCTAAGCCATTTATAGCACTGTCCCGTTTTATCTGTGGTTGTCAAGTCGCGTAGTCCCTTGAGAATAAGGCTCGTCGTATAAGTATATGACTTAAGCGATAGCGTCGCCTAGAGAACAAGGTCTGTCTAAGGCACGGGTCACGGTTGATTTATTGAGTTTTAGAAAGTGTTTCAATAGTAGTTCTTGAGTTGAGTGAAATGATAGGGCAAGAAAGAAGAATGCTCGCGAATGGGTCGTCGAGGCAAAAGAGAAGAATGCTCGCGACTGGGTCGCCGATACAAGGTCTCAGATGTGAAAAGTGTTGAACTTAGCCCTGAAAGAGATGGTAACACTAGAAGTAGATTGACTGTGTGAGACGTCAGTTCGAGTCGAGTCTTGCATGGTCATTGGACAACTTGTACAAGGTGAAAGTCTTCTCGAGTGATCATCGGAGCGCTGGGATCATTCGGCTCGGGAGAAGCGAGTTGGCTCAAAGAAGGATGCTGGATAACCGCTTGAGAGATTCGGCGCTTCCGGGGCTAGCTACCCGTGGAAGGGCGGACCGAATCCCCTGAGCCAAGTCCATTATAGCACTGGGCGCTAGTGACTAGTTCATATAGATGAGTCAGCATGGGCGGCGATCTGCGTGAATGCCTTTGGATTGAGTCGAATATTGAGTGTAGTGTATCAAGGAAGTCGAGTTGAATGTGTGAGTATAGTTGGAACACAAAATATTGGGCCTAAGATTTGGTTGCAACGTAGGCGACGTGCTTCGGCACGAGATGTGGCGTCGAGTCTTATGTTGTCGGCATATAAGTTGCATAGTTTGAATGTGAGTTATCTTGAGTTTAAGTCAGGAAAGGCCGCAAGGCGGTAGCTTGATAAGTCTTGGTAAGTTGCGAGGCGCGGCCTCAATCTTGAAGCACGAACAAGTCTAAGCAAGGTCTAGAGGCACGACCTGCACGAGTCGTCCCCTTGACGTCGATGGCACGAGAATTGGTCTAGAGGCATCTGAGTTTAAGTGAAAGTCTTGGCACGGCCGAGTTCACATAAGTTTCACCTCGACGAAGCACCGTCTCGAATAGTTTGAAGTCACGAATAGAGTATGGCACGAACCTGCCGTCCCGAGTTGTAGTTCGGTCAAGTACATAAGCGACGAGGCACTGCCTCGATCGAAATGCACGTTAACATGATAGCACGACTGTCATCGCATAACGAGTTGGTTAGCCGTCAAGTCTTAAAATTGATCCTAAGACAAGACTAGAAAGACAATCATAAGGGATTTAAGTTGCACAAAGTAAATGAACGTGTCAATTTTGTATGGGTGGGCGAGGAGCTCACTCCACCAGTACAGTTGACTACTGACACCCATACAGTTTCTATGTGCAGGCACAGGTAGAAGCTCGTAGCGCGGAGATTGCTTGGATGCGTCGAGGCACGGAGTTCCTTGGCGACTCGAAGCGTTGCGGCCACGTGAAGTCAAGACTTATACAGAACATTATGAATGGATATCGCCTTCCGAAGCTTCCACTGGCTCAAGCATTGTTTCGCGAGATGAGAGAGAGCAGAGTGACTTGTATAATGAGAGAAAAGTGAGCACGAGAGACTTGTAATCAAGGCCTTGCGCCTATTGTAATCTGAATGTTCAATATCAATAAAGAGTTCTTTTTGAATAACTTGCGTTTTGCCTTTAAATTTCTGCTGCATGTTCAATGTTTCTGCTTGGGACTTCTGTACGACGACCCCGTCGCCGCCGATGAAATCGGCCGTTATGGAACTGACGAGCGCAATCTAGGCTTGTGCGTCATCACGCCTTAGCGAGGACGATCGCTCCTACGGGAGCGGGGCGTGACAGCGAGTGGGGCGTAAGCTTCTGTACCCCATGCATCTAACAACTATTTTTAGGAGATTTGAGATCAACCTTGCCTTGTGTCCTATTTCTTCGTTATCTTCTAATCCGACTAGATCTAGGAAATATCCTCTACCTCCACTTCCTCTTGGTGCTGCTCCTACTCCAGGATTTCATCCACAAATTTATCAGGCTTTGATGATTTTGTTACTCTCTCTGGACAACATCATCAAAGTTATGTTGATGCTGAGTTCTGTCATACCTCACAGGCTCAGGTATTAAGGAACAACATTGCTAATCTGCACTTGAGTCTGGCGCATCATCCTAATACTCATGTTCCGATGATCCATCATCCTGGCTTCGATGGACCGAGGTTCGATGATCGTACTACCTATGGGTACTTTGATCCGACTACTGCTTGCTTTGATCTTCAACTACCTGCTCCAGCCGATGATGATGATGCTCAGATGTGATACGAGCTTTCAGTTTAGAGTTTTTGAGATTTATTTTGCGAGTGATGATCTATGTAGTTGTATATTGTAGCAGTCCAAACTTTCACAGTTGGACTTTTTATTAGTAGTTCTTAGCAGTCATAAACTCTTTCAGTTATGACTTTTATGCATTTATGTTGTACTTTCTTTCAGTTTTATTTCATGTTATGTGACTTTTTCAGTTTATTCCACTGCTGATGTTAGTTCTACTATGTTATGACTTGTGTATTGTGGATATTACTCTTTTTCTTTTCTTGTTTGTGTTAAATTGTTGGCTTCATACATTGCGGGGGAGCTAATCATTTTGCATACATGACAAAAAGGGAGAAGAGTGTAGTACCCCGTTCCTACATCGTACCCCATTTTCGTCCACGGGGTGTACGAGAAAGGATTACTGTTGCTACCGATAGGTCGGGATCGATTGAATCAGTCAAACAGAAACGATTGGATTAAGATCCTTTTCTCGTTATGGAAAGGCTTCTTCAGAATCAAGTCCCATATTCAGCGGGTTGTGCCTCGAGAATTGGCTTTGCAGCTGAGTCGGGAGAGACCTCCCGTTGCTCTGCTTTTCATGCCGCAACTGCTTTGGCTTTGGCTTTCGTGAATGTTTTCGATGATTTTCATGGCTTACGTTTTTGAACTTCGCATTCGTATCGAACTCCTTGAATAACACAGTATTCTAATCAGTTGCTTATGCGATTGCAGGTGATCGCGTAGGCGACGTCTAAGTGCAGCCAACCAGTCCTTCGCTTGAAGCAAAGACTAAGGTGAGTGGCTGACCTCCTTCGCCTCGACCCTTTGTTTCAAAATCAATCATGAAACACAAAATCAATGCTTGTCGCCATAGTGTAGAATCAATGAATTGATGTATGATTCTTCACGAAACACTTGCTAAAGGAAACTCAGAATGACTGCATCAATTTGAGTAATTTACTCTGAAAATGTAAGTTTCACACCAAAAAGAGAAAAGATAAGGTTCTAACAACGAGAGAATTATTTCAAGATATGCAAAAACAGTCATTGGACAACTTGTCGATAAGGTGTAGTTTCCTCGAACAGTTGCCTAGGCCAAGGAACCGATTCGGTCCGGGAGGAATGAGTTATAGCAAGCGCCAGCAATGAATCGGCACGGGTGATTTAGAAACTTTCGCATAGGGTTGGCTACCCGCCGCAAAAGGGTCACTGTCTAACCCAGCTATAGTCCGTGATGGCTTCACATTGCCAGTGACCTTCACACCCCTTTCACTGCTTGAACTAACACACGTGACACGGGATGAATATGATAACTGCTCAATATATACAATTTCATATGCTTGCCTCAAAACATGTTAACATGTAAATCAATCAGGATGGTTAGAAAGATCACCAAATAGTTAACATGTTTTATAAAACTACTTAAACCAAATGCAGAGCTTGGGTTTAATTATTCACTCACCAGAACATGTGATTGTACTGACCCTCGCTCTTCGCAGGTGCTAGGAATCAAGAAAAATACGCCAACCGACCACGGCAATGTTCGTGCTTTTGAAGCTTCGACCGCGCATCGAAGACTCCAGTCGCATCACTTTTGAAGACTCTCTTCAACAGTCCAAGAAATATGTCTCGGCCTCCCTCCATTCCAGGTGGCTGAAATACTTTTGTTGTAAATGAGAGATGTATGTATGGAACGGCTATCTTATCGGCACTCATTTTGTAATTGAGTCATGTTGTAAAGCCCATGCGACATAATTATGATAGAGTCTGTAAATGATGTCTACTATAAATAAAATACAAAGTTTTTCTGTCTCAATGTGTTGTTCAATTTGTTTGTGCTCTTCCTCTTAGATGTTGTATTTCGGATTACCTTATGACTATGCCTTGTGCGATCGCAACCTAGGTTCGTACGGCCACGCCCGGGGGACAACTATCGATTCCTCGAAATCAGGGCGTGACAAAATGGTATCAGAGCACGGCTTTACATCCTAGGCCTCCAGTCTCGAGTCTCTAGTCTCGAACCGTTGACCTTGTGTCGATAAGATGAGTTGTTCCATATGCTAAACCCATGACATTTTTTGAAACAAACGAGAGTTGCCTTTTTTGCCAGGAGTTGCGGGACCTCGGGCAGAGGGCGAGGCGAGCACTTCCAGCGGCTCGAGTAGTTCCGAAGTCGAGCCTTCCGTCAACCCAACAGGGAGGATGCTTACCGAAAATGGACCTTCTGGCAGTCCTATGGAGCGGATGTTGCACATGCTCTAAATGCGGCAGAGGAAGGCCGCATCATTCCAACAAGAAAGCGAGAAGCTGCACCTGCAGTCCGAAAGGCGACAGGCCCAATTTGAAGCTCGGTTTGAAGCGCAATTCAAAACGCAACAAGGGCAACTTGATGCGCTACGACAGTTGGTGCAAACGGTCGTGAACAATGGGAACTCTGCAATCCATACTGTCGAACCCGTGAACCGACCCATTGAAGTCACACCCGGGGAGCCTTCGTCTCAGCTAGCGCTGCCAGAGAATAACACATTCGTCTATACCAACTTTAAGAAGGCGTTTCGCACTTCCTTCTCCGGCACCGAAGACCCTTCCTTTGCGATCGACTGGTTAGACAAGATCGAAGACAACTTCGAGCTCCTCGGCATCGATGAGGCAAAGAAAGTCTCTTGCACTCAATTTTGAACTTCGGTTGAACACGGATGACTGATGGGCGGTACGAAAACAAGCTATTCGTCGTGATGATTCCACCGTATCGATCTCCTGGGCCACGTTACACAATGTCACGACCCGCACCCGCTTTTCGGGATACGAGTGCATGTGCAAGCCAGCCTACGCCACAGTGTCGACGGTAGAACGCTGTCAAGGCCATGATGCTCTAAATCGCAAATAATGCTCAATCCCAAAACTAGATTAAATTATAATATGGCTTAATTGCACTTTGCTACCCTCAACTATTACCATTTTTCAACTTTGTACCCTAAACTATTTTTTGTAACAATTTGGTACCCAGATGTTATTTTGGACTAAAATGCCCCTACCCCTACCCCTAACCCTCCCTCCCTGCACGCTCCGGCCGCCCCCCCTGCTCACTCCGGCCGCCCCCCCTGCTAGCTCCGCCCCCTCCCCCCCCCCCCCCCCCGCCCCCCACCCCCACCCCCCCTGCTCACTCCGGCCGCCCGTCCGCCCCCGCCTCTCCCCTAGGCCGCGGCAGCACGGGAGGAGGGGGGCTGGGGAGGAAGGGCGGGGCGGGAGGCGGGGCAGGGGGTGGCCGAAGGTAGCAGGGGGGTGGGGTGGGGGGCGGGGGGGGTGCGGAGCTAGCAGGGGGGGTGGGGCGGCCAGAGCTAGCAGGGGGGGTGGCCGGAGTGGGGAAGGGGGTGGAGGGAAGGAAGAGGGAAGGGCATTTTCGGAATTTTTGAAAAATTAGGTATCAAGTTGAAAAAAAATAATAGTTGAGGTACCAATTTGTTACGAAAAAAAGTTTATGGTATCAAGTTGAAAAGGCGGAATAGTTGAGGGTAGCAAAGTGCAATTAAGCCTTATAATATTCAAGATTTATATTTGATACAAGGTACAATGTCTCACGATCTATAAGAACAACTGAACAAATGCTCAACTATCTAACTAGTATCTAGGTTTAGCCTACAAGTACACCCGTCTCCCCAATGCTAAGTGTGGTCGCGACTAACCTGAAAAATGTTGGTTATCCGGTCAGGAAAGGAACAAGCACACATATGACAGCTATCCGAGACATAACAGAATCACAAAACATGAAAATAACATATGAGAAATGAAATTAGGAAATAACAAGCATCATGGTATAATAGAATAGAGCAGGCAATTCTAATGATGAGAAATAACGACTAGAAAGTAAATATGTAAAGCATGGTGACATGGCAAGTGGTGAGGAACATGATGAAACAACTGGAATAAGAACTATCTACGTGTGTTGAAATATCAGGTTCGACATGTGAACAACTAAGGGATAAATCTAGCACCCCGCACGTGTCGTGTGCGGCTGCTATCAGTCACGATCAGACATTCTGGATGGAATAGGTAGTTCACACGTCTACTAAGATATTTTTCGCCCAGCTAGTATTCATGGAATCAAGTCGCAAATGTGGTAATCATGTGAATGACAATCAAGAAGTATAAATAAATCCATGATACTAATCTCCGTGTGACGAGCGTGTCAGCAAGCAGAAAAGACATATGTATAACATTTAAAAGAAACTATTAAAAATGAAAGCAATTAGTATATGTACTTACCTGGGGTCCTTACCTGGTGAAAAGATAATCCCGCTAGGTCCAGAATAGTCTGATTGGCTAGGCTCGACATGAAGGTGTTCAGGTTTGCAAGAAAATAGGAAATGATTGATTAGTCATATGGACAATCTAATCTAAGAATTTGTTTTTAGGATAAGGTCATTCTTAACTAGGAAATATATATATATATACAATCTTATAATGAGACCCAAATAATATATTTATTAGAAAATTATATTTATAGCTATGTAGAACTTATATTTAAATAATATTTACCCAAAATGACATTTTAGAAAATATTCATATTTTATTGTAAACAAATTTAGATATCATATCAAAACCCGAAAACTCATAACCAAAAGTATTTATAAATTTATAGGCCTATTTGGGAAATTATTATAGGATTTGAAAGTTATATATTTACGAGTCAATTTATCTATTTATTATTAATTTTTTTAGTCAAAATATTTTAAATACTTGAAATTCTAAAAAATTATTCTAGGGCGAGAAACCCCAATTTGTCAAAAATAACGTAGTTATCTAAAATTCATATTTTAAATAGAAATAATCTAATAATTCATTTGGGGTTTCTAAACCCAACTTGAAGATAAATCTATGGCCAAGCTCAATACAAATTTTTGTTACAATATACTTTTAGAAAATAGTAACAATAAATAGTATTATACAACACAATAATAAATAAAAATAATACTTAGAGTGTATTTAGAGAATATATCTCATGAATTATTAAACCCAAGCATATACTATTAGGAAAATGCTTTATGTACCTCCAAAATGTACCTCTTTCATGTCCCTCTGCCACGTGGTCCTCTTCTACTGGCCCATGTCTTTCCCCCAACTCCCCCCCTATTTACTTGGGTCAATAGCGCAGTACCATGTGGCGAAGGGACATGAAGGAGGTACATTTTGGAGGTATATATAACATTACTCATACTATTATGATTTGAGAAACTGCTTATCATATACATACATATAATTTAATATAATTAACAAGAGTAAATATGATAAGCATAATAATTATTATTTTAACAAATTTACTGGAACCTATTAATGAAGTAACCTTTATGATAAATACTAATAAATACAGTCATTACTCTACCTGCCCCCTCTTTCAAGTCTCGACTATTGCACAACAATAGTTCTGTTGTTTCCTTCTTTCTCAACCCAAATAATAAAGTAATAATACTATCCTAGTCCGAGCTCTCTAGCCTAGAGGTATTACATCCGGAGGGGCCGGCAAGGTTCGACCCCCCATTTGTGCGTGTGCGTGTGATTTCACAGACAAAAAAAAACTATCCTATTAGAAGCTACCAGCATTTAACTCTTCTTCCATTGACAGGGAAGAGTTGATAAGGAAAGAAGAAAAGAAAGTGTGGGAGAGAGACCTATGATAGAGAGAGAGAGATAGAGTGATGGAGAGATGAAGCTTACAGAGGGTTTCAGAGGGTTGGCTCGGCCAGTGTCGCTGGCGCAGCTGGCCGTCCTCGGTGGAGACGCGGCTGCACGATCGAGGCTAGGGGTATGCGGGAGCAGTCCCACTACGGCGGACAGGCGGCACGGCCTGCGGATCTGGGCGCTCCGCGGCTGGATGTCACCGACGGACCAAGCTGGGCGCAGCAGAGCGCGAAAAAGGGGCGACCCCGGTGGCTCACGTCTCCGGTCGGCGGCAGACGAGCGAGGTGGTCCCGACGGTCATCACAGCGCTGAGCGCTCCCCAGGCGGACGCTAGGCGGAACGCGATAACACGGAGGGCAGGAGGACGCGTCAGCAGCGCGGGTCCTGGGTCGGTGAGCCACCTTGCGGCCGTCGGTGGAGATTATGGCTTGGTCTCGGTGGAAGGTACCCACGTATATCGCGGTCGAGAGGCGCTGACGGAGATTTGCGGCGACGGCAGTCTGGACAGAGAAGGTTGGGCGGCGTCAGGTAAATGGTATTGGTGGGGTGGCATTCCTGGTGGTGACGATGAAGGTGGTTTCTATCGTTTAGGGGATCAAAGGGCGCGGATGCAGCCGTGCGGTCGAGCGTCGTGGTCCGCTGTGGAGATGGCGAGATGCTGTGGAGATGGCGAGATGGTTCTGCTATGACTGCGAGGGACTCTGGCCGGCGTAGGGCTCCTGTGGAGTTGTGTTGTGTCGAAAAAGGATGGGTTTCAGTAGGGTGTTAAGAGGAGAGATGGATCGGTTGATGCTTCTAATTATATGCATGGATTTGGATTGGTGTTAATTCGGTGTGAATGCAGGAGGGGATTTGAGTATTCAGCTTAGCACAAACAAATTGAATATTCCTTTATACCCTCCCCTTTCTAATTCAAGGGTACAGAAAGTTATAAACAATATTTTAAAATATATATTAATCCATTCTTAAAAATTAAAAGCATTTATTAGGATTTATCTAATATTACTCATAATTGACTACTCAAATAAATCTTAAACTTGACATTTAGCATTATCAAAACAAATTTCGATTCTAAATAATTTGTTTACAAAAATATATTTAAGTCTATGCTTTGCATTACCGATTAAATTAAATTATATATAATCAACATAATCAAAATATGATATTATCTAATATATTTTTCTAAAATAGTCGATGGCGTCGGATAATTGTACAAATATTTTTTCATAAATCCACATACTAAATTTTAAAAATACTTGGTAAAATCTTCCTATTGTTTCATATTGCTTTATGATTTTAAAAACCATTTACTAGACTAATCTCTCCAAATTGATGACTAAAAACCTTTTGAAATTCATTACAAAATTTAGAATAATTTTTTATTCAAACTAAATGACATTTTCAAACCATTAATTTAACTAGTTGACAAAAATAAAATTAGTAGCAAAATAACTTTTATATGTTTCAATGATAGTTTAGTTCAAAACGCGATTTAAAATAAAATAATTTTTTTTTAAAAATCTGGGAAGATGAGTTACACACAAGGCCTTCGAAATCGAGTACTTACCTACGGCGATCCGCCAGGCGAAGTAGAACAAGTTCATGCAGCTGAAACATGGAAACATGACTGTACGCGAGTATATTGCAAAATTTAATAGGTTGGCTCAATTTGCGGGTGTCTACCTGCCAACGATGGTGAGTCAAGCACGGAGATTAGAAGTGGGCCTGAGGCCTTCTATTTCTGCTTATATGACGGTGCCCGAGTATCAAATAATGGGCGAGTCACTCAATCATGTCCTTCGTCTCGAGCCTCAGTACCCCTCGGTCGCCACAAGCACTGTTCATACCTACAATAACAAGCGCCATGGCAGCCCAGGAGGTAACAATTCGCATAAGTATCCAAACCACGGCAACGGAGGCTGCAACCATGGGAGGAACCGAGTGTTCTGTAATTATTGCCACAAGGAGGGGCACGAGATCAATGAATGTCGATAGAAGAATGGAGCATGCTTCATGTGCGGTCGAACAGATCACGTTGCAAAGAATTGCCTGGAAGCTAGGTCGAACCAACGCCTCCCACAACACCAACAAAACCGAGGCCAAGCACCTCGGGCTCCACAGATCGCACCACAAAATGGCCAAGACCGTCGCCCCAATGCCCAGGGCCACGTCTATACCATGACCCGGGATGAAGCGTTCACATCTGACACAGTCGTGACAGGTATACTGTATATCAATAACAAACCTGCTCGTGTACTGTTTGATTCAGGTTCTACGCATAGCTTTATATCGATAGATTTTGTCGCTGAACACAAATTCTATATGACACCATTAGGCCTTAATCTTAGCGTCAACATACCGTCGAGCACGTCACTACTTGCAAACATAGCCTGCGGAGACGGAAACATCTGTATAGGTGGTCAAAAGGTCGGTCTTGATATGATAGTCCTAGACAATAAGAACTACGATATCATTCTGGGAATGGATTAGCTCGGTCCGTGCAATACAACCATCGACTGTGCCGAAAAGACGTCACCTTTCGTATACCTGGAGTACCTGAATTTTGCTATTCGAGTGGTGAGATATTGTCGATCTGCATGGTGATCTCGACAATATCGGCTCGAAGGATGCTCCACTTCAGATGTGAAGGCTATTTAGCGTCCGTTTGAGACGTGAGACAGGATGGTGCAAATGCAGGTCAGACCGACGTTGTGGCAGAATTCTCAAACATGTTATCGGACGAGCTGCCCGGCATGCCACCTGATCGAGAAATTAGGTTCACCATTGATACATTTTTCGATACCCGACCGATCTCTAAAGCTCCACACAGAATGGCTCCCGCAGAACCTAAGGAACTCAAAGTACTATTGCAAGAGTTGTTCGATAAGGGATTCATACGACCTAGCATCTCGCCATGGGGAGCGCCCGTGTTGTTTGTCAAGAAAAAGGACGGCTTAATGCGTCTTTGTATCGATTACTGAGAGCTGAACAAGGCCACCATTCGGAACAAATATCTATTGTCCCGTATAGACGACCTGTTCGATCAGTTACAGGGCGATGTGTCAACTCAAGATTAAGCTGGATGATGTGTCAAAGTCAGCCTTCCACACTCGATACGGCCATTATGAATTCCTGGTAATGTCGTTCGTCCTAACGAATGCCCCAGCTGCTTTCATGGATTTAATGAATCGGGTGTTTTGACCCTTCTTAGACAAGTTTGTAGTAGTCTTCATCGACGATATACTCGTCTACTCGAAGGACAAGCGACAACATGCTGAGCACCTACGGACCGTACTTCAGACCCTTCGGGAAAATCAGTTGTATGCGAAGCGGAGCAAGTGTGAATTTTGGCTAAGCAGCGTCGCATTCCTCGAACACATCATTTTATCCAAAGATATTGCAGTCGACCCAAAGAAAGTTAAAGCCGTTGTCGATTGGAAATGACCAGTGTCAGTCGGTGAGATTCGAAGCTTCCTTGGTTTAGCAGGATACTACCGACACTTCGTGAAGGATTTCGTAAAGATCGTATCGCCTCTGACTCGCCTCACCCAGAAAGGAGTCACTTCTGAATGGTCAGACGACTGTGAAGCTTCATTCCAGGAGTTAAAGCAACGGCTCATCTCGGCCCTGATACTTGCACTTCCAGAAAGGACTAAGGGATTCCTGATCTTCAGCGATACATCCGGCCAGGGTTTGGGGTGTGTGCTAATGCAGCAGAACAAGGTGATATCTTTTGCTTTCCGACAGCTAAAGTCGTATGACAAGAACTACCCCATCCATGACCTGGAGTTAGCGGCGATTGTGTTCGCGTTAAAATTGTAGCATCACTATCTTTATGGCGTGACACGCACGATCTATATGGATCACAAGAGCCTCAAGTATCTATTCCCGCAGAAGGAGCTGAACTTGCGACAAAAGCGTTGGATAAAACTAATAAAAGATTAAGATTTGACTATTGACTATACACGGGCAAGGGAAATATTATGGCAGACGCTCTAAGTTGGAAATATATTGCCTCGCTATCCATCGACCGTAGATTACTACGTGACCTAGAAGAGATGTGCATCGACCTTCAGGTTCGATTCAGGGATATGCAGTTGGCACAGTTACAGCTAGAGCCGAGCTTGCGAGAAAAGATCATGACCGTTCAGAAGGATGATCCGTATCTGAAGAAAGTGCAGAGCTAATTTCAACGGATAGTGCGACCGACTTTGCGGAAGATGAAACCGACGTGCTCCGATTGAAGGGTAGGCTATGCGTTCCGGACGATTCATAATTAGAAAGGAGATATTGACAGAAGCGCACTATGCGAAGTATACCTTGCATCCAGGCAGCACTAAGATGTACAAGGACCTCCGCACGACCTTCTCATGGCACGGAGTAAAGAGAGATGTGGTGCTCTTCGTGTCATAATGCATGGCCTGTCAGCAGTTGAAATCTAAGCATCAGAGGCCGGACAGGGAGATACAGAATCTGGCGATTTCGGAATGGAAGTGGCAGCATGTATGCATGGATTTTATTGTTGGTCTGCCGAAGACGCTGCAGGAAAATGATGCCATCTCGGTCATTGCTGATCAACTAACCAAGTCAGCATACTTTATTTCTATTAAAGTTACTTGGAGCGCTGATCGCCTGGCTCAGATTTACCTTGACGAGATAGTACGGCTGCACGGAGTCCCTGTATCCATCGTCTCTGATCAGGAAGCACGATTTCTATCGCGTGTCTGGAGTAGCCTTCAGTCGGCTCTAGGTACCAAGTTACGGTTCAGCTCAGCTTACCATCCCCAGACCAACGGCCAAACAGAGCGCATGAATCAGATTCTCGAAGACATGTTACGGCTTTATGCAATTGACTTCAAGTCGAGTTGGGATGTTTATCTACCTCTGGCTGAATTTGCATACAACAATAGCTATCAGCATCTAGATAGCGTCGTACGAAGCTTTGTACGGATGGAAGTGCAGGTCACCTATTTGCTGGGACGAAGTCGAAGAGCGGTAGAATCCCGACCCAGAGCTGGTAGAACAGACTGTGCAGAAAGTTTGGCTCATTCGCAAAAGATTAAAGACTGTGCAAAGTAGGCAGAAAAGTTAAGCGGATGTCCATCGTCAACCTCTCGAGTTTCTAAAAGGCGATCATGTATTTCTTAAAGTGTCGACCATGCGATGAGTTACACTGTTTGGTGCAAAGGGAAAACAGAGTCTGAGATTCGTTGGGCCGTTCGAAATACTCAAGCGAGTCGTCTCAGTAGCCTATCAAATTGCCCTGCCGCCAGCGCTAGCGGTTGTGCATAATGTCATCCACGTCTCCCAGTTGCGGAAGTACGTGCACGACCCAAGCCATATGATCGATTTTGGTTAGCTGGAGATGAAGGCCGACTTATCCTATGTTGAAGTGCTTGTCCAAATCTTGGAGTGCAAGGATAAGTTCCTTCGAAATCGAGCGATCCCTCTCATTCGCATACTTTGGAGCAATATTCGTGTTACGACCCGCACCCGCATTTCGAATACGAGACATGTCCAAGCCAGCCTACGTCGCAGAGTCGGCGGTAGAACGCTGTCACGACCATGCTGCTTAAATCACATAAATACCTTTATTGCTCATTCACATTTCTAAATTTATTACAACATTTACAACATTTATATTTGAAAAAAAATACAAAATTCTTACACATATTTGAAATGGCTACAACATCTATCTAAAGTCTAAGTTTTGGCCAGCAAGTACACCCGTATCTCCCAATGCTAAGTGAAGCTACAGCTAACCTAAAAAATATTGGTTTCCAGTCAGGAATGGAACAAGCACACAAACCGACGGCAATACGAAAAATATAATAAAATTTACAAGACATGAAAATAACATATGTGAGATGAAAACTAGAAAGTGACTGATGTCATGGCAAGTGGTGAAAAAAACAAGAAAATAAATAAAAGACAACTATCTATGTATTTTGAAATATCTTGTTCGACATGTGAACGGCTAAGGGGTAAATTCGACACTCTGCACGTGTCATGTGCAGCTGCTATCAGTCAAGATTAGACATATTGGGATGGAATTGGTAGTTCACATGTCTACTAGGATACTTCCCCGTCCAGCTAGTACTCATGGAATCAAGTCGCAAGCATGGTAATCATGTAATGACAGTCAAGAAGTATAATAAATCCATGATACTAATCTCCGTGTGACGAGCGTGTCAACAAGCAGCCAGACATATGTGTAAACATGAAACGTAAAAACTACTATGAATCGAAAAGCAATCAGAAAGTGTACTTGCCTGAGGTCCTTTGCTGGTGAAACCGATAATACTATACTACTCAGTGAGCCACAATTGTCAAACTCGTACAACAGTCTCCAGATGCTGAAATAAATATTACCAACGTTCTCAGAATAGTCAAATTAGCTAGAATTGCCAGTCCTTAAGTCCAATTCTGGACACAGGGGCAAAATGGTAATTTCGGGCCAAAACGATGTTCGATGTTGGACCCGCTTTGCACCAAAAATCATGCCAGAGTTAATGGTCTCTAATTTCGTCAAACTATATGTATGCGAATTCGTTTTGATGATACGAACCCAACCGTATGTCCAAAGTTGGATTCTAGTAGGCCGTGCACAAAATCGTCCGTTGAGTCGGATCGTGGGGCCCGTGAAACGGCGATCCGATCAACTGTCTCCGAATCGGACCAAACTTGGCATACATGACTAAAAAAATGATACGGTCCTGTTGGCGTAAGTTTCGTCTCGACCTGACGAACGTGCACAAAGTAATTAGAAAATTTGTACAAAGGCTGATACGGTGAATTTTAACGGATACGCATCAAATTCGCCGTGCACACGCAACCAATTTGAATTCCGTCAAAGCCCACACGTCTACGAAGTCGATACGCACCTTTTGATGCTTCCGGTTCGCGACCATGTCGCCCAGTTTGTCGGGGCGCACGCTGTATCGGATAAAGTTTTTCGATTTATAATGTTTTAAAGACAGTTTTTCCTCCAACTTTAACATTGAATAACTTCATGCATATTAACTAAAATAAGAACTACCAGTTGCATTTTAATCTCGTTTAGGTTGTCTACAACTTTGTTGAATTAGATTCTCGAAAACCCAAATATATAGTTTAAAAACTGGCTTCCAAGTTGGGGTTCGAGAGGGGGTTTCTGTTCTGTCGTCAAGCAAGTTTTTGACCAACTTCGTACCGATTTATCGGACTGGTTGCTCGTCTATTTCCAAATCCACTTCTGGGATTTAGAGAGGGTTATATAGGGTTCCCAAAACAAGTTACAAAATCGCAAACGATCTACTACGTGAAGAGAACGGATGTCGATAACAGGGTACCTTGCGTTTACTGCTACTGGTTGTTGTGACATGTGGCTGTGGCCCGTGCGCGCTGCCTACCGCCGTCCGGCAACTCGTGCGACGGCGCGGTCGTGGGGTGGCCGCCAGGGTGACTGGGGATGGGCGTGGGGTTAGGGTTTCGATGAGAACCCCCCTTTCTCTCGTTACATATACGCTTGCTGGAAAAATTGAACGGGGTTCCGCTCGGGTCTGGGGAGTTGGGGGCTCGGCATGGGCTTGGGCCTGGTCGGGCTGGGACTTCCCTGCTTCTGGTGTGGGCCTGTTGGTGTATTGGCCCCGACTGGGCTGGGCTAAACTGGCTGTGGGCTTGGGGTGCTAAGCTTTGGTTGTTTTATATAGATATATTATATATATAACTAATTACATATCATTTACATGTATATTTACACATATATGATAAATACCTATATACCATATAATATGCATATATTATATTTATATAAAATGAGACTATCAATTGAGCTACCAATATATATATACACACTTTAGTTAAATATAAGAAATATTTATGAAGTTTATATAAATAAGATATATTAATATACATGTAATGCCTAATATTCGTATACTATAAATATACGTACCTATATATTCACCAATATATATATATCACCAATATATATATATATATATATATATATATATATATATATATATATATATATATATAGAGAGAGAGAGAGAGAGAGGAAAATGTACCTAAGGTCGACCTTAGGTAAGTTACCTAAGGTCGACCTCATTTTCCTCACTTTACAACATTTTTTTCTTGAATTTTTTTTATGTGATTCATCTACACCTTATTGATTGGCAACATACCCAATTTCAAGAAAAAAATAATATTGTTTAGCCCCCTATCTATCCCTTGCAAAATCAACGGTCTAAAACTTTGCTGCTACACCGTTGATTTTGCACCTTATTGATAGGGGGCTAAACAATATTATTTTTTCTTGAAATTTGGTATGTTGCCAATCAATAAGGTGTAGATGAATCCCATAAAAAAAAATTCAAGAAAAAAATATTGTAAAGTGAGGAAAATGAGGTCAACCTTAGGTACATTTTCCTCATATATATATATATATATATATATATATATATATATATATATATATATATATATATATATATATACATATATATATATATATATATATATATATATATATATATATATCCTAGCAATTCTCACAATCTAAAAGACATTTTCTAAGATATGTCATCATACACTCAGAAACTAAATATCAATACACACATATCATATACAATGCCCATTATATAAAAATACTTATTTATCTACTAAAATAAATACACCAATTAAATCACCCCCATAATTATCTACATGGGCCTCTTTGGACGTACTATATGTCTACATGAACTTGTGCTTGGTTTGGGTTCAGTCTGGACCAACTTGGTACAACCGGGTCTCCTACAAGTCAATAATATAATTAATAAATAAATAAAATATTTTTAGAGGTTAAGTCGCGACTTGGCCTGGTTTTTCTAGTTAGGACACATTTATGGCTTAGCCTTCTCCACCATGGCTAATACACTAGTCAAAGCACGCCACTGCACTATCCGTACCACGATTTCTAGTCACCTTATACTTTGAAACTCCACCATGGTTAAAGTCATCTACCGTAATAATTAAATAATTAATTATTTATAAAATTCTAAAAATTACCATTTAAATCAAATAAAATATTTCAAAATTTTCGGGAAGATGAGTCACAATTCGGACGAGGAGTCGACCTGGAAACTTAAATCGGAGATGGAGGAGAAATTTCCTCCATTGTTCTCGTAGAGGTAGGTTATGTTCTTAAGTTTCGAGGACAAATTTTTTTCTTAGTTGGTTATGGTGTAGTACCCCGTCCCTACTTCGTGCCCCGTTTTCGACTACGGGGTGTGCGAGAAAGAAAACTATCGCTACTGATTCAGTCGGGACGATAGGTCGGGATCGGTTGAATCGGTCGAACGGGAACGATTGAACTGAGATCATTTTCTCGTTATGGAAAGGCTTCTTCGGAATCAAGTCTCATATTTAGCGGGTTTCACCTCAAGGATTGGCACTGCGGCTAAGTCGGAAGAGACATCCTATTGCTCCGCTTTTCATGCCACAATTGCGTTGGCTTTGGCTTTGCTTTTCGTGAATACATTTTCGTGAATGTTCTCGATGGTTTTCATGGCTTGCATTTTCGAACTTCGCATTCGTATCGAACTCCTTAAATAACATAGTGTTCTAATTAGTTGCTTATGCGATTGCAGGTGATCGCGTAGGCAACGTCTAAGCGCAGCCAACCAATCCCTCACCTGAAGCAAAGACTAAGGTGAGTGGCTGACCTCCTTCGTCTCGACCCTTTGTTTCAAAATCAATCATGAAACACAAAATCAATGCTTGTCGCCATAGTATAGAATCAATAAATTATGGCACGATTCTTTACGAAGCACTTGCTAAAGGAAACTCAGAATGACTGCATCGATTTGAGTGATTTACTCTGAAAATGTAAGTTTTACACCAAAAAGAGAAAATATAAGGTTCTAGAAAAGAGATAATTATTTCAAGATCTGTAAAAACGGTCATTGGACAACTTGTCGACAAGGTATAATTTTTTTGAACGGTTGCCTAGGCCAAGGAACCGATTTGGCCCAGGAGGAACGAGTTATAGCAAGCGCCAGCAATGAATCGGCTCAGGTGATTCGGGAACTTTCGCATAGGGTTCGCTACCCACCGCGAAAGGGTCGCCGTCTAACCCAGCTATAGTCGGTGATGGCTTGACATTGCCAGTGACTTTCATACCTCTTTCACTGCTTGAACTAACACACATGACACGGAATGAATATGATAACTGCTCAATGTATGCAATTTCATATGCTTGCCTCAAAACATGTTAACATGCAAATCAATCAGGATGGTTAAAAAGATCACCAAATAGCTAAAATATTTTATAAAACTGCTTGAACTAAATGTAGAGCTTGGGTTTAATTAGCCACTCGCTAGTACATATGATCGTACTGACCCTCGCTCTTCGTAGGTGCTAGGAATCAATAAGAACGCGCCAAGTGACCAAGGCGACGTTCGTGCTTTTGAAGCTTCGACCACGCGTCGAAGACTCCCGTCGTATCACTTTTGAAGACTCTCTACAACAGTCCAAGAATCATGTCTCGACCTCCCTCCATTCTAGGTGGCTGAAATATTTTTGTTGTAAATGAGGGATGTATATGGAACGACTATCTCATCGGCACTCATTTTGTAATTGAGTCATGTTGTAAAGCCCGCGTGGCATAATTGTAAAAGAGTATGTAAAGGATGTCTATTATTTATAAGATGTAAAGTTTTTGTCTCAATTTGTTGTTCAATTTGTCTGCGCTCTCTCTCTTAGATGTTGTGTTTCAGATTACCTTATGACTATGCCTTGTGCGATCGCAACCTAGGTTCGTACGGCATCACGTCCGGGGGACGACTATCGATTCTTCGAAATCGGGGCGTGACAAAGCGCAATACCAAAATTTCAATAAAAAAGTCAATCAATGAACAAGTCATTTATATTATTTCAAAGTTGCATTTTAGTTATATAGACTCAAGTTTGTCAATTATCTAAATGGGAGAGATTGTTGGCCCATTGCCTAAATGGTCATACCTGATTTTGATAATCAACGACAACTTAAGCCGATACGCAAAATATACGATTGCTACTAAAGTTACAGGTTGCTGAAATTAATATCAAAGAATGTACTACGTCTACATCATGCGTCTACAAAGAGCATTCGAGTCATCATCCAAAAGCAATTGTATCAAAATCCAGATCGAGTCTTTTTATATTTCTTCTGTATTTTACTTTTATTGAGTCCAGGAAATATAAATGTAAGATCGATTGGAATATTACTGGCTTAGGTTATTTCTAGTCCACCAATCCAAAAAGCCTACCTATTTATCTCAAAACTACATATCCAAATAGCCCAAAATTACTATATGCAATTTGGACCCCAAAAATTTTATTCTGCTTAGACAAAATTAGGATAGAACTCTGGCCGAGTTCGGTCCGAGATTTTTAAAAGTTTGTTGCCTCCAAATCTGTATCCATAGTTCATTTGTGAGATCTTAGCATCCGAACTCAGCCCGAGTTCGGTCCTAAAAAATAATATAAACAGAAAATGATTTTCACATTTCTAATCACTCATTCACTCTTCTCTCTATCTATTTCTAAGTATTTTTCAGATATCTAAAGCTTTCACATTTCACCTATACTACTCTTAGCCAAAGCCAATAAATATTCTATTCAATTTAGAGTCTTTGTTTACAGGGTTGTAAAGAGGTTACAAGTTAGAAAACTTCTCAGTTTTTGGAGTCCGTCGTACGCTCGTCACCAAGGACGGTGTTGTAAAGTTGGTCATGCACTTGTCGCCAAGCACGATATTGTAAAGAGATGGCAAGCTCTCATTTAGCTTGCAAATAGTGGATTAACAGCGGGCAAGAGTACTCGCCACTGGATTAATCCTCTTAGAGGAAAACCAGTATATATCACGGTGTTCACTGAGTTTGATCTTCTATCTCTTCTGCTATTTAATTTACTGTCTCTTATTCCTGCCATAACTTATAATCTGTTAAATTTTAAGTGGTGATTATTTTTTACTGCACACACACACACACTCTATTCACTCCCTCCTCCCGCTAGAGGTGCTCAACGATCATACAATAGCAAGATACAACTAACATGTTATATACATATTCTACAATAAATAATAAATGCAACATTGTGTCTCTAACAACCTAAGTGCAAATTTAGAGTACAATGTTCAATGCATGGGTAGGTGTAGGCTCCTGATATATACATATACTGCAACCAGTCATCTATATCCGGGTATAACGTTCAGCGAACGACAGAGGCCGACATGATAATCAAACTCATAAACTCCTATAGTTCTCTTCGGATTCTACGGTTCACCGATTTGGGTTGCCCATACGCCTGGTGACTGTCCTCCCCGCAATCCCCACACTGACCAAGTTGTATCCACGACATATCCAGTTTGTAACTGCTTGAATCTCTAATGCACTAATTATAGCAGTTACGTTTCTAACCATCACACGTCTCGTACGTATCGATGGCCAGTTGAGTACGATAGTCTGTGTCCCTAACATGAGTCTCACATCCGTGTCATGTGTGTGTCATGGCCAAGGTGATATGAAAATATTCCACTAAGATAGGATAGTCATTTAGCAACTAAGTCAATATGCATAGAAGAAATAAAAAGCAAGTGAATCGACGAAGCTGTCAATCTCACCCAAGTCTAGCTTGGCGCTCAGTGTGTATCATAAGTACTAAAGCAAAAGGGTAACAAACATGTAAAATGCTATAATAAATATAAATAGGCAATAATCATCGTAAGGTATACTTGCTTGGTGTTCGAGTAGAGTCTAGACGTCGTCCGGGTAGCGAACTCGTCATGTCATGAGCAACACAAAAATTAAAAACGGAATGGACAACTCCGGATGCTGAAACAAACTTCACAAACGTGTCCAGGATTAGAAATATAGCCAAAAAAATTCTACCCATAAGTCCAATTTGGACACATGGGCAAAAATGACAGTTTTGGGTCAAAGCGAGATTCACTACTATGCCAACTTTGTACCGAAAAACATGTCAGATTTAAAGTTCTCTAAATTCAACAAATTATACGTCTACAAGACCAAAACAACGATACGAACCCAACAGTATGTCCAAAATTGATTTTCGTTGAGCCGATCTCGAAATCCTCCATTGAATCAGATCGTGGGCCCGAAAGGGCGATCCGGTTAACAATCTCAGAATTGGACAAAATTTGGATCACATGACAAGTCAAATATTGCAACTCTAGTGGCACAAGTTTCTATGCGATATGATGAGCGCATAGAAAGTAATTTCAACTTTTTGAAATATCTTAATACAGTGGTTTTTGACAGATACGAGTCAAATTTGTTGCACACACGCGTCCAATTCGAATTCCATCAAAGTCCACACATCAAGATAGACCGTACGCGCATTTCGATGAATTGGTTCGAGACGGGGTGGTTCAGTTTGTCGGGACGGACTCCAATTTGAAGAAATTCTAAGTATTAAACTGCTTCATGGAGCCTACTTTGGCTCTGGTTTTGATCTATTTATAAGTTGATTTAGCTTCTGGAATTTGTCATGGTTATAAACAAGTTAACCAAGAATGCATGAGCGTAAGTGGCACTGGATTTCGACGAACGAGCAGTAAGTTCTGCTAATTCAAAGTTAGTGAAAATCCAAGAAAATTCTGAATGAAGAGTTAATGTTTTTTTCGAAACTTTGAACAGAAATATCCAGAGATTTAATAGAAAATAAATCAAACTAATTACTGGGTATTGGAGCTGGTTAGGTAGGCTAAACATATGTGAAATCAAAATTGAGATTGATTTAGTGGTTGAGAAGTTATTCGACTCCCAAAAGGGTACGTGAACTCAGTTTATGACTGAATGGATTTAATCCAACTGTCCATTTTTTTGGATTTTCAACTAGATTTTTAACTAAATTATAGTCAAATATTATTGCTAGGAATGATATCAAAACTAAGGGGGTTAACTAGTGTGTGCACCTGAGATGTTCGATAGGGTTGATTGATCGAGGAGGAAGAACGGAGTCCTTGAAAATGGCTCGGCAGGAATGGTTTTTGCAGCGCACTCGTCGATTTGGATGTGGTTGGCGGCTTTGTGCACAACGCAAACACGTCGGGAACGGCCGGGAGGGTGTCGAGCTGCTCAGGGGGTCGAGGCACACGGTTCGGGATCACCGACGTGGCTCGATGTCGACGGGGTTCTCAGTGGTGTCAGTATGGATAAAGATCATGGGAAATGGAGTGTAGAGTGTGAGGAGGAAGAATAGTTGGGGAGAAAATGAGATTGCTGTTGAGAGGAGAGGAGGAAGAATAGGTGGGGAGGTGCACAGTTCTTCCACGTGAGGGCGTACGGTTCTTCTACGTGAGCAGGAGACGTGGGTTTGCAACCCGATAAGGGGGTGTGGGCTGCTAGTTTAGTTGTATAATTTTGGGTGTTAGTTTTAGGAAGTGTCAGGGCCGGCCCTGAGTTAATGAGGGCCCTAGACAAATTTTTAAAATGGGGCCCATATATAATATAAAAAAATTGAACTAAAAAATAATACAGCCAAGGCTAGAACTTAAGACCTCTTTTGTACAAGTATAACAAACTACCACTACACCACAAATATTTTGTGATAAAGGAGGATCATATTATATATTAGTTCTATTTTCAATATAAGATTACTATTATATATATACATTTAAATTAATTTTTTTGGGCCCCCAAATTTTATGGGGCCCTGGGCGGTCGCCCTGGCCGCCCTGGGCCAGGGCCGGCCCTGGGAAGTGTATATTTGTTAGGAATGTAGGTGAATGAGCTTTGGAATTTAAAAGACTTGGGTTTGGGTTGGGTAGATTAGGGAACAAATAAAATAAAATTAAGTTTTGGTTGTAGGGAAGAGAAATTAAAAATAATGGATAAAATAATAATAATATAAATTGGGAGTTTACAAGCTAAAACGTGCCGAGTACTTCTAAGCTTGAGCTTCGCTCGTTTATTAAACGAGCTCGAAAATGAACATTGAGCTCAGCTTGTTTACTAAACGAATCGAGCTCAAATGAGTTTTTGTCGAGCCGAGCTTCGAGCAGCGAACGACTTGGCTCATTTGCGGCCCTACTTTTCCCTAATCTTTCATATTGGTGAAGGCAATAGGTCTCTACTGGAGAGCTTGAGCTTCTCGTTTATTAAACGAGCTCAAAAATGAACATTGAGCTCAGCTTGTTTACTAAACGAATCGAGCTCAAATGAGTTTTTGTCGAGCCGAGCTTCGAGTAGCTCACGAACGACTTGGCTCATTTGCGGCCCTACTTTTCCCTAATCTTTCACATTGGTGAAGGCAATAGGGTCTCTACTTGTCATGCCCCGCTTCCAGAATATGGCGAGCCGAGTACGTAACACAATTCCCAGGCTATGCGACATATGAATACTCAGTACCCACATTCGCGATTGTTGCCTGTAGGGTTCTAGGATTACCACCGGTCACAGGGTACATAATACAGATAATTAACAATTTGATTTCAGGACATTGTAAACTATAAATAAAAGATAAAAAATTATTCTACCCGATTACAACTTTTAACCCAATATACATATAATACATAACCAGCTACAAAATACTACTAGCTGATGCCCAAGGTCGACCTCCTCTTTATCTTATTCATTAATCTCCTTTTTATTGCACATCAGCATTCCCTCCTGATTTTTATCAAACATAGTGAACAAAACTAGGTCGTCAATACGACGAGCAAGCCCTCAGTTAAGGAGTAAGGAAGGTAAAGTAAGATGATAAAATTTTGAGATTTAACTTGAGGATAAGATAAGAAAAAGAATATTAAGAAATTCCTAGGACATTAATAGATTTTCTGAGGTAAAAATTTATGGTGTCGGGAATAATTTTGTAGAACCTTAGACACATCTTGTATGCGAATGTAATATTTAGAGAAACACTTCTGGATCACACAATACCTAATATCTTGGCAATAATCCCATTTACCCGGGATCAGGTTATACTTAATGGACGGTGCTTAGATTTATCCGTCTTATTAGTATCAGGAATCACATAATGATATGATATAATTCAGGATAACAAATGAGTTATTTTTCGAGTTATCGGAATCAAGTGTTATAACAATTGTCGTATGACTTAAATTTTTTCAAGAATATCAGAACCAGGCTACATTGGACATTACAGGGCCGAATTTGGGGATTTAGAATCCAATAGAAAACAGGAAACAAGAAAGTGAGCTAAGCCTCACCTCGAACATCGTATGGTCGTACGAATACAAATAACAGGAACTGATCAGTTTTTAAAATATAATATTGTATGAGTTCGAAGGTGTGATCCAAAAATTTCTCTCCCATCCTTATGCAATTATAATTCTAAAGTGTACTCTAAGTTATGGTTTAAATTTAAATTGTATTTCGTTCTTAGTGTGATAGGAAACACACATAAAACGAAAATAAAGTTAATTCGGAGATTTTCGTTTTTAGCGAAAAATAATGTCAAACTAGAATTTGTGTGCCTAAGGTAACACTTTCAAACATTTTAGGATTAAAATTGTACTGGAAAATTGATAAAATTTAGGAACTAGGGTTTAAATATTTTGACTTTCCAAAATTTGGTTAACTCGTTAGAATTTTCAAAAATTTCGGCAGTCTCCTTTCTATTTATTGACTCCAAAATTTTTATAATAGATAAAATATCAATAATCGGGCTCGCCGACCCCTTCGGTGGAGCAACTCTCAACACCTGAATCACACGCAGTTATAAATAAGCCTGGGTACGCCGACCCCTTCGATGGAGCAACTCTCAACACCGAAACCACGCATTTATGTATATATGTAATTTAATAAAACTTTCTTACCTTAGCAAACAAGCAAGGAATGTACTTATTTAATCGCAAATGTCCTCTTCCATACCCTTCAAATTTAGAAATCACTATTTGCAATGCTACTAGGATTCAAAATTGAAACTTTGTTAGAAGCATAGTAATTAAATAAATCATATTAGAAGGTCAATTATAAATTATGGGTCCTTTGATTATAGACAAGTCAAATAAAATTACTAGATTACCCATGTATGTCAAAATTGTAATTCTTAAAGAGATTGTGTAGTATCCAAGGTCCAGGCTAAACTACTTTCGTAATCTAATTATTTACCAATCAACTGAAATCTTACATTTATAAATAAATAAATAAAGATCAGCAATTAATTTAAGGTTTTTCAAAAAGTTTTCCTTGGAAATTTAGGCTATGATGAATATACATATCTATACATAATGTGTAAGCATATAAAGTCAATAGTTTTCCTAACTTAAAATTTCCTATACAACAATATACATGCCTATTTGTTTCATAAATTGGATGTAGCCGAAAAATTATTTATTAGTTACATATACATATAGCTAACTTCTAACATAAAGCTAAGAACTATCTAGACATATTTTCTAAGTTTGTGATCCCATGAACTTGTGTCCATAATTTTATATTTTATTTAATATTGTCAAATTTTAATCATAATATGGCATATCGAATGCATACATGCTATATTATGTTGTCTCATGTATATATTTTTCTATATACGCATTTCAAATATAAATCATAAATATGAGATTTCAAAATGCCTACACACTATATTTGTTGTCTTATATATATATATATATATATATATATATATATATATATATATATATATATATATATAAAAATATATATATATATATATATATATATATATATATGAGACAACAAATATAAAAAAATAAAAAAATAAAAAAAAATATATATATATATATATATATTTTATATATATATATATATATATATTTTATATATATATATATATATATATATATATATATATATATATATATATATATATATATATATATATTTGTTGTCTCATATATATATATATATGAGACAACAAATATATATATATATATATATATATATATATATATATATATATATATATATATATACAACAAATATATATATATATATATATATATATATATATATATATATATATATATATATATTTGTTGTATATATATATATATATATATATATATATATATATATATTTGTGCATTTTCAGATGTTGATCATAATTATGATATTTCAAATTGCATACACTACATTTATGTTGTCCCATATATATTTTTGTGTATGTGTCAAGCTAATTAAATATATATATATACTTATGTCGGTGTCGTATAACTATATGGATACGAAAATCAGAAAGTGATCTACTGGAATTAAAATAATTTTTTTTTACTAACTTTCTACTATATATAATATATATATATATATATATATATATATATATATATATATATATATATATATATATATATATATATTTGTGCACTTTCAGATGTTGATCATAATTATGATATTTCAAATTGCATACACACTACATTTATGTTGTCCCATATATATTTTTGTGTATGTGTCAAGCTAATTCAATATATATATATATACTTGTGTCGGTGTCATATAACTATATGGATACGAAAATCAGAAAGTGGTCTACTGGAATTAAAATAATTTTTTTACTAACTTACTTTAATTACTTGTATACAATTTGCTAAAGAAAAGGGGGGAAATTGAAGGAGGAAGGAGGACTTGCCTTGCTTTGGAAAACCTAGAGTTCTCTTCCTCAAATCCAAGGAAATTCTTGATTTCCTTGTGATGTTTCCCTTTCCAATTTTTTTTAAAGATTAAACTCTAACCTAGGTTTAGAAATTGAAATATTTAAAGAAAGAGGTAAAGGAATTTATACCTAGAAGAAATCAAAGAGGAGGAGGAGGAGAGATTGGTGATGATGGAGGTGGTGGCCGGCGGCGGCGGGTGGCCGGCGGCAGCGGTCGGCAACAGTATCAGCTGTAGCAGCAGTAGCAGTAGCAGTAGTAGCAGCAGCAGCAATAGTAGTAAGAAGAGGCACTACCAAAATATGTCAGATTAGCGACGCCAGATGACATCGCTAACCAGAGAAAAAATGTCGCTAATTTATTTTAGCGACGCAATTAGCGACGTATTGACCATGTCGCGTAATACGTGGTCGCTAACTAAGTTTACGTTGCTATTCGTCGCTATAGCGACGTAATTTTGCAACGCGCTTCGTCGCTAGCTTTTTTGCAACTAACGACGTTCACCGACATTGCGTTGCTAATTAGCGACGTTAAAATTCGTTGCTAATTATCGCTGGCAGTTCAAATTTTAGCGTTGCCCACTACAAAAATTTGTCAGATTAGCGACATTACAAAACATCGCTAAACTCAACGAAAATATCGCTAAGTGAATTTAGCGACGTTTTGGGCGACATTTTGGAAACGACGGAAAAAATGTGTCGCTAAACGAGAAAACGTCGCAAAACGTCGCTAGGGCGACGTTATTTGGCGACGTTATTAACGTCGCTAAACAGCGACGTTATGTTCGACGTTTGATTGTTGACGCTAATTAGCGACGTATAAGGCGACGTTATTGTGTTGTCGCCGTTTAGCGACACTGTTGTGACATTTTGGCGACGACGAGCTGACATCAGATTATGGTGTCACGTGTTGTCACGTCAGTATTTAGCGACGCTTTTAGCGACATTTATTAACGTCGCTAATATTTAACGACTAATGATAACGTCGCTAAAAACGTCGCTAAGTTAAAAAAAAGGATTCCAGAATGCAAATAGAGCTGGAACCTGTGCCAAAATATAGAATACAAAATACAGAATCCAATCACTGGGTTCGCCGACCCCCTCGGTGGAACACTCAACACCGGCACGCACAATACATTCCAGAATATACAAAAAATATAAAAAAAAAATATTATCCGCAACGAACAATGTCAATATATAATATCCACAACAAACCAAATCAATATCCGCAAATACGTACAAACTCAGTATCCTTAACGAAAAAAACTGAATATCTCCAAATACGTACAAAGTCAAAATACAAAATATAGAATACAATCCCTGGGTTCGCCGAAAATAAAAAACAAAGATTGACACACAGTACTAATTCATATGTGTTTTAAGTGTGAGAACGGATGGCTCAGAACACAACCCAAAATTTATTCTAGCATACATTAGTGTGAATCATCTATGTTCTGTATATATGGTGTAGTATACGTTCTTATCGAATCTAGTATCTAGTATCTGAAGAATATAACAGAATCAAGATGAACTCACATAATGAAATAATAAAACATCATCTACTACTATATAAGATATAGTGATAGGTTGTCGTATTATCATTGCCGAGGGATGAGGGTCGAAGGACAGTCAACTTTATCTACGGCTACATAGTTTCTGCCTCGCCAGTCGAATGGCTGCAGGGACTATGTCCTGATCGCCATGTCGTACCGTAGATTAATATAAATAGAGATGGAGCTGGAGCCAAAATACAGAATAAATGAGAGAAATATCAGATAATCACATAAAACTAACTAGAAATGAAATACAGTAATTGACAAATAAATGAGAGAACTATCAGATGTGATACTTGAGTATCAATGCGATACTCGAGTATCGGTATTGTGATTGCGATACCGATACACATAGGAATGGTCTGATACTTAGAGTATCGGTATCGAACCATTCCGTATTGTGAGGGGGAACAACACTATAGCGTTGATAGCGAGATAGATAGAGAGAGAGACACAACTAAGTAGCACTTGAACTTTAACTAAGTAGCACTCGACAACCAACCGGAGAGGATACTCTGAGAGATCCATCTGAGTAGAACGTATACTCTAAGAGATCACCTTTACAAGAATGATATCAGTAGTGGGATTGAGTATTGGAGGAGATATTATCAGAGTATACGTCCTACTCAGATGGGTTGTGGGACGAGCAAGAATCCTTTGACAAAGGAGACCACCATGCTGTCAGGAACCTCTCGCTCGAGCTCTACACGAAGGATGTCCACTTGAGCTCCGGGGCAAAGTTTTGGCTCAGAGCAAGAATCTGTTGATGGAGCACATCCACCATGCTGTCAGAAAAAAATAGTAACGGTGAGAGACCCATCTGAGTAGGACGTATACTCTGATAATATCTCCTCCAATACTCAATCCCACGACTGATATCATTCTTGTAAAGGTGATCTCTCAGAGTATACGTCCTACTCAGATGGATCTCTCAGAGTATCCTCTTCGGTTGGTTGTCGAGTGCTACTTAGTTAAAGTTCAAGTGCTACTTAGTTGTGTCTCTCTCTCTCTATCTATCTCGCTATCAACGTTATTGTCACGCCCCGATTCGATAGAATCGATAGTCGTCCCCCGGGCGTGATGCCGTGCAAGCCTAAGTTGCGCTTGCACCAGGCGGTTCATAAGGTTATCCGAAACAACAGCATATATAAGAGTACGCAGAGAAATTGAACACATTCATTTAGAGAAGGAAACTTGCATTTTCATTGATAATAAGTATATTACAGACTCGATTACAAAAGAGGCCTCGCGGGCTTACAACCGACATCGATGAGATAGACATTCCATACATTTACATCCCTTTTTACAAACATCAAAATGACTCTCTAAGACCTGGGATCGGCGAGAGTCTGTGACTCATGATGCAGTTGGGTCGGAGTCTTCAAAATATTGCAGAACTAGCCTTCGCTCTAGCAAGGCTTCAAAAGAAAGGAGCGTCACCTTCAGTTCCTTAGCACGCTATCCTGGTCCCAAGTACCTGTTGAGAGCGAGGGTCAGCACTTTACACTTTGTGCTGGTGCATGGCAATTTAAATCCCGTGCTCTCATTTATTGAAGAATTTAAGTGAGCGTGCATACAAATCTTTAATGAAGTTTCTAGCCATCCTACTCAATTCAAACTTATATTTGAAGGCACAACCGTATAATGACGATAGATCTTACCCCCGGCAGAGCGTGCCGTCGTAGCGTAAACTTATCATGTTCTTCCCTGTCATGTTTATATTAAAGATTCGTAATTGAGTACGTTCGTGAAGGTCACTGGCACGACAAGCCATCCTGGACATATAGCTTGGTAGACAGGATCCTTTCAGCGCAGGTAGCGAGCCCCGTTGAAAGCCCTTGCCTACTGTGGCATGCATCCGGCATAGCTATCCGTGTTTCTTCCTAGGCCGGAACGGTCCCGTGGCCCCGGGATGCCGTCCGAAGAAACAATCGCCCTTGTCGACAAGTTGTCCATGACCGTGCTAAGTTAATTGTTATTTTAAGGCACATCTTATAGTATCGTTGCGACATTCATTTAATCGATTTATCCATCCGTAGCACGGTTCTATATGATTTTGATAACTGCAGGCACGATAATATTCTATGACAAGCATCTGTATATTCGTGTTCGTGGGACATCGTGTAGCCGTTCATTTGAAATATCATTCGTGTCGTTGTTTTACATCTAGCATAGCACATGTCTAGTATTGATAATGTATTAGAGAAGAGGGTCGAGGGAAGAAGGGTCAACCACTCACCTTAGTATTTACTTGAGGCGAGAAACTGGTTGGCCGCGCTAGACGTTGCCTACGCGATCACCTGAAATCGCACAAGCAACCGATTAGAACACTGTGTTATTCAAGAAAATTCGATACGAATGCGAAGTTCGAAACGTAAGTCATGAAAACCATCGAAAACATTCACGAAAACGCATTCAGAAAATAAAGCCAAAACCAACGCAAGCGGCGTGAAAAGCAGAGCAACGGGAGGTCTCTCCCGACTCAGCCGCAAAGTCAATCCTTGAGGCGCAGCCCGCTGAATATGGGACTTGGTTCCGAAGAAGCCATTCCATAACGGGGAATGGATCTTAATTCAACCGTTTCTGTTCGATCGATTCGATCGATCCCGACCTATCGGTCCCGACCGAGTCGATAGCGACAGTGTTCCTTTCTCGCGTACCCCGTGGACGAACAACGGGGCACGATGTAGGGACGGGGCACTACACCATAACCAACTAAGAAAAAGTTTCGTCCTCGAAACTTAAGAACAGAACCTACCTCTACGAAAACATTAAAGGAAACTTCTCCTTCATCTCTGACTCGAGTTTCCATGTCGACTCTTCTGCCGTATGGTTCCTCCAGAGTACGCGAACGAGAGGGATCGCCCTATTCCGCAATAGCTTATCCTTGCGTTCTAAGATTTGAACGGACTCTTCAACGTAGGATAAGTCGAACTTTAGCTCCAGCTGGCCAAAATCTACCACGTGGCTAGGGTCGTGCACGTACTTCCGCAGTTGGGAGACGTGGAAGACATTGTGCACACCTTCGAGCGTCGGCGGTAGGGCAATTTTATAGGCCACTGGGGCGACCCGCTCGAGTATTTCGAACGGCCCAACGAATCTCGGACTCAGCTTCCCCTTCGCGCCGAACCGAGTAACTCCTCGCATGGGCGACACCTTCAGGAACACATGATCGCCCACCTGGAACTCAAGCGGTCTTCGATGGGTATCGGCATAGCTCTTTTGCCGACTCTGTGCAATCTTCAGTCTTTTCCGAATGAGCTTGACCTTTTCCACAGTCTGTTCCACCAGCTCCGGGCCGAGTATCTGCC
Source organism: Iris pallida (assembly GCA_029216955.1). Lineage (NCBI taxonomy): Eukaryota > Viridiplantae > Streptophyta > Magnoliopsida > Asparagales > Iridaceae > Iris > Iris pallida. The sequence goes on from JANAVB010001997.1 coordinate 5,982,784, forward strand.
GTTCCCCGACTTCATCCCAGCAAATGGGCGATCTGCACTTTCGGCCATACAAAGCTTCATACGGCGCCATTTGGATGCTGGACTGATAGCTATTGTTGTATGCAAATTCCGCCAACGGTAGGTGGACGTCCCAGCTTGATTTGAAGTCAATTGCGCAGAGCCGTAGCATGTCTTCGAGAATCTGATTAACGCGCTCCGTTTGGCCGTCGGTCTGAGGATGGTAAGCTGAGCTGAACTGCAACTTGGTACCCAGTGCCGACTGAAGGCTACTCTAGAATCGCGACATGAACCGTGAATCCCGATCAGAGACGATAGATACTGGAACTCCGTGCAGCCGTACTATCTCGTCAAGATAAATCTGCGCCAGGCGATCAACGCTCCAAGTAACTTTGATGGCAATGAAGTGCGCTGACTTGGTTAGTCGATCGACGATGACCCAGATGGCGTCGCTCCCCCGTGGTGTCTTCGGCAGGCCAACAATAAAGTCCATCGTGATATGATCCCATTTCCACTCTGGAATGGCAAGGTTCTGCATCTCTCCGCCCGGTCGTTGATGCTCAGCTTTCACCTGCTGACAGGCCATGTATTGCGACACGAAGAGCGCCACATCTCTCTTCATCCCGTGCCACCAGAAGGTCGTGCGGAGGTCCTTATACATCTTGGTACTGCCTGGATGTAATGTATATTTCGTATAATGGGCCTCCGATATTATCTCCTTTCGTAGTTCTGAATCATCCGGAACACATAGTCGGCCATTCATTCTCAGCACGCCGGTCTTGTCTTCCGTAAAGTCGGTCGCACTACCTGTTGAAATTCGCTCGCGCATTTTCTTCAGGTACGGATCATCCTTCTGAGCGGTCTTGATCTTTTTCAGCAAACTCGGCTCTAACTGCAGCTGCGCCAACCGTATATCCCTGAATCGAACCCGGAGATCGATGCCCATTTCTTCTAAATCTTGTAATAGTCTGCGGTTGATGGATAGCGAGGCAAGATATTTTTGACTCAGAGCGTCCGCCACCACATTTTCCTTGCCCGGAGTGTAGTCGATCGTCAAGTCATAGTCTTTGATCAGTTCGAGCCAGCGCCGCTGTCGTAAGTTCAACTCCTTCTGAGTGAAGAGATACTTGAGGCTCTTGTGGTCGGTATAGATCGTGCACGCCACACCATATAGATAGTGACGCCACAATTTCAACGCGAACACAATCGCCGCTAACTCCAAGTCGTGCGTAGGATAGTTCTTCTCGTGCGGCTTTAACTGTCTGGAGGCGAAGGATATCACCTTGTTTCGCTGCATGAGCACACATCCCAAGCCCTGGCCTGAAGCATCGCTGAATATCTGAAAACCCTCTGGCCCATCCGGAAGTGCGAGTATAGGTGCCGAAATTAGTTGCTGTTTTAGCTCCTGGAACGAAGCTTCACAGTCATCCGACCACTCATACACGACTCCCTTCTGAGTCAGGCGAGTCAGTGGCGATGCAATCTTCATGAAGTCTTTCACGAAGCGTCGATAGTATCCCGCCAAACCAAGAAAGCTTCGAATCTCACTAGCAGACGCAGGCCGTTTCCAATCAGCAACAGCTTCCACTTTCTTCGGGTCGACTGCAATGCCTTCGGACGAAATGATGTGACCAAGAAAGGATACGCTGCTTAGCCAAAATTCACACTTACTCTGCTTCGCGTACAACTCATGTTCTCGAAGTGTCTGGAGCACGGCCCGTAGATGTTCTGCATGCTACGCCCTGTCTTTCGAGTAGACGAGAATATCATCAATAAAGACTACCACAAATTTATCAAGGAAGGGTCGAAATACTCGATTCATCAGATCCATAAAGGCGGCAGGGGCGTTCGTCAGTCCGAATGGCATTACCAGGAACTCGTAGTGGCCGTAACGGGTGCGAAAGGCTGACTTTTGCACGTCGTCTGACTTGATCTTGAGTTGATGATAGCCCGAGCGGAGATCAATCTTCGAAAATACCGAGGCGCCTTGCAGTTGATCGAATAGGTCGTCTATGCGGGGCAATGGGTACTTGTTCCGGATGGTGGCCTTGTTAAGCTCTCGGTAATCGACGCACAGACGCATGGACCCATCCTTCTTCTTCACGAACAATACGGGCGCTCCCCACGGTGAAACACTAGGCCAAATAAACCCTTTATCGAGTAACTCTTGTAGCTGGACCTTGAGTTCCTTCAGCTCGGCGGGAGCCATTCTGTACGGGGCCTTAGAAATTAGTCGAGTATCGGGAAATGTATCGATGCTGAACTCGATTTCTCGATCGGGGGGCATGCCGGGTAGCTCGTCCGGGAACACATCGGGGAATTCTGCCACAACGTCGGTCTGACCCGCGTTTGCACCATCCTGTCGCATGTCTCGGACGGACGCCAAATAGCCTTCGCACCAGAATGCAGCATCCTCCGAGCAGAAATTGCCGAAATCAGCATGCAGGTCGACGACGCCTCACCACACGAAAAGCAGAATTCAGGCACCCCTGGAATGCAGAAGGTGACCGTCTTTCTGGCGTAGTCTATGGTTGCGTTGCACGGCCCGAGCCAATCCATTCCCAGAATGATATCGAAGTCCTTCATATCTAGGACTATCACGTCAAGACCGATCTTTTGACCGCCGATACAGATAATCCCGTCGGCACAAGCTAAATTAGTGAGTATTGGTGTGCCTGAAGGTGTGCTTACGCTAAGGTCGAGGTCTAATGATATCATCGGAAATTGGTGCTCGGCGACAAAGTCCGCCGATATAAAACTATGTGAAGCACCTGAATCAAATAATACACGAGCAGGCACATTATTGAAACTAAGTATACCTGTCACGACCGTATCTGATGCAAGCACTTCATCTCGGGTCATGGCGTAGACACGGCCCTGGGCATTGGGGCGACGGTCTTGGCCATTTTGCAGTGCGGGTTGAGGTGCTCGAGGCGCCGGAACTTGATTTCCCAGACGGTGCTGTGGATGCTGAGGCGTGTTCAAGTTGTTTCTTCTACGCTTCAGGCAGTCTGCATGGTAGTGACCCCTTTTTCCGCAGTAGAAACACCCGCCATTTTGAACTTGACAGTCGACGGCCAGGTGCCCGTTCCGATAACATTTGGTACAGCGAAGAAGTCTCGGATTCTGCGCCTGAGGTTCGCCCTGGTGCCCGTTGTTCGGACGCTTGGTCACGTTATTTCCTCCCGTGTGGCTAGGGCGTTTGTGATTGTTGGTATGCACAGCGCCGGCAGCATCTGGAGGATATTGGCTTTCAAGGCGGGGGGCGTGGTTGAGAGACTCCCCCATCGTTTTGTATTGTGGAACGGACACATGGGCGTAGATGGATTGTCGTAGACCTACTTCAAACCGTCGAGCACGACTTGCCAGAGAGGGCAGGAATTCTCCAGCAAACTTGGCTAACTTGTTGAACTCCGCCGCATACTGCCGCACCGTCATGTTTCCTTGCTTTAGCTGCATGAATTTATTTTCCTTCTCTTGTCGAATGGCTATGGGGAGGTACTCGATCTCGAACGCCTCGCGGAAGGTGGCCCAAGAAATTGCCGTTGTCTCGTCGTCGCATCTGATCGCTCGCTTTTGCACGGCCCACCAGTCGTGCACGTTCGACCGGAGTAGAAGTTGAGCGCATGCGACTTTCTTGGACTCTTCAACGCCCAGCAGCTCGAACTTGTCTTCTAGTTCCTCTAACCAGTCAATCGCCAAGGACGGATCTTCCGTGCCGTTGAATGAAGTACGGCAACTCTTTGTGAATTTCGATACGTCGAAGTTGGAACTTCTCGGTGCTGCAGGTGTAAGCTCGGGTGCCTCCGGATCGACTTTGCTTTGTCTGACCGCAGGCTCGGTTACGGCATGGGTTGTCGCAGAGTTGTTGTTGTTGTTGGCCACCATCGTCTGAACAATCTGCTGGAGCGTATCAAGCTGCTTCTGCTGTAACTTGAATTGTGCTTCGAATCGGGCCTCGAACTGAGTTTGACGTGTCTCCGCCTGCCGTCGATGTTGCTCATTCTGGCGTTGACTCTCCTCGGCTTGTCGTTGTTGTGCTTCCAGCATGCGCAACATCCGTTCCATGGCATCGCTTGAGGGTCCGGGCCTCGAGCTACTCGAGCCGCTCGAAGCACTTTCTTCGTTCGCCGCCACGTTCACCGACGTGCCTTCTGGGATTTTGAAGGCAAAATATATTAGTCACCAAACTTATTGCGGGCGTACTCGTATGGAACGACATATCTCATCGACACGAGACCAACGATTTTTGAGACTAAAAACTCGACACTGGAGGCCAAGGACGTAAAGCCGTGCTCTGATACCATTATGTCACGCCCCGATTCGATAGAATCGATAGTCGTCCCCCGGGCGTGATGCCGTGCAAGCCTAAGTTGCGCTTGCACAAGGCGGTTCATAAGGTTATCCGAAACAACAGCATATATAAGAGTACGCAGAGAAATTGAACACATTCATTTAGAGAAGGAAACTTGCATTTTCATTGATAATAAGTATATTACAGACTCGATTACAAAAGAGGCCTCGCGGGCTTACAACCGACATCGATGAGATAGACATTCCATACATTTACATCCCTTTTTACAAACATCAAAATGACTCTCTAAGACCTGGGATCGGCGAGAGTCTGTGACTCATGATGCAGTTGGGTCGGAGTCTTCAAAATATTGCAGAACTAGCCTTCGCTCTAGCAAGGCTTCAAAAGAAAGGAGCGTCGCCTTCAGTTCCTTAGCACGCTATCCTGGTCCCGAGTACCTGTTGAGAGCGAGGGTCAGCACTTTACACTTTGTGCTGGTGCGTGGCAATTTAAATCCCGTGCTCTCATTTGTTGAAGAATTTAAGTGAGCGTGCATACAAATCTTTAATGAAGTTTCTAGCCATCCTACTCAATTCAAACTTATATTTGAAGGCACAACCGTATAATGACGATAGATCTTACCCCCGGCAGAGCGTGCCGTCGTAGCGTAAACTTACCATGTTCTTCCCTGTCATGTTTATATTAAAGATTCGTAATTGAGTACGTTCGTGAAGGTCACTGGCACGACAAGCCATCCTGGACATATAGCTTGGTAGACAGGATCCTTTCAGCGCAGGTAGCGAGCCCCGTTGAAAGCCCCTGCCTACTGTGGCATGCATCCGGCATAGCTATCCGTATTTCTTCCTAGGCCGGAACGGTCCCGTGGCCCCGGGATGTCGTCCGAAGAAACAATCGCCCTTGTCGACAAGTTGTCCATGACCGTGCTAAGTTAATTGTTATTTTAAGGCACATCTTATAGTATCGTTGCGACATTCATTTAATCGATTCATCCATCCTTAGCACGGTTCTATATGATTTTGATAACTGCAGGCACGATAATATTCTATGACAAGCATCTGTATATTCGTGTTCGTGGGACATCGTGTAGCCGTTCATTTGAAATATCATTCATGTCGTTGTATTACATCTAGCATAGCACATGTCTAGTATTGATAATATATTAGAGAAGAGGGTCGAGGGAAGAAGGGTCAGCCACTCACCTTAGTATTTACTTGAGGCGAGAAACTGGTTGGCCGCGCTAGACGTTGCCTACGCGATCACCTGAAATCGCACAAGCAACCGATTAGAACACTGTGTTATTCAAGGAAATTCGATACGAATGCGAAGTTCGAAACGTAAGCCATGAAAACCATCGAAAACATTAACAAAAATGCATTCAGAAAACAAAGCCAAAACCAACGCAAGCGGCGTGAAAAGCAGAGCAACGGGAGGTCTCTCCCGACTCAGCCGCAAAGTCAATCCTTGAGGCGCAGCCCGCTGAATATGGGACTTGGTTCCGAAGAAGCCATTCCATAACGGGGAATGGATCTTAATTCAACCGTTCCCGTTCGATCGATTCGATCGATCCCGACCTATCGGTCCCGACCGAGTCGATAGTGACAGTGTTCCTTTCTCGCGCACCCTGTGGACGAACAACGGGGCACGATGTAGGGACGGGGCACTACAGTTATAGTGTTGTTCTCCCTCGTAATACGGAATGGTCCGATACCATTTATGGGACGAGCAAGAATCCTTTGATGAAGGAGACCACAATGCTGTCAGGAACCTCTCGTTCGAGCTCTACACGAATGATGTCCATTTGAGCTCCGGGAGAAAGTTTTGGCTCAGAGCAAGAATCTGTTGATGGAGCACATCCATCATACCGTCAAAAAGAAAATAGTAACGGTGAGAGACCCATCTGAGTAGGACATATACTCTGATAATATCTCCTCCAACACTCAATCCCACTACTGATATCATTCTTGTAAAGGTGATCTCTCAGAGTATACGTCCTACTCAGATGGATCTCTCAGAGTATCCTCTCCGGTTGGTTGTCGAGTGGCTGCAGAAACTATGTCCTGATCACCATATCGTACCATAGTTTCTGCCTCGCCAGTCGAATGGCTGCAGGGACTATGTCCTGATCACCATGTCGTAGTCCAATACAATCCAGAGATTGACACAGTACTAATTCATATATAAAGTCCAATACAAATAGTCAAATACAAAAACAACCTAATACAAATAGTCCAATACAAATAAGTACTAATAGCTAATGAGAATCATGCAGCTCACGCAAACGCTCAGTGATAGGATCACGCAACCACCTCGAATAAGTGGGATCGACGGCGACAGGAAAGATGTAGTCCCTTGAAAGTGCTGCATGAATATAACTCCCGGTCTCACTAGCTACCGGTGCTGGATGAATAGAACTCCCGGTCTCAGTAGCTACCGGTGCCACTTCTTCCTTAATAGTAGGAGGAGCCACCTCAGAATTCACTGTTTCCCTCAAACAATGTGCCGCTCCTCGGGTCATGGGTGCCATCTGGTAAGATCGATATTCACAAATAATATAATTGTAACATAAGCAAGCTAACTAAAGGAACCATCATGTAATTTGAGTACATTTTTGAAAGCAGATAAAGTATAGAAAATTCGATTTTTTGCTAAGTGTGAGAACGGATGGCTCAGAACACAACCCAAAATTTATTCTAGCATACATTAGTGTGAATCATCTATGTTCTGTACATATGATGTAGTATACGTTTTTATCGAATCTAGTATCTGAAGAATGTAACAGAATCAAGATGAACTCACATAATGTAATAATAAAATATCATCTACTACTATATAAGATATAGTGATAGGTTGTCGTATCATCATTGCCGAGGGATAAGGGTCGGAGGACAGTCAACTTCATCTACGGCTACATAGTTACATGAGCTAGTCGTCGCGAAACGTCGCTATGATGTCGCTAATAGAGACTAATTTAACGACGTTAGTATGAACGTCGCTAAATTCTAATTATATTCCCCCACCAATTCATTTTCCCCCATTTTACTCTCTCACTCTCTCTCCTCTCCCCTCCGGCGCTCTCACTCTCTCCGGCGCTCTCACAGTACTAATTCATATCTATTTAAATGTGAGAACGGATGGCTCAGAACATAACCCAAGATTCATTCTAGCATACATTAGTGTGGATCATTATGTTCTGTACATATGGAGTAGTATATGTTCTTATCGTATCTAGTATCTGAAGAATGCAACAGAATCAAGATGAACTCACATAATATAATCCTAAGACATCATCTATTACTATATAAGATATAGTGATAGGTTGTCATATCATCATTGCCGAGGGATGAGGGTCGGAGGATAGTCAACCTTATCTACGGCTACATAGTTTCTGCCTCGCCAGTCGAATGGCTGCAGGGACTATGTCCTGATCACCATGTTGTACCATATTTTCTGTCTCGCCAGTCGAATGGTTGCAGGGACTATATGTCCCGATCACCATGTTACCAATTAACCAACCAACAAAACTATTTGTTACAAATATCGGCATTATCGGTACGTTCGAATCGGAGTATCATATTTTTCGGTGTCGGAAAACAAATAATTATTACTAAATTATCAGATATTTTGGCACTACCGGTGCCCCTGACCAAGCCCCCCTACACCACCCCTAACCCGAACCCTAACCCTCCACTCCCCCCTGCTCCCCTCCCCCAGCCGCCCCCACCCCCCTGCTCCCCTCCCCCAGCCGCCCACACATACCCACCCCTAAACCGAACCCTACCCCTAGCTCCCCTCCCCCAGCCACCCTCGTCCCCCCTGCCCCACCCCCCCAGCTACCCTCCACTCACCTCCGAACCACCCGCATCCCACCTGCCCCTCCCCCCGAGCCACGCGTACCCCCTCCAACCACCAACAACCAAAACAGCCGAAGAGAGAGAGAGACAGAGAGAGAGAGAGAGAGGGAAGGGAAGAGTACTACGTACCGGAGAGGGAGGAGAGTCGCCGGAGAGAGCGAGAGTCGCCGGAGAGAGTGAGAGCGCCGGAGGGGGGATGAGAGAGAGTGAGAGAGTAAAATGGAAGAAAATGGACCCTAACCCGAACCCTAACCCTAGCTCCCGTCCCCAGCCGCCCTCGTCCCCCCTGCCCTACCCTCCAGCCACCCCCCACTCACCCCCCAACCACCCGTATCCCCCCCTGCACCTCCCCCCGAGCCACCCGCACCCCCCAACCACCAACAACCAACAACCAAAACAGCCGGAGAGAGAGAGAGAGGGAGGGGGAGAGTCACGTACCGGAGAGGGAGGAGAGTCGCCGGAGAGAGTGAGAGTCGCCGGAGAGAGTGAAAGCGCCGGAAGGGGGGAGGAGAGAGAGTGAGAGAGTAAAATGGAGGGAAATGAATCGGTGGGGGGGATATAATTAGAATTTAGCGATGCTATCATTACCGTCGCTAAGTTAGTCGCTATTAGCGACGTTGTAGCGACGTTTCGCGACGACTAGATCACGTAACTAATATACGTCATTGTCACGTCGCTATTTGCATCGCTAGTAGCGACGGTTACCAACGTTTTATTTATACGTCGCTAATATACTCAATTTAGCGACGTTTTGCTAACGCCGCTAAATTTACGTCGCCAATTAAGCAGATTTTAGTAGTGGCCACAGGCGAAGGTTAGCTACGTTTAGTGACATCAGGTTCTGGCAATTTGTCTTTGCCATGTCACCTTTTTAGCGACGTTTTGCAACAAATCGCGACGTTGCGATACTTACATAGTAACGTCCAGATATGAGCATAGCGACGAAGTTAGCGACGTTGACTATTAAAATTGCTGACCTGTCCAATTTGCCACGTTAGCAGGAGGGGAGGGGGTCACCAGAGGGAGGGGGTCATCGGAGACGAGAGGGGGAGGGGGATAGAGATTTTGGACTCTCGAGCATGAGATCGAAAAATTTGGAAGAAAAAAATAAATTCGATCGTGCCCCAGAACCCTATATGAAAGATTTTAGCGACGTCGTAAAAGTACGTCGCTAAATGTCGTTGTTAGGTAACAAACTGGCGACGTACTTGACTAAGAGATGCAAAACGTCGCTGAATAAAATAAATCAGCGACGTTCTGCGACTTAACCGTGACATGTTCTTTCCAAGCCATATTGTTAGTCGCTAGACGTTGCTGATAGTAACGTTCAGCGACGTCATCTTTATACGTCGCTAAATACACAAAAATAAGTGACATATTTAACCGGAGTCGCTAATCTGGCATATTTTGGTAGTGCGGGGGAGTTGGAGTGGAGAAGGGGGAAGAAGAATGAAGAGAGGGGGAGAAGAAAGTAGAAGAAGAAGAAGAAGAATGAATGAAGGGAAGACAGAGGGGGTGAGGTGGTATTAACATGGGTTCCCTCTTCATGGCATAGGCCATGTGGCATGGTGTATGCCACTTAATCCCAAGGTTGACACCTAGGCCCAATGAGGTGGCAATTCTAATTTACAATTGCAAAATAATTATCTTGGATTAAAATACAAAATTTATATAAAAGAATTTTAATTAAAACCATTATTATTATTATCATCATTATTATTATTATTATTATATTTTTTATTATTATTATTATTATCATTATCATTAGGAAATTAATTAGGGCATAAATGTTTAAAGTAAAAATGTTTAAAGTAATTATTATTAGGAAATTAATTATTATTATATTTATTATTATTATTAGGAAATTAATTAGGGCATAAATGTTTAAAGTAAAAATGTTTTATGGAGTTCGGCTAATACACTACTGGAGAGATCCAGAATCCACCCTAAGTCGCCCTACAAAGCTGCTACTCCAGTTTCATCTTAAATTTGCTATTCCTTCAGAGTGACAAACTCCTTACGTACTAAGAACACAAACTGAACGTAGAACACCTAAAACTCATCGATGACTTCTGATAATGCTTCATAAAGCATGTACGATCTCATCGCTCAAGGTGTAGCATAGCCTCTGCTTGCCCGACGGGTTAAGTTGTATTGCACGGCTTGTGGCATATGTCTAGGCACCCCAAATAACTTGGTTGTTCAAAGTCGAACGCATGCACAGCACGTTCCCACGACGCAAGGCTTGACGCAGCCTTTGCTCGTCAAGTTGTTGCAAAGTAAGTTAGGCAAGTTATGTTAAGCTATCAGGAGTAGTAGCAAGCACGGTCCTATGAGTTCAACGGCTGGGTATAACCACATAGTCTCACGATCATAAGGCCCGTCATATGGAGTATGACTTGGGCGGTGGTGTCACATAGAGTTTCAAGTTGGTTTAAGATACGATGTCACGGACTTAGTGTTTTAAGGCACGGGCCACGGTTGATTCATTGAGTTTGGAAAGTGTTTCAAAGAGTTGTTCCTGAGTTGAATGAATTGATAGGGCAAGAAATAAGAATGTTTGTGACTGGGTCGTCGAGGCAAGAGAGAAGAATGCTCGCGACTGGGTCGTCGAGGCAAGGTCTCAAATGTGAGAAGTATTGAACTTGGCCCCGAAAGAGATGGTAATACTAGAAATAGATTGACTGTGTGAGACATCAGTTCGAGTCGAGTCTTGCATGGTCATTGGATAACTTGTACAAGGTAAAATAAAACTGTTTCTCGAACGGTGACCCAGGCTGCCCATTGGAACCGTTTCGATGGTAGACATTCGTAGCTGTACTGGATGACCGCACGGGTTAGCGGTGACTTACAGCAGAGCTAGCTACTCGCGCTGGCAAGGAGCGTCCATCTAATCAAAAGCTAAAAGGGAGTCCATTATAGCGCTGGGCGCTAGTGACTAGTTCATATAGATGAGTCGGCATGGGCGGCGATCCGTGTGTATGCCTTTGGATTGAGTCAAGTATGGTGTTCACTATATCAATGAGTCGAGTCGAATACGTGCATGATCAGAAGATAATGTTTGGGCCTAAGAATTGGTTGCAACAAAGACACCGTGCTTCGGCACGAGATGTAGCGTCAAGTCGTAAGTTATCGGCATATAAGTTGCATAAGTTGGTTTGAGTCGTTGGAGTTTAAGTCAGAAAACCACCGGAAGGCAAAGTTGGTCGAGTGACACTTAGTTCACAATGTCTTGATGGGTCAGTTGATGATTAAGTAGCAAAGGGCCGCGAACTCCCCAGTCCCAAAATACGTAGGACCAAGTACGTACACATGCCAGCTGTATTCATACGAAGTACGTAGGTCTCGTATGAATACATGAGCTGTAAAATGTAGTAATCCAAGACAAACTAAATCTCATCCATAATGAAAAAAATAATGATATAAAAATTAACTTGAATGTTGATGATACAATCGTTGGGCGGAGACAAAGTCCACTACCAACTAATAAAAAAAAGAAAAGAGATACATGACATACGAAAAGAATTGGCAAAAGTAGCAAGAAAGGTCCAAGGCACGTCATCTTCAAAGAATGGAGAAGACCACGCCTCGGCTAGGATACCTGCAGTGAATCATGAAAGCATACACCTGGGAAAGAACCAGGTCCTCAGACGGACGTAGCACGATACAAGAAGAACAAGCTAATATGAACTATTAGAATAATAAAATAATATATAAAAGACAACCCTAGACACAAATATGCAAAGGAGATTCTAACCGCCTAATGTGCAATTTAGAGGACAACTTTCGTGCGCATGGGTAGGATTTTAGGCTATGTGTACGTAACTGGCATCCAGTCATCTGTATCCGGCCGTAACGTCCAAAACGTCAGAGGGTATCTGCAAATATATTGCCACAGTTCCATCCGGAGACTGTGGTTTACCTGTTTGGCTTCCCATACGCACTAGCGACTGTCCTCCCCCAATATTTCCCATACTGTTCAAGTCATGTCCATGGCTCGTCCAGTTTTGTAACTGCTTGAGTCTCTAAACCCTAGTCATAGCAGTTACGATTATCTACCGTCATACGACTTTAGAGATAGCTAGTCAATAAGTCGTGCCCCTAGCAATATGTCTCAAACCGTATAGTGTGAGTGTCACAGCCAAAGGAGATATAAGAATATCCCCCAACAAGAAGGTAGTCCGCTAACACTAAGTCAATATGCATAAAATAAAGTAACGACTAATAAAGTCGCTTGCACCCAAGTGTGGCTTAGACGCGCAGTTTATAACAAATAAAATAACAAATACGAAACAAGTAAATAAATGCTAAAAATAATAATGTGACAGTTAATTAGAAAGGTATACTTGCCTGTTGCGACGTCTGGTGAGCTGCCTGGTGTGGTACAATAAAGGTGGCACAAGATCGACTTCGATGTTACAACTGCGCAAAGGGGCCTCTGATTGACGACACAGACAGTTCCATCGGGTCCAGAACAGTCCAATTGGTCAGGGCGGACATAAGGTAGACAAAAATTGGTTGAGGGAAAGGAGTAATGGGCCTTGTCACGGACCGAAGGATAATCGAAAAGAAATTTTAATAAATAAAATATATATTATTATAATACTTGAATAACATATATTATTAGTAAAAATAGTTTCTAGATATATTTATTTGAAAGAAATACAAAGATCGCTTTTAGGCAAAACCATAAGGTGGTTAAGATAAAATTTGGGATATAAGTCTATATTTTTAAATATATAAATTAATCAAATAACTATTTAGGGTTTATAAAACTATTTTTGAAAATAGACTTAGACTACTCACATTTTTATAAATCAAAATATTTTTAGTAAATATTTTGGAAGCCTAGAAAATTATTCGTACTAAAATCTTAGTTGGAAACAGTTTTATTAGCAAAATATATGAAACTATTTATTTCATTAGTCAAAAATATCTTTACGTAAATACTTAAAAATAATTTATATGTAGCAACTTAAAAATTTATCTTTTTATTTAAGAACTATATAATATTATACATATACATATCTATATGATTCTAATATAAAAATGATAATAATCATTATTATTATACCCCATGTAAATCCTAGTTTTCTAAAACAACACTATAATAAAAAGAAACAATAAGAATTAAAACCATCAATAATAATAATAATAATAATAATAATAATAATACTAAAAACCACAGTGCTCTCTCTTTCGAGAGAGAGAGAAAGCAAAAAAGAACAGAAGCAGGAGGAGAAGGAGAGAGAGAGAAAAGGGAAGTGGGGCGCGAGCGGGCCGGGGCTTATCGCGGCGGAGAGCAGGTGAAGGGGACGACCGGATCTCGCGGAGGCGCACGGCCTCGAGCGCAGGCGGAGATCGGCGAGCGGAGGAAAGAGGAAGGGTGGTCGGGAGTGTTCGAGCGGAGGAGATCGGTCGGCGGGTTCGGAGCAGTACCGATGGCGGTGCTCGCGTGCGTCAGACGACGGAGGACACGGCGGCTGGGCGGACGCGGGTGGTGGCTGACGCCGGCACGGGAGCGGGAGATCAGGCACGACGGAGCGAGTGGGGTTTGAGCGGAAGAGGGAGATCGGAGAGGGGCGGGTCAGCCATGGGCTGCTGAGCGCGAAGGCTCGGTGGTGGCCTCGACGAGTGGGAGCGGCGGAGGGGTGCGGTGGTGCTGGGTGGTCCGGTGGCTACGGAGAAGACGCGGTGGTCATTGGGACCAGTTGTTGTCGCGCAGCTCCGGTGGAGAAGATGGGAAGTAGCTCGAGTCGGGGTTCGGAGGCGGTCGGGCGGCGACGTGGCGCGGCGGTGATAGGTAAGGGGTGAGCGACTGGACATGCCCCCGGGTTCGACAGGTTTTCTGGCAAGGTAAGTCGGTCAAATTTTTAGGGTTTTCTTGGGCTTTAGTTTTGGTGGCTGTGGTCGGCCGCGGTGGCGGTCTGGGTGACGGTGGTTGTCGGCGGGGACCGGCCTGTAATGGTTATGGTGTTGCTGCGGAAGGTGGTGGCTATTATGCTGGAGAGAGGCAGGGTCATCTATGGAGGTCGAGGGCAGTGCTGGGGTCGCCGGTTCGGGCTTTGCCGGAATTAGGTGTTTTGTGGTGTTTTGATGGCAGGGCGATTTTGGTTGCAGGGGTCGGCCAGGGCTGGTGGCATTGGGCTGGACTGTGGCGAGGAGAGGACAAGGCGGCGCGGTGGTGGCACTAGGGAGCTTAGGTTAGGGCTTAGGGTTAGGGTTCTAGAGATCGAAAAATTTAGGGTTTAGGAATTTTATGAGTCGTGTCGGGGATGTATGGCGTGAGGAAAATGTGTCCTGCGAGACAGCCTATGGGTTGAGGCCGTGTCCGGTATGTGGACACGAGAAGAAATTTGTAGATGTACAAAAGAAAAATAGTGGAAGGAAAAACGGATGGTCACGGACACGATGCACTTGATTGGCTATGGAAATTATTTGTGGATAATTTGGCTTGTGAAATTATGGAGTACCTGCCTATTTATAGGATGTGGGAATTCCCAGTTAGATAAAGATTAGAAGTATTTAAAACCCAATTTAGATAATTCGCAATTTAATTTAAAATAATGAAATCAAATCCAAATCCAATTTTAAATCATATCCCTCTAGTTTAAAATCAATTCAAATAAATCAAATTCCAAATATAGTTATTAATTTAATCTATTTAAATAATCCAAAAATTAAATCAAGATTTAAATGGCCACAATAACTTCCAAATATATTTTTCAAAATACCAATAATAATAATTTCGAAAATAATAAATATTTTTAAATATCTTTTCGAATAATAAAATATTAATATTAATAATTTCAAAAATAAAAAAAATATATAAATTTAATTTAATGTACCTCATATGCAAGGAATATAAAATAGTTTTCCAAATTATTACTAATAAATAGATAAATAAAAAGGTAATAAGATTTTGGTCATCTCAATACACAACTGTAAGCAAAACACAAATACAAATAATTATATTTATTATTTGACCTATAAATATAGAAAAAAATATTTGTAAAAATATGTATGCTCGTACATATTCGTACTCGACGAGCAACTACGAAAAATAAATTTCGTACGCGACGTACAATACGACTACGCGACGTACAATACAAAAATTTTAAATCAGTACCAAAATCGATAAAAATATAGTAGAAATTTAGGAGTTTTACAGGCGACAAGGGCCGCAAGGCATCGATGTGGTTAAGTCACACTGAGTTGCGTGGCACGGACTCAATATGGATTTGTAGCACAGTCACACGGTAATGGAGTCTATCGTGTGGTTGCGTCTCTGAATTTGGGCCGTAAGGCAAACACGACTCGATAGGTTAACGATGATGTTGCAAGCACGGGATGGTCTAGAGACACAAAATATACTAAGGCGTCGGTCCTAAAATAATCCTAAGGCAAGAGTAGAAAGATAATCGAAAAGGGTTTTGTTGCACAAAGTAAATGAACGTGTCGGTTTTGTATGGGTGGGCGAGGAGCTCATTCCACCAGTACAGTTGAGTACTGACACCCACATAGTTTCATGTGTAGGCACAGGTAGAAGCTCGTGGCACGGAGCTCGCTTGGATGCGTCAAGGCACGGAGTTCCTTGGCGATTCGAAGCGTGCGACCGCACGGAGTCAAGACTTATACGAAAAATAATGTATGGACGTCGCCTTCCGAAGCATTCGCTGGCTCAAGACATGTATTGAGAGATGAGAGAGAGCTGAGTGACTTGTAATGTGAGATGAGTGAGCTTGAGTGTCACGACCCGCACCCTGATTAGGGGCACGAAAACGTAGGTACGTCCATCCTACGCCACAGCGTCGGCGGTAGAATGCTGTATAGGTCATCTATAACATCTAATATCTAACAACAAGATATACAAACCTGTCATCTCCGCACGGAGGTATAACATAACAACTCAACTCTATATCTCAAACACAAGTCTAGGAAAGATAGAGCATGATATGGAATCAGACGAAAGGAAGAAACTGAATATATATAGAGTTACCACACCACACAAAGTAGATGTCCAACACAAAAAGTACAAGATCTGAAATATAACTAAGTCACAACTAACAATCGGAACAATCCGGTAAAAAATAAAAACTATAAACACTAGACTAGACTAGGCACCCTCTACTGAGCTAGATGCTCCTCAGGCTCCTGAAGGTCACCCTCATGTGTCCCATAGAAGGTAGGACAGTCACCATCATCATCTGTAATATTTTCAACAGGCCCAGTCAGGACAGGAACGAGCACAATACATCTCACGCAGTTCATATCATGTTGGGAAATGTAAAGCATGCATAGAGTAAGATACATGGACTGTAAAGAAATATATATAAAAACGAGAGAGATTTGATAACTGGAAATATCTATATATACGATAAGTAAGAACTGTAGGTAACCTGTGATTTAGAGCATGATATGGTTATATAAACGGGTTTAGGACATATACAAGATTTTACAAGATTTCATAAGAATTTGTACAAGATAGGATTTTGATCACATAACCATTTCCTACTCACCCTCCCCAATCAATACACAAGGATCCAGTCAAGTTACGTTACCTTATACAAGAGGTTTTTATCATGTTTGCTCACGTGATCATGAGAGTACAGGATTGCACAAGAGTATACATGAAAGCGGTGTACATGAAATACAAGATGTTCGTAAAAAGCACCTGACAACTGTATCTGATGCACCCCGAGGGAGATAACATCGCATGACAAGATCCATATAGTACCAATCCGTGATAATGACGTGACAGCATCATGTAAGGTATTCTAGAGCAAGAATATAAATCCTAACAAGTATGAAAAGATCAGAGAATGTACTCGCCTGTCACTCTGTATGACTGATATGAATAGATGTCCGAACTGGTGTCACAGAGTCCTATTTAGAGTAAAACAGGTCACAACATATCCACAATGGTAAAAATAGAGTATACAATGCATACTACATGATTCTCGGTCAATCTGGTCAAAAGTCAACTCTTGGTCAACTCAACAGTCAAACTAGGTCACAGGAAGTCATACTAGGTCACATGGAATCAAACTAAGTCAAATAAAGTCAAACAAGGTAAAACAAGTCAAGGTTAGTCAAATCTAGGTTAAAGTCAACTCTTGGTCAACATTCTAATCAAACTAGTCAAATACTAGTCAACATGATCAGTCTGGGTCAAGTCTAGGTCAAACTTAGACCAACTAAGGTTTTGGTCAAACAAAGACTAGTCAACAAGGTAATTAGGTCAATCTTGACTAATGGTCAACTTCTAGTCAACCTCTAAGGCTAACACCAATCATGACACAACTCCTAAGTATACCACTTAACCCCATACATATCTTAATCTACATAGGGCTATCCATATAACCCATGTGGTCAAACCTAATCAACTAGTTAGGGTTTTAGTCAAACTAGTTAAACTAGTCATTTTAGGTCAATCCTAGTCAATTCTAGGTTAACTAGGTCAATTTGACCTAAGGTTGACTTTGGTCAACTCTTAGTCAACAAGGGTCAACTAGTTAGGATTTGGGTCATTAGGTCAATTTGGGTTAGCCCCTAATACCATAGGCTAGTAACTTAGGCCATATGCTAGATAACTTAGTTATCTATCTCTATACAATATACATATATACACACATATATATACATAACCTTATATATATATATATATATATATATATATATATATATATATATATATATATATATATATATATATATATATACAAACATAACCACATAGGCCTATAGCCTATGTAATTTCCATATACCCTAGGTATCTATATATAGACACAATATATATAATCTAATACAATATATATATATATATATATATATATATATATATATATATATATATATATATATATATATATATATATATATATACAAAACTTATATATATATAATACATATATAGAGAGAGGGGAAAAATGAGAGGGTGAGTGAATTAGAGAGAGAGAATGAAATAGAGAGAGAGAGAGTGGGGTGAGATACAAAGGGGGAATGGTGTGTGTGTACACAGAGAACACAGGGGGGGGTTTCAGTTTCCTGGAACAGGAAACTAACCCACACACACACACAATAACACACACACACACATTACATAACTACATACATATATACATATACTCATATATACATATATACACATGCAATTTCACCCAAACTCCCACCTACACACACATACACACATATATATGTATATACAATACGTATACATACAAGTACATGTATATTAAACATCAAAAATCATTTTGAATCTCGAATTTGAAAACTGGAAAATAACACAAAAACTGGAAAATAATAACTGTGACAGTGGGTTAGGGTAAACCCAAAACTAACCCCGAAACTCGACTATGGTCCCCAACCAAGGGTTGGTAACAGTGTCCCTAGGTGTCCTCTAGCTTCTAGGGTGCCTGAGACACAGTCTCGACACGACACAACGTGTCAATCTCGTGAAAAACCCAATCGGGTAAACCCAGGACACAGGAAATGTCACCGCGTCGTGCACGCGTGCAAGTCGAGCTAGGACACGACACACACATCCACAAGTGTCGTGCACGTGTCCATAGCTAGGGTAGGTCTAGGTGTTCGTGAACACGTGTCTGTATCGTGTCCACGTGGTCGCGTGTCCACGCGCGAAGCGCGTATCAGTGGGGACTTTCGTGTGTGCACAGTCAGTTGAGAATCGGTGCAGCCTCGATTTCTCCCTAACCACTCGATGGTTTTGCCTAAAATTTTGTGTGCTCAATGACAGTCATTACCCGCTCCTACACACAAGTTTTCGTGTGTCGAGGTGCTGTGTCGTGTCCTCTAGGACACTCGAGCAGCAAGGCAGCCGCACGGTGTCCTCGTGCGTGCGTGCGTGTCCGAATTTGGACACGAGGGTGCACCGAATTCGACTCAGTCAACTTGGGTTGTGATCTACACATAATAAGCTAATTTTCTATTCAATTAGATTCTAAAATTAACACAATTTATTTCTAACAAACATTTCATCGAACACCTTATTAAAAACACCGATACGTGTCTGATACGGACACGAAATGGACACGAATTCCTACCAAACTTGGCCTACAGGTCCATGGTACCTAGATACATGCATTTATAAAGAGAAATCACAGTATTAACAAGGTTTATGGGTATTTACCTATTGAGTGAAAACTCAAGATTTTAATGGAAAAAGGGAGGGGGGGTGTCCTATCCACTTGTTGGTGTCCAAGTCCTTGTGTCTAGCTTGCTAGCCTCCCTTAGCACCCTCTAGGTTGTAGGAACCCAATGCAAAAGACTAGGAGTGATTTGGTTCAAATTTGAGGAAGTTATGAAGGTTTGATGAAAAAGGAATTTTTTAGGTTTCAAATTCATGTAAATTGATCATGAATGAATGTGATGGGGTTTTATAGGAAGGGGGCATGCTAGGGTTCACAATGTGTGGCCATGATTCTAACTTAGCTATTAAGTCTAGATCAAAGGCTTACATGCAAAGTAGGTTTCCTTTAGAAATATCTATGTAAAATATCTATTATGTAAATATCTAGATATTTATACTACTTTACCCAATAACTAATATCTATCCTCAAGCTTCTAGGTTAGTAGCTAACCTCTAGGTTAGGGTAAACTAGGTTAGGGACTAACATGGTACTTAACAATAATTAAAATAATATTAAAATCACATAATTCAAATAATTCCAAATAAATCCTAGAAAATTACCAAAATACCCTTTAGGCTAAAAAGCCCTAATTTGATGTTCTAAGCCTATGGCTAGGCTCACATGGTCATGGCAACTTCTAGGTTAAGGAAAACTAGGGTTTACACTAAGGTTTTGCTAGTAAGTCACAAAGTCATAAGTCATGACTTAGAAAATGGTTTTAATTACACTAATAATCACCAAAAATCATATCATGACTAAAATACTATTAATTAATAATAAAAATAATAAATTTTCAAAAATACCCCAATTTTAGAAAACTGGGTGCTACAAGTCTACCCTCCTTAGAAAATTTCGTCCTCGAAATTAGAATGGTCATACTCCTTCTAGGTCAAACACCCCAACAATCACAGTCTCAAACACACAGTCCGATAATCATATGCGTTTGTCCGAAATCATGATATTCGGAATCTTTGTCATGCTAGTGAACAAGGCTACGATATTCACAGAGTCCTCGACTAAGGTACATACCTCTAGAATCATGGTATTTAAAATTTTTGCATTGCCGCATGCCTGGCTGCGAAAACCTTAAATTCCCACATCCGAGAAATACGTCCAAAATCCGACTATATGTCCTCACTATGCCAGCTAACATGACTATAGAAGACTCTAGATCCCATGATCGAGACGACCTAGCCCATACGACTTATCTCAGAAGAAAATAATTCACAATGAAATATCCGAACAAAATTTATCAACTATAAGGAATAGATAGAATCGAATTTCCAAGACAGTTATAAGGAGGCAAATACGAAAATAGAATTGAAAAGGTTGGAACCTGCAATCAGCTCTCCCTCTGCCTGTGTATCATCGACTGCCATGGCGAAAGCTCGCCCCGGCTGGCCTCCCTTGGCCTGCTGCTGATGCTGGACAAATCTCTGCTGCTGAGTCTGCAACGGTGGTCCCGTCTGCTGTCCTGTCGGAGCCCTAGCTCCTACTGCTGCCTGAGCCAATCGTGCCAAGCTCTTGGAACACTCCTTCAACTGATGCTCTGCTGAACCACAAAGCAAACACAGGCCCTGTCTCTTCCTACAGTCGTCCCATCCGTGACCTTGCTTCTTGCAGAAGTTACACATAGGGTGCTGTTGCTGCCTGGGTGCCTGCTGGTGAAGTACATATCCCTGGCCCTGAAATGGCTGCTGAACTGGCCTCTGCTGCTGTATGTGAGGGCGCTTGGCTGGCCCTGTACTAGAACTAGCCCCTAAGGTATCACTACCCCTCTTCGGCTTGAGGCCGAAGTCCTCCTCTGTAATCTGTGCGTCCATCAATATCTGATCGAACGTCGCGTCACGACGTCCCGAGGTGCGGGTGCGCACTGCATGAATAAGTCCTCTGCGGAACTTACGAGCCTTCTGCCCCTCATCATGGATCATATCGGGAGCGAACCTGCTAAGGCGGAAGAACTCAGCTGCATACTCGTCCACCGACGAGTTCTCCTGTACTAGACCCACGAACTGGCCCTCCAATGCTGTAAGAGCCACGTCCGGAAAGAACTTCTCCTTGAAGAGCCTCCAGAAGTTCTTCCAAGTCAGCCCTCTCACCGACGCACGAGGATCCGTGCGGTACCATGTCAGCACAATGTCGAAGAATCGGCTGGCTGCGGCCGAAACCCAAAGCGCTCTAGGAAGCTCTGCCAGCTCCATGCTCCGCTGTACATCTTCTAGCCAGTCGTCTGCATAGAGGATGCCCTCCATGCCTGTGAAGTCCCTGGAGCTCATCTTCCTGAAGTCCAATACTGTCCCCGGCCTGGACTGCTGCTGGTACGGCTGCTGGCCAGTAGGGCCCTGCACCGTACCCGGTGCCACTCTTTCTACTGCTGCTAGGGCAAGCTGATGCGAGTTCTCCATACTCTGCCTCAGCATCTCGATCTGTCGGTATGACGCCTCCGACTGGCGCTGTGACGCCTCTACCTGGGCCCGCTGTGTCTCCATCATCTGCTGAAGGAGAAGGAACATATGGTGCGTATCCGTCGGTACCGGTGGTGGTGGCAGCGGTATCTCCGGAACAACGGTCGTAACCCTCTGGGGTGGAGGTGGTAGACCTCCCTGTGCAACTGCCTGGGTCTCCAGAATAGTAGAATCACTGGGGGCAGTCTCGTAAACCTCCTCCTCTGCCTGATCAGATCTCTCAGGCAAGCTACTCGATCCAGTGGCCTGCGGGTGCATCTTCGTCATCCTGGAGACGTATTGAAACAAAAAGATCAATATGGCACATGAGTAGATTATCAAAGAAGGACAGTTAATTTAATACAAGGGAAGTAATCATGATAATCAAAAGATCAAAAATTTTCTAGGTGTGATTGAGAAACTCCTATCATGTCCTAGGTCCTACGTCCTAATTGCAGGCTCGTAATTAGTACTCTAAGTCGAGCACCAATACGAGATCGCACTAATTGTGACACAGACCTGCATGGGCCACCACAAAAATGTGTCACGACCCGCACCCTGATTAGGGGCACGAGAACGTGGATACGTCCAGCCTACGCCGCAGTGTCGGCGGTAGAACGCTGTATAGGTCATCTATAATATCTAACATCTAACAACAAGATATACAAACCTGTCATCTCCGTACGGAGGTATAACATAATAACTCAACTCTATATCTCAAACACAAGTCTAGGAAAGATAGAGCATGATATGGAATCAGACGAAAGGAAGAAACTGAATATATATAGAGTTACCACACCACACAAAGTAGATGTCCAACACAAAAAGTACAAGATCTGAAATATAACTAAGTCACAACTAACAATCGGAACAATCCGATAAAAAATAAAAACTATAAACACTAGACTAGACTAGGCACCCTCTACTGAGCTAGATGCTCCTCAGGCTCCTGAAGGTCACCCTCATGTGTCCCATAGAAGGTAGGACAGTCACCATCATCATCTGTAATATTTTCAACAGGCCCAGTCAGGACAGGAACGAGCACAATACATCTCACGCAGTTCATATCATGTTGGGAAATGTAAAGCATGCATAGAGTAAGATACATGGACTGTAAAGAAATATATATAAAAACGAGAGAGATTTGATAACTGGAAATATCTATATATACGATAAGTAAGAACTGTAGGTAACCTTTGATTTAGAGCATGATATGGTTATATAAACAGGTTTAGAATATATACAAGATTTTACAAGATTTCACAAGAATTTGTACAAGATAGGATTTTGATCACATAACCATTTCCTACTCACCCTCCCCAATCAATACACAAGGATCCAGTCAAGTTACGTTACCTTATACAAGAGGTTTTTATCATGTTTGCTCACGTGATCATGAGAGTACAGGATTGCACAAGAGTATACATGAAAGCGGTGTACATGAAATACAAGATGTTCGTAAAAAGAACCTGACAACTGCATCTGATGTACCCCGAGGGAGATAACATCGCATGACAAGATCCATATAGTACCAATCCGTGATAATGACGTGACAGCATCATGTAAGGTATTCTAGAGCAAGAATATAAATCCTAACAAGTATGAAAAGATCAGAGAATGTACTCGCCTGTCACCCTGTATGACTGATATGAATAGATGTTCGAACTGGTATCACAGAGTCCTATTTAGAGTAAAATAGGTCACAACATATCCACAATGGTAAAAATAGAGTATACAATGCATACTACATGATTCTAGGTCAATCTGGTCAAAAGTCAACTCTTGGTCAACTCAACAGTCAAACTAGGTCACAAGAAGTCATACTAGGTCACATGGAATCAAACTAAGTCAAATAAAGTCAAACAAGGTAAAACAAGTCAAGGTTAGTCAAATCTAGGTTAAAGTCAACTCTTGGTCAACATTCTAATCAAACTAGTCAAATACTAGTCAACATGATCAATCTGGGTCAAGTCTAGGTCAAACTTAGACCAACTAAGGTTTTGGTCAAACAAAGACTAGTCAACAAGGTAATTAGGTCAATCTTGACTAATGGTCAACTTTTAGTCAACCTCTAAGGCTAACACCAATCATGACACAACTCCTAAGTATACCACTTAACCCCATACATATCTTAATCTACATAGGGCTATTGTCACTCCCCGTTCCCGGAATGCGTATTCTAATACGTATATTGCCTGAATGTATTTATTTAGTATTTATCATGTAGTATCCTGTATTTAAATTCCTATAACTTCATGTTAATTAATTATCTGCATTTTATTTTTTGCACTTTATTTTTCTGTAATTCTATTATCTGCTCTTTAAATTTTCATGTTAATTAATTAGCTGCTCTTTAATTTTCATGCTAATTAATTCCTGTAATTTTATTTCTGCATTTCTTCCTGTAATTTTATTACCTGCATTTTAATTCCTGCTTTAGTTTTACTTTCGGGTTAGCCTTGTTGGACCCGTGCAACCCGACCCATTGGACCCATTGGACCCGGCCCAACTCCCACCTACCACCACCTTTTATTTAAAGCCACCCTCTTCCTTCTCTCTCCTCATTTACTTTACTTCTTCACCATTACTTCTTCTTCTTCCTTTCATTACTCTCTCCACCTACCAACTAGGCAAGTACATCTTGCTCTACATGAGGACCATATTTTATGGTTCAATATTCTTTCTCTCATGATTCTAAGAGAGTTTAGTGCTTAGTATTTTTGATTTCATTGGTTCATTTCTTGTAGATCTAAGTTATTGTATTTTCGATTGTCTATGGGTTTTGATCTAGCAAACTCCTTTGTTCTCAAGATTTGATGGTTCCATGTCGTAGAGCAGTTCATCCTACCCAATTTTGACCTTTGGAAAGTTGGATTCGGACTTATTTTGACAGAGTTATGGACTTTTGAAGCTTTGGGACACAACCATAGAGTTCTTGCTGTTTGGAGAAGACAGTGAGCAGTGTATGCTAGCTTTTTAGCTGCGTCACTGAGCTGTGCGCACCCTTTAGCACAGCATGGAATCCATACGCTGCCTTTTTAGGAAGCGTGTGTCTTGCATACGCTACCTTTTGGAAGCGTGTGTCGTATGGAGTTCATACGCTACCTTTTTGGAGCGTATGACTTGCATACGCTGACTTGGATGGTCAGGAGTCGTCTGGAGTTCATACGCTACCTTTTTGGAGCGTATGACCTGCATACGCTCACTTGGATAGTAAGGACTCGTATGGAGTTCATACGCCGCCTTTTGGAAGCGTATGACTCCCATACGCTAGCTTGGCTTGAGCGTAGCTTGACCTGGGCGTACGCTGGCTTGAGCGTAGCTTGACCTGAGTGTCCGCTGGCATAAGCGTAGGCTGACATGAGAGTAGCCTGCTTACCTTGGCTTTAACGTCCATTTTATATCCTTACGCCTTTTTGCATAAACTTGATATGATCATGATATGTTAATATTTCTGTTAAATATAGATTGTTATGTGGGATGTACAATGTGTCATGAATTGAGTTATAGATACCCGGATTGACTAGAATTAAACCCTGAGAGTTGTAGACTCGACCCCACTGAATGCTAGTTGACTTTCATGCCTTGCCACCATTGATAATGATTGTGATTTTGACTAAATTGATCATGTGTTCCTAATTGGAACTAAGAGACTGGCTAGTCGTCTTATTGAATGAAATGAATGAGACACGTTCATGTTATGAACTATTGTAATCGACAGGCTGATCCCGAAAATTGACATACATGCACATGCAGGCTTCAACCTATTTATTTATTTATTTATTTAGTTATTTTTCTACAAAAGAAGCATGTGTACTTTATGGTTAAGGCATGATTACCGTGGATAGATTTGATTGTTGCATTACGCTATGTAAGACCTGCAACCTAACCGCACTGGTATCGTTGTAGAGTTGTACATATCGTACCCCGTACGAAAGTACTCATTTGAATGACCATGATCCACGACATGGGATTTCACTCAACGTAGAGACTATTAAGTTAAATAAAATAATGATTGTATGGAGAGAATGGATTTCCGAATTCTTACATGGCAGCCCCCTTGGGACGAGTAGTACCCGACGGGCCGGCTGGTTCCCACAGATACTGTAAATCTGCCACACGGGCAGGGAACAGTATCTGCTTTTATTATTATTGTATATTGTATATTGACGGGCGTCCTGCTAGGACTCGTCTAATTCATGCATGGCGCACATGATTGACTGGATAGACTAGCCTTGCTTGCACATAGTAAGAACTGAGGAATCCCTAATTGCATTATTCCAGGATAACTTAGGACTCATAATAGCAAGCCGTAGGAGTTGATTGGCCGTTCAAGATGATTTGTTTGTGCACTGTACTCTGTTACCTAACTGGGATGATCAGAATGTCAGGACATGACGGGCCAACTTCTGTCCTTGTTTGGTTGGGAGGTTGGTTCGAAGTGTCTTGATGTGATGTGAGTTCTAGTAGCAAGCAGAGATCTATTATTATATTCTCTTACTTACTGGTTTTAGTTCTCATGTCGTGCTCCCTTGTGGTACTTGCTATTAGAGGTCTAACCTCTTTGGTTTTGCATGGCCAGATTTAGAGCCAGTTCCCGAGGACTCAGCGTACTTCCACCTCCAGGATGGTCAATACTAGAGGAATGATCGCAGGAGGCCTCGAGTGGGTTCCTTAACTTCACTACTCATTTTGTTATCTACTTTATACCTTGCCGTTTGGCACCGACATGTTAGTCGGATTGTCTTGTACTTACTTTTGCATAATTGTAATTAAGTCAGACTGCAGCTGATAACAATTATATATACTTACTACATCATCTGGCTGTATTTTGTAAAGCCAGATCTCAAGAACATTTTGACTGAGCGTTTGGGACGCCTTACTGCTTTACCTTACATGTTCTATATTTCTGTTTCTTGTTTGAATGATTGAGACAATAGATGTGTAATGACCATAGTAAGACTTTTATGTAGTATGCACCCCCTCGTCTGTTTAGACAGCATTGATCGTATTATACGGTATTCTTCTACCCGTAATACGTAGCTGGCTGAGTCACTCCTCCGCTCTCCAGTATTCTGGTTTTGGGGCGTGACAGCTATCCATATAACCCATGTGGTCAAACCTAATCAACTAGTTAGGGTTTTAGTCAAACTAGTTAAACTAGTCATTTTAGGCCAATCCTAGTCAATTATAGGTTAACTAGGTCAATTTGACCTAAGGTTGACTTTGGTCAACTCTTAGTCAATAAGGGTCAACTAGTTAGGATTTGGGTCATTAGGTCAATTAGGGTTAGCCCCTAATGCCATAGGCTAGTAACTTAGGCCATAGGCTAGATAACTTAGGTATCTATCTCTATACAATATACATATATACACACATATATATATATATTTTTTTATATATACATAACCTTATATATATATATATATATATATATATATATATATATATATATATATATATATATATATATATATATATATATATACACATACAAACATAACCACATAGGCCTATAGCCTATGTAATTCCCATATACCCTAGGTATTTATATATAGACACAATATATATAATCTAATACAATATATATATATATAACATATATATATATATATATATATATATATATATATATATATATATATATATATATATATATATAATACATATATATAGAGAGAGGGGAAAAATGAGAGGGTGAGTGAATTAGAGAGAGAGAATGAAATAGAGAGAGAGTGGGGTGAGATACAAAGGGGGAATGGTGTGTGTGTACACAGAGAACACAGGGGGGTTTTCAGTTTCCTGGAACAGGAAACTAACCCACACACACACACAATAACACACACACACATTACATAACTACATACATATATACATATACTCATATATACATATATACACATGCAATTTCACCCAAACTCCCACCTACACACACATACACACATATATATGTATATACAATACGTATACATACAAATACATGTATATTAAACATCAAAAATTATTTTGAATCTCGAATTTGAAAACTGGAAAATAACACAAAAACTGGAAAATAATAACTGTGACAGTGGGTTAGGGTAAACCCAAAACCAACCCCGAAACTCGACTATGGTCCCCAACCAAGGGTTGGTAACAGTGTCCCTAGGTGTCCTCTAGCTTCTAGGGTGCCTGAGACACAGTCTCGACACGACACAACGTGTCAATCTTGTGAAAAACCCAATCGGGTAAACCCAGGACACAGGAAATGTCACCGCATCGTGCACGCGTGCAAGTCGAGCTAGGACACGACACACACATCCACAAGTGTCGTGCACGTGTCCATAGCTAGGGTAGCTCTAGGTGTTCGTGAACACGTGTCTGTATCGTGTCCACGTGGTCGCGTGTCCACGCGCGAAGCGCGTATCAGTGGGGACTTTCGTGTGTGCACAGTCAGTTGAGAATCGGTGTAGCCCCGATTTCTCCCTAACCACTCGTTGGTTTTGCCTAAAATTTCGTGTGCTCAATGACAGTCATTGCCCGCACCTACACACAAGTTTTCGTGTGTCGAGGTACTGTGTCGTGTCCTCTAGGACACTCGAACAGCAGGGCAGCCGTACGGTGTCCTCGTGCGTGCGTGCGTGTCCGAATTTGGACACGAGGGTGCACCGAATTCGACTCAGTCAACTTGGGTTGTGATCTACACATAATAAGCTAATTTTCTATTCAATTAGATTCTAAAATTAACACAATTTATTTCTAACAAACATTTCATCGAACACCTTATTAAAAACGCCGATACGTGTCCGATACGGACACGAAATGGACACGAATTCCTACCAAACTTGGCCTACAGGTCCATGGTACCTAGATGCATGCATTTACAAAGAGAAATCACAGTATTAACAAGGTTTATGGGTATTTACCTATTGAGTGAAAACTCAAGATTTTAATAGAAAAGGGGGGGTGTCCTATCCACTTGTTGGTGTCCAAGTCCTTGTGTCCAGCTTGCTAGCCTCCCTTAGCACCCTCTAGGTTGTAGGAACCCAATGCAAAAGACTAGGAGTGATTTGGTTCAAATTTGAGGAAGTTATGAAGGTTTGATGAAAAAAGAATTTTCTAGGTTTCAAATTCATGTAAATTGATCATTAATGAATGTGATGGGGTTTTATAGGAAGGGGGCATGCTAGGGTTCACAATGTGTGGCCATGATTCTAACTTAGCTATTAAGTCTAGATCAAAGGCTTACATGCAAAGTAGGTTTCCTTTAGAAATATCTATGTAAAATATCTATTATGTAAATATCTAGATATTTATACTACTTTAACCAATGACTAATATCTATCCTCAAGCTTCTAGGTTAGTAGCTAACCTCTAGGTTAGGGTAAACTAGGTTAGGGACTAACATGGTACTTAACAATAATTAAAATAATATTAAAATCACATAATTCAAATAATTCCAAATAAATTTTAGAAAATTACCAAAATACCCTTTAGGCTAAAAAGCCCTAATTTGATGTTCTAAGCCTATGGCTAGGCTCACATGGTCATGGCAACTTCTAGGTTAAGGAAAACTAGGGTTTACACTAAGGTTTTGCTAGTAAGTCACAAAGTCATAAGTCATGACTTAGAAAATGGTTTTAATTACACTAATAATCACCAAAAATCATATCATGACTAAAATACTATTAATTAATAATAAAAATAATAAATTTTCAAAAATACCCCAATTTCAGAAAACTGGGTGCTACATTGAGAGACTTGTAATATTGTCCTTGCGCCCCATTGTAACCTTTGTTTCAATATCAATAAAAGAGTGTTTTTCAATGACTTGTGTTTTACTTCAAATTCTGCTGCTATTAGTCAATGTCTCTGCTCGGGACTTCTGTGCGACGACTCCGTCGCAGTCGCTGAAATCGACCGTTATGGAACCCGCTTTGTACGAGCGCAATCTAGGCTCGTGCGGCATCACACCATAGCGAGGACGATCGCTCCTACGGGAGCGGGGAATGGCATAATGGTATCAGAGCACGCTTTACGTCCTTGGACTATCGATTGAATTCTTTAACTCTGTTATTTCCGCAAACTCTGAATTGTTGCTTCCGCAAAGTTGATATCGTTGGTGCGCTCTCTCTCAAATGTCCCACGGATGTCCATACAATAAGTCTAGCTATTTTGCCAAAAGTAGGAGAACAGTTTTTGACAAAACAAAAAGATGGTTAGCGTAAGCATGGTTGGCTAAGTCGGGCTGGGCATATACACCAAAGTTACATCGACCTTAGAAAAGTCGAGTGCGGAAATTGAATAGTATCGAGCAAGAATGAGTTGAACTCGATTGAGTAAAGTGAGACGACTATCGATAGGGGTGCTATCGAGCGACGATAACGTCGGTGCAATATAGTTAAGCGTGCTTGAAATTCGAGGAATGGTTTGAACGAAAATTTGAAAAAGTCGATTTAGATTCAAATGATAGTTTTGAGGATTTGTTGAATGACTTCATCCCTGAGTGGTGTATGCGATATCCTCAGGGATGTCAATCGATCGATTGAGGATGGGAGGATATCGGTGAGTCTATCAGCAAGCGTCGTATTATGCAAAGCCTTAGATTGAGTGTCGTTGAACAAGTAGTAGTTTTGAAGATTTGGATGAGTTTATTCGAACAACCTAGAAACTAACGCGCACGGAACGTGCACAGGATCGAGGATTGCACAAGTATGAAATGTGGAAATAATAGAGTAGGCAAAATCAAATCGAAGAAAAGTTAAGGTGTAGCGAATGGATGACTTGATCGAGGAAATTGATATGGATCGTATACGAAAGTTAGCACGACTAAAAGGTAGTGTGCATGAAAAGTTTGATTCGAATGTTTGAAAATGACTCTGAGGATTGGAATGGATATCATTTGATAATTGAGTTAGCAAAGGAATGATGTGAATTGAGGGAATACATTGGTCGATGACTTAAGCTAGACGGGTAAACGATACACGAATTTGGGTTTGAAGAAATTGATGTTGTGAATGATTCGAGGGATAACGATCAAACTTAAATTGTCGAGGAGATTATCCAGTCAGACGATAGCTCCATTCGAACGACTCGAAATTGGTTGCAAAGGAAGATCGTCAGGTTACGCATATCGTCGATGGTATTGAGGCGTATTAAAGATCGATATGCGATAACCCGAGGGTACTCTGACTCGGCGGATGACGATCGTGCAAGTGTTAATGTTCGGTTGGATGCTATGCTTAGGATTTTGATTGAGATGAATGTTGGATAAAAAATGATTGTATCTTGATGGTTACACGGATAACCACAGCATTGACATTCTTGTCTTGTGCAAGCACAACTCTAGCCTCGCATATGCGTCGCGTCAGATTTGGGACGATCGTTCCGCGTGAGCGCTGACATGGTGATTCTTGTCACGGGAATGATCGAACTCGAAAAATTGGGATACGACAAATTTGATTGTCTCGACTTGTTGGCTTGATGCGAAAGTGAATTCGAGGATTTGTAGGACTTACGATTGATGAATGAAATAAACTTGAGGATTGAGTAGGTCCAATCCGTGCATCGAGAATGAATTAGTCTAGACACAAAACAAGAATTACGTCCCGATGAGGATGATTACCCTGCGTGAGCGTGCATGGTGATTCATGCCCACCATGGATAATCTGAATCGCGTGAGATCGGGGCGCAACATATTGTTAAGTTAGACGACCTCATGATCGAATACGTGAATTGGGATGAATGACTTAGGAAACATGAAATGTGAATTATGGTTTAGCGACAAATTGTGCCATAGCGTGCTTGATTTGAGAAGGATTGATAAGCAAACTATATCGAACGTGTTTGAAGGATGACTATGCAAGATGGTTTGTTGAATGAGTGATATTGATATGTCGTAGAATTGGTTGAGCGTAAGTTGTCGTAGGATGGCTTTGCTGAATTACTCGGACCCCGTGCGACGAATGTCGGAATGTGTGTAGGAAATATATGCTCGAAGTTTAGAAATCGGAGTGATACGAGCTTGGGTAGAAAACCCCGTACCATCAACTTGGTTTGACCTTAGGATGGGATCAGTGTTGATATTGTTGTTTGGTAACTATGATTCTAATACTGACGGATTGACATAGCCTAGCGATTAGGCAGAGTCCAAGTACGAAGTGGTAGGATTTGTGGAGGCACCACTCGCGAGTCTCGGTTGACATGCACGTATATCAGGACGTCCGAATACGTGCACGATCCGACTCGAGTGGTGATGGAGATTCTCTATCACGAGGCTTGGCTGAAATACAAGTATTTTGGGGACGCCTAAAATATGTGCACGATCCAACTAAGTGATACGTTGAATTCAAGTGAGACTTGAGGAATGGAAAAGTCTCGAGGATTTTGAGATCGTGAGTTTTGAAGAAAGGATTATGGGTAGCACGAGCGTGGCTCGAATTTGAAGGATGTATAGGAGAAATGTGTGCGACAAACGTAGGATGTTGAAACAAGTGATATATCGATAAGTAAGTACTCAATTAGTTTCGAGGATGAAACTTTTTCTAAGTGGTATATGATGTAATGTCCGTCCTGCTCAGTCAATCGGAGGAATCGGAACGCCGACGGCGTTCGAACTTAGCCTTGCAACGGCTACTCGAAGACATTGCTCGGTCGAGGCGACCGCTCGCTCAGGTGGGGTAGTTTCGGTGAACTTGTCTCATCTTAGCCTTCACATAATAAATCGCATGTTTTCAATTTGCACAAGTAGGCTTGATAATAAAAGAGACGAATCCACATAGATAAGAAAATAATCCCGACAGGTCGAATTGAGTTAGAATATGGAAATGTCCAACGGCTGGCTTAGAATTGGTGCACGGCGTGCTTTGAAAATGACACTGGGTCCTTCGTTCCGTAGCTTGGGAGAAGGAAAAGTTGGTCTTTGCCACAAGCTAGGAGTTAAATATATTCATAGGCGTCGCCCGCACAAATGCTTCATAAAGCATGCACAATCTCATCGCTCAAGACGTAGCATAGCCTCTGCTCGCCCGACGGGTTAAGTTGTATTGCACGGCTTGTGGCATAAGTCTAGGCACCCCAAACAACTTAGTTGTTCAAAGTCGAACGCGTACACGGCACGTTCCCACGACGCAAGGCTTGACGCACCCTTTGCTCGTCAAGTTGTTGTAAAGTAAGTTAGGCAAGTTATGTTAAGCTATCAGGAGTAGTGGCAAGCACGGTCCTATGAGTTCAACGGCTGGGTATAACCATATAGTCTCACGATCGTAAGGCCCGTCATATGGAGTATGACTTGGGCGGTGGTGTCACATAGAGTTTCAAGTTGGTTTAAGACACGATGTCACAGACTTAGTGTTTTAAGGCACGGGCTACGGTTGATTCATTGAGTTTGGAAAGTATTTTAAAGAGTTGTTCCTGAGTTGAGTGAATTGATAGGGCAAGAAATAAGAATGCTCACGACTGGGTCGTCGAGGCAAGAGAGAAGAATGCTCGCGACTGGGTCGTCGAGGCAAGGTCTCAAATGTGAGAAGTATTGAACTTGGCCCTGAAAGAGATGGTAATACTAGAAATAGATTGACTGTGTGAGACGTCAGTTCGAGTCGAGTCTTGCATGGTCATTGGACAACTTGTACAAGGTAAAATAAAACTATTTCTCGAACGGCGACCCAGGCTGCCCATTGGAACCATTTCGATGGTAGACATTCGTAGGTGTACTGGATGATCGCACGGGTTAGCGGGGACTTGCAGCGGAGCTAGCTACTCGCGCTGGCAAGGAGCGTCCGTCTAATCAAAAGCTAAAAGGGAGTCCATTATAGCGCTGGGCGCTAGTGACTAGTTCATATAGATGAGTCGGCATGGGCGGCGATCCGCGTGTATGCCTTTGGATTGAGTCGAGTATGGTGTTCACTATATCAATGAGTCGAGTCGAATACGTGCATGATCAGAAGATAATGTTTGGGCCTAAGAATTTGCTGCAACAAAGACACCGTGCTTCGGTACGAGATGTAGCATTAAGTCGTAAGTTATCGGCATATAAGTTGCATAAGTTGGTTTGAGTCGTTGGAGTTTAAGTCAGGAAACCGCCGTAAGGCAAAGTTGGTCAATTGACACTTAATTCACAATGTCTTGATGGGTCAGTTGATGATTAAGTAGCAAAGGGCCGCGAGGCGGCAAGGACCGCAAGGCGGCGATGTGGTTAAGTCATACTGAGTTGCGAGGCACGGCCTCAATATGGGTTTGTAGCACGGTCACACGGTAATGGAGTCTATCGTGTAGTTGCATCTCTTAATTTGGGCCGTAAGGCAAACACGAATCGATAGGTTAACAATGATGTTGCAAGCACGGGATAGTCTAGAGACACAAAATAGGCTAAGGCGTCGGTCCTAAAATAATTCTAAAGCAAGAGTTGAAAGATAATCGAAAAGGGTTTTGTTGTACAAAGTAAATGAACGTGTCGGTTTTGTATGGGTGGGCGAGGAGCTCATTCCACCAGTACAGTTGAGAACTGACACCCACATAGTTTCATGTGTAGGCACAGGTAGAAGTTCGTGGTACGGAGCTCGCTTGGATGCGTCGAGGCACGGAGTTCCTTGGCAATTCGAAGCGTACGGCCACATGGAGTCAAGACTTATACGGGACATAATGTATGGACGTCGCCTTCCGAAGCATCCGCTGGCTCAAGACATGTATTGAGAGATGAGAGAGTACTGAGTGACTTTTAATGTGAGATGAGTGAGCTTGAGAGACTTGTAATCTTGGCCTTGCGCCCCATTGTAACCTTTGTTTCAATATCAATAAAAGAGTGTTTTGCAATGACTTGTATTTTGCTTCAAATTCTGCTGCTATTAGTCAATGTCTCTGCTCGGGACTTCTGTGCGACGACCCCGTCCCAGCCGCTGAAATCGGTCGTTATGGAACCCGCCTTGCACGAGCGTAATCCAGGCTCGTGCGGCATCACGCCTTAGCGAGGACGATCGCTCTTACGGGAGCGGGACGTGACACACGGCGGTGGAGCATTTGGGAGTAGATGGAGAGTGGATCGGCGGAGATGACGATGGCGGTGTTGAAGGAGAAGGGGTTGGGGTTGGTCATGGCGAAGAAGAGGGAGGCGGCGAATGAAGGGTCGGCATCGACGGTACTGTGTAGGAGGCTTCTTGCGACGAAAGGGTTGCAAAAGAGGCCGGCGACGACGGCGTGGATGGGGATGGTACGGAGGCGGCGGTGGGAGGGGCGGTGCAAGAGGAGCTGGAGGCGGGGGTGCCGTTGGAACAACCGGTTGCTCCGCATCCAACATGGGACCTCCTCCTCTCTTATAGAGAGGGAGGCAATTTAGTCCTTTCATCATCGTTGAACCAAAGCACATGGGTCGGACCAAAAATCCACTGTGCTTTATATTATAGATATCGCTAATATATTGCCAGCTCAGAAAGTTATAAATTTTGATAATTTTGGTTTTACCATTCTATGCACGGGTCCGTAGCATTGCTAAGGATTTCCATAAGTCTAGGGTAATTAACTTGTTGAGAAATTCAAAATCCAATTAAGTTATCTTTTTGAGAAATTCAAAATCCAAGTTAGATTGTATAAGTCCAATGATTAAATTTTAGACATGTCGATTATTCTACGAGTGATCCGTTTGCACGGTAATGAGTTTAGTTGCACTCAGAAAAACTAAAACAAACTCAGCATAACTAAAAATGATATACTTGTTCAGTATTAGGTACATGTACATGCAGTATGGAGTACATGATATAGTATCAGTACTAGATACATAAATATAAAATACATATATAGACATCCGTAGAAATACGGATATCATAAACGGGAAGTGACGATAAGCATCCTAATTGCCTGTGTGCAAATAAGGATATGCAATGTGGGTAAATTTCTCTCTAAGGGTCTGCTTGGATTGAGGGGAAAAAATAAACAGTTAAGTAGGGTTAAGTCAAAAAAAGTTAAGTGAGGAGGAAGATAGTCAATACATATAATCTTACATGGATTGGAGGAAGAGATAAGTGGGATGTGTTTAATGACTCTTACTTAGATTGGAGGTTTTGAGTGATAGGATGATTAATAAATATCTAATAGTTACCAAAATACCATTATTACATATGTCATAAAATTAAATTTGATT
Source organism: Iris pallida (assembly GCA_029216955.1). Lineage (NCBI taxonomy): Eukaryota > Viridiplantae > Streptophyta > Magnoliopsida > Asparagales > Iridaceae > Iris > Iris pallida. The sequence goes on from JANAVB010001997.1 coordinate 6,018,648, forward strand.
GGAATTTCATTTAGAACTTATCAAAATATTTTTACAAATGAGAAAGCTATGGAGCAGCATGTTGAAAGAAATAAAAATGGATAAAAAGATTATGATATTAATTTTATAGGACAAATAAGGAATATTTATGACTTTTTAAACAAAATTCCACAATCTCCTTCGTTAACCCTCCGATTTGGGACTAAAAAATAGGCAAAAAAGGGTTTAACAAACCCTCACTTAACCCTCTATAACTTCCCACTTAAACTCTAACTCTCAAACCAAGCATGATTTTTATTTCTCTTCACTTAACTTTCTCTAAGTTAACTCTCTTAACCCTCAATACAAGCAGACCCTAAGAACAAATTGGAGGAAGTGAAGAAACAAGCCACTCTAATTGTTCATGCTTGCTCATTGCCATTTCAATTATTTTGGTATCATATAAGTTCATTAATTGATAATTCAGACATGATTTAAACCGGTCATCCAAATTTGAGTTTAAAAATTATGGTAAAATCACGACAAATTCAGGAGTAAAATAAAATAAACTAGGATAAAATTAGACAAATCAGGATACAATAAAATTATGTCAAAATTAGGTTTGTAAACACTCATAGAAATCAGTCTCAAATCAGAGTAATAAGACTACACCCCTGCTGGCTGGTTTATGTAGAAAAGTTTATTTCAAAACTCTGTAAGCACATTTTAGAGATACTCTACATGTATATATACATACATGTAGATACAACCAGTAAGTGACCAGGTCATCAAGACTACAAAAACACTACTATGTTGGAAAGAAATGCAGCATAAGTAAAGATCATATTTTCTCAGACTCTCTAGCCATATACTATGCTTGGAAAGGAATGCACTATAAAAGTAAAGATCATATTTTCTCAGACTCTCTATCCCCATCGTCTTCTAATCAGGCTGACCTAGGGGTTTGGTTGTTCTATTCGGAGCTAACTTTGATTATTTCAATCCTTATTATAGGTTGATCTTGGAGGGTAATTCGTGACCCGACCTCTATTGAGATCATGTTGAATCTGAAAGTTGCCCTAAGTAAGTCATCCGTCACCCGACCTCTAGTGAGATCATGATGAACCTAGGAGTTGCCCTAAGTAGTCATCCATGACCCAACCTCTATTGAGATCATGTTGAAACTCGGAGTTGCCCTTAGTAAAGAAGAGTTGTCCAAATTTGAAGTCTTATCTAGCGTACCCGTGAGTCGGCCCTGCTTTTAATTAGTGCCAGTCTCTGCTGAGAATACTTTTCGGGGAACCTTGTTTCTTTGACCAATAATGGCATGTTAATACCTTGGTTTGGATGCATGGCCGAGTATAAATGGGCTCCATACTCCATATTTGTAAACAATTCGTCACACACTACAATGGGTTGGATATTGTACTCCTCCTTCATGGCACTGCAAGTGTTCCTCCTGTGGTGCTGCAACACTCCCGTGATCTTCTTCTCCAACCTTTCCTTCCTCCTCCTCCTCCCCCTCTTCCTGCGCGTCAACCAGAAGCGCGCCACCCCTCTGCGGTGGCCGGTCTTAGGCACTCTTCCGGGCCTTCTCGCCAACGCGCACCGCCTGCACGACTACTTAACCGGCTTCCTCCGTGAGTCGGGGCACACCGCCATGCTGACGGGCCCGTCGTTCGTGGGTCCAGATTTCCTGCTCACCTGCGACCCGGCCAATGCCAAGCACCTCTACAGCGCCAACTTCTCCAACTATCCCAAAGGCGCTGAGTTCACCGACATATTCCGCGACATCTTCGGCCAGGGGATCCTCGCCGTCGACGGAGACCTGTGGTCGAAGCAGAGGAGGATGGCCAACGCCCACATGAACAGCCGCGACTTCCGGTCGGCCGTGGCGAGCTACAGCCGGGACAAGGCCGAGAGCGCGGCCCTGCCGCTCCTGGCGAGGGCGGCCGAGCTCGGCCCTGCCTTCGACCTGCAGGAGTTCTTCAAGAGGTTCGCGCTGGACGTCGTCTGCAGGTTGATCGCCGGGAGCGACCCCGGCTGCCTCGCCGACGTCGACGGCCCTGCCGTTCCTTTCGTTGAGGCCGTTAATTATATGGAGGAGGTCCTCCTCTACCGGCACATCGTGCCGAAGGTGTGGTGGAAGCTCTTGAGGTGGCTCAGGATGGGGGAAGAGAAGAAGATGATCATGGCGAGGAGGGGGCTGGACGAGTTCATCGCGCAGTGCATCGAGGAGAAGAGGAGGGAGGAAAGGAAGAAAGGAAGGCTCCGGATGGCGGAAGAATCGAAGGACCTCCTGACTTCGTACATGTGTCGCCCGCTCGATGACACGGACGACGACCCTTATTTCGGCACCGACAGTTTCCTCCGGGACACGCTGGCCACTTTCTTGGCTGCAGGCACCAACACGCAAGCGACGGCGCTCTCCTGGTTCTTCTGGCAGGTCTCCAAGTCCCCGGACGTCGAGAGGAAGATCCTCGACGAGCTGAGCGAAGCTCGAGCTCGATCCAAGCTGGACGATGACAAGAAGGAGGACGGGAGGCTCGTGGTCTTCGACGTTGCAGTGACCGAAGGCCTGGTGTACCTGCACGCGGCGCTGTGCGAGACGCTGAGGCTGTTCCCGTCGGTGCCGTTCAACCACAAGACGGCGGTGGAGGAGGACGTCCTGCCGAGCGGCCACAGGGTCGGTGCGGGCACGGTGGTCATATACAGCCTGTACTCGAGTGCGAGGATGGAGGAGTTCTGGGGGAAGGACTGCCTGGAGTTCAAGCCAGAGAGGTGGATCGACGACGCTTCGAGCGGACAGAAGCAGCTCAAGTACCAGAAATCGAAAGATTTCCTGGCCTTCCATTATGGACCGAGGACGTGCGTCGGCAAGAACATGGCCCTGACCCAGATGAAGCTTCTTGCGGCGGCCTTGGTGTACAACTTCCACGTCGACGTCGTGGAGGGGTGCGAAGTGGAGCCGAGGATGGCCATGATACTCCAGATGAAGAATGGGTTGCAGGTGAGAGTGACGAAGAGACGAGTGATATAATTATTAAGAACAAGCTATAAATATATATATGTGACTCGTGCATGCAGTGGTGCACGTATATAAGCTACTCTTGTTTATAGACAAGAGATTGACGTCCTAAATAATATCAAGAAATAAATATGAAGTTGAAGGTTCACAAGAGGTTGAAGGTGATATATATATATATATATATATATAAATCTCAACAAAAAAAAAAAAAAAAAAAAAAAAAAAAAAAAAAAAAATATATATATATATATATATATATATATATATATATATATATATATATATATATATATATATATATATATAAAATCAAGAATCAAATGTATTTCTCAGAGTGATGTAGTTTGATATATACATATTGTTGGATGTGTTGTGATGTGTACTATAAGGTTTTTTTTTTTTCCTCATAAATTGATAGGCAGAATCCAAAGTTTCCACCATCGGTTACAAAGGACAGAACCAAACTTGAGGTCGAAAGTAGGGGTGAGCATCGGTTCGGTTCGGTTCGGTTCAAACCGAACCGAATATGTGAAAACCGAAATAACCGTAAACCGTATTTTTCAAAACCGAAAACCGAACCGTTTTTATAAAAACCGAACAAAAATCAAACCGAATTAATTCGGTTCGGTTTTCGGTCGGTTCGGTTTCATGGGCCAATGTGCATGGCCTTCAAGTTTTTAGCAAAATGGGCCTATTTAAATAATAAAAAATTTAAAAATATATGACATTATTGTATTTATGAATTGTTATATTACATAGAGTATATATAGATTGAGGGTAGATAGAGAGAGTGCTCAAAGAAGCACCGACATAGAATAGGAGAAGAGAGTGCGCTCAGTTAGGGGTTAATAAACATTAGTATATGTATATTGTGGGTAGTTTGATAAATTACTAAATCTAAATCGGTTTTCGGTTCGGTTCGGTTTTTCGGATGTAGAACCGAAAATCGAACCGTTATTTTAAATTTTTAAATTTTCAAACCGTAAACCGAACCGATAACCGAAAAACCGAACCGTTTGTCATATTTCGGTTCGGTTCGGTTCGGTTCGGTTCGGTTTTCGGTTTTCAACCGTTATATGCTCACCCCTAGTCGAAAGGGCTCCAACCAGAAATTAAGTATCATATGGTTGCAGATGACTACCATAGTACCACTAAGAGCATCATTAGTAGTTGGGACTCTCCAATGCAATTTGGAGCCCAAAATTTAAAAAAAAAAAGGTGAATGTAGAATGGGTTGGGTTTGTATGAGAATAGTAATAAATGATAAAGTGAGCTCCGGTCCCAAAAATTGTGTGGTCAAAATTTAATGTAGGAAAAAAAATAATATAAAGTTTAGAATCTAGAAAGTTGGGCTCCAAATTGGAACTTACTATTCTACAAAACGAGTTTCTACAATCTAGAATCTAGAAATTGGGAGGCCCAACCCTTAGCACCCATGGATGGGTTGGGACCGAAATTGTAGAAATTGGAACTAGGGATGAGACTTATTATTCTACAAAATGAGCTCCTACATTCTAAATCTAGAATCTAGAAAATGGGATGGGCCTTACTAATGATGCTCTAACAACTATGTCAAAATCTGTTAGCTCTAGTGGCCAGCAGGAAGAAACAGGGCCGACTCTGGGGCTGTGCCAATAGTAGGGCCGGCTCTGGGGCCGTGCCAATAGTGCGGCCGCACAGGGCCTCCAATTTTTGGGGGTCTCAAAAAAATATTATGGTTAGTTTTCTAATTTTGTATTTCAAGTTATACCATTTCTTCCTCAATTCCTACTCTCACTACTAAAATAACCCATTTTAGCGACGTCAGGAGACGTCGCTACAAATGGAAAATACGTCGCTAAAACCTATTTGCGACGTATTTAGCGACGAAAAGCGGACGTCGCTTATATGCAAGTCGCAAATGGCAATTTAGTCGCCGAACGTCGCTATTGGCGACGCGACGTTCATTGTCGCTAGACGTCGCTAAAATGAGCGACAGATAGCGACGTATCACTACGTCGCCAACGTTGCGACGTAAAGCGACCACTTGCGACGCTGTATAATTTATATATGATGACATGGCATGGCAGCCACGTGGGCAACTTAGCGACGGCTACCGACAGATTTAGCGACGTATATTAACGACGTCTAGTGACGTGGCGTCACTATTTAGCGACGTATAGCGACTTCTACTTTCCGTCGCAGGACGTCGCAGAACGTCGCTATACGTCGCAGATATTATAAAAAAAATTTAAAAAAATATAATTCGTATTTTTGTTATGCTGTGTGTCTGTGTTTACAGTGTGTGTGAAGTGCAGTGTTCGAACCATCGACAGTTTCGCTTACTGTTCTATGTTTTATCTTGGATAGAAAGAGCAACAGTTCATGGTGCACTTTGTCACGCCCCGATTCGTAGAGTCATCTCTTCACATATTTTATCTCTTGGAATCGATCGTCCTCGCTTGGGCGTGATGCCGTACAAGTCTGGTATTGCACTTGTACTAGGCAAAGATGGTACATAATCGATTATCTTCAAATAGAAACACATCGCAACGGCAGAAGCAGACAAATTGAAGTTAGTGAGGACAATCTTTCTCATTGAATAGAAGTACATCACTTCTTTATAGCAGCGGAGAAAAAGAGTAACTTGAAGCCACACAGAGATATATAGAACTTTATTCTCTTTATTGATAATTGAAGAAGAGTACAAGACTTATATTGAAGTACAATGATTACAGTACATCTCTTTTTACATTGGAACCAACTGAACAATGCTATACAGCTTACATTTGATATTTGGTTACAATGGATGACAACTCGATATACCGACTTGGCTTACAATCTCACTGGTACAACTGATTACAATGCTCCATACATTATGCCCTTTATAAACAGAAGACATCATCTTGTACAAGGAGAGCTTCTGTATGCCCAACAAATCTTCGATGCCGCGGAACCAATCAAGCCAATCTTCGTGTGTAGAATATTCCAAGCAAGAGCACCTGCCCACAAAACGTGGGTCAGCACATCATCTATGCACTGGCGAGTAGAATCCAACTCACTCGCATAAACCAACATTAAAGTGATCATTTAAGCAAACATTTATTAGAATGGTCTTTCTACTTGAGGCCTAGCATCAGTTTACAGTTCATGGGCAATAATCAGAGTGCAGCATGTAAACATATTCTTTGTAGCATTCATGTGGATATATCTTTTTAGCATTCTTGGTGTTATCATGCAAAGGCATCATTGAGGCATACTAGGTGTTATCATGAAAAGGCATCATTGAGGCATCGTTAACATTATCATCTTAAACATGTTATAACAGTTCTCACTTCAGGCATCACTTAGCATGTATGTTGTGTTTGAGCAATGATTATAGCATAGCATCTTTCTAGCATACTGAATTTAACATGTTAAGCAGGATCTCATACTGAAAGGCTACATACAGCATCAATTACTTATTTGGAACGTAAGCACACAAGTTAACCCAACACATATATTGAATTATCACATTTAAGTGATTTCTTACCGATAGCCGACTCCTCATACCTGCATCGAATACAGGTTAGCAAATAACTTACTCTGCCTGCATAAGACATTCATTAGCATGCATCCTGACTACATGGTCACTGGTGTTTAACCATACGGATATTGCCATATAGGTCTTCATTGGTAATGCGATGACTCCAGAGAAGGTAGCTAGCCCCAAAGGATGCCTCACAAACCCGTGCCCCTACTGGCACGCCAATGTTTTCTCCTAGGCCGGATCGTTCGCCCTAACGTCCCGGGGTACCGTCCGAGAAAACATATCTCCATCACTTATGCATAAGTTGTCCTATGACCATGCGAATGCGTGTCCGACTCAATCGTGAACATAAAACACATGGTAAAATATTGAAGTAAAGACAACAGTGCATCATCATTCATCCCATTCAAGTCATGTTCAATGACTTATTCATTCCCAACATTACCATCATTTCATTTGGTGATCTCAACGATCCCAAGCCTCATCAATTCTCATTCATTGCTTCATTGCAACATTTCTCATTTGTTCCTTCTAAGGAGGAACAACAGCATTCATTCATTTCAAAGGGACCTGTATCATTTCATTCATTTCATAGGGACAATAGCATATTCAATTCTTTTCTCATGTATCATTTATGCAGCATCTCATTATTCAAGTGATTCATTCTTAAATTCATCGATCTTAAGCATAAGGGACATTATCAATTCAATCTCAGGCATCATGTTACATTAGCAGTTCTAGTGTAATTCGTTCAGCAGTTCCAAAGTTCATGTGTTATTCATTCAATAATTTCCAGCATAGGCATCTCTATTGATTTAGCAACTAAAGCATCGCATCACAATTATTCAACATTCAAGGTAAGCAACATTAGGGACATATTCATATTCATAGCATCATATTATTCCATTTATTAAGCATGCAGGAATAAGGAGGAAGGAGGACAGTTCCACTTGCCTTATATAACGGTCTTCCTGCTCCAATCTTATCAAGCGTAGCTCCACCAGCGAGCCACATTCCAATACCCATTCCATCTAGCCAGCTAAGAAAGACTACATCAGTCTCAATTCTTCTGATCTCCAACATAAGTCACGGTCCAACATTCTGATCCCATCCAACAAGCCAACCAAATGCCTCGTGCAGAGCGGGGCATTACATAATATACCACTCAGAAAAAGTTTCGTCCTCGAAACTTAAGAAAACAACTCATCTACTAGATTCACTCACTCATAATGAGTTATTCGTGCAGCTTCAATTCAATATTCATTTCAGCCCACTCAGTCATTTGAAAATAGCTACCCAACTGTATCATTTTAATCAATCAACGATTCAATCCATCTATCTCTTTTTCCAAATACTTACAACTCTTCATTGATTCACCAACATTTTTCTTGTATTCTATCTTGGTCGCAACACATCACTTCATTTGGATCCATACACATATTTCAGGCGTCCCCAAAACATATGTATTTCAGCCAAAGTCTGCGCTAGTGCGATAAATTCTTCCAACAATATTATTTCAGTCGCAACCTATCACTTCGGCTGTATCCATACACATATTTTAGGCGTCCCCAAAACATATGTACTTCAACCAACTTCCATGATAGTATAATTCGATCAGCCACGATATAACTCTCTTTCCCAAATCAGACTTAGCATCCTTTCAATTGACTTATCACTTTATTCACTTTGCCACAATCACTATTTTTCAGGCCACCACTTAACATCAGGGACAATCTCCATCCAAGCATAACATTTCTAACATTCGATCAAGGGTCTAACTTAGAGCCAATCATATCAAGGTTTCACAACGACAATTATTTTCCTTCCCAATTCCAACAATATTTCTCACCGAGGCAATTCATCTTTTCTAAAAGATACAATCCGACATCACCAACTATCGATTATCCGAGTCAGGGTATAATTCTATGCAACAGTCAAGGTTAACCCAGCTACCCGACTGTAGAAACCTATCCAACATTTCCGTCATGAGCAGTGAATTCCATCTCATATAATAATTCACTATTCGATACATACAAATCAAGTCTCATCCCACGATTCTATTTCCAACTATAGGCTGACACATAATTCTCAAGGTTCAAATATCTCTAAGGTTCATATTGGAGTATATACTTACAACTTATCATTCTTAGATCATACTCATAACTATCTCTCGTTCAATGCCACAAGGTTATTCTATGGGTCGCCAACGGCCATCTATTATTCGGTCCAGTCTCAATGGTTAGCTATACCGACAGCTATACCTAATCATTCAGGTGACTCCCCTAGAGTGGATGGCTACTAGGGTTATACTAGTTTCTGTTTCTTAGGGCCAACAAGCAACCGACAGTTCTAAGGAACTCTACCCAAACCTATGGGTATCAATTCAGTCTGAATAATGAATCGCCAATTGGGCTAAGCCAGCAATTGGTAAATCATCAACTGGTCTCGCTAGGGTCAAGTCTATCTATTCAGGGTCTTCCTCAAGGAAATAATTCCCACAGAGGCTCATACTAGACTTACCCAACAATCGACTAAGATCGATCTATCAACATTACGGTCAATTCCAAATCCGACATACGATCTTCATCGTTCTAATAATCTATCAAGTAAATTTCTAATGATTCAATTTCTGGTCCAATTCCTTCGTACCCACATAAACCCATAACCAAGGTTAACTATTCAGGGGTCATCGATTCTGATAGTCTTAATATAACTATAGAATCATACTATTTAGTCTGTATGACAAGGTTGCACCACGAAGTCATAAGCCAACAATCTATATCCCAATCAACAATCACCTATACCGACATTATCCAACACGTTTGAAATTTCTTGTTCCCATTCGTTTTTCAATCATCAAACTCTCTTACGGGCATTTTTAAATTTCGTTCCTTTTCCAGCCGTCAAATCTTATATAGACATTCTTAAAATTCTCTACCTCAAGGGTCGAGTAGTTCATTCCATTCAATCTGATAATTCATGTATCAATTAACCATCCTCTATGCAACACAAGGATTCAGGGTTGCTACTTGTCACTTTTCTGGTACAATTCAATTCTTGAGCATATATGCGCATAAGCAACGAATATCCTTTGGTGATCTAGATGGGTTAACATCTATTACACCTTAGGGTCAAGGCACAAATCTCTAATATTCCTTTGGTCACCGACAACTTTTTCCAAAACTTTCATCTTAGCAATCAACATTGTATTAGCCACAAATAATTTGCATCCAACCAATCGAAATCAACATTCAGATATTCTAAGCCACAATATTCTCTAGCCAAATCTATTTACTCATAGCATACTAACGGTCTTACTAGTCTGAGTCATCATTCGACTAAACAATTTATAACCAAAGCCATCTGCTACAATTTCGACAATCTCGCTACCCAACATAGCATAACCGTCAAGGGACATTCGAGTCATCTAGCCACAATACATGACTCCCAGCTAAGTCTCGGCACTACCCAGTACTCACAGATAGTCTCACTGTTATCCCATGGAAAGGGTCAACATACATCTCGTTCTGAGGTGGTAGAGGCAATATACCACTCAGAAATGAAGCCATCCTTAAACAATACCAACTCAATTCTATTCCAGACATTCGTGATCTATGATGATCACAACACTTAGCCAACATCTTAGGGTCTCCATAGTATAAGCCAACATTCTTAGCGTCTCTAAAGCACTTAGCAACACACATGAGTCAATTCACCAGTTCTGTCAAACTCATCCATCAATTATTTCATTCCCAATTCTTTTCCAACATCACCTGCAATTCTCTTCTTGTCGCAGCATACATAGCCACCTTTCTTTTATTCCCACATTTCCAAACAGCATTCACAATATAGCATACTATGGCATCGAGTCATTGTTGGGTTATTTGTGTCCAAACCAACAACAATCATTCATTTAGGGGCATCACAATGTATATAGACTTATTGTATGGAACATCCAGTGAGCAGCCAAGAGGGTCAATAAACTTTCAAGCACAGATAACATAAGGATGATTACCGGACAACAATAGCATAATCGCGGAAGCAATCTTTGATTTAATCACGGAAGCAACGTTGAGTGATCGCGGAAGCAACTTTAGTCAATCATCGATGCAACTTTGATTTGAAATGAATCAAAGAAGAGACCAAGGACGTAAAGCCGTGCTCTGATACCAATTTGTCACGTCCCGATTCGTAGAGTCATCTCTTCACATATTTTATCTCTTGGAATCGATCGTCCTCGCTTGGGCGTGATGCCGTACAAGTCTGGTATTGCACTTGTACTAGGCAAAGATGGTACATAATCGATTATCTTCAAATAGAAACACATCGCAACGGCAGAAGCAGACAAATTGAAGTTAGTGAGGACAATCTTTCTCATTGAATAGAAGTACATCACTTCTTTATAGCAGCGGAGAAAAAGAGTAACTTGAAGCCACACAGAGATATATAGAACTTTATTCTCTTTATTGATAATTGAAGAAGAGTACAAGACTTATATTGAAGTACAATGATTACAGTACATCTCTTTTTACATTGGAACCAACTGAACAATGCTATACAGCTTACATTTGATATTTGGTTACAATGGATGACAACTCGATATACCGACTTGGCTTACAATCTCACTGGTACAACTGATTACAATGCTCCATACATTATGCCCTTTATAAACAGAAGACATCATCTTGTACAAGGAGAGCTCTGTATGCCCAACAAATCTTCGATGCCGCGGAACCAATCAAGCCAATCTTCGTGTGTAGAATATTCCAAGCAAGAGCACCTGCCCACAAAACGTGGGTCAGCACATCATCTATGCACTGGCGAGTAGAATCCAACTCACTCGCATAAACCAACATTAAAGTGATCATTTAAGCAAACATTTATTAGAATGGTCTTTCTACTTGAGGCCTAGCATCAGTTTACAGTTCATGGGCAATAATCAGAGTGCAGCATGTAAACATATTCTTTGTAGCATTCATGTGGATATATCTTTTTAGCATTCTTGGTGTTATCATGCAAAGGCATCATTGAGGCATACTAGGTGTTATCATGAAAAGGCATCATTGAGGCATCGTTAACATTATCATCTTAAACATGTTATAACAGTTCTCACTTCAGGCATCACTTAGCATGTATGTTGTGTTTGAGCAATGATTATAGCATAGCATCTTTCTAGCATACTGAATTTAACATGTTAAGCAGGATCTCATACTGAAAGGCTACATACAGCATCAATTACTTATTTGGAACGTAAGCACACAAGTTAACCCAACACATATATTGAATTATCACATTTAAGTGATTTCTTGCCGATAGCCGACTCCTCATACCTGCATCGAATACAGGTTAGCAAATAACTTACTCTGCCTGCATAAGACATTCATTAGCATGCATCCTGACTACATGGTCACTGGTGTTTAACCATACGGATATTGCCATATAGGTCTTCATTGGTAATGTGATGACTCCAGAGAAGGTAGCTAGCCCCAAAGGATGCCTCACAAACCCGTGCCCCTACTGGCACGCCAATGTTTTCTCCTAGGCCGGATCGTTCGCCCTAACGTCCCGGGGTACCGTCCGAGAAAACATATCTCCATCACTTATGCATAAGTTGTCCTATGACCATACGAATGCGTGTCCGACTCAATCGTGAACATAAAACACATGGTGAAATATTGAAGTAAAGACAACAGTACATCATCATTCATCCCATTCAAGTCATGTTCAATGACTTATTCATTCCCAACATTACCATCATTTCATTTGGTGATCTCAACGATCCCAAGCCTCATCAATTCTCATTCATTGCTTCATTGCAACATTTCTCATTTGTTCCTTCTAAGGAGGAACAACAGCATTCATTCATTTCAAAGGGACCTGTATCATTTCATTCATTTCATAGGGACAATAGCATATTCAATTCTTTTCTCATGTATCATTTATGCAGCATCTCATTATTCAAGTGATTCATTCTTAAATTCATCGATCTTAAGCATAAGGGACATTATCAATTCAATCTCAGGCATCATGTTACATTAGCAGTTCTAGTGTAATTCGTTCAGCAGTTCCAAAGTTCATGTGTTATTCATTCAATAATTTCCAGCATAGGCATCTCTATTGATTTAGCAACTAAAGCATCGCATCACAATTATTCAACATTCAAGGTAAGCAACATTAGGGACATATTCATATTCATAGCATCATATTATTCCATTTATTAAGCATACAGGAATAAGGAGGAAGGAGGACAGTTCCACTTGCCTTATATAACGGTCTTCCTGCTCCAATCTCATCAAGCGTAGCTCCACCAGCGAGCCACATTCCAATACCCATTCCATCTAGCCAGCTAAGAAAGACTACATCAGTCTCAATTCTCCTGATCTCCAACATAAGTCACGGTCCAACATTCTGATCCCATCCAACAAGCCAACCAAATGCCTCGTGCAGAGCGGGGCATTACACACTTCTCAGAGCTTCCTCTTCACGTCCTTCACCTTCTCGGGAACCTTTACGACGTCCCGAGAAAGTGAAGGACGTGAAAATGAACCTCTCAGAAGTGCACCCTGAACTGTTGCTATTTCTATCCAAGATAACACATACAACAGTAATCGAAACTGTCGATGGTTTCGAACACTGCATTTCACATTTACTGTAAATACAGACACACATCATAACAAAAATACACAATATATTTTTTTAAAATTTTGGCAGCACCTCCTTTGTATATCAGATCATCGCTTATAACCCAGCGTAGGTATATTTGTCATCCCCGTCGCAGATATCACAAAGTAAATATCATAATAAAAACAGGAGGCAGTGCAAAGTAAATATCACAGACTCAAATCCTCACAAACATCCAATAGAGTCAAATAAAAATGGAAGATGATAAAAAGTCTCACACCAAGTGTATAAACAACAGTTGTATGAATAAACAATTTGCCCATAGGGCCAATACATACAAGTCATAAAAAAACCAATAAAATCACTGCGGACCCCTGCCGCGCAACTGGGATAGAATGTAGTCATACTGCTGCTGGGTGAGCTGTACCGTAGGGACAGTAGGAGGCAGTGCAATGTCTGGAGTCGGCACCGGAGGCAGTACAGTGTCTGGAGTCGGCGCCGTCGATGGACCGGGAGGACGTATCTGCTCCAGCTCTCGCAGTCGCTCACCATGCGCAGCAAGGGTACTCACCACCCTCTCAGTACTCGCCTCAAGCGAAGCCGAAACCTGAGTGAGTGAGGCAGACATGCTCCTCTGCGATCCCTCCAGCTCGACTTGTCTACGCTCTGTACGCTGCGTAGACTCGGTGAGCGTCTGCAAGCTGGCAGCTGTAGCCTGATGCAGAGTCATCAGCTCCTGTATACTGTGCTCGACCGCATCAAATCGTCCGGTGACGATCGGAGGGTCGGATCGTCGCTCGACCGCATCAGAAATCTGCTGCTGCAACTCACGATGCAGCTCCTCGATCTGACGAAGGATATCCCCAACTCGTGACGACGCCTGCGAAGCCGGAGACTGTGTACTGACAGAGGGGGCCCGGGATGACTCCGTAGCCAAATACGCGTCGTAGGATCCCGTACCGTAGTACGTACCCTTCTGAAGACCGCCAACGGCGGTCATCCAGAGCTCGTCCTGCGATGGAGCTGTAGGCAGCTGGGAGGAACTACCAGCCCCTCCCTCTGCTGGCGCACTAGCAGCAGCAGCCGCCTCCTGCTGTAGCCGAACAAACTCGGCCTAGAACATGTTTGCTAACGTGTAAGTGTTTGCTAAAGTCTATATTGATATCTATTTTCATGTTTTCTAAGTTATAGTAAATTAATATAAAGAATAGAACGTACATATGCCTGCGTCGCCCTCTCGTCAATGAACTCCCCAGCCCTCCGATGTGTGACCAGAAAGACGGTCACCATGTTCGGGTCCTCACCCTTTTTTACCTGTTAAAATATATTATCTATTATTAGTATTAAACATTCTATATCGAACTATATATAAATTAATGTCCGTCATACGAAACGTACCAGACGACGAAAATGCTCCGTCATCGGAATGGAGCCACCATACCACTTACCGACGCTCGACCGCGCCACCTTGGCCTTCTCAGACCGCTCCTGGTACCTGCGCTCGCTGAATCTAGCCTTCATCGCAGTCCACTGCTCTGACGTAATCCAACCCTGGATCGGCTGTCCGGAGCAATTACGACGCTTCTGGTCGTCGATCGCATCATGGATGAGCTTGGCTGCGACGGCAGAAAATTGGCCCTCGATCCTCGCCGCCCGGTGTGGTGGATAGAAATAGGTCCTCTACAAGAAGTAAAATACAAAAGTTGTATAATATACACAAATGATTATTAAAATTTAAAAATAAACAAATTTTTTACCTTGAAGTGGGCGAACCAAAAGGCCTTCCTATCTGCGGGAGCATCTGAGTAGTTGAGCCAAGCCCCACCATAGTTCTGCCTCAGAAATTGTCCCAGCTATCTCTGTACTATAGAAGGCCGATATCTATACAATAAAAAAATTTCATGAATATATATGTACATATAATCATTTGAGAAATATATATTAATTAATTAACTTACTTCATAGGCCCGTCCGTCCAAATCTCCATACGCGTCTCGCCCGGGGGAGCGCATGGAGGGTCGCTCTCACCTCCTACCTGGGCAGGTTCAGTCTGATCGTCGGCCTCCATATGCTCGGCGTCGGCTCCCCCCATAGAGCCGTCGATAGGAGGAATGTTGGACGGGGGATCGGGGATGCTGGACGAGGGATCAGGAAGGCTGGACGACGAGGGAGGAGTCGGCAACCTGCTGGAACTGCCCTGTCTCGGTAATGGACCGGGAACAGAACGGTACAATGGCGTACTCGGAGATGAGGATGAGGGTACGGAACTGCCGTCTCCATCCCCAGCCCGAGGCTGATGGGACTGGCTAATATATAATCCTCTGCGTCGTCCTCCTGGTCTAGTCATACCTGATAATAACATATGACAATAAAACAAAAATACATATTTATATGATAGACATCACAGATTTTTGAAAAATATCATGGTCACAGATAAAAGTGTCACTAAAGTGTCACAGATTTATTATTACAAAAATACATATTTATATGATAGACATCACAGATTTTAATCCTCTTCTGAAAATTCATCTAGTTCGTTTAGCTCATCTTCTTCTTCTTCTTCCTCCTCTACATCTTCACTTTCATCTGCATCTTCCTCTTCAAATAATTCTACTTCTTCTACACAATTAGATGTGTAATGAGGAACTTCCGTCGTGTCCACTTCTATAATATTTGTTACAAGAGGTAGTTCATCCTGTTGATAAGCTATATCGTCAACCTCAAAGGTATTTCTAGCTTTGGTCTTGCATACTGCCCACCAGTCCGACCTTGTTGTTCTCCGTTTAGGATAACTTGTGAAGTACACGAGCTGAGCCTGACTTGATAGGATAAATGGTTCATAGGCTTGATATCGACGTCGATAGTTTATATCAACAAGACCGTGCTTGTCTACTTTCCAACCCTGACCTTCAATCGGATCGAACCAATCACACCTGAATAACACAATCTTAGCAGGCTCTATTCCATAACTATATGTCGGCTCCACGATCTCCCGTAGCACGCCATAGAAATCGTTGCCCGCATCAACATCTTTGTAGTTCGAAGATCTGATACACAAACAGCTGTTTTTGGTGGAGTCGAGATCCACAAAGTTGTCTCTGATCGGACAAGTTGTTGACTTGAACCTAAACCCATTAACACAGTAGCTTGGCCATATTTTTGCAGCATAAATTGGTCCCTTGGCTAGCGTTCTAATAGACTCATTCTCAAGTCTTGCGTATGGACGATCGACCTAAATACCACGAAAGAAGCAATTAAGCTCATTCTAAATCAAGTGCATATACAGAAAGGTAATTTTAGAGTTCTCAAGTCTTACATATGCACTCAACCATGATGGAAAATAATGCCTCATTTTTTGTTCTAGTTCTTCTTCTGTTATGTGTGGCCTACCTGACCTCACATCATCATTAAATATGCTGAAAACAACATCGTGCAATTAATGTAATAGTATTATTCTCAATACTATTAAAATAATGTAGACGTATTATTTACTTACCCCTCCAGTTTCTCTACTACCTCCTCGTCGCAGTTGAGTAATACATACACCTGAGCAGCCCTTAGCTCATCATCGTTCAGATATCTCTTTTTCATTTTACCCGATGGCTTTCCTGGAGCATTGAATACCTTCAGTATTGTATCATTACTTTCATGATCTCCGTCGTCGTTTCTGGAAGCTCTCGTTCTATTAGTTGCAACATGAGGCTTGAAATACATCGAACAAAAGTTTGTAATCTCCTCGAGAACATAGGCTTCACAAATAGAACCCTCGACCCGTGTCTTATTTTTCACCTTTCTTTCTAGGTGATTCAAATGTCGCTCGAACGGGTACATCCATCGATATTCGACGGGTCCACCAACACGTGCCTCATAGGATAGATGAATCGGCAAATGCTCCATAGAGTCGAAGAATCCAGGAGGAAACACCCTCTCTAGCTTGCATAGTATTACCGCAATGTCCTTCTCTTGCTTTTCTAGACGATCAACGAACAATTTCTTAGAACAAAGATCCCTGAAGAATATGCTAAGCTCCGTCAATGGATCCCAAACTGCCTGCGGTAAGAATTCCCGAAATGTAATCGGAATTAACCTCTCCATGAATACGTGACAGTCGTGGCTCTTCATACCCGTCAATTTGTTTTCCTTCGGATCGACACATCTTCCCAGATTTGACATATATCCGTCTAGAAATTTTAGGCCCTGGATCTACCGACAAAGTCTCACTTTATCCTCCTTGTCCAGCAAGAAAATTGACTTCGGCAGGAACTGTTTTCCATTCTGCTGTATCAAATGCAACGCAGGGCGTTTGCATATTTCTTCTAAGTCCAACCTGGCCTTGGGATTGTCTTTCGTTTTTCCCTTTACGTCCATCACAGTATTAATTATGTTATCAAACACATTCTTCTCAATATGCATGACATCAAGATTATGTCTGATCAGATTGGTACTCCAGTATGGCAGATCCCAGAATATGCTCCTCTTTGTCCAGTTATGATCTATACCAAATCTATCGCACTTGTACCCAGTTGTAGGATCTTCGATAGCACTTGGAAAATCTTTAACCTCCTCCCATATCGTGGCTCCGCACCACCTTGGCGGTGGATCACCCTTCTCTACAACGCCGACACGGAATGCATTCATGTTCCTTCTGAACGGATGATCTTTTGGCAGAAATTGTCGATGACAATCAAAGAAGCACGGTTTTCCTCCGTGTTTCAAGCGGAAAGCCTTACTACGGTCCATGCAATACGGACATGAGAGACGGCCATGAGTGCTCCATCCAGATAATATTCTATAGGTCAGAAAATCGTTGATGGTCCACATAAGGGTTGCCTTCATCTGAAAATTCTGCTTCCTGGATACATCGTATGTGTTAGCGCCTACTTCCCATAACTGATTCAACTCATCTATCAAAGGCTGTAAGTACACGTCAATGTTCCTCTTGGGATTGTTCGGACCAGGAATTATAACGGTTAGAAACATGTACTGAGTCTTCATGCACATCCAAGGCGGTAGGTTATACGGAGTGACAATCACAGACCAGCACGAATACTGGGATCCCGAAAGACCAAAAGGAGTAAAACCGTCAGAAGATAGTCCCAACCTGACATTACGCAGATCTGAAGTAAAATCAGGATACACTCGATCAAACTGCTTCCACGCTTCTCCATCAGATGGGTGATCCAACACTCCTTCAATCTGTTCTCCGCATGTGCCAACACATATTTTTGGCCGTCTCTTTCACCATAAATAATCTTTGCAACCGCGGCATTAAAGACAAGTAGTGCATTGAATCGGTCGGTCTTCTTGCACCGGTAGACCTTCCTGTACTAGTTGTCTTATAGCGATCAGCACCATAAAATCTGCACACATCTGCGTCCTTGTCGTCTTTGTAGTACAGCATGCACCCATTGCGACAGGAATCAATTTTCTCGTATCCCATCCAGAGCGATCTCACCATCCTCTTAGACCGGTAGAAGTCTTTAGGCAACTTAGCACCCGCCGGCAAGATCTCTATAATCAACTCCAACACTCGGTTGTAGCATTCTTGCGACATGTTAAAATCTGACTTAATGCTCAACAGTCTTGTAACCACCTCCAACGGTGAATGATCCTCACAACCAGGATACAATGGAGTCCTTGCATTCTCCAGCAACTCCATGAACTGTGCAGCATCGGCGTTCGGTGCCTCCTCAGGTGCATCATGAACGAAACTAGGTCCCGCAGCGTCGAAAACCATGTTCACGCACCCGTCGTCGTATGCATGATTATCTGAAACAAAATTAGGTCCCGTATGCATATACGACTCAACGTAAGGCTCCGGCTCTGATGCTAAAGACACAAGTTCTCCGTGTGCGGTCCACTGATAGTAATTAGGCGTGAAACCCCTCGAGTACAAATGATATGTCACTTCCACTTCTGGATAATATTTCACGTTATGACATTTCACACACGGACACTTAATTTTGGTGCCGTCCATGTACTGAGGGAATGCCTTAGCAAACTGCAGGAACTGCTCTACTCCCGCTATGTATTCATCCCGCACACCACACATATCATCAGGACGACGATTGTACATCCATGAACGATTCCGTAAGTAGTAATTCATATCCATTTGGAAATAATTCTGCAAAGATGGACACACATTATCCAACAGGCACAAATTCGTATATTATGTCTTATTATGGGACACACATTAGTAGCAGACAGTTACTAATAACAATGATATACAATCTAGGTCAAACTAAGTTGTACTAAGTCAAACAAAGTCAAACAAGGTCAAGCTAAGTCAAACAAAGTCAAACAAGGTCAAACTAGGTCAAGGGTTGACCTACAGTTGACTTTGTCAACTCTTAGTCCAATCTAGGTCAGATGTTGACTCTACTTTGACTTTCAGTCAAAATAGTCAACCTTAGTCAACCTACGGCCGATACCGATATGGTTTGGCATGTTCCGATCCGATACAGACCGATACCAAATATTGACCGATACCGACATTGGGGGTCTTTGTTCCGGTCAATTCGGCAAAACCAATCGGTAAGGGTGACTACTATTTCATATAATTTCAAAACTACTAAGAAATAACGCTGAAATACTTAAAATTATGCCTAAATGTATAAAATATAAGTTTTTAAATATAAATAATTTATTAATAATTATTTGTTTTTCGATACCAAAGTCCGATACTCCGATATGATACCGCCGATACTACCGATATCGCCGATACCAATACTCATAGGAATAGTCCGATACCGATTCTGATACCGATATTGTGAACCTTGGGTAAATATCGTAAACATTTCAGATTCTTAAAATGAATTTCAAATGGATTTTGGATTGTATATATATGTGTATTTGTGTGTATATCATGGTTTAAAGTATCGGCCGATACCGATCCGATACGACCGATACCGAGACGGTTTGGCAAGTTCCGATCCGATACCGACCGATACCAAATATTGATCGATACCGACATTGGGGGTCTTTGTTCCGGTCAATTCGGCAAAACCAATCGGTAAGGGTGACTACTATTTCATATAATTTCAAAACTACTAAGAAATAACGCTGAAATACTTAAAATTATGCCTAAATGTATAAAATATATGTTTATAAATATAAATAATTTATTAATAATTATTTGTTTTCTGATACCAAAGTCTGATACTTCGATATGATACCGCCGATACTACCGATATCGCCGATACCAATACTCATAGGAATAGTCCGATACCGATTCCGATATCGATATTGTGAACCTTGGTGTATATACATTGTATACATATATATTTATATATGTATTTGTGTGTGTATGGAAGTGTGTGAGTATATATATACATGTATACATATGTATTTGTGTGTGTATGTAAGTGTGTGAGTATATATACATGTATATACATTGTATACATATAGTCCGATACCGATTCCTGCACCGTCCCCTGCCCCCCTCCCCCTACCCCTGCACCCACCCCAACCCTCCCCTGCCCCCCTCCCCTACCCCTGCCCCCCCCCAACCCTCCCCTGCCCCCCTCCCCCTCCCCTGCCCCCCTCCCCCTACCCCTGTACCCACCCCAACCCTCCCCTGCCCTCCCTCCCCCCCTCCCTGCCCCCTCCCCATACCCCTGCACCCACCCCTGCACCCTCCCCTGCCCCCCTCCCCCTACCCCTGCACCCACCCCAACCCTCCCCTGCCCCCCTCCCCCTACCCCTATACCCACCCCAACCCTCCCCTGCCCCCTCCCCCCTCCCCTCCCCTCTCCCCCTACCCCTGCACCCACCCCAACCCTCCCCTGCCCCCGGGTACCCCCACCCCTCCCTCCACCCCTCGACAGTAAGACCCCCCCACCCCCTGCACCCACCCCCACCCCTCTCTCCCCCCATCGACAGCTAGGGTTAGGGTCTCGTGTCCGTGTCTATGTCTAGATAGCTAGGGCTAGGGTTAGAGTTTACCTGAGGAGGGTGGCTTCGTCGGAGGATGAGGCGGCGAGGAGGGTGGCTTCGTCGGAAGAGGAAGGCGGCGAGGAAGGCTCCTTCGTCGGAGGAGGGAGGCTGGTCGCCGGAGGGAGGGGTCAACGGGCGAGCGGGGTCGCCGGGAGGAGAAGGGGGAGGGTGTCGCCGGAGGGAGGGGTCGCCGGAGGGGAGGGTTCGCCAGGGGGAGAGGGGAGAGCGGGAAGAAAAATTTTGGGTGAAAATTTTGTGATTTCGACCGGGCCAGGAACCCTATATGAAATACAACGGCGACGCATAAATTATACGTCGCTAAACGTCGCAATACAGCGACGTAAAATGGACGTCCGTCGCAAAATATCGCCCATCAGCGACGTAACTTATACTACGTCGCTGAACGTCGCTACGCAGCGACGGACAGCGACGTGTAGCACAAGAAGTCGCTATCGGCAATTATCAGCGACGGGTATTTTTGCCGTCGCTAATATACGTCGCTATTTTAGCATATTTTAGTAGTGTCTACAATCCCTCTAAGACCTCCAATTCTTGGATCCCTATTCCCTACTGACACTTATAAGATTCATATTTATAGTCATACAAAAAAAAAGGATTTCTTAAAGATATTGCTGTGACCGGTGTGTTAATTGCTATTTTGTTTCTAAAGATTATTAGATGAATTTGTTTTCTACAATAATGATAAAATTATATATATATATATATTATATATATATATATATATATATATATATATATATATATATATATATATATATATATATATATATATAATTTAAGAATTTGGATGTGCAGGCTTAGTATTTATTTAAGAAATAATGATGTTGAAGACATGAGCTCTTGGTCTTGCATCAGGTGACTCAGGTCCATAGCCGGTCCTATGATTTACGGGACCTATGGCAAAATCTAAAATTTGGACCATTTTTCTTACTTAAATAAATTTTTTAAAGTATTTTTACAAGCAAAAACATCAATTAAGCTATCAAAATCATCTATCAAGCTATCATATTTTTTTCGATTGGAGCGTTGGCTTTTTTGTTTCTTCCAGATTGGGTCTTTGTTTTTTTTCTTTTTCTTTTTTGATAAACCTATTCTATTGTAAGATTACGGGACTTCCAAAATTGGGGACCCATGACGGTCGCCCACCTCGTTCGTGTCCTGGGCTGACCCTGCTCAGGTCTTGGAGGCTCTAAATTGTGTGGTTACATATTACTTCTCATTTGGGTATTGATCGTTATTCGTTTTATTATATGTTTTCATCAATAGAAAATTTTGAGGCCAGATTTAGACAATTTAACGCTCAGTACGTCTTCTATCTAAAACATCTTTATTATACTATGTAATGTGCTTGAATATAGATAATTTGAGCTTTAGTTATTTTGCTTAGTAACTACCTATAGATTCAGTTATAATATACAATCAAGAGCTATCTCCCGAGATTTTGATAAAGTCATATAATAATATATTTAAAAATATGAATAAATAAATTTAGGGTCACATTTTAAAATTCGCACATGGCCTTCAATTATTAAGGACCGGCCTTGGGTAGAAACATAATGTATCCAGACTGGACGTGTTCAATTCAAAAAAAAAAATTAAAGATGATTATATGTTATTCCCGAGACAAAAACACCAACATTATACAGATGGTTACCATAGTACCACTAACAACTATGTCAAAATCTGCTAGCCCTGTGTATTTTAGTGTGTGTGTGTGGGTGTGGTGGCGGGGTGGGGGGTGGGGGGCGGGTGGGTGGGTGTGGGTGTGGGGTGGGGGGGGGGGGGGGGGGGGGGGGGTGTGGAGGGGAGGTTGGAGACGACAATTATATTAATCAATGAACTACTTTACATCAAAAGACATCTAGCTTGATGCCCTCCTGAAAGACCCAACCCTCCAACATCTTGTTAAGAATAACCCTGGCCCTCCAGATAGTCACCCGTCCATCAAAATACGATTGTTCCTTCCTCTCTCTCTCTCTCTCTCTCTCTCTCTCTCTCTCTCTATAGATAGTCACCCGTCCATCAAAATACGATTGTTCCTCTCTCTCTCTCTCTCTCTCTCTCTCTTTCTCTCTCTCTCTCTCTCTCGACGTGTCAAACAGCCGCTGTTAGTCTAATGCGAGCCTCCTCCTACCACATGCTGCATCTGCCTTTGGTGAGCTCTTGAGCTAACATATCTATGCATGTAATCCCACTAACATGTCACTACAATTGTACATCCTGCGCCTTCCATATATTCAAGGTCATCGGACATCTGAACAACAGATGTTGCATAGTCTCATTAGCTCGTTCACATAGAACACACCTCTGGTCCCAGCAAGGATTCCAAACCGAGCTAATCTGCTACACGTCAAAAACCTACCCATCAAAAGCCAATATAGGCTAGCTGCATCTTCTTGGCGCCCCCCCTTGAGTTCGAACAATTTCCGCAAATTTCCAATTTTCTGCACCTCCCCTTACTTGCTTGTACACAATCCTGCTCACAAATTGCCATTTGGCATGTCATCCCACCACCATGTGTCACTATCCAAGTTAGGATCAATCTTCACTTGGCTAATAATATTCCGAAATCTACGTGCATGGACACGGCCTTCCACCCGCCACTCCCCATCGCGAATGATCGCAACTACTAACTCCTGGCGGTATGCTACCTGGCCAACATGGGCCCCAACATGCTGTAATAATTCCAAGTGTTGGAGCCACAGATCAAGCCAAACCATCCTTGAACACCCGAGTGATAACCCGTCGCACCTTCTCCCCATGCTTCAATATCTGTTTGAAGGTGAGTGATCATTGTTGTTCGTAAAATGATCCCACATATTACGAACTTTCTGATACCTTTCTTGCATCCATTGCGCCCACAGTGAGTCTTCCTGAAGAAAGCATCAAACCAGCTTCATTCCTGCTACCAATGAGCACACCTTCTAGGTGAGCAAATGAGCACATTTATTTGTGCTCTTAGGATCTTTAGAAGAGTTAATTCTAATGGTTGCTATATTAATATCTTATTTTAGAAAGGTTGGTATATTAGTTTCTTATTATTGGAAGGTTACTGGTAATCAAAATTAACAAATCATATTTGTGATGTTGTGCATCTCTCTTTTTCTTTCTTGGCGGTCTTTTTTCTTCAGGTCCGAAGGATGTTGTTCAGAGGTCTTATGGATTGTCAATCGGAGATCTTACGACGCTTATGTTGTTGAGACTAGTCCAGACCGCATGATGTCGTCCAATGTGCATGTGTTGTTGGGGCACGTTGTGTTCAGACTCACCGTGATTATTATCCTTTCGTCGATACTGTTCGGCACGTCGATCTGGTGGTCCTTGCTCGTGAGGGACCTGAGGCCGGCCCGCGACAGTGTCCTTGAAGGATGTGAGAGTTGGTAACGAAGGAGTGCCGATAGTATT
This sequence comes from Iris pallida, assembly GCA_029216955.1. NCBI lineage: Eukaryota > Viridiplantae > Streptophyta > Magnoliopsida > Asparagales > Iridaceae > Iris > Iris pallida. The sequence continues at coordinate 6,043,124 of JANAVB010001997.1, forward strand.
ATAAAGTGGCAGTAGTGGTGGTTTTGGCAAATGGGGCGAGGGGGCTACTGTAGGCCGTAGCAGCCATGTAGTAGCTGCCGGTACTTGTGTCATTGACTGTTGGTGTGGCTTCAAGGAGTCCATAGTCTGGCCGGGAGTGACCGTGATGTAGTCGGTGGTGAATGGTTTTGTGAAGCTTCCGTCGGTGCCCACCACGATCAATAGGTGCCCAACAATGGTGAAGAAGAGCTCTTCAGCTAGTTTGTCTTCACTGATGCAAGCATGGCCAAATTTGGTTTATGCCCAAGCAATCTTTGTGTTGGATTATGTCACTCTTTCTTTCGGATACAACTTGAAGAAGAAAAAATATCGCCAAAAAAGAGAGATGCTCAACATCATGTATATCCCTGATTTTTTTTTTTGAAAGAACATAAATTTCATTCACGAGTTTAAAGAAGAACAGAAGGACATATCACAAAGGATATGATCATAAATATAGACTGGAATGGTATCATGAATTGTGAGAGAGTTCATAGAGTTTTGTAGGAGAGCATGAGTAGCCGGAGTATGTGCACAATGATTTGCTTTTCTATAGGTAAAGGAGAATGAGAATTCCATGTTTGAATTCAGAAGCTTCTTGACATCAGAAATGGTGTGGCGAGCTTGCCAAATTGTAGGTACCACTTCGGAGTTTATGGCATCAATCAGAGCTTTGCACTCCCCTTCAACAGTGGTTAAATTTGATTGTCAATAACCTTCCTAAAATTTTATATATATATATATATATATATATATATATATATATATATATATATATATATATATATATATATATATATATATATATATATATGGAGATCAGGTGACACATACAATTTGACATCTAAAAAGTACGCAATCTTAGACGCACATAATTTGAAATGAATAGTTCAGATTTAAATACATACTAAATTTAGATACATGGATGTCAAATTTGACATGCATGCTAATTAATAGTAGGTTGTCTTAAATATTGGGATATTCAATTTGGTATGCATGTTAAGAGTTATCTGTATTTACCTCCCAACTGCTAATCATATCTCTACTCCCCCCCCCCCCCCCCGACAAATTTTATTTTAATTAGTGTTAACCCTCCAATCTTCGGATAAAGTGCAAACAAACGCTCTTTAGATTTGCATTTTTGCATTTGAAGACCCCTTATTTAAAAAAAATTCTACATTTTTATTTTTGCTCAGTTTGCACCCATGCCGTTAATAGCCGTTAAAATACGACTAAAATACGATTTTACCCCTCCCCTCACTCTCTCCCCCCTCTCTCCGGTGGTGGGGACTTGTCAAGCGGGGCCGACCAGAGGAGAGGGGAGGGTAGCCGGCCAGCGGAGGGAGGAGGGGGCGGGTCGAGTTAGGGGTGAGCATTCGGCTAATCCGGTTCAAACTGAACCGAAAACCGAATAAGCAAAACCGAAACCGAACCGAAATGGCCCATAACCGAATTAAATCGGTTTGATTTTCGGTTTATTCAATTTTTTGGTTTATTTGTACTTTTTTTTAAATATATATAGTACTTAAATATACCTTAAATTTATTTAGTATATATATATATATATATTTTAAATATATATTCTTTTTTTAAATATATATAGTACTTAAATATACCTTAAATCTATATACCTTAAATTTATTTAGTATATATATATATATATATATATATATATATATATATATATATATATATATATATATATATAGACACACACACATACATATAGTAACTAAATTTTCTGATTCGGTTTTCGGTTTTGGACCGAAACCGAATAAAAAAAATTTGTATTTTCAAAACCGAAATCGAACCGATTTTTTTAAAACCGAGCCGGTTCTCTCATTCAGTTCGGTTCGGTTTTTTCTTATTCGGCTCCCTCCGTTGGCTGCCCACCTCGACCCCCCCCCCCCCTCCTCCCTCCACTCGCCAGCCCCCCCAACCCCCCTCCTCCCTCCGCTGCCGGCCATGCTCGACCTAGGGGTGAGCATTATTCGGTTTTGGACCGAAAAACCGAACCGAACCGAACCAAACCGAATAAGAGATTCGATTCGGTTTAAAAAAAAGATTCGGTTCTGTTTTGATTTTGAAAATACTAAATTTTTTATTCGGTTTTGGTTTTGGGTTTCGGTTTCGGTCCAGAACCGAAAAACGAATAAGAAAATTAGTTACTATATATATATATATATATATATATATATATATATATATATATATATATATATATATATATATATATATATATATATATACACTACAGATATATAGTAAATAAATTTTGGTATATTTAAGTACTATATATATTAACAAAAAAATGCAAATAAATCGAATAAGCAGAAAATTGAACCGATTTAATTCGGTTCGGTTTGATTCGGTTATGGGCCAATTCGGTTTGATTTTGGTTTTGCTTATTCGATTTTCGGTTTGGTTTGAACCAAATTAACTGAATGCTCACCCCTAGCTCAACCCGCACCCTCCTTCCTCCGTCGGCCGGCCACCCTCCACTCTCTTCTGGTCGGCCCCACTTGACAAGCCTCCACCACTGGAGAGAGAGGGAGGAGAGAGTGGGGGGAGGTAAAATCGTATTTTTAGACGTATTTTAACGGTTGTTAACGGCAGGGGTGCAAACTGAGCAGAAATTAAAATGTGGGAGTTTTTTTTAAACAAAGGGTCTTCAAATGCAAAAACGCAAATCTAAGGAGAATTTGTTTGCACTTTATCCGAAGATAGGAGGGTAACACTAATTAAAATAAATTTGGGGGGAAAGTAGAAATATGATTAGCAATTGAGAGGGTAAATACAAATAAGATTGGGAGGTAACACTAATATATATATATATATATATATATATATATATATATATATATATATATATATATATATATATATATATATATAATGATGGGGATCAGGTGGCACATACAATTTGACATCTAAAAAACTTGCAATTTTAGCCGCACATCATTTGAAATGAATAGTTCAGATTTAAATACATAGTAAATTTACATACATGGATGTCAAATTTGACATGCATGCTAATTAATAGTAGGTTATATTAGATATTGGGATATTCAATTTGGTATGCATGTTAATTATTATAATTACTCTATCAAATCTGAACCATTTATTTTAAATGATGTGCATTGAAATTGGGTATTTTTTAAATGTCAAATTGTATCACAAACACACACCCACACACACATATATATATATACAAACACACACAAAAACACATTATATATATATATTCAACACACACACACACACCAACCCATTTATATATATATATATTCAACACACACACACACACCAACCCATAAATAAATGTGTTCATTTGCTCACCTAGAAGGTGTGCTCATTGGATATAGGTAAAGTGCAAAAAACTCCTCGTTAAATATGTTATTTTTGCACTAAAAGACCCCATGCTCTTAAAATTTCCAAAAGTTTGAAATATGCTTATTTTGCCCCCAAGTGACAATTTTACCCTTCCCTCCCCCCCCCCCTCCTTCTTCGGCTGTGTTCGCCGGCGGCGACGGAGGCGGAGGAGAGGAAGGGGGAAGGGGGGGTCGGGCGGGGGGAGGGGGGGCGGGGGGGGGGGGGGTTGCTCGCCGGCGAGGGAGTCGGGGGTCGGGGCCGACGAAGGAGCGGGGGGGTCGGGGCCGACGAAGGGGGAGGAGGGGGTCGGGGCGGCTGGGGGATCGCCGGCGGCGGGGGGGAGGGGGGCGGGGGGATCGCCGGCGATGGGAGGGGGGGTCGGGGGGGCTGGGGGATCGCCGGCGACGGGAGGGCGAGGGGTCCGGGGGGCGGGGGGATCGCCGGCGATGGGAGGGGGGGGTCGTTTAAGCCCCTATTTTTTAAAATTCATTTTTAATTAGTGTTAATTAATTTTTAGTGACAAATTAGCCTTAAAATAATTATTTAGATTTTTAGGAATTTTTCTAGAATTTTAAATGATTTTTAAATAAGTTTTATATATTAAAAATATCAATTTGTAATTTATTTAAATGTTTTAATATCATTTTGCAATTATTAGAATTATTTTAATATCAATATGCAATTTGTTGAATTGTTATTATAGCAGTTTGCAATTTAGGAATTATTTTATTTCTGTTATGCAAATTTCTATTTGCATTTAGACACAGTAGGGACTAATTTGTAAATCCTAAATTCCTAAGGACCTAAGTGCTAATTTTCTACCCACCTCCCTGCCCGACGACCGACGGCTGACCGGCGACTGCCCCCGCCATTTCCGGCCAGCGCACAGCTCCCCGACCGCCTCAAATTGCTTATAAATAAACCCCCTCTCTCCCCCAGTCAAAACCCTAGCTCTATCCACCACCACGACCACCGTAGCCCTTCAACTCCGGCGAAAACCCTAGGTTCTAAACCCTAACTCCGGCGTACCCTAGCGCCGCCCCACCGTCCATCGTCGCCAGTCGCCACCACCACCGTTCGACTCGTCTCGACGAGCCGCGCCCAGCGCCACCCGAGCGCCACCGCCCCGACCACTCCTCCGCCCAGTCGCCACCCCCGACAGCAGCCCGACCTGGACACGTACGTGTCATCTACCCCCCCCCCCCCCCCCCGTGTCCTGTTGTGTCTCGTTCTCATGCACAGGACTCGCCTACACACGACAACCCTAATGGTAAGTGCGGACACGGCAAACACGTGTCGTGCGTGTCATAAATCATCCCGACACGTGGACTCCTGTGTCCCTAACTGTCAGGACACAAGATTATTATTATTTTTTTTATGTATAAACCATTCTAAACTAAATAAAACAAATCTAAACTCTAATCCTAACACAAGCCACGGGCTGACCCCCTGGCCAGTCCGACCCAACTCAAACCCGACCCCCCGCTGGGCCGAGTTCGAACCCCCCCTGCTGTCTTTCCTTTTCTTTTTCTTTTCTTTTTCCTTTTTCTTTTCTTTTGTTATTTATGTATATTTATGTATATATGTATATACATATATTTGTATATATATATATATAATTATATATACTGTATTTTTGTATATATACTTACTGTTTTTCTTATGTATATATGTATATATACTTTATTCTCTTGTACTTTATTATTCTATGTATATATACATATATATATTTGTATTATGTATACATATATATTTATATATTTCCTTGTGTATATATATATATATTATTATATATACTATTATATGTATATGTATACATTATTTTGTATATATATATATATATATATATATATATATATATATATATATATATATATAATATATAGTTGAGCATTTTCCTATATATATAAATATCCCTATATTTATATATATATATATATATTATTTTCTATATGTATTTTACTTAGCTTAGTGTAAATTATTTATATAAAATAATGTTCATACTTTTATAGTTACTTTGTAAAACCTTACCTTATTAAAATATTAATATTTATTTTGTATTTCTACCACTTAGTATTTTCTGTATATTTAAATTACTGCAAACATTTGGTGTCCAAGCCTAGCATGGGTATTTGGGCCCAAATGTGTTTTCACACGTTCAAGACCTGTACAAGTCATATTGGACTTGATTCATGGCCTTGGGTCCTGTATTTGAACTTTGGTTCAAATTATATACATGGACAAAATACGCAGATAATTAATTATTGTGTGCATTGTTGTTTTTGATTTTCTAAAAATACTTAAAGTACTGCTAAAATTATGGAAAAATAGTTTTTAGATACTATGTTAAGTTAGCTAATTTAGTATAAATTTTGTTGTATTTAATTTACTGTTTTGCCCCTAGTTTGGCATATAAAACCAAAACTCATTTTCTGTATACTTAGAAAAACTGATTTTATAAAATACTTGTACTGGTTAATAAATTCCAGAAAAATTATAATAAATTTCTATGATTAACAAGGATCACTTTGATACTTTGCTTTAAGAAAAACTAGGCTTTTTGTCTACTTCAAAAATTGTTAGAACACAATGATCTTTTGATTTATTTATTGATTAAATACGACTTGTAGCTTTTTGTGTTATTTAGAGTTTTAGTCGTGTTGAACCCCATCCCTCGCTAGTGTAAAGACCCTAGAAAGTTAGTTAACATAGTGTGTCACCCCACATTGGTCTCCTATGCCAAGTCATCATTTTGGCTAGGTGCCCAGTCACAAGTCGTGTCGCACCAATTAGTGTTCTAGTATTTTAGCTTAGTGTAAAAGCTAAGTTATTGCATTTATTTCTACAGTGACGAGTTACTGGACATCCATAGCACTGTTATCGCAGCTTGTTTTGTTTTGCTTTGCTAGAGGCAAGTACTTTCTACGAACTTTATATATTGTCACATAAAATGAACTGCAAACCCCACCATGTTAAATACTGATCCTTGGGGTAGCAAGTTAGATCTCTACATGTTGTACTTTCAGTTACTACCATGCTTAGAACAGTCTTGATGTATCTCTCACATGATTAGGATATGGGTTATGGAAAAACTGTTAGTAGCGTACGTGATCATGCCCCTTACTCGTATGTACGTACCGAGCAAGGTTGACATTTTATGTATACCTTGTCGTAGGCGTACCAGCTGTATTTGTATGTATGTACATCTATCGCTTGTTTTACTTGTACGTATGTACATTTTATTTACATTGTACCTCGGTACATTGTACATCTATTGACCGATCACGTACTTGCTACAGTTTTAAACATTACATATACATCTGTCTCTATGACATATGTGTCCTTGCCATGATAGATTGAGTGATGCCATGCTTTCCAGTTATTCCTCTCATGTTCATTTTCATGTTTCATATGCTAGTTTGCTAGATTTAGTACTTGCTCCCGTCCTGACAGGATAACGTTGTAGGTGTCCTTACTGAGGAGGAGTTACTTTGCAACACATACTATGGAGTTACTGCCGAGGACCCGGCTCTGCTTTACGAGGATGTTCCTGCAGGGAACCTCGCCTAGTTGTCTTTTGTTTACTTAGACTTTTGAGAGTAGACATGTATTAGACTACATCATTTTGTAACTGGACATGTACCCAATTTTACATTTCAGTTTACTTGTACTTGGACGTTTACTATATACGATGACTTTTGTGTTTGGAGCATTTATGATTCTTCTTCACTTATAGAACTGTTAGTACATTTAGTCTTATCCTGTTGTCTTTAGAACAGCTTACTACATTTTATCTCAACGTAGGCTGGGCATGACTCGGCCTGGCCCAACAATTTGGGTAGCGGGTCGTGACATGTTTTTAGTGGTGGCCCATGCAGGTCCTGACTAAACTGTTTGGTTACGTTATTGTACCAAGCATGCCTGCAATTAGGAACTTAAGGTAATTAGACAACATTAGGAAAGACGCTTAGAACACTTAGAGGAATGCTAGGATTGCAACATAGGAAATACATCACATGTTTGCTATTATAATTAGATTTCTTGCATATGATTTCTTACTTTAAACAAGTCCTTATAAGTCTTTTTATGTAATTTAGATGGTGCTTACTCGTTCATCCCAGTATGTTACCCCCGAGAATGGGGCCCTTCATATCCAGTCAGCTGACCAGTTGACTGATACACCTCCACCTACCACATTCCCCCACTCCACAGATCCACAGACCCAGATACCACCTTCCACATCCCAGTCCCAGCAGGCCCCGATACTTCCACCATCCCCTATCACTATACCCACCCAGGCTTCCGTCACACTCGACGGGACCCAGCTGCTCACACTGATCCAGGGGTTCCTAACAACCCATCAGGAGCAGACTACCCTACTCCGCCAGAGCATGGAGCGTTCTGAGGGACGTCCCGTGGTCCCACCACATGTAGAGCCACGGCAGAGAGCGGGGACGGTCAAGGACTTCATGGGTCTGAATCCCAAGGAGTTCTCAGGAACTGAGGGCATAGTAGTAGCTGATGACTGGCTAGATTATATAGAGAGGAAGCTTCTGTGAGTTAGGATGCCGGATGACCTTCAGGTCGAGGCAGCAGGATTTCTGCTGATAGACTTAGCCGGAGTCTGGTTCAGGAATGAGCCGTTGTTCGCGAGAGGTAGAGCCACCTGGGACCAGTTCAAGACCCAGTTCAAGAAGAAATTCTTCTCGACCACTGCTAGAGTAGCCATGGGGCTACGATTCCAGAACATCCAGTAGGGGAACCGTTCTGTTGATGACTATGCGGGAGAGTTTAGTCGCCTGAGCCGTTTTGCTCCTAGTCTGGTTGCTGATCCAGAGGAGATGACCCGTAGGTTTTGTCATGGTCTAGTTCCAGACATTGGCATTCTTATAGTGGCGAACGGTACGACTGACTACTACCAGAGCCTAGAGTTGGCCCGGAGCATTGAGGAGCGTCTTCTGTCTAGCAAAAGGCCGGCTCCTGTACATCATGAGGGACCGTCCAAGCGTCAGGCTTTCCAGCAGAGAGCGCCGACGCCACCCCAGCAGACTTACCGTCCCCCTACACCACATCATCAGACCCCGCCAGTTCGAGCCCCGGGACCCCGTCAGCAGCAGCAGAAGGGAGCTATATGTTCTTTCTGCGGAAGACCAGGGCACGATTACTCCATCTGCAGGAAGAGGCTGAAGCAGTGCTTAGTTTGTGGGTCTGCCACCCACATGATACGGGAATGCCCAGTAGCGAAGACTAGAGGACCGCTCCCGACTCAGCAGCAGAGGTTCGGGCAGCATCTGCAGCAGCAGAAGGGACCTCAGGGGAGGGTTTATAGTCTAGCCATTGAGCCGGAGCCGGAGCAGGTTTCGGAGCCGGATTACTTAGCTGACGTCATCACAGGTCATGTTTATTTGCATACTTTTCTAGCTGTATGTTTGTTTGATTCTGGTGCATCTCATAGCTTCCTATCATTAGAGTTTATGCATAAACATCATCTAGTAGCTACACCTACTGCGGAGATTAGTAGAGTGATGACGGGAGGAGGACCAGTGCCTATTAGATCTATCTATAGATGTTCTATTTTTATAGCCGGGAGAGAGTTCAGAGGGCGATTCTTTGTGATGCCACTCCCCGGTTATGATATCATATTGGGGATGGACTGGCTTAGCTACGCCCATGCATCTATAGATTGCCATGAGGGTAGTATTTTGTTCAGTCCCCCAGGCACAGCACCATTCAGTGTCAGGAGGACAGGGTCGGAGATCAGCCTAGAGCCGAACTGTTGTGCGACAGTCGGGGACGCAGCACAGCCACACCCTATCATTAGGGAGTTTATGGATGTATTCCCAAAGGATCTTCCAGGACTTCCGTCTGACAGAGATGTGGAGTTCACTATAGATTTAGTGCTGGGTTCATCACCAGTATCCCGGGCTTGCTATAGAGTGAATCCCAAGGAGGCCATAGAGATGAAAGAGCAGATTGATGACCTGTTGAAAAAGGGTTTCATTCGATCCAGTGCTTCTCCATGGGGAGTACCAGTGCTCTTTGTGCCTAAAAAGGATGGTACAGTCTGGTTGTGTATTGACTATCGGGCTTTGAATGCCATCACCATCAAGAACAAATATCCTCTGCCCAGGATAGATGATTTGTTCGACCAGTTGAGCGGGGCAAAGGTATTTTCCAGGATAGACTTGAGATTCGGGTACCACCAGGTGAAGGTTAGGCCAGCAGACATCCAGAAGACGGCGTTCAACACGAAGTACGGGCAGTACGAGTTTCTGGTGATGCCATTTGGTCTCACAAATGCGCCAGCTGTCTTTATGAACTTGATGAATAAGACATTTCACCATTATCTAGATAAGTTCGTCGTGGTGTTTATCGACGACATCCTGATATACTCGAAGATGCCGGAGGAGCATACAGAGCACTTACGGATAGTTTTGGGGATTCTGAGACAGGAGAGATTGTTTGCCAAATTGCCGAAGTGCGAGTTCTTTTTAGACCGAGTGGAGTTTCTTGGCCATGTAGTCACTGGAGATGGAATCTCGGTGGATCCCAGGAAGATTGCTGCAGTTGAGACGTGGAAGGCTCCGACGTCAGTTTCAGAGATCAGGAGCTTTCTGGGTTTAGCAGGCTATTATAGAAAGTTCGTCCAGGACTTTGCTAGGATAGCTGAACCCATAACGAAGCTGACGCGGAAGAACACAGAGTACATCTGGTCAGAGGACTGCCAGGCGGTATTTAAGGAGCTGAAGAGGAGGCTGACGACCGCTCCAGTTCTGACTTTACCTTCAGGTTCTGGAGGTTTCACCATATACAGTGATGCTTCTGGGAAGGGGCTAGGATGTGTCCTACAGCAGCATGGGAAAGTAATTGCTTATGCATCTAGGCAATTGCGGACTCATGAGAGGAATTATCCTACCCATGACCTCGAGTTAGCTGCGGTGATCTTTGCACTCAAGTTATGGAAACATTACTTATACGAAGAGCGTGTGGAAATCTTCACTGACCACAAAAGCTTGAAGTATGTGTTCACGCAGAAAGAGCTGAACATGAGGCAAAGACGATGGTTGGAGTTGATGAAGGACTTCGACATCGATTTATAGTATCACCCCGGGAAGGCAAATGTGGTGGCGGATGCGCTGAGCAGGCATCCGATGGCATGGTACCTGATGATTGATCGGCATTTGCGGGAGGATCTGGAGAAGCTCGGTATTGAGCTAGTTCGTCCAGGATCAGTGATACAGATGATGGCGCTTGACATTCAGTCAGGTTTGATGGAGCAGATCCGGGAGGCACAGTCTACAGATGAGAGTCTTCGCAGACTTCGACCCCAGGCATTAGCTGGATTGCTGGATGACTTCACTATAGCAGAGGATGGATCCCTGAGGCATGGCAGCCGATTGTGCGTGCCGAAGGGAGATCTAGTAGAGGCAGTCTTGTAGGAGGCACACCGATCGAGATATTCTATTCACCCTGGTGCTAACAAGATGTACCGTGACTTGCGGGAACATCTTTGGTGGCACGGGATAAAGAGGGATGTATCACGTTTTATCTCGAGATGCCTAGTTTGCCAGCAGGTCAAGGCGGAGCGCCAGAGGCCAGCTGGTTTGTTGCAGCCGTTACCCATTCCCGAGTGGAAGTGGGAACATATTACGGTGGACTTCGTTTCAGGGCTTCCTCGTTCCCAAGGAGGGAAGGATGCTATCTGGGTCATCGTAGACAGGCTGACGAAGTGTGCGCACTTCATACCCTTCAAGGTGGGGCTTTCTATCGAGAAGTTGGCAGAGCTATACATGCAGCAGATAGTTCGCCTACACGGAGTGCCGGTGAGCATCGTGTCAGACAGAGACAGTAGATTCATATCCCACTACTGGAGGAGCTTGCAGGAGGAGTTGGGCAGTAGGCTCAAGTTCAGTACGGCGTACCATCCACAGACAGACGGGCAGTCCGAGAGGATGATACAGACACTGGAGGATATGCTGAGGACTTGCGTGCTGGACTTCGGAGGATCATGGGAGAGCCATCTGCACTTGGTAGAGTTTTCATACAATAACAGCTACCAGGCCAGTATTGGTATGTCTCCTTTCGAGGCGCTATATGGACGACGATGCCGCACACCGCTCTTTTGGGATGATGTCGGAGACAGAGTTATGCTTGGGCCAGAGATGATCACGGATGCAGCAGAGAAAGTCGGGATGATCAGAGACAGGCTCAGAGTAGCTCAGGACAGGCAAAAACACTGGGCTGATGCTAGTCGCAGACCGATGGAGTTCGCAGACGGTGATATGGTGCTAGTGAAGATATCACCTACTCGAGGGACGATCCGGTTCGGACGAGGAGGGAAGCTGAGCCCCAGATACATCGGGCCGTTCGAGGTACTTGGCAGGATCGGAGAGGTAGCTTACAGGGTTGCACTTCCACCCAACCTAGCAGGAGTTCACGACGTCTTCCACGTATCTCAGCTGAGGAGATATGTTCCAGACCCCAGTCATGTGCTAGATCATTTAGAGTTGGAGGTCGGACCGAGCCTTACAGTTTCTGAGCAGCCAGTGGAGATATTAGACCGGAGAGAGAAGAGGCTGAGGAACAAGATTATACCCCTAGTGCGAGTAGCTTGGAGCCGTCACTCCCCAGGTGAATCTACTCAGGAGAGGGAGTCGGATATGAGGGAGAGATACCCTTACTTGTTCGATCCAACCGCTGCGAGGGAACCACCCGTTCCCGCTTGATACCTTAGAGGTTAGTTTCGATCGTAGCCTTAGTCATTTGATTGCATTACTTGCTATGTTAGAATATTGTTGGGTCTTCAATCCTTGTGAATTTCGAGGACAAAATTTTTCAAGGAGGGAAGACTTGTAAGCCCCTGTTTTTCAAAATTCATTTTTAATTAGTGTTAATTAATTTTTAGTGACAAATTAGCCTTAAAATAATTATTTAGATTTTTAGGAATTTTTCTAGAATTTTTAAATGATTTTTAAATAAGTTTTATATATTAAAAATATTAATTTGTAATTTATTTAAATGTTTTAATATCATTTTGCAATTATTAGAATTATTTTAATATCAATATGCAATTTGTTGAATTGTTATTATAGCAGTTTGTAATTTAAGAATTGTTTTATTTCTGTTATGCAAATTTCTATTTGCATTTAGACACAGTAGGGACTAATTTGTAAATCCTAAATTCCTAAGGACCTAAGTGCTAATTTCCTACCCACCCTCCTGCCCGACGACCGACGGCTGACCGGCGACTGCCCCCGCCATTTCCGGCCAGCGCACAGCTCCCCGACCGCCTCAAATTGCCTATAAATAAACCCCCTCTCTCCCCCAGTCAAAACCTTAGCTCTACCCACCACCACGACCACCGTAGCCCTTCAACTCCGGCGAAAACCCTAGGTTCTAAACCCTAACTCCGGCGTACCCTAGCGCCGCCCCACCGTCCATCGTCGCCAGTCGCCACCACCACCGTTCGACTCGCCTCGACGAGCCGCGCCCAGCGCCACCCGAGCGCCACCGCCCCGACCACTCCTCCGCCCAGTCGCCACCACGACAGCAGCCCGACCTGGACACGTACGTGTCATCTACCCCCCCCCCCCCCCCCGTGTCCTGTTGTGTCTCGTTCTCATGCACAGGACTCGCCTACACACGACAACCCTAATGGTAAGTGCGGACACGGCAAACACGTGTCGTGCGTGTCATAAATCAGCCCGACACATGGACTCCTGTGTCCCTAACTGTCAGGACACAGGATTATTATTATTTTTTATGTATAAACCATTCTAAACTAAATAAAACAAACCTAAACTCTAATCCTAACACAAGCCACGGGCTGACCCCCTGGCCAGCCCGACCCAACTCAAACCCGACCCCCCGCTGGGCCGAGTTCGAACCCCCCTCCCCCCCCCTGCTGTCTTTCCTTTTCTTTTTCTTTTCTTTTTCCTTTTTCTTTTCTTTTGTTATTTATGTATATTTATGTATATATGTATATACATATATTTGTATATATATATATAATTATATATACTGTATTTTTGTATATATACTTACTGTTTTTCTTATGTATATATGTATATATACTTTATTCTCTTGTACTTTATTATTCTATGTATATACATATATATATGTATTATGTATACATATATATTTATATATTTTCTTGTGTATATATATATATTATTATATATATACTATTATATGTATATGTATACATTATTTTGTATATATATATATATATATATATATATATATATATATATATATATATATATATATATAATATATAGTTGAGCATTTTCCTATATATATAAATATCCCTATATTTATATATATATATATATATTATTTCCTATATGTATTTTACTTAGCTTAGTGTAAATTATTTATATAAAATAATGTTCATACTTTTATAGTTACTATGTAAAACTTTACCTTATTAAAATATTAATATTTATTTTGTATTTCTACCACTTAGTATTTTCTGTATATTTAAATTACTGCAACCATTTTGGTGTCCAAGCCTAGCATGGGTATTTGGGCCCAAATGTGTTTTCACACATTCAAGACCTGTACAAGTCATATTGGACTTGATTCATGGCCTTGGGTCCTGTATTTGAACTTTGGTTTATATATATGGACAAAATACGCAGATAATTAATTATTGTGTGCATTGCTGTTTTTGATTTTCTAAAAATACTTAAAGTACTGCTAAAATTATGAAAAAATAGTTTTTAGATACTATGTTAAGTTAGCTAATTTAGTATAAATTTTGTAGTATTTAATTTACTGTTTTGCCCCTAGTTTGGCATATAAAACGAAAACTTATTTTCTGTATACTTAGGAAAACTGATTTTTATAAAATACTTGTACTGGTTAATAAATTCCAGAAAAATTATAATAAATTTCTATGATTAACAAGGATCACTTTGATACTTTGCTTTAAGAAAAACTAGGCTTTTTGTCTACTTCAAAAATTGTTAGAACACAATGATCTTTTGATTTATTTATTGATTAAATACGACTTGTAGCTTTTTGTGTTATTTAGAGTTTTAGTCGTGTTGAACCCCATCCCTCGCTAGTGTAAAGACCCTAGAAAGTTAGTTAACATAGTGTGTCACCCCACATTGGTCTCCTATGCCAAGTCATCATTTTGGCTAGGTGCCCAGTCACAAGTCGTGTCGCACCAATTAGTGTTCTAGTATTTTAGCTTAGTGTAAAAGCTAAGTTATTACATTTATTTCTACAGTGACGAGTTACTGGACATCCATAGCACTGTTATTGCAGTTTGTTTTGTTTTGCTTTGCTAGAGGCAAGTACTTTCTACGAACTTTACATATTGTCACATAAAATGAACTGCAAACCCCACCATGTTAAATGCTGATCCTTGGGGTAGCAAGTTAGATCTCTACATGTTGTACTTTCAGTTACTACCATGCTTAGAACAGTCTTGATGTATCTCTCACATGATTAGGATATGGGTTATGGGGAAACTGTTAGTAGCGTACGTGATCATGCCCCTTACTCGTACGTACGTACCGAGCAAGGTTGACATTTTATGTATACCTTATCATAGGCGCACCAGCTGTATTTGTACGTATGTACATCTATCGCTTGTTTTACTTGTACGTATGTACATTTTATTTACATTGTACCTCGGTACATTGTACATCTATTGACCGATCACGTACTTGCTACAGTTTTAAACATTACATATACATCTGTCTCTATGACATATGTGTCCTTGCCATGATAGATTGAGTGATGCCATGCTTTCAAGTTATTCCTCTCATGTTCATTTCCATGTTTCATATGCTAGTTTGCTAGATTTAGTACTTGCTCTCGTCTTGACAGGATAACGTTGTAGGTGTCCTTACTGAGGAGGAGTTACTTTGCGACACATACTATGGAGTTACTGCCGAGGACCCGGCTCTGCTTTACGAGGATGTTCCTGCAGGGAACCTCGCCTAGTTGTCTTTTGTTTACTTAGACTTTTGAGAGTAGACATGTATTAGACTACATCATTTTGTAACTGGACATGTATCCAATTTTACATTTTAGTTTACTTGTACTTGGACGTTTACTATATACGATGACTTTTGTGTTTGGAGCATTTATGATTCTTCTTCACTTATAGAACTGTTAGTACATTTAGTCTTATCCTGTTGTCTTTAGAACAGCTTACTACGTTTTATCTCAACGTAGGATGGGCATGACTCGGCCTGGCCCAACAATTTGGGTAGCGGGTCGTGACAGGTCGGGGGGGCTGGGGGATTGCCGGCGGCGGGGGGGGGGGGGGGGGGGGGGGGCGAGGGGGTCGGGGGGGCGGGGGGATCGCCGGCGTTGGGAGGGGGGGAGGGGTATTTTTGGTATAAATTTTTTAAAATTTGGCTGGAGGGGCCTAATCGAGCGGATATATAATCTAAGGAGGGGTAAACTGACAAAAAATTCTAAAAGGTCTTTTAGTGCAAAAGTAACATATTTAACGAAGGGTTTTTTGCACTTTACCCATATATTGTCTAGTAGGTCGAACTGAACCAACACAAGTTCGGACCACTTTTATTCGAGCTTGGGTCAAGCAGTGACCCGTTTCCCAGTCGGGGACACTGCATTGGCCACCCTATTAGTATCGATTGATTGGAACATATTTGAATTAAGACCCTTCCTTCCTTTGGATTGGCTTCTTCAGAATCAAATCCTAAATGCAGTGGATCATACCTTGGAGAAGAACTCGATATAAGAGTTGTTTTCTCAAATCATTCCACTATTCGTTTTCGATGTTAATTTTGCTGTTACGTTCGTTGTTGGTTTTATGGATGTATTTTCATGAATATTTTCGACAGTTTTCGTTGAATTGCCTTTATTGATTTACACATTCGAATAGAATTCTGGGAGAAAGAGAGAAGAAGAATATTGATCCTCTGTTTGTGCAAATGCAGCGACCGTGTCGGCGAAGCTTGAGCGAATCGTTGGAGGCATATTTCTCTCGGCAATTCTTCAACAATGAGTGGCTTTGATCCTTCTTTCCTTGTCTTCACTCTTATCTAACGACTCTCTTGTTTTGTCCGTCGATCAATGATACCGTTAATAAAAGAACTAGATAAAGACAGTAATCATTTTATTGTTAACTGCATGCTTGACTTATAGAAATATGAAATCGTGGTAATCATTCTTGCTTCTCATATAAACGGCTTGTTGTAATATTGTGCTTAAATAAATATGAATATGGATGAATTGCAATGTTAGTATAAAAAATTCGTATGATTGTTCGAAGGAAGTAGAATACATTGAGATCACTATGATTCATGTTATCTTGCATGTTGTACTTGAATAACTAAGTCTCTTAGACATGCATGGTCATAGACAATTTGTGCACAAGGTATTCGTTTCTCAAACGGTTGTCTGGCTACGGGACCAATTTGGTCTAGGAGGAACAAAGATATATATGCTCTCTTCAGGCACGGTAACTCGTGAACTTTCAACGGGGTTCGCAACCAGCGCTGGAAGAATTTTCATCTTACCAAGAATAGTCCAAAATGGTGTGTCACCGATGACATTCATGTATTTAAACTGCTTAGCTAACGATGTTTGATTTATAGAAAAAAAAATAGTAAGTTCTGTTGCAGATAGAGCTGTCAAGACGGGCCGGCTGGGCGGGCCGGCCCGTAACCCACCATAACCCACCATTTGGCGGGACGGGGCGGGCCGACCTACCATTTTTTGGCGGGCTGGAAAAATTCCAACCCAGCCCAACCCACCGGCAGGCCGCGGGCTAGGCGGGCCGGCCCGCTTAATTTTTTTTAAATTTTTTAATTATTGTTTAGTTTCTTAAAAGAAAAAAAAATCATATATATAATATTTTCTACTCACTCTCATATGCATCAAATTACAAGTAAAATACAAGAAACATTATAATAGTGGATATTTCTTTAAAACACCTTCATTCATGTAAATAAATGACCATATTTAATATTTTATACGTCATTACTTGCATGAAATGAGAATTTTTATCATTTATAATACATATCTCATATATGTGCAAAATAAAAAAAATAAAAATTTTATAAAAAAAATAGATGGCGGGCCAACCCACTTGGCCCGCGGGCTAGTCCACCGCGGAACGGGCTACTAGCGGGCCAGTCCACCTAGGCCCGCCTGTTTGACGGGCTCCTAAATGCTCGGTCCAACCCACCTTTTTGGCGGACGGGACGGACCGGCCCAACGGACTTAGCCCATTTTGATAGCTCTAGTTGCAGAGAAGGAGACTCTGTCTTGGATATATTATGTCATTACATGATTTACTGTCTTATATCTGTAATTGTACTAAGAACAGATATATAGAACGATACCAATTACACATGCATACTTTCACTTATTTTCTAATTATTTTGGTGATGTGGGTTAACTCGTTGCACATCAGCACAAGACAATATACTAATCCACATATCCACAGGTGCCACGAACCGAGGAGACACACCAAGGAATTGAAGACGCGCCTAGTTGACTGAAACCTTTTTGCACCTTTGAAGTTTTGTTTGGTGCTACGAACCGAGGAGGCACACCAAGAAACTGAAGACGCACCTAATTGACCGAAGCCTTTTTGCACTTTTGAAGTTTTGTTTATATTCTTTTTAAGCTTTCCAACCGGTATTTCTACCGAAGTCCGATTCCATCTAGAGTAGACTAACATAAAATTTTGACCAGAGTAGTGTTTGTTTGGTAATAATTATTGGATAAATATTTTTAGTTATTTATTATTATATGCTGCAAAGTATAGCCAGTCTCGCAGTGAATTTTACCAATGTTTTAATTATCAGACCGATGATCAAACTGAAATTTTTTGGTATAGGTCGGACCGGAGTTCAATTGAAGTTCAATATATTTGATTTGTTTTGGTTCAAATAGGTAAAATATTCATATTTACTTCTTGGTTTAGTTTGGTTTGGTCATAAGTATGTTAGTTTGGTTTAATTTTACAACTATAAGGTCGATTAAAACCAAATGAATAATCAAATGGTCCAAATTTCACATGATAATTTATTTTGATTTTAAAAAAAATCAAAATTGGCCGGTTCAATTGTGAACCGGTTCGGCCGGTTCATCGGTTGAATCCGATTTTGACCAATTTTTTGGCTTAAACCGGTTGGACCCGGTCCAACTGCCAGTCCGGTCCGGTCCGGTTTTTACAACATTGAATTTTACTGCATGTTGAAGATTGCCATTATTCGACACCATTGCACACACTTAGGTACACTGTACACAACATAGTAAACACACAACACAAAGAAGAAGAAGAAAACGCAAGCCTTCTGCAGATGCTGAGCTGAGGAATGAGTTGCTGCAGAGAGCGCGCGAACGAATAAACGCAACACATGCGTATTTGCTTAAATCAATTTGTTTCTTTCCCTCTTCGTCACCTTCACCATGAAGCCGTCCTTCATCTGCAGCACAATAGAGGCCATAGGCTCGACAACATGGCCATCCACCGCACGGACGCGGAAGTTGTACACGACGGCCGCGGCCACAACCTTCATCTGGGTCAAGGCCATGTTCTTGCCGAGGCACGACCTCGGCCCCGAGTGGAAGGCCAGGAACTTGTGGGACTGCACACGCTCCAGCTCGCCGGTCTCCGGATCGATCCACCTCTCCGGTTCGAACTCCGAGCACCGCTCCCCCCAGACCCCCTCCATCCTCGCGGTCGCATACGCGTTGAAGTGGATCATCGTCCCGGCCTCGACTCTGTGTCCGCTGGGGAGGAGGTCCCCGCTCAGCGCCATCTTGTGGTTGACAGGGACCGGCGGGAAGAGCCGTAGGGATTCGCACACTGCCGCGTGCAAGTAAACTAGCCCACCGATCATGTCGGCATCGAAAACGTAATCGTCGTCGTCTCCTTCTTCGAGTCCAGACCGAAGCTCCCTCAGCTCCCGCAGAATCTTCTGCTCCACGTCCGGGTGCTTCGACAGCAGCCAGAAGAACCAAGACAGCCCCGACGCCGTCGTGTCCTTGCCCGCGCCGAGGAGCGTCAGCAACGTGTCGCGGAGGAACTTGTCGGAACTGAAGTAGTCATCCTTATCCTTCTGATCGGTGTCCTCGAGGAGGAGAAGACGCATATAAGAAGCTAAGAGGTCGACGTCAGTTTCATCTCCCTCCTCCTCGAGTAGTCTCCCTCTCTTCTCCTCGATGCGCTCCGCGATGAAACGGTCGATCACATCCACCGCCGCGGCCATCTTCTTCTCCTGCCCGACGCGGAGCCACCTCAGCAGCTTCCACCACATCGCCGGGACCAGGTGCCGGAGGCACAGGACCTCCTCGCTGTCGTCGACCGCCACAGCGAAAGGAACTTCGGGGAGGTCGGGCGCCAGGCACCCGGCGTCCGTGCCGAGAACCAGCTTGCAGGTGACGTCCATCGTGTACCTCTTGAAGAGGTCGTGCAGGTCGACGGCCCGGCCGCCGCGGGCCGCACGGTCGAGCAGCGGCAGGAGCGCCTTCCCCGCCTTGTTCCGGCTGTACTCGGCCACGGACGAGCGGAACGTGGGGCCGGTCATGAGCGCGTGGGCCATCCTCCTCTGCCTGGACCACAGCTCGCCGTCGGCGCTGAAGATGCCGCCGCCGAGGATGTCGAAGATCTCGGAGAAGTGGCCGCCCTTGGGGTAGTTGGGGAAGTTGTTGTTGTACATGCGGGCGGCGTTGGCCGGGTCGCAGGTGAGGAGGAAGTCCATGCCCATGAGCCAGGGGCCTCGGAACATGAAGGTCCCCTTGGAGGCGCGGAGGATGGAGGTGACGTAGTCGTGCACGGAGTGCGCGTTGGCGAGGAGGCCCGGGAGCATGCCGAGGACCGGCCACCGCACCGGAGGCACCCGGCTGCGGTTGATGCGGAGGAAGGAATGGAAGCAGAAGAGGGAGAGGATGGATAGGAAGGACATGATGATGACAACACAACCCATGCTGATTTATGGCATGCATTTGCTTGGTTCGTTGCTGCACTGATACTTATATAGAGAGTACGTACGTACGTAGTCGATCATATCATGTAGTGAGCTAATTAAGCAGCTGCCAAAAATGAGCTAGCCTTTGATAATACATATGTACATTGATGCATCCTTTAGGGCTAATCGCCCCATTATTCCATGTTGTCTGCCGTGCGGGGGAAAGAGAGGATCAACCATCGGCTTCTTCTCCAAACTCCAAAGCTTGGGACATGTCTTGTCTTCGTTACAAGAACCGAAACAGAAATTCGACGAGAGGGCTGAAATATATATATATATATATATGTAAAAAAAAAAATGCTTAATTGCAAAATATATATATATATATATATAAATATATATATATCGAAAACACTACGTGGCCCGCGGTTTTGGCCCGCCAACCAAACCGCGGGCCACGCGTCAGCCATTTACTGGCCCCTCCCTGTTAACGTGGGGTCCGCGGCCAAAAATTTGGCCAGTAAATGGCTGATACGTGGCCCGCGGTTTGGTTGGCGGGCCAAAACCGCGGGCCATGTAGCATTGTTGTATATATATATGCTTAATTGCAACTTCATATCCTCAGCTAATCTATTTCTTGATTTGATATCCTGAACTTTTTTATTATTTAATATTTTTAATTTCATAAAAGAAAATTAGAAAGAGAAAATTATTCCCCCTTTCTAACTCAACCCTCCCTCCTAGACGGCGGCTCACCACTCCCCCCTCAACTCCCACCGCTGTCCCGCCTCAGCCCCCACTCCCCTCACCCCTGGATTGTACCACCACCACCCGGCTCTCCGCGGTGCCGCAACCAATTGCGCGTGCGACTAGGGGGGGAAGGCGACGGAGGAGGGTAGTGGTGTTTGCAGCGCTGCAGTAATCGATCGCGCACGTGCACTAGCTGTGCACGCGTGCATGCCCAAGAAGCATTTTCAAAAAAAAAAATATACATATATATATATATATATATATATATATATATATATATATATATATATATATATATATATATATATATATATATATATCCAACTATGAAATAATTCGGACCATCAAACAACCAAAACAATTCTGACTCGTTTGTTAAATCCGCTAGAACCAGAATTACGATATGGCCAGTGGGGATGGTGTTGGAAAAATTGGTCTTTCTGTTGGACAAATTTGGAATAAGGATTTTGTTTTTTTATTAAGAAGAAGAAGAAAATCTTCTGGATTTCTAGAACCTAATACGTGTTTTTCTAAATACGAAGATTGTGAATTTTTATACAATAGTTATCCTCGTGTCTCTAGCATTTCTTTTCTTGATAATTCGATTTTGATTTTTTTTTTTTGTCATTTATATTATCTAATAATATTGTTGATACTATTTTTATTAATTTTAATAGTTTTATATTAAAATATATACGTAATATATTCATAACCATTTAATATTTTTTTTCTATATTTTAATCGTGACCAATGCTTCTGCTATATTAAAATAAATTATTACCAGAACGGAATAGTCACATAAAATTATTCAGTAAGTCGGACTGTTGGAATTATTCAATAATTAAGGGGCCACACATGTAAAATTAATTGTGTTTGGGCTATCTAAATAATTAAGCCAAATTAAAGTGATCTATTGGAAATTGACTTAAGGGTATAATTGTCATGGAATTAATGTGTAGATACCGGAGATAATTCTAATTTGATGAGGGGCCAAATTAGAAATATCAATATATATATATATATATATATATATATATATATATATATATATATATATATATATATATATATATTCATTAGGGTTATGGTTCCCAACTTATACGACCACTAAAAAGAGAGGTTTTCTCTTTTTCTCTTCTGCATCTCCATCAACAGAAAGAGAGGGACAAAGGATTCAGATTCCTCTTTGTCATTAAGGGTCGTAGCAAGTTGGAAGATCGAACCCACCAAAAGAGACGTTCGCTTCAAGATCCATCAAGCCTAGCAATGGATTCTGGTACGCTTCCGCAATTTTATTTATGTTCTTCATCTCATGAATCGACAGGGTACAATAAATTCTAACAAGTGGTATCAGAGCCAGGTTGTTTGATTTATGAGATTGAAGGTTTAGATTTAATTTTTTGTTGATTTTTAGGAACCCTGGATCGTTCCATCTAATTTAAGTTAGGGTTCCTATTGTTCGATCTAAGTTTTTATGATCCACCAATTTAAGTTAGGGTTTCTATTGTTCACCATTTATTTTGGATACTGTTATTTATGATCTATTTGAGGTGTCTGATGTTCTTTTAGTTGCGTTCTCATGTATTCGGATCTGCAAGGTATCTTATAGGGTTACATGCTCAGCTGACGAGCTTGGTTCGAAAACTTCGTAAAGGTGGATCTATTTTTTTAAAAGCTAAATCACATTTGTTAATTATGAGCTAATTTATTGCACCAGATCAATTACTTTCAAAGTGGTGGATCTGACAGTTTGAGGACAAAACTTCATCCATATGAATTTACATCAATTTTAAAACTTAGCGAAAATATACTGCTTTTGTAGCTGAGAAGGGTAGTCTGTATGATACGCATGGGGATGTACACTCCTGCATTAGTTTTCAGAGAAGAATGTTGATTTCAGGAGAGAGTACATAATTTTGAAGGTCGCATGTAGATCCTTGTTTGCTGCTATTATAGCAGAAGAATATGAACCGAGTAGATACGGAAATAATACTTTTAAATTATTGGGGTCTGATCTAGAATATTGTAATATCGGGACCATCAATTTTTAGTACATTTACATGTGATGATATAGAAGTAATATTTTTAAATTATGCAAAAAGATTCACATGTTTATGAGATAGTAGATAAATTTTGGTACAATCTTTATGGATTATTTGAAGTAATATTTTGATTGATGAATTCGGTTATTAAATAATTAGTCTCCAAATTGGTCTAAAAGTTTGCTTGTTCTTCTTTTAAAATTTTTTTTTAGATATTTGGATACTTAAAGAGGAAAGATGTGCTGATGATGCTCAGTTTAGACCAAATATGTTCAGTTTTGGATATATATTTTTGAGTTATTATTTTCAGTTAATGTCTATGAATTTTTCTTTGGATGCATATCCTCCGTAGATTATTTCATGAATTTTTTTATAGTGATAATATCCAATTTTGTCAAATTAAAATTCATGATTATGTGTTTGATTACTTTATTTGAGTAATAATCTTATGAATATGCATGAATATAAAGTTTTGAACATGATTCGGTTTTATAAAATTCAGTCAACATTCAATTTTTTGGTGCCTTTTAAGACTAGCAATAGTTGTCCAATATTCTAAGTAGACTCATTGAAACAAGATGTCGCCAAAGTGACCTTTCTTGCGTAGATAGTCTATGAGGGATGTCGGATGTTTGTGTGTGTATATTCATGCGGGTATTAGCCGGCCCAAAGGAAGGTTAATACTTGACCGAATTGCACACATACTTGTGATGATAAATGTGTGACAATTATACGTGTCACGCCCCAGTACCGAAATACGGAGACGGACTAGGCCAGCTACACCATATGAGGTACGTAACGTCATACGGCGATCGTGGCTGTCGAGAGACTAGGGGGGTACATGCTACAATCAAGTCTCCTATGGTCCCACAGAGTTCTATGTCTCAATCAATCAAATCACATCAGCAAAAGATGAGCATTAAAGATAAAGCAGTAAGGCGTCCCCGACGCTGTATCAAAATGATCATGAGAGACTAGCTTCATAATTTAGCTATCTCGGAGAGTCAGGAGTACAAAATTATACACAGCTACAGTCTGTTTAATTACAATTATGTACTGACACAAAATATCAAGTAATCCGGCTAACAGGTGCCGGTGGCTAAACGCCGCAAAAGTATAAGCAGGAGTGATGGAGAAGAAACCCACTCGAGTCCCCGAACTGCCATGCTCCTAGTATGCACCATGGATGTCAGGGAGGAAGATCGTGTCCTCTGGCTCTGCTACGGGATCTGGCCAAACAAAACCAGCGGGGTCAGCCCCGAATAGCAAGTACCGCCAAAGGGGCACAAGAGTTAAGATTAAAAATCCAGTTAATAGAATGATTGATAATAGTAATACTTATGCTACCATTATAGGGTGGCGCCACATCCTCGAACCCATATGGCACCCTTACAACCAAACAAGGACAAAAGGTGCCGCATGGAGTCGGGACGCGTCGTACTCTATAACTTTCGCATAAGTTAAAGGGTATAAACAATAAAATCTCCTGATCGTGACTTCGGTCGATAGCCTATCGCAGCACAATAACCAACCCAACAATCAAACAAGAACATGGGTTGGATCATGTACCACGATAAACCATGTTCCTCGGTCATTCACAGAAGTAGCACTTCACAACCAGAATAAGTCTTCCGTTCATAACTTCGGTCCACAGCCTATCATAGTACGATAACCAACCCAACAATCAAACAAGAACATGGGTTGGATCACGTACCATGACAGTCCGCTTCCCTCAGTTACTCACGGAAGGTAATAGGATACAAGCAAGTCGTTTTCACGACCAATCAAGTCTACACGTTTCTAGTGGAACGAGGTTATCCTCGCGTCATGTTATTAGAAAATTCTCAGATCGTATCTTTCCAGCAAGGCTAGCCAACCCAGGGGTTCGCGTAGACAGGTATGATTGAGCACAGGTCCCTCGCAAGGCCACATTGCTAAAACATATAATATGTAGCAGGAATTAATCGGATACAGTCATCCACTCGTTGCAGATGACACAGTATCCGTGGAGACCAGCCGGCGCGTCAAGACAGCATCTCAAGGCGGCTGGTGTAACACGATCTCGGGATTTTGCCCCCCCATGCATCTAGTATATTTAGTTGCCTAGTTTAACCCTAGGTGAAATCTTGGACTCACATGCTGTGGCCTGCATGATTATCCTCCTAAGGTCGTACTTTAGTACGAGTACCCCAAAGAGGATCCATGTCAATCAGTATGTCAACATGTTCTACCCTCCTTAGTGTAATGCATTATTGCAAATACGCCACGTGGAGTTACGAGTCTTTTGTCGAGCATGAACAAGAACTGAGACATTCATGTACATGTATCAGGTAGGAACACTTTGTTCTCCGGGGTCACATTAGTGCTCATATCATGCTCGGGACAAAAGGCGTAAGGATATAAAATGGGCATATAATATATATATATATATATATAATAATAATAAGGTAACAATATAGGGCACAAAAGTCCATGCGGCCCAAGGGGAGTGAGTCCATGCGGCCGGGTCAATACTGGTTCATGCGGCTGGGACTACACGCTCATGCGGCTCAGAGAGCCCCAAGGCGCATGCGGCTGGAAGGTCGGGTTCATGCGAACGAAGGGGTGTCAGCGTATGCGGCTGCGAATGGAGCTATCGCCAGGCGGCCGGGGTTCAACAGCATATGCGGCTAGGATCAGACGAAGCCTTATGCGGCTCAGAACAGTGGCGCATATGCGGCTGGATGCAAAAGAACTCATGCGGCTGCGAAGGCTAGCCGCATGAAGTCCATGCGACAGGGGCTCATGCGGCTGGGTCTGAACAAGGCTATGCGACTCAATTACTTGCCGCATGAAGATTCATGCGGTCAAGTACTCAAGCAAGTCTTATGCGGCTAGGAAGGACTTTCCATGCGGCTGAGCTCGAATGAGTCTCATGCGGCTGGATAGGCCATGCGGCCAGAGACTTGCCGCATGAAGATTTATGCGGTCAAGTACTGCTCTTCTTCTCCACTTGTCCGAGAAGAGGAGCCAAGCAACCATGGCTTTCAAACTACACAAAACCTTCATCCGGAGCCCAAATCGGAACTTCCTTAGGTCAAAATGGGGTAGAACAAAATTCTCTACAACATGGAACCATCAAAACTTAAAAATAATGAAGTTTGCTAGATCAAAACCAAGAAAATCCGAAAATAGCTAAAACCTAGATCTACAAAGATTAAAGCTTCAAAATGGAAAACTTCAAGTTCTAAACTAGTATAGAATAAGGAGAAGAACATATTTTGACAAATAATTTTGTAAGAAAACATCAACAATATTGATGGATCCATCTCTTGAGCAAGTTGGTACTTGCCTTGGTTGGTGGAGGAAAGTAAATGAGAGAAAATAAATGAGAGGAGAGAGAATGAGTTGAGTTATTATATAGAATCATGAACCCATGGGTTCATGATGAACCAAGGTGAACCAAGAATAGGTTCCCCAAATGAGCCAAAACTGTAGGCCCAAATGCAGATAATAAATTATGAAATAATATTTTTTTGAATATTTTTGGAAAATACATGAAGAAATATAGCATATAAATACAGTATAAATACAAGGTAGATACGGTTTATCGGTTTACGTATTAAAAATACGTATTCCAGGATCGGGGAGTGACATCTCTACCCTTCTTAGAAAAATTCCGTCCTCGGAATTCCAGCCAAGACAGGATAGTGAAATCAGGGCAAGCAAGGCACAATCGTATACAAGTTAACTATCATAGCAGTTTTTATCAGACATCACAAGGTGCAAAACAAGCAGGTGCAGATAAGCATGGAATCGTGTCAATAAGGTGCAAAAATATACCTTATCAGTCAAACAAATGCGGATACCGAGATCTGATCTCGTCCTCGCGCTTCCAGGTTGACTCTTCCGGAGAGTGATGGTTCCAAGAAACACGGACAAGGCTGATCGTCCGATTCTTGAGTACCTTCTCTCGCTGGTCTAAAATAGATACGGGTTGTTCCTCGTCAGTTAGGTCGGTACTAACGACTAACTCAGAATGATCGAGGACATGACTCGGATCCGGGACATACCCACGTAACTG
Organism: Iris pallida; assembly: GCA_029216955.1. Taxonomy (NCBI): domain Eukaryota; kingdom Viridiplantae; phylum Streptophyta; class Magnoliopsida; order Asparagales; family Iridaceae; genus Iris; species Iris pallida. Next base: position 6,070,285 of record JANAVB010001997.1, read on the forward strand.
GGATACATGAAACACATCATGTATGCCAGTTAACGAAGGCGGAAGGGCAAGTCGATAAGCCACATCGCCTATCCGAGCGAGAATCTTAAAAGGACCAACGTATCTTGGACTAAGCTTTCCTCGGGTTCCAAATCTGATGATACCCTGAGTAGGTGAAATCCGCAGAAATACTTGGTCGCCCGCTCTGAACTCTAGAGGCCTACGATGCTGATCTGCCCAATGACGATGTCGGTCCTGCGCAACTCGAAGGCGCTCTCTGACCAACTTAACTATCTCCACAGTCTGTGTGATCATCTCTGGTCCCAACAACTTTCGTTCTCCAACGTCGTCCCATGCCAAAGGGGACCTGTACTTCCTTCCGTACAATGCTTCGAACGGGGCCATCTGAATGCTAGCCTGATAGCTGTTGTTATAGGAGAACTCCACTAGATAAAGGTGATCCTCCCAAGATCTGCCAAAATCCAAGGTACATGCCCGTAGCATATCTTCTAACGTCTGAATGGTTCTTTCTGATTGCCCGTCAGTTTGTGGATGATAAGCAGTACTGAATCTCAACTTGGTTCCCAAACTTTGGTGTAAGCTCCGCCAAAAATGGGAAGTAAAACGCGTATCCCGATCTGATACTATACTAACTGGAATACCGTGCTGTCTTACTATCTGCTTCATGTACATTTCTGCTAACTGCTCAGTAGTCTGTCCAACTCGGAAGGGAAGGAAATGAGCGACCTTCGTGAGTCGATCTACTATTACCCAGACTGCATTCTTGCCAGTCGGGGATCTAGGTAAACCGGTCACAAAATCCATCGTGATGTGCTCCCATTTCCATTCTGGGATAGGAAGCGGCTGGAGCAACCCTGCTGGTCTCTACTGCTCGACTTTCACCTGCTGACAGACCAGACACTTGGATACAAATCTCGCTATCTCTCTTTTCATGCCATTCCACCAAAAGAACTGCCTGATATCTCGATACATCTTCGTTCCTCCTGGATGAATGGAGTAAATAGAACTATGAGCTTCGGACATAACTTCTTGCCGAAGGTCTCCACTCGGTACACAGAGTCTGTTTCCAAACCTGAGCGTACCATCTTCATGAATCACTAACTCCTTCCTACGGCCTGATTCACACTCCGACCGCAACTTCTGAATCTGTGGATCTCCTGCTTGTGCTGCCCTTATCCTCTCTACTAAGGTTGACTGAATCTGCATACTGGTCATTCTTCCTATATCCCCTGGCAAAACTACTTCGATTCCCATACTCTGAAGGTCTTCTAAAATATGCTTCTGCGAGGTCAGGATAAAGGTACTGTTTTTCCTACTCAGTGCATCTGCAACTATATTCGCCTTGCCTGGTTGATACTGAAGATCTAAATCAAAATCCTTCAGCAGTTCTAACCATCTTCTTTGCCTCATATTCAAATCTCGTTGCGTGAATACGTATTTCAAACTCTTATGATCAGTATAAATCTCTACCCGATCCCCGTACAAATAATGCCTCCACAACTTGAGTGAAAATACCACAGCTGCTAACTCCAAATCGTGAGTCGGGTAATTCTTCTCATGGTCTCGAAGCTGCCGAGACGCATATGCTATCACCTTTCCATGCTGCATCAATACACATCCAAGACCCTTCCCAGATGCGTCACAATATACTGTAAAGCCTCCCGTTCCTACCGGAAGCGTCAAGATCGGGGCTGAGATCAACCTCTTCTTCAATTCTTCAAATGATGCCTGACAGCTAGCTGACCAAACAAACTCCACGTCCTTGTGCGTCAAACGCGTTAAGGGCGCAGAGATCTTGGCAAAGTCCGCCACGAACCTTCTGTAGTAACCAGCTAATCCCAAGAAACTTCGCACTTCTGCAACCGTTCTCGGGACTGGCCAATGCTCTACGGCCTCAATCTTCTTCGGATCCACTGACACTCCTGCCCCAGAAATTACATGCCCCAGAAACGAAATATGATCTAACCAGAATTCACACTTGTCGAGCTTCGCATAAAGTTGATGCTCCCTCAATGTCTGCAAGACAGTCCTAAGATGTTTCCCATGCTCCTCTTCACTGCTGGAATAGACAAGAATGTCATCTATGAACACCACCACAAATTTATCCAAGTACGGCAGAAAGATGCGGTTCATTAAATCCATGAATACTGCAGGTGCGTTGGTTACTCCAAAGGGCATTACTAAAAACTCATAATGCCCGTATCTAGATCTGAATGCTGTCTTCGGTATGTCTTGCTCCCGGACTCTTACTTGATAGTATCCCGACCGAAGATCGATCTTGGAAAAGACGCTGGCCTCGTTCAACTGGTCAAACAGGTCATCAATCCTTGGTAGCGGGTACTTATTCTTTACTGTTACTGCATTCAGCTTGCGGTAGTCGATGCACATCCTCGTCGACCCATCCTTCTTGGGAACTAGAATCACTGGCGCGGCCCATGGCGATTTACTGTCTTGGATGAATCCTTTAGACTTCAACTCTTCTTCATGTTGATACAACTTATCCTGTTCTGACGGCGACATTCTGTAAACTCTGTCTGCAATAGACCTCGTTCCAGGGTTCAACTCAATGCTAAATTCTACCTCTCTGACTGGGGGTATTGTCATCCCCCAGAACCAGAATACTGGAGAGCGGGGGCAGACATAGCCAGCTACGTATGATGAAATGGAATCCATCTCATCATACGGTCACGGCTGTCTAGAAATATGAGGGTTTATCTACAAGCCATCAGTCTCCTAAGGTCATAAAATAGCCTATTGTCTCAATCTCAACCAACTAATAATAATTCCAAGATATCAGATCACCAAATATACAATTGTAAGGCGTCCCAAACATTACATATCCAGATGATCATGAAGCTAGTCGTACAAAATGTGAGGACTAGCAAGAGTTAAGTCATATATGATCAACCTTGAGTTGCCAATCATGATTACAGCCCGTAGGCAGACAGTAAATAAAGTTGCAAACGAGCTAACACTGGCTCGGCGGCTAAACGCCTCAAAAGAATAATTTTATAATAAAGTGGGAGAACAAAAAAGAAACCCACTCGTTGCCCTGGTTACGCCTGGCGGTCACCATCGGGCTGGAAGACAGGTAGATCCTTTGCTGCTGCTCCGGTATCTGGCCATACAAAACCAGCTGGGTCAGACCCCAGAAAGAGCAAGTGCCACAAAGGAGGCTTCACTTAGGAACTAAAACCAGCAATTAGCACAATAATAAAATAAGAGACAGTAATTTAAGAAAAAGCATGACCGGTAATTATAAAAGATAATCTTGTGCAGGATCAATAAAGACAGGACATAAGACAGGATGATATACGATGAGATAACCATGGAACTATTCAGATAACCAGGTTACAACCCGTAAACCAAACAAGGACCGAGGTTGTAACCCTTCGTCTGAACGGAACTTGGCTTCTCCCACCATTTATCGGCAAGGTGAATATAAGAAATTAGGTCAAGTAACCTTCTGGAGTGACAATCATTATAGTGACAATCTGGAGTGACAATCTTTCAATCATTCTGGTACAATCTTACAATTAATCAATTCTAGACAATAGTATACTGGACTAGACTCCATCCAAGCAATCACGGCCAATTATTGCCTACGGCTTTCTACATTAACTAACTAGGGTTATCACAATCCTAATTACTAGCAAGATGCAATGAGAATTCCAAGTCCGGTTACCTGTTTGTTACTACCTGAGTGATCCCATCAAGAAAAGGAAAAGATAGCAGGATATAGCAGACACACTGTAGTAAGATACATGTGTCCTAAGGTACCACGCTCGACGGCGGGCTGGAAGTGCGCTCATCTCGACGGATAGCAACAAATCCCATGTATATATATATAAGGCCGGGACCAAAGGGGCAACAGGTAACTGGGAAATTCTTCATGAACTAATTGATCAATCTAGTCATTAACCTAGCCAGATTCAGTATGGATCCCTGACCGTGGTACTCAGGGATCATGCCCTAGACATGATGCAAGACACAACCGGACTCGTAGTTTATACAGGCACAATCAATGCAAACAACCACGGTGTCAGGATTTAATTATACAGGTCATGTCATGTCAGGTAGCCGTCGCAACAGCTATTCGAGATAATCATGTCAGGTTTATCATATCAAGCGTGCTAGTCAGGAGTGCGCCACGACGGACCACTATCAGGTCATGCCAGGTTATCATGTCAAGAGTGCACCACTACGGGTCACTATCACGTCATGCTCAATTATCAATTCCAAACATATCAAATGAATTCATGATTTTCAAGTTCAGGACAAAAGGCGTAAGGATATAAAATGGGCGTAAAAATATACAATAAGGAATTATAAAACATGGCAAATAATGATAAATCACAGTACACAGAGCTATTAGAAAGTCATGCGTCTCAGTCATATGCGGTCAGGAAAGGGTAGACTCATGCGGCCCAATTAGGAGGACGCATGCGGCCAGGGTCGCTGAATCACATGCGGCCAAGACAAGGGGGCGCATGCAGCTGGAATTGCAAAGGAGCATGCGGCTCCAAGACGTTGGGCCTCATGCGGCCAGCGAAAGTGTCGAGTTCATGCGACTGGGTATAAAAGGAGGCGCATGCGGTTAAGTCAACATGGCTGCTTATGCGGCTGAGAGTGAAAGGTACATATGCGGCTGAAGAGGCAGGAACCTATGCGGCTGGGAATAGGACTAGCTCCCATGCGGCAAGAAGGAACTGAGGACTCATGCGGTCAGGTTCAATTCATATTCATGCGGCCAAGGATGGAAGCAGGCTTATGCGGCTAGAACGCAAGGGCCTCATGCGGTTTAAGAATGAGACTCAGCCCATGCGGCTAGAAGTCTCATGCGGCTGAATCACTTGCCGCATGGATTGCCATGCGGTCAAGTCAAGCACTGTTCTTCTTCCCCATATTTCAGAGAAGAAGAACACCATGAACCCAAGCTTCCAAGCTGCATAACTCTATCATCCGGAGCCCAAATCCGAACTTCCATAGGTCAAAATGGGGTAGAAAGAGATTCTCTACAACATGAAACCATCAAAACTCGAAAATAACCAGATTAAGTAGATCAAAACCCAAAAAATCCAACAATAAAGTAAATATAGATCTACAAGAATCTAGCCATGAAAAGTGAATATGCCAAGTTCTAAGGTTAGTTAAAATACTGTAAGGAAGAAAATGAAGCAATAAAATTTGAGTTCCTCCATGAAGCAAGTTGCACTTGCCTAGAGCTCACTCTCTCTCTCTGGTAGGTGGAGAGTTAATGAAGGAGAAGAAGAGTAATGAGTAATAATGGAAGAGAGAGAGAGAGTGGAACATAAATAAGGGTGGTGGTAGGTGGGAGTGGTTTGGTTCACATAAAATCCAACCAAGCCAAACCCACTAAACCGAACCAAACCAAGCCAATGCAATGCCATGATGAATCATGAAGTACTCAATAAACCAAGCTCCATTAATCAGAATTAATCCATGAACGATAAATGACAATTAAACCACAATGCTAAATATGAAAATAAACTACAACTAACTAATCAAAGAAAAGAAAAATACGGGTCAGAAATACGAACACGTATAAAATACGTATCGCAAATTTCGGGGCACTACATCCTACCCACCTTAAAAGAATTCCGTCCTCGAAATTTAATCAAGAGGCTAGAGATGTCGGGACAGCTATACTATCACAAGCAATCTACGCTACCAATCAATCATACAATCATACATGCAAGCAAGGAATCGAAGTGCAAGGCATAAGGAAGATATTACACCTCACGAGCCAAACCGATTGGGATAACGTGATTGGATATCATCCTCACACTCCCACGTTTGACTCTCCCAAGAAGCGATGAACTCAAGCAACACGAACTAAACTGATAGTCTTGCGCTTGAGGTCTCTCTCTTTGGTCAACAGGGACACGGGCCTCTCCTTATACGAAAAGGTTAAAGGCTATTGGTACCAACATTTTCGAATGATCTAGGAAATGGCTCGGGCCCGGGATATACCGTTGTAATTAGGATACATGAAACATGACATGTATCCCGCATGACGACGGTCGGAAAGCAAGACAATAGGACACAGATACCTCTCCGCCGATTCTGGATCTGGGCCTGGGCCAGGGCGAACTGCTGAGGCCTCTGTTGTTGAAAGGCCTGGGCCTGAGACGGCAATGGACCCGGGAACGGGAACTGCTGTGGTTGGTGAACTGGAGCTGGTTCTGGTGCTGGTGCTGGTCCCATAACCGAGGGACTAGTTACTGTCGACGATGATCTATTTCTGAACGGACAAGATCCTATCATGTGGTCCGGCGAACCACAAACCAAGCACAATCCCTGTGCTCTGCGGCACTCAGTAACAACATGCCCGGGCTTCCCGCAATGAGAACAACCCGTTGCAAAAGGCCGCTTCTGCTTTTGCTGCTGGGGGTAGATCGGGGCAGAATGCTGCAAGGAGGTAACCGAATCTGTCCTCGTAGCTCCAATGGTCAGGGCCCTAGCTGCTGGGGCCGGTGCTGAGGATTGGTTCATCTGGTCGCGAGACCGCTTCCGATCTCCGGTCCGGTCCGCTATCCTTCGGGAAGTGTACTCGTGCCTCCTCGCTGCTCGCAAGACGGCATCAAAAGTTGTGTACTCGAACTGCTTTACTGCCAATATGATCTCCAAGTGGAGCCCCTGCTGAAATCGCTATGCTCTGTCTAGCTCGGTTGCCACCAAGGTGGGAGCAAACCGACTCAACCTTGAAAACTCGGCCGCATATCCGTCGACCGTCCTGTTCATCTGCCTGAGATTACTAAACCTGGTCTGCAGGTCATATCTAGCCACTGCGTCGAAGTACTTGGTCTGGAACATATCGCTGAATACCGCCCACATGACAGGCGTGCCCAAACTCGCTGCTTGCATAGCCCACCAGCTGCGGGCTAGATCTAGTAACTGCAGGCGCACCACAGCCACCTTCTCTGCTTCAGGGGTCCTGGCTGCCTCCAAGATAACTTCAATGTCCTGTAGCCAGGCATCTGCAGTAATAGCATCCTCGCTGCCGTCGAAAAAGGGAGGGTTCAGGCGCTTGAAATTGTTAACCGTACTGTTCCCTCGAGGACCAATTCCGCTCATAGCTTCTTGTACTGCTTGCTGCAAGGCATCACCTCGACGGTCCTGAGACGCAAGCAACTCACGGATGAGCCCTATCAAGACCCCATCCTCTGACCCTGCTGGCTGAACTGGCTGGACTGGGAGCACTGGTTCTCCAGAAGGCATGGCTCGGGAGGCGGCTGCTGAGGACTGATCTTGATCTTCTTGCTGTTGCTGGTCTGCCGGCCGAACTCCTTCTGGCTGATCAACAGGAATGATGCCACTGAAGCAATGACATCGGAAATATTAAGGAAGGACCAAGATAGAACAATGATGCAAGCATGTTATCAAGTCAGGAATCCAAGGAGATAAGAAGATACGAGTGGAGATCAAAGGCGAGTACAGATTGAGACATCTATCCGGTAAACCCTCACATTTCTTGATTGACAAGACCTGCATGGGCCACCACTTAAACCATGTCATGCCCCAGAACCAGAATACTGGAGAGCGGGGGCAGACATAGCCAGCTACGTATGATGAAATGGAATCCATCTCATCATATGGTCACGGCTGTCTAGAAATATGAGGGTTTATCTACAAGCCATCAGTCTCCTAAGGTCATAAAATAGCCTATTGTCTCAATCTCAACCAACTAATAATAATTCCAAGATATCAGATCACCAAATATACAATTGTAAGGCATCCCAAACATTACATATCCAGATGATCATGAAGCTAGTCGTACAAAATGTGAGGACTAGCAAGAGTTAAGTCATACATGATCAACCTCGAGTTGCCAATCATGATTACAGCCCGTAGGCAGACAGTAAATAAAGTTGCAAACGAGCTAACACTGGCTCGGCGGCTAAACGCCTCAAAAGAATAATTTTACAATAAAGTGGGAGAACAAAAAAGAAACCCACTCGTTGCCCTGGTTACGCCTGGCGGTCACCATCGGGCTGGAAGACAGGTAGATCCTTTGCTGCTGCTCCGGTATCTGGCCATACAAAACCAGCTGGGCCAGACCCCAGAAAGAGCAAGTGCCACAAAGGAGGCTTCACTTAGGAACTAAAACCAGCAATTAGCACAATAATAAAATAAGAGACAGTAATTTAAGAAAAAGCATGACCGGTAATTATAAAAGACAATCTTGTGCAGGATCAATAAAGACAGGACATAAGACAGGATGATATACGATGAGATAACCATGGGACTATTCAGATAACCAGGTTACAACCCGTAAACCAAACAAGGACCGGGGTTGTAACCCTTCGTCTGAACGGAACTTGGCTTCTCCCACCATTTATCGGCAAGGTGAATATAAGAAATCAGGTCAAGTAACCTTCTGGAGTGACAATCATTATAGTGACAATCTGGAGTGACAATCTTTCAATCATTCTGGTACAATCTTACAATTAATCAATTCTAGACAATATTATACTGGACTAGACTCCATCCAAGCAATCACGGCCAATCATTGCCTACGGCTTTCTACATTAACTAACTAGGGTTATCACAATCCTAATTACTAGCAAGATGCAATGAGAATTCCAAGTCCGGTTACCTGTTTGTTACTACCTGAGTGATCCCAGCAAGAAAAGGAAAAGATAGCAGGATATAGCAGACGCACTGTAGTAAGATACATGTGTCCTAAGGTACCACGTTCGACGGCGGGCTGGAAGTGCGCTCATCTCGACGGATAGCAACAAATCCCATGTATATATATATATAAGGCCGGGACCAAAGGGACAACAGGTAACTGGGAAATTCTTCATGAACTAATTGATCAATCTAGTCATTAACCTAGCCAGATTCAGTATGGATCCCTGACCGTGGTACTCAGGGATCATGCCCTAGACATGATGCAAGACACAACCGGACTCGTAGTTTATACAGGCACAATCAATACAAACAACCACGGTGTCAGGATTTAATTATACAGGTCATGTCATGTCATGTAGCCGTCGCAACAGCTATTCGAGATAATCATGTCAGGTTTATCATATCAAGCGTGCTAGTCAGGAGTGCGCCACGACGGGCCACTATCAGGTCATGCCAGGTTATCATGTCAAGAGTGCACCACTACGGGTCACTATCACGTCATGCTCAATTATCAATTCCAAACATATCAAATGAATTCATGATTTTCAAGTTCAGGACAAAAGGCGTAAGGATATAAAATGGACGTAAAAATATACAATAAGGAATTATAAAACATGGCAAATAATGATAAATTACAGTACACAGAGCTATTAGAAAGTCATGCGGCTCAGTCATATGCGGTCAGGAAAGGGTAGACTCATGCGGCCCAATTAGGAGGACGCATGCGGCCAGGGTCGCTGAATCACATGCGGCCAAGACAAGGGGGCGCATGCAGTTGGAATTGCAAGGGCGCATGCGGCTCCAAGACGTTGGACCTCATGCGGCCAGCGGAAGTGTCGAGTTCATGCGACTGGGTATAAAAGGAGGCGCATGCGGTTAAGTCAACATGGCTGCTTATGCGGCTGAGAGTGAAAGGTACATATGCGGCTGAAGGGGCAGGAACCTATGCGGCTGGGAATAGGACTAGCTCCCATACGGCAAGAAGGAACTGAGGACTCATGCGGTCAGGTTCAATTCATATTCATGCGGCCAAGGATGGAAGCAGGCTTATGCGGCTAGAACGCAAGGGCCTCATGCGGTTTAAGAATGAGACTCAGCCCATGCGGCTAGAAGTCTCATGCGGCTGAATCACTTGCCGCATGGATTGCCATGCGGTCAAGTCAAGCACTGTTCTTCTTCCCCATATTTCAGAGAAGAAGAACACCATGAACCCAAGCTTCCAAGCTGCATAACTCTATCATCCGGAGCCCAAATCCGAACTTCCATAGGTCAAAATGGGGTAGAACGAGATTCTCTACAACATGGAACCATCAAAACTCGAAAATAACCAGATTAAGTAGATCAAAACCCAAGAAATCCGAAAATAAAGTAAATATAGATCTACAAGAATCTAGCCATGGAAAGTGAATATGCCAAGTTCTAAGGTTAGTTAAAATGCTGTAAGGAAGAAAATGAAACAATAAAATTTGAGTTCCTCCATGACGCAAGTTGCACTTGCCTAGAGCTCACTCTCTCTCTCTGGTAGGTGGAGAGTTAATGAAGGAGAAGAAGAGTAATGAGTAATAATGGAAGAGAGAGAGAGAGTGGAACATAAATAAGGGTGGTGGTAGGTGGGAGTGGTTTGGTTCACATAAAACCCAACCAAGCCAAACCCACTAAACCGAACCAAACCAAGCCAATGCAATGCCATGATGAATCATGAAGTACTCAATAAACCAAGCTCCATTAATCAGAATTAATCCATGAACGATAAATGACAATTAAACCACAATGCTAAATATGAAAATAAACTACAACTAACTAATCAAAGAAAAGAAAAATACGGGTCAGAAATACGAACACGTATAAAATACGTATCGTAAATTTCGGGGCACTACAGGTATCCCTAGGAGCTCATCAGGGAAGACGTCGAGAAAATCTTCGACCACTCTCGGAATCTGTCCTGGCTCTGACACTGCTGCTGAGATGACGCCTCCGGCCTGATTCTTCAAGGTTCGAGTAAAGATGAACTGCTCCATCCCAGGAATGCTGAATATGACCCTACCTCCTCTACAATCAATGGTCGCATGACTGTCTCTCAACCAGTCCATGCCAAGAACAACATCAAAATTCTCCATAGGGAATTCAATCAATGATGCGGGCAATAAATGCCCACACACCACTACCGGACATGAAAAACGCACTCTGTTCACTTCTACGAGCCCATTGCCGGTGAGTATATCCATCCTCTCCGGCAATGCCTCAAATCCTAGTCCAATTCGTGTAGCATATTGTGCAGAGATGAATGAATGAGTAGCGCCTGAATCAAATAATGCTACAGCGGGAAATAAGGTGACGAGAATTTTACCTGCCACCACGTCACTAGACGCTAGAGCCTCTTCCAAGGTCAATGTGAGAGCCTGGCCCCGCGGAGCCCCTTGTTGCGGCCTTCCTCGACCATGCTGTTGCTGCCTCTGAGGGTCTTCGGCTTCCTGTGCCTGGCGGAACATCTGAGCCTGCGTTGGTAGACGCTGGGCTAGGGGCCTTACTGCTAATACTGGCCCTCCACTCGGGGTTGTCGCCGGAGCTGGCAATGCTGGAAACTGCTGAGCTGGCCCTCCTGGCCTCTGCATCATAGGACAAGTAGAAATACGGTGGTCTGAACTACCACACCTCAAGCATAAGCCATTCGCTGACCGGCACACCTCCCTCGTGTGCCCTGCCTTCCCACAGAATGTACAGTCCTGGGGTGCTCCCTGACGCTGTTGCTGGTTCCTCGGCTGCTGATGCCGAACTGGCGCTGTATTAGTTGACACGGCCGTCCTCCGCGGTGCTCCTGTATCATGAATACGTACACCGGGTGCTGGGGCCGATGTTCGCTGCATTGCTCCTCCTCCAACCTGGGAATGAGATCTCTTCTGACCTCCTGTCCTCGATGCCAACCTCTGCTGGGTAAGCTCGTGCCTCCGGGCTGCCGTCAAGACAGCGTCAAACGTCTGGTAGTCGTGTCCTTCCACAAGCTGCAATAATTCCAAATGAAGTCTCTGCTGGAACCTCATAGCTTTCTCTGGCTCCGTTGCCACCATTGCTGGCGCGAAACGGCACAATCTGCAGAACTCTGCTGCATACCCATCTACGGTCTTGCCTGCTTGCTTGAGACTGATGAACTTCTGCTGGAGCTCATATCGAGCTACTACGCCAAAATACTTGGTCTTGAATCTATCACTGAAGGTGGTCCAATGAACAGGGCGTCTTGTACCAACTTCTTCTGATGCCCACCAGTCGCGGGCAAGATCCTGAAGTACCAGTTTGACCTGATCAACCTTCTCATCATCTGGAACCTTGGCTGCCACAAGAATGGCTTCGATGTCTTGAATCCATGCATTCGTAGTGATGGCATCCTCCGTGCCATCAAAATACCTCGGGTTCAAGCGACGGAACCTTCCTGATGCTCCCGAGTCAACCCCGGCACTCCTCTCAAGAGCTAACTGAATCCCTTGGTTCAGCAACACGTTCTGCTCCTGCTGTCGAGTCTGTTGTTGTTGGTTAGTGACAAGAAACCCCCCGGATGATCTCCAGGAGTGCTACGGCGTCTGGTACTGCCGTTGCTGCTGGTGCTGCAGGAGTTTCAATAACCGGCGGCTGCACTGCCTCTGGTTCCATTTCTGCTCGTGCCTGCACTGGAGAAGGTTCTCTCTCCTGTTGCTGCCCAGTCGAGCCATGCTCTTGCTGCTCTTCCTCATGGGCCTCACCTGCTACTGAGAATGAAGCACCCCTATAGAGAAGAATATAAGATTATCAAGTCCGGACGAGGAAGATTTCGAGGATGCAAGTCAGGTTAGAGATCAAGGCAAGGACAGAGAATTCGAAACAGAATTTCAAGGGGAACAAGTCTTGATTGAGACTCCTAATAATTCGCAATACCCCACAAGTCTGAAAATCAGACCTGCATGGGCCACCACTAAAACCTTGTCACGCCCCAGTACCGAAATACGGAGACGGACTAGGCCAGCTACACCATATGAGGTACGTAACGTCATACGGCGATCGTGGCTGTCGAGAGACTAGGGGGGTACATACTACAATCAAGTCTCCTATGGTCCCACAGAGTTCTATGTCTCAATCAATCAAATCACATCAGCAAAAGATGAGCATTAAAGATAAAGCAGTAAGGCGTCCCCGACGCTGTATCAAAATGATCATGAGAGACTAGCTTCATAATTTAGCTATCTCGGAGAGTCAGGAGTACAAAATTATACACAGCTGCAGTCTGTTTAATTACAATTATGTACTGACACAAAATATCAAGTAATCCGGCTAACAGGTGCCGGTGTCTAAACGCCGCAAAAGTATAAGCAGGAGTGGTGGAGAAGAAACCCACTCGAGTCCCCGAACTGCCATGCTCCTAGTATGCACCATGGATGTCAGGGAGGAAGATCGTGTCCTCTGGCTCTGCTACGGGATCTGGCCAAACAAAACCAGCGGGGTCAGCCCCGAATAGCAAGTACCGCCAAAGGGGCACAAGAGTTAAGATTAAAAACCCAGTTAATAGAATGATTGATAATAGTAATACTTATGCTACCATTATAGGGTGACGCCACATCCTCGAACCCATATGGCACCCTTACAACCAAACAAGGACAAAAGGTGCCGCATGGAGTCGGGACGCGTCGTACTCTATAACTTTCGCATAAGTTAAAGGGTATAAACAATAAAATCTCCTGATCGTGACTTCGGTCGATAGCCTATCGCAGCACAATAACCAACCCAACAATCAAACAAGAACATGGGTTGGATCATGTACCACGATAAACCATGTTCCTCGGTCATTCACAGAAGTAGCACTTCACAACCAGAATAAGTCTTCCGTTCATAACTTCGGTCCACAGCTTATCATAGTACGATAACCAACCCAACAATCAAACAAGAACATGGGTTGGATCACGTACCATGACAGTCCGCTTCCCTCAGTTACTCACGGAAGGTAATAGGATACAAGCAAGTCATTTTCACGGCCAATCAAGTCTACGCGTTTCTAGTGGAACGAGGTTATCCTCGCGTCATGTTATTAGAAAATCCTCAGATCGTATCTTTCCAGCAAGGCTAGCTAACCCAGGGGTTCGCGTAGACAGGTATGATTGAGCACAGGTCCCTCGCAAGGCCACCTTGCTAAAACATATAATATGTAGCAGGAATTAATCGGATACAGTCATCCACTCGTTGCAGATGACACAGTATCCGTGGAGACCAGCCAGCGCGTCAAGACAGCATCTCAAGGCGGCTGGTGTAACACGATCTTGGGATTTTGCCCCCCCATGCATCTAGTATATTTAGTTGCCTAGTTTAACCCTAGGTGAAATCTTGGACTCACATGCTGTGGCCTGCATGATTATCCTCCTAAGGTCGTACTTTAGTACGAGTACCCCAAAGAGGATCCATGTCAATCAGTATGTCAACATGTTCTACCCTCCTTAGTGTAATGCATCATTGCAAATACGCCACGTGGAGTTACGAGTCTTTTGTCGAGCATGAACAAGAACTGGAACATTTATGTACATGTATCAGATAGGAACACTTTGTTCTCCAGGGTCACATTAGTGCTCATATCATGCTCGGGACAAAAGGCGTAAGGATATAAAATGGGCATATAATATATATATATATATATATATATATATATATATATATATATAATAATAAGGTAACAATATAGGGCACAAAAGTCCATGCGGCCCAAGGGGAGTGAGTCCATGCGGCCGGATCAATACTGGTTCATGCGGCTGGGACTACACGCTCATGCGGCTCAGAGAGCCCCAAGGTGCATGCGGCTGGAAGGTCGGGTTCATGCGAACGAAGGGGTGTCAGCGTATGCGGCTGCGAAGGGAGCTATCGCCAGGCGGCCGGGGTTCAACAGCATATGCGGCTAGGATCAGACGAAGCCTTATGCGGCTCAGAACAGTGGCGCATATGCGGCTGGATGCAAAAGAACTCATGCGGCTGCGAAGGCTATCCGCATGAAGTCCATGCGACAGGGGCTCATGCGGCTGGGTCTGAACAAGGCTATGCGGCTCAATTACTTGCCGCATGAAGATTCATGCGGTCAAGTACTCAAGCAAGTCTTATGCGGCTATGAAGGACTTTCCATGCGGCTGAGCTCGAATGAGTCTCATGCGGCTGGATAGGCCATGCGGCCAGAGACTTGCCGCATGAAGATTCATGCGGTCAAGTACTGCTCTTCTTCTCCACTTGTCCGAGAAGAGGAGCCAAGCAACCATGGCTTCCAAACTACACAAAACCTTCATCCGGAGCCCAAATCGGAACTTCCTTAGGTCAAAATGGGGTAGAACAAAATTCTCTACAACATGGAACCATCAAAACTTAAAAATAATGAAGTTTGCTAGATCAAAACCAAGAAAATCCAAAAATGGCTAAAACCTAGATCTACAAAGATTAAAGCTTCAAAATGGAAAACTTCAAGTTCTAAACTAGTATAGAATAAGGAGAAGAACATATTTTGACAAATAATTTTGTAAGAAAACATCAACAATATTTATGGATCCATCTCTTGAGCAAGTTGGTACTTGCCTTGGTTGGTGGAGGAAAGTAAATGAGAGAAAATAAATGAGAGGAGAGAGAATGAGTTGAGTTATTATATAGAATCTTGAACCCATGGGTTCATGATGAACCAAGGTGAACCAAGAATAGGTTCCCCAAATGAGCCAAAACTGTAGGCCCAAATGCAGATAATAAATTACGAAATAATATTTTTTTGAATATTTTTGGGAAATACATGAAGAAATATAGCATATAAATACAGTATAAATACAAGGTAGATACGGTTTATCGGTTTACGTATTAAAAATACGTATTCCAGGATCGGGGAGTGACAATACGGTTTACATGTGAATAATAATCCGATCCAAAGATAGGCTTATTATTTGACATGACTTATTGTCAACATTTGATCACTACACCAAGAGTACCACTTGCAGTTAATATCACTGTCCAAAGACTTGATATTAATGATGCACTAGGTATCTTGAGATGGGGTTCACCATTATTTGGATTTGTTTGACTATATTTTACTCTTTGGTTATTAATTAGAGCATGTCATTTTTTGTTGTTTTGTTCTCTTTAAAATTAATGTTGCTATAATATCTGCCAATAAGAATTTAGTTTCCAAGTTTAATGGGATAAACTTTAAGGGCAAAAGAAAATAAATACAGTAGCTGCTAAGGGTCCAGCTCAAAAGAAACAACAATATAAAACTAAGGGTTGTTCTTTTGTGATAAGGCGGGACACATAAGGAAGAAATGTACAAAGTACCACGCATGACATATAAAAAAAGTACATTTCTAAATTTGGTCTGTTCTGAGGTTAATTTAGTTTTAGTACCAAGAAACTCATGGTGGTTAGATTCTGGTGTGACTACCCACATTAGTGTTTTAGACAAGGTTACCTGAGCTACCGAAAGCCAATTGATGGTGAAAGATACATCTATGTGGGTGACGGTGAATCGGTAGAAATGGAAGCAATAGTACATTTTTTGTTATTATTAGAAACCGATTATTATTTGGATTTGATAGACACTTTTTTTGTACCGTCTTTTAGACGAAATTCAGTTTCAGTTTTCTTAATGGACAAATCTGGTTATCATTGTTCATTTGAAAATAATAAGTTTAGTCTATCTTTAAATCCAAATATTATTGGTAACGGTTCCTTTAAGGTTTATGATCACCTATATTCAGTTGAAACTATTACAGCTTAAATGAAACCTTGCAAGTGGTGTCATGTGGTACTAAACACAAAATTAACAATAAATATTTTAGTCTCATTATGACATAAGCGATTAGGTCACATCTCTAGAAATAGAGTTGAACGACATGTGTCTGATGAGATTTGGATTTTATTGACTCTATAGACTTTAATGTCTATATTAATGTGTAAAGAAAATACAGACCAAAGTTCAATTGTAAGCAGCTACTTTATCGGCTATGCTGACAAATCAAGGGGGTAATAATTATACGATCCCACACAAAAAAAAAAATTGAGACGAAAAGTATAATATTTTTTGAGGATGTTAAGTTTGTGGGAAAAATAAAGTCAGGATTATTGTCTTTAAGAAGGAATCAATTACGATTTCTACTATCACTTTTGACGATGTACAGAATTCTATACATGTCATGATCAAGAAGTAAATTCGGAGCCTCAATAAGACAATGTCGAATTACCTCTATAAGTCGTTGTTGAGATACCTTAACAACGACAATGTAGCGGCACCCCATTCAAGATAAGGTAATTATTCCTAAGGAACAAACTCAACAACCTCAAGAACCGGTAATATTAAGATGGTCCACCAGAGAAAGGAGAAATATAATTTCGGACAATATTGTCATATTTCTCTAGGAACGTGAGAAAAACTATGAAATATTGGAAGGTGATTCAATCATCTTCCGTCGGGCCATGGAAAGTTCCAACTCTTAAAAGTGGATTGAGGAAATAAATAAGGAGTATAAGTCTATGCAAGACAATAAAATTTAGGAACTTGTCACATTACCAAAAGATACGAAGTTCATTGGTTGAAAATGGACATTTAAAATTAAGAAATATTCGAAAGGATAATGTGGAGAGGTATAAAGTACGTCTTGCAGCTAGTGACTTTACTCAAAAGTCAACGATTGATTTTAAAGAGACTTTCTCTTCGGTATCTTTGAAAGACTCTTTTAAAACAATCACAGCACTTATTGCACATTTTGATCTTGAGTTACATTAAATGGATGTCAAAATTGTGTTTCTCAATGGTAACATCGACGAAACAATTTATGGTGCATGCAGAAAACTTTGTGTCGAAAGACCCAAATAATATATGGTTTACATATTGACAAAATCTATTCATGGACTCAAGCAGGATTCTCGTCGAAGGTACTTAAAGTTTTACCAAGTGCTCGTTTGGTTTTGAGATAAACACTATTGAAGATTGTGTGTATCACAAGTTCAGTGGGAGAAGGAATAATTTTCTGGTTTTGTATATTGATTAAAGTATTCAATGCAAACCAGGTTACACCTCTCGTCAAAGGAGACAAATTCGGTCTCAATCAAGTGCCCTAAGGTTAGCCTTAAAATTAAGAAAATACAATAGATTTTTCCTTCATGATCAGTTGTAGGGAGTCTAATGTATGCACAAGTATGTACGCGTCAGGATATTGCGTACATAATTCGGATGCTAGGCAGATATTTAAGCAAATATGGATGGATCATTGGGTAGCAGCCAAACTACTTAAGTAATTAATAGAGAACAAAGAATTATATGCTCTTTGTAGGAGATCGGATAATTCTGGAGATCATAAGGTATTTCGACTCCGATTTTGTTGGATGCCAACACAGCAGGAGATCCACATTAGGTTATGCTGACTAATGGAGATATATTTTGGATGAGTATCAAACATATATGCACTCATAATTTCTTCCACTATGACAGCAAGGTTTATAACATGCTGTGGAGCATCTATTCAGGAAATATGGTTGCGAAATTTTGTCACAAGGCTGCGCCTACAGTACGGTGTTGAAAGACCACATAAATTATGTTGTGACAATAAATCAGCAGTACTGTATTCCAATAACAACATAAACTTGTATAAGTCAAGGATATTGACATAAAGTTTTTAGTTGTGAAGAAAAGAATTCAGAATGGTTAAAATGTCCATATAGCACATTAGGACAAACTCCATGTTAGCGGATTCGCTCACAAAAGTATTATCATCCAAGGTCTTTCATGAGCATAATGCTCATATGGGTGTTAATTAAGAATATGGCAATATAGTGAGAGTTTATATTTTATGTATTTGGGTGCTATTTGGTTTTGGACATATTTATGTATTAAAGTATTTTGGATATTTATCTGATCAGATATATGGAAATTCGATTCATTCTGTTTTCATTATGTTAAAGTATTTGATCTCACTAAAGTTAAGGAGGACCAGTTGGAAATAGACATGTATTGATCACATTGCGTGTAATTTCCATGCTACGCATCCATGATTGATCTGTCGTTTAGCTATATTGGTATATGTGACCATTGATGGTTTAGTTACGCTATATGTGACGAATACCGCTTTGATCCTATGTTGATATGGTTAATGGACGAGATTGTCCGGATATACCCTAAGGATTAATATAGCAATTTATGAGCTCACTAAGGTTAACACAATTATAAGGTTACATATGTGGCCCAGTGGAAGATTGTTGGAATTATTCAATAATTAAGGGGCCACACATGTAAAATTAATTGTGTTTGGGCTATCTAAATAATTAAGCCAAATTAAAGTGATCTATTTGGAAATTGGCTTAAGGGTATAATTGTCATGGAATTAATGTGTAGATACCGGAGATAATTCTAATTTGATGAGGGGCCAAATTAGAAATATCAACATATATATATATATATATATATATATATATATATATATATATATATATATATATATATATGTGTGTGTGTGTGTGTGTGTGTGTGTGTGTGTGTGTGTGTGTGTGTGTGTGTATTCATTAGGGTTATGGTCCCCAACTTATACGGCCACTAAAAATGGAGGTTTTCTCTTTTTCTCTTCTGCATCCCCATCAACAGAAAGAGAGGGACAAAGGATTCAGATTCCTCTTTGTCATTAAGGGTCGTAGCAAGTTGGAAGATCGAACCCACCAAAAGAGACGTTCGTTTCAAGATCCATCAAGCCTAGCAATGGATTCAGGTACGCTTCTGCAATTTTATTTATGTTCTTCATCTCATGAATCGACATGGTACAATAAATTCTAACACGGACTTCCCATGCATCTTAATTCTCGTCGACTTGATAGTATTAATTCTCAACAATTAATAACAACTACTTGTCCCCAGTTGAAGTTTGTATAGCCACACTCTAGTGAGTCTCTTCATGCATCATGGACATGGATGCAATGCAACAAGCGGAGTCCAGCTCACTGGGGAAACTATATATGCATGAGAATTCCTTCCCAGGAAAGTATATATTCCCTTCTGCAATCTGCAGCAGCTCTCACTCGACTTATCTATATCCAAAGTGACCAGCCGCGACTGTGAGTACACATATTGCATTTGTTTCAGCTCTTAAAGTTGGTACTATTACTCCAGTGGGGGCAGGTGATTGTAGTGTAACTTCTCCAGTAAAGGTTCAGGGTTGATAGATGGAGCCATAAGTGAAAACAACTTTGATTGAAGAAGAGGGGTTAGAGCATCATTAGTAAGGCCCATCCCATTTTCTAGATTCTAGATTTAGAATGTAGGAGCTCATTTTGTAGAATAATAAGTCTCATCCCTATTTCCAATTTCTACAATTTCGGTCCCAACCCATCCATGGGTGCTAAGGGTTGGGCCTCCCAATTTCTAGATTCTAGATTGTAGAAACTCGTTTTGTAGAATAGTAAGTTCCAATTTGGAGCCCAACTTTCTAGATTCTAAACTTTATATTATTTTTTTCCTACACTAATTTTTGACCACACAATTTTTGGGACCGGAGCTCACTTTATCATTTCCTACTATTCTCATACAAATCCAACCCATTCTACATTTACCTTTTTTTTGAAATTTTGGGCTCCAAATTGCATTGGAGAGTCCCAACTACTAATGATGCTCTTAGAAGTAAAAATTTTAAAGTTTCGTATTTAGTTGGTTGTTGAAGTGAGTAAAAAAAATAATAATTTTCTGTTTAAGCCACATGAATAGTAAAAAAATATTTTGTTAAAGTAGAAAGAAACGGTCCTCCAACTAAACGCGCAAACTGGGAGTAAGAATTTTTTATTTCCGCACGCCCATTCGAAAAAGAAAAAAATAATAATAACTTTGATGTCAAAAACTCCAATTTTGTGACAAACAAGATTTTTTGTTCATATCAAATTACAGTAAATTTTGTCTGCAAATCCTCCGACAAAAAATGTTAAGTGATCAAATATCCAAAATTTTGCCACCTCCACGCTCCAAAATCCGCAAACCAAACAACCACATGCTTAAGAGCTACTCAACAAAAGAGAGAAACAGTGAATGCCCAAAAAATTTATTAGTCTCAATATTACTGAGTTGTGGGTGTGCAATTCACTCGAAATTGAAGATTGATATACGGACATGTGATAGATCACAATTAAAAAATCCTTACCTCCATCCTAAGACCATGTGACATGTCCAGTGGAGCCCACATGTACATGTTAGAAAATTATTTAATGTCAATATCTCGTAATATGTTCTGTAATTCAAGGTGTTGTGTGGGCCGGGCAGCTCGGTCCCCAACACGAGCCCGGCTCGGTCAAATCTGGTCCGGGCCGGCCCGAGTCCGGTCAACGACCTGAACCGGCCCCCTATATGGGCGGGCTGGTCCTATACCCCCGACCCAGTAGCCTGGACCGGCCCGGTTTGAGTGCAGGTCCAAGCCGGAAAAATCGTCCAAACCCGACCGCGGTCGATTTTTAAAATTTTTTTTTTGTAACCGTTGGGGGTGTAAAAGACCCAAATACCCTCGATTTAGTGGCTAATTTTTTGAACGTTGGAAGGATATTTTGGTCATTTTGCTGAAAATGACAAAAATACCCTTATAACCACTCTTTTTTGGGTGTAAGTAGGTCATTTTGCCCCTAAAAAAATCTATAAATAGACCAAATTTGGAAGAAAAAAAATTATACACGACCATTTCTTTTCTCTTACAAAATATTGAAGCTAAGGAATTCTCTGAGGATTGAACAAGTTTCTGGGCTTTGAAGTGCAACTTCCTGGAGGCCAAAGTGCAGTTTTCTCCGGCTTCCAAATTCCTCAAAAATTCTTGGAGTTTCACATCTCTTCCCGAAGTGTACCTTCCAAGTAATTTTAATTTAGAGAAAAATTTCCAATTTTTTGGGTACTTTTTGAGTTTTTTTTGGAGCATTTTGGACTTTTTCTTCTCTCTCTCTCTCTCTCTTTGATAGATAACATTTTCTGCAAAATCAATTTTCAAAACTATGGATGCTACTGGTTCTAACCATCCTTATGGAGATGATTCTCAACAAATTTTTACTTATTATAATAATTTATTTGAAAACAATCATATTCCAGATTCTGTGCCACAGACACAAATGTCACCTCCTCAAGTTAGGAGCATGGCTACAAATGTTGTAACTAGGGAGAAATTAGTTTTATGGCAATATTATGAAAAAAAAAATATATGTCATTAATAGTGAAGGCTCACCGGTTTTAGATCCCAAAAATCAAAAATCAATTCCTAAAGGTGCACAGTGTAAGAAATGTAGAAAAATATTTAAGTGGAAAAGGAACGATGGCACGGGCACATTGAAAAGACATTATGACACTTGTCATGGTAAAGACACACTGCAAGTTAGGCAGTCACAGATAAACATCGATCCACAAGGATCTTCTATAGGTAATTTTATTTATTCTGATGCTCGTAACAAAATCGAGCTAACAAAATTTCTTATTTGTGATGAACTACCTTTCACATTCGGGGGGAGTGATTGTCACGACCCGCACCCTGATTAGGGGCACGAGAACGTGGGTACGTCCAGCCTACGCCGCAGTGTCGGCGGTAGAACGCTGTATAGGTCATCTATAACATCTAACATCTAACAATAAGATATATAAACCTGTCATCTCCGCACGGAGGTATAACATAACAACTCAACTCTATATCTCAAACACAAATCTAGGAAAGATAGAGCATGATATGGAATCAGACGAAAGGAAGAAATTGAATATATATATATAGAGTTACCACACCACACAAAGTAGATGTCCAACATAATAAGTACAAGACCTGAAATATAACTAAGTCACAACTAACAATCGGAACAGTCCGATACAAAATGAAAACTGTAAACATTAGACTAGACTAGGCACCCTCTACTGAGCTAGATGCTCCTCAGGCTCCTGAAGGTCACCCTCATGTGTCCCATAGAAGGTAGGACAGTCACCATCATCATCTGTAATATTTTCAACAGGCCCAGTCAGGACAGGAACGAGCACAATACATCTCACGCAGTTCATATCATGTTGGGAAATGTAAAGCATGCATAGAGTAAGATACATGGACTGTAAAGAAATATATATAAAAATGAGAGAGATTTGATAACTAGAAATATCTATATGTACGATAAGTAAGAACTGTAGGTAGCCTGTGATTTAGAGCATGAGATGGTTATATAAACGGGTTTAGGACATATACAAGATTTCACAAGAATTCACAAGAATTTGTACAAGATGGAATTTGATCACATAACCATTTCCTACTCACCCTCCCCAATCAATACACAACGATCCAGTCAAGTTACGTTACCTTGTACAAGAGATTTTTATCATGTTTGCTCACGTGATCATGAGAGTACAAGATTGCACAAGAGTATACATGAAAGCGGTGTACATGAAATACAAGATGTTCGTGAAAAGCACATGACAACTGTATCTGATGCACCCCGAGGGAGATAACATCGCATGACAAGATCCATATAGTACCAATCCGTGATAATGACGTGACAGCATCATGTAAGGTATTCTAGAGCAAGAATATAAATCCTAACAAGTATGAAAAGATCAGAAAATGTACTCGCCTGTCACCCTGTATGACTGATATGAATAGATGTCCGAACTGGTGTCACAGAGTTCTATTTAGAGTAAAACAGGTCACAACATATCCACAATGGTAAAAATAGAGTATACAATGCATACTACATGATTCTAGGTCAATCTGGTCAAAAGTCAACTCTTGGTCAACTTTAAAGTCAAACTAGTCAAAGTTAGGTCAACACTAGTCAAACTAGTTAGGGTTTTAGTTAAACTAGTTAAACTAGTTGTTTTAGGTCATTCCTAGTCAATTCTAGGTTAACTAGGTCAAATTTGACCTAAGGTTGACTTTGGTCAACCCTTAGTCAACAAGGGTCAACTAGTAGTGTTTTTAGGTCATTAGGGTTAGCCCCAAGCCATAGGCTAGTATCTTGGCCATAGGCTAGTGCTTAGGTTTCTATATAGATCTATACTTAACAAGTTATACACACACACACACACACACACACACACACATATATATATATATATATATATATATATATATATATATATATACTACCCAAATACCAATATGTAATACTATATATAATACAACCCACACTCACATATATATATATATATAATGACATAATGAGACCTAATACAAAAGTATACATATATATCATATATATGTATATACATATATATATAAACTTATATATATATACTCTATATATAGAGAGAGGAAAGTGAGAGGGACATAGAGTGAGAGAGAGAGGGAAATGCATTGTGTGACAGTGGGGGGGGGGGGGTGTTCCAGATTTCTGGACTGGAACCCAGACCCACACACACACAATAACACACACACACCCCTATATATATATACATATATGTATAACTACATATATACATATATATATACCCTCACATCTCACATCTCACATACACACACACATATACATACATTATGTATATACCCTATATACACAGGTATTTATATAAATAAATAACATCAAAAATCAGTTTGAAATTGGATTTAAAAACTGGAAAAATACCAAAAAACAGTATCCTGTGCACAGTGAACTCGGGCAATGGGTAAACCCAAACCCGAGTCAAAAATGACCTAAGGTCCAAAATCCTAGGTTGGTAACACTAGCCCTAGGTGTCCTCTAGTGTCCTAAGTGCCTGACACTACACCACGACACGATTCAAAGTGTCAAACTTAGGAAAAACCCAATCGGGTAAATCTGGACACAGGAAATGTCACCGCGTCGTGCACGCGTGCAAGTCTTGCTAGGACACGACACACACATCCATAAGTGTCATGCACGTGTCCATAGCTAGGGTAGGTCTAGGTGTTCGTGAACACGTGTCTGTGTCGTGTCCACGTGGTCGCGTGTCCACGCGCGAAGCGCGTATCAGTGGGGATTTTCGTGTGTGCACAGTCAGTTGAGAATCGGTGCAGCCCCAATTTTTCCCTAACCACTCGATGGTTTTGCCTGAAATTTCGTGTGCTCAATGACAGTCATTGCCCGCACCCACACACAAGTTTTCGTGTGTCGAGGTGCTGTGTCGTGTCCTCTAGGACACTCGAGCAGCAGGGCAGCCGCACGGTGTCCTCGTGCGTGCGTGCGTGTCCGAATTTGGACACGAGGGTGCACCGAATTTGACTCAGTCAACTTCGGTTGTGTCCTACATGTCTAGGGCTACCCAAAAATATATTTTGTTTTACATTTTAACAAAAACAAATCTTTTGTGGCATTTCATCAAACAAGGGTTTCTAGCTTAGGATACGTGTCCGATACGGACACCAAACCAACTCTAATTTTCACCAAACTTGACCTACAGTTCCCTAGTACCTAGATGCATGCAAATATGAAGAGAAAACACAATATTAACAAGGTTTATGGGCATTTACCTATTTGTGTATTTCCAATGGAAATCAATGAAAAAGGGGGGGTGTGTGTCCTTCAACTTGGTCATGCCCAAAGCCCCTCAAATCCTCAATAGCAGGCCCTAACTAGTACCCTCTAGTGTAGGGGAGTCCAATGCAAGAAACTAGAGGTGATTTGGATCAAAATTGATCAAGTTGTGGTCTTGTGTAGGAAATGGAATTTCTAGGTATAAATTTCATGTAAATTTATCATGAATGAAATTAATGGGATTATATAGGAAGGGGGTAGTGTAGGGGGTGCCCTTGGCTGCCATGGGGGTAGGGGAGGGTGTCCTACCACCTTGCAAACTTAGCCCCTAAGTCTTTGACTAAGGGGTTAGATATTTAGGTTCTAAATATCTAAAAAAAGGAATATCTAGATATTTATCTAACTAGATATTTATACATAAAGCTAATATCTAACATTAGTCTTCTAGGTTAGTTGCTAACCTCTAGATTAGTGCTAAACTAGGTTAGGGACTAACATGACACTAATCAATAATTAAATAATAATAAAAATACATAAATCCAAATAATTCTAAATAATTTCTAGAAAATTACCAAAATATCCTTTAGGCTAAAAAGCCCTAATTTGGTGTTCTAAGCCTATGGCTAGGCTCACATGATCATGGTTAGTCTCTAGGTTATGAAAAACTAGGATTTATACTAAGTCATACTAACAAAGTCACAAAGTCATAAGTCATGACTTAGAAAATGGTTTAACTTAACTAAAAATCACAAAAAATCATATCATGACTAAAATACTATTAATTAATAATAAAAATAATAATTTTTCAAAAATACCCCAATTTCAGAAAACTGGGTACTACAGTGATTACCATTATAAGTATGCTAGTGTTGCTCTCAACCCATGTTTTAATAAAGTTTCTAGAACGACTAATAGAACGGAGGCTATCAAACTCTTTCGAAAGGATATGACCGCTTTGAAGCAAAGCTTCGTAAATGTTAGTAAGTTTGCTCTAACTTCTGATATATGGACTACGAAACAAAACTATGCTTTTATTTGTATCATGGCATATTATATGATCCAAAGTTGATGTTGCAAAAATGTATTATTTGTCTACGGCATTTGGATTTTTCACATACCGGTTCTGTAATTGGTGGAGCCATCATGTAATTTTTACGTGAATACGATATTCACAATAATTTTTTTTTTCCATTTCTCTTGATAATGCTAGTAATAACATTTCTTGTATTGGTATTTTAACTTCTCAAATGTTACATATAGTAGAAGGACGACTGTTTCATGTTAGATGTGCATGTCATATTATTAATTTAGTTGTACAAGAATGTCTTCAATTTTTTTATGCAAATTTAGACACTCTTAGATTGTGTCTACAAAGTTTAAACCAAACTACAAGTAGACAACAAGCTTTCAAAATTTTATGTGCACAGTATGGTATAACTTTTAGAAGATTTGTTAAGGATGTACCGCATAGATGGAATTACATATTTAATGTTAAAATCGTGCGTTGGATTTAAAGATGTTATTACTCATTATTGTAATGTTAATCCAAGTTTTGATTATCAAGTTAGTGAAAATGATTGGTTAGTTGCTATTAATATTTATGAATTTTTAGAATTATTTTACAATGCTACATGTACTTTATCTGGCATTTATTATCCAACTTCTTCACTAGCGTTAACAGAACTACTTGACATATCTCATTTATTTTCTAAATATAGAAATGTTTCCGGTTTTGATTATGTTGTTTCGAAAATGGAAACAAAATTTCAAAAATATTGGGGTGAAATATCTCATTTATATTGTTTGGCTTCGATTTTTGATCTTTTTTTTTTTTTTTTGAATCCAAAAGCAAGAGAATTTTATTAAGAAATGGAAGAAGAGGGGACTACATTTGGAGGATGGTCAGCTGCTAGCAGCTGGAGAATAGACTCCGGAGGAGTAGAAAAAACTTCTGTGGCTCTATTCAGGAGAGCACACCTTGCTAAGGAATGGGCCACCTTGTTCCCAGACCTTTTAACGAATAGGAAACCAGGATGATTTATACTAGAAATTTCGTCTCTGATGGACTGGATCAGGTCGTACAACCTCCACGGGATGCAAGAATTGTCGCCTCTAAATATCCTGCACGCTACTTGAGAATCACCTTCAATAGCAATAACCATGTCGTTAAACTGAGTTGCAAGTCGAAGACCGAGTTGGATTGCAAGGATCTCCGCATGGAGGCTATGGTCGGCACTGTGCATAGCAGGGTAGTAGCATGAAGACGCTCGAAGAAATGTACCGTTTGTATCTCTGGCAATGGCGGCTACCGCGATGTCCGAAGCCGATGTTGCTCCGTCAATGTTGATTTTAATCTCTCCTTTTCCCGGAGCTACCCAGTTGGTTGAGGATGTTCCGGAGCTCATGTATACTTGTTCCTCCCTGGCGTTCTCATCATTCCCCATAGAGAAAGTGTTGTAGTAGGAGATGCCATTGCGGATGATACGAAGAGCACAAGGAGATTGATGTTGAAAGATACACTCCCCCCGTGCTTTCCAGATCGCCCACAACAGAGCTGCGCCCATACGAAGAGTCTCAGGCTTCGATTTTTGATCCGAAGATCAAATTAGATGGCGTATTCATTTTGCTAGATGATTATCATAAAAATATGAATGTAGATGTAAGTAACTTAAAAGTATATATTAAAGATGTTTTAGATTTTTTAATTACTTTGTATGAATAACGAGTTGTATCGGCCCGACCCGGTACGACCTTTCAAGTCGGTGGTAGTAGCTCTGGTCCTACGGCTAAATTATCATATTCCGCCAGCCTACTGCAAATGAAGAAACAAAAACAATCTTCCCTACCAACTCAGGAATTATCGTTATATTTAAATTCTTATGAAGAATATGATGAAACTCCAACTCAATTTTCCATTTTAGAATGGTGAAAAAGACACGAAAAAACGTACCCTATACTTTCTTCTATAGCACGCGATATACTAATGATCCCGGTGTCCACGGTAGCATCAGAATCTTGTTTTAGTGCAGGTTCAAGGATACTAAGCAAGAAGAGGAGCAGGAAGCTATCAAATATCTTGGAAGCATGCGTGTGCGTTCAAGACTGGATTCGTGCGGAAGAACGAACCCAAAATTCAAGAGATGAAAATGTGGACATCAGTGAACTAGACTTTGAGTCTCTTACCTTGGAGGAAGGAGGAGCTGTAGAGACAGACGAAAGTCGAGGAAGACAAAAAAAAAAAAATTCTACTTCTTTTTACATCTTAGTTCACATTAATAAATTTATGTTACAATTTAATTCTCCAAGATTCAAAAATTGTCCAAAATTGTCTATTAATTTATATTGAGATTAATAAATTTTTTGAGTTTTTATGTTACATTTTTTGTTACAATTTAGTTATTAAATTTCTTTTTTATGATTTTTTTTTTTGGTTTTTTCCTAATCCGAATCGGGCCAACCGGTCCACGGCTGAACCGGCCCGGCCCAGGTTCGGTCAGACCAAATCGGGCCTCGGGTCCGGGCTGGGTCCAGCCTTCCTCCCTCCGTGTTAGCCCGGCCCGGCCCGCTGAGACTCCCGGTCTGAGCCCCGCCCGGGACGCCCGATCGGTCCACCCAACAACTTGATATGTAATGCCAATACAAATAGAAGAAATATAATAAGATATTGTCAACTTCTAGTTGCCAATATCTCATTGTGGGACATTACGATATATAATCCTCGTTACTCGATTCCACTAGTTAATCAAAGCCCAATGATCATACATTAAAGCATCAAGGGGATGAGAGATTCATAAGATACCTAATGGCGATCAAGTAGGGGTTAGCCTTATAGGCACCTTGCTCTGATAACACAAGTTATATAATACATGTAGCTTAGCTAGACCTTCTGATTTGGGACCAAAAATCTAGTGCCCATGGACCATGAATAATCTTCGGATGTCATTGTGATCACTATGAGCTCATAGGTCTATTTATTAAACCAATCACAATCATAAGTTCAGGCAATCAGTAGATATAATCCCTTGATCTTGTCTCCATGCCTCAAACTATGCAACATTCCATAAGAAATAAATTAGATATGAACAAAAAATATTCACTTAATCACAATATTCACGTTCTACACCTCCCTTGACTGAGAACCGAGCACAGACTATGAAGTAGAAGTCGATAAAATCTGCATTAAACTTGAGCACACAGACCACACAGATACTAAACTTGATCTTCGCCAAAGGCAATAAAGTGTACATAAAAGGGGTTGATATACCCCACTCTATAGGAAGGAAACCCCTTGTAATGGTTCAATTGGCGTCGAAGAAAGAAAAAGGTAAATTGGCTCTAACTTTCTTTCTGATAACATTAAACCTATCAAGCAAAGCTATTCCATCAAATTAGCAGCACTAACAAAAGTTCCTTCTGAATTAGTTGTACAATCAAAGAACGCGACAAAAAAGAAGATTTTTACAACAAAATGGATCAACACTAATACTAGTACAGTAAAAAAAAAGATGGTCTAAATATGTATCTCCAGTGAATCTTTGTTCTGTATAAAATAGACAGATTTGCATCATCAACCAGAAAGCATCTCTCAACAGGGGGAAAAAAGCCAGAATGGAAAAAAAAAAAAATCCAATTATTTTCTTTCTTCTCTTTTCAAAAATGCTCTTGGTGGATGACACATCCCACATGGCTAAAGGGAAAATTAGGCCAAGAAAACCCTCCTTGTACTCCATCCAACCCATAGAAGAAGAGGACAGGACCCTCACTTCTCCCCCCACAGTTTCCAGACCCCCAATCCTCAAAACTTCAGATGCTTACAAAGCTTCATCCCCCATGCATCAACACCACCAACCTTCAATAATCTGCATCACCACAAAGAAACATAAATACCAAACTTTCAGTATTCTTAGGATATCATAATAGCAATGCCATTGTTCTAGGAGAAAATGGTGTCCGTATCCATACAACATAGATGACTACATTGTACCCGTCTGAAATTTGTATCCCGCGTCCGTATCGTGTCCCTATCCGTATCTACGTCCGTATTATTCGTGCAACATAGGTATTTTTACCAAAGACCACCAGTTTCCTAACGGTCAACTTCTTCTTCTTTTTTTATCGGAGCTGCTACGTTGCCCGCAGTTTGTAACAGCGGGCGTGACCGCCGGCTGACGTGGCATCCGGCCATTGGCCCCCTGGTCTAGGTGGGATCCGGAGATAGCAGGGGAGGGGCCAATGGCCGGCGGTCACGCCCGCGGTTACAAACCGCGGGCAAAATATCATTTTCGTTTTTTAATGGCTACTTACCATCTTTCTTCTTCATCAGGTTTCTGGCGAAAAGGAGGCAAATGACAAGAAATCCCAGGCCAGCTGCCCCTCCCACCACTATGGCCACTGTCTTCCCTGTCTGGCCACCTGTGTGCACATCAAAACAAAACAAAAACCATCCACTTCAGATTCAATTCACCAGAGAAATAGAGTGTAGATGGAATAGCAAAAAGTTGGATGGATTATGTCAATCATGACCCCTAAGGCCTAAATCACTAAAAAGCCAAGTAGAAAAATGACAAAAAATAATGGAGAGGGGGAACAGATGCAGATCTACAAAGCACGGCCAATCCAAAAATCTAACTCATGTGGTATCGGACACCTATTTGACGCATATCGAACACAACCCTGACACTCCAAAACACACTACCGACACACCAAAAATAAGCATCATGTCTGTATCGCCGTGTCCTTACTGTGTCGTGTCGTATCTGTGTCTGTGCAACATTACTTCAAGCACATAAAACACAATTAAATAAAAAAAGATTTTCCTACATCTTAAGAACTTCAAATCCACAAAAAGATTAAATCCACAAAAGGAGTTAAATCCGCTCATTAGCAAATAACATTCCTACACCACATGAAATTATATACAAAACCCAGATTTGAAGAGAATCTGATGCATGAAACAGACGAAATGCAATGCCTAGTCCCTAGCAAATGCAGCATATTGAAATTAAGAAGAGAAGTATGCATCAAAATTAGCACAATTAAAGCAATATCCAGATCCAAAATTTCAGTCGAAGCGTAATTGCTCACCCACCTATTCCTCCACCACCGCCGCTGCCGCCACCGCCACCATCTCCACCTCCACCTCTAGGAACCCCATTCGGATAATAGCTATAGCTAATGTAGCACTTGTCAAGGTACACCTGCCCCGAGTTCGCCCCGCCGCACTCCACCTCCACCTTCTGCACCGCCTGCTGGACGCACGTCGCGCAGTCGGCCACTGACAGGTCCCCCTCGCACTGCGCCATCGTGTACACTGCCTGGTAACTCGTCGCGTAGAACCCGTTGCTGGCTGTCGACATCCCGCTCTGCAGGTTGGCGAATGCCGTGTCCCTCCGCTCCTCGAACCCGTTGCCCGCGCCTGAGCCGCAGGTCTTGTACAGCATCTGCGTCCCGGACACCTGCGGAAATCCAGACACCTGGCCAACAAACAACGCGTCACACGTTTACTGCTACATTATATGAGACTTGAATGCGAAGAATTGCTACAACAAAAATCCCAAATCCTAAATCTCCGCTAGCCACTCAATCAAATCTCTCTCAGACAAGCCAACAAACAGCTACCGAACACAAAGAAAAATACCAAACTCCTCCACTAAAAAAATCTAACAACTACCCATTATTCTGCAGCGGAGTACGAACCCAACGGCTCTCCGACAAGCCCAAACCGCCGGGCGGATGAAAAGTTGGGGAAAACTTCGGACTTCCCGAACTAAACGAGAATCAAACCACATTGTCACCAAATCAAAAATCTAGCACCGACCCACTATCGTATACTTCGGGACGATGGAGGGGAGGGGGGAGAGGAGGAAGAATTCGGGAAATTCGGGAAAAATTCGGACCTGGTAGAGTGCGTAGCAGCCGGCGAGCTGGACCCTGGCGGCGGCGGAGGGCCCGCAGAGGGAGGACCACTTGGGGAGGAGGCGGCCGAGGCAGGAGGAGCAGTCGGCGTTGCTGAGGTCGCCGCGGCACTGGAAGAGGCCGAAGATGGACTGTCCCGAGGAGGGAGAGGAGGTGGTCTTGAAGAACCTGGAGGAGGAGGACTGGGCCAGCAGGGCGGAGGACAGGGCGGCGACGGCCGGCGGGCTGACGGCGTTGCCGCTGCTCGCGCAGCCCTTGTAGACGAGGCTGTAGACGTCGGCGGGAGCCGAGATTTGGAAGAGGAAGAAGAAGAGGAAGAGGAGGAGAAGGGCTTTGGGAATGCCCATCATCTGTTCTACTCTCTCTCTCTCTCTCTCTCTCTCTCTCTCCTCTTTCTAACTTTGTTTGGTTTTCTTCATCCTTGGGAACTTTTGGAGGGACTTATGGTTGGTAATAGAGTTTAGCTTCACTAAGAATAAATTATTAAGTAGTAGAAGAGTGTGTGTGATTGATGGGGATTGTTTGTGTTGTTTGGGGGAGTTAGGGGTGAGCATTATTCGGTTTCGGATCGAAAATCGAATCGAACTGAACCGAATAAGAGGTTCGGTTCGGTTTTAAAAAAATTCGGTTCGGTTTCGGTTTTGAAAATACTAAATTTTTTTATTCGGTTTCGATTTCGGTTTTGGGTTTCGGTTTCGGTCCAAAACCGAAAACCGAATAAGAAAATTTAATTAATTAATTTATATATATATATATATATATATATATATATATATATATATATATATGTGTGTGTGTGTGTGTGTGTGTGTGTGTGTGTGTGTGTGTACTATATATATAAGTATTAATATATATAGGTACATACTAAATATATATAGGTATATACTAAATATGTCTATGTATATTTAGTTACTATATATATTAACAAAAAAAACTCAAAAAAAAAATCAAAAAAATATGAATAAACCGAATAAACCGAAAACCGAACCGATTTAATTCGGTTCGGTTTGATTCGGTTTTGGGCCAATTCGGTTCGGTTTCGGTTTTGCTTATTCGGTTTCGGTCCAATTCGGTTTTGGGTTATTCGGTTCGGTTTAAACCGAATAAACCGAATGCTCACCCCTAGGGGGAGTGAGACTGAAAATAGGGGTGCAACTCGGACGGGTTGGGTCGTATTTGAGGTCAACCCAAATCCAACCCAATAAATCATAAGCCTAGTTCGAGCCCAAGTCCGACCCGACCTCGGTTCTAATATATGAAGCCCAAATCCAAGACCAAGCCCGGAGGATCGGGTTTGGCTCGGGTTGAACTCAGATTGGGTCGGGTCCATCGGGTTTATCGGCTCTAATATAATATTTGAAACAATTTCAAACAAAAGTAATATTAAACTTATAATCAAATAGCAATCAAGTGTTGATCATTACAAAATACAAATTGAAATAAGATTTAGGATAAGGAGTTGAAGAGTTTGGGTGAAAATTTTTAGGATTTAAACTTTTTATTTAAGAAGTATGAAACAATATATATATATATATATATATATATATATATATATATATATTATATATATATATATATATATATATATATATATATATATATATATATATACATATAAGTCGGGTTTCGGGTTCTTCGGGTAACGCAACACATTAACCCGAGCCCAACCCGATTTTTGATCGGGTTCAAATATTTTAACCCAAATCCGAACCCGAACATCTTCAACCCTAACCCAACCCATTAACGGGTTTAACCGATCGGGCTCGGGTTTAGCCAGCCCGAGTTGCACCCCTAACTGAAAAGGTTTTTGGTGGGGGTACAAATGGGAGGGTTTGACCATTTTCTACATTCTCTGATTAAAAAAAAGACTATTTATTATTTGAATTTGAATTTTTGTGAAGAGCCCTATATGATCAATGCAGTTAGGACAATGGTTATATCCGCAATGGTTGTTGTTGTCTTTGTACCAGGATGGAAGAAGACACTGGTGATATATGTGCTCGGCTAGAGACCATTCTATCTAGTCGTATATGCATTCATTCATCATGTCTGAAACCAGTGGATGGAGAAGTTTTCTCTCGAGAAAACAGATGCTTCTTCACCAAATCTTTGGGATATGCGGAGCTTGAGACTGTCCTTAATGGGTGTTCATGAATGTTCGATGGAAGACTAGTCATCCCGAAGAAATGGGAGTCCTCGATCTGACTGGAGTGAGATCTGCTTGCAACGATGCCATTTGGATTTACTTTTCGAGGCTTTCCCTACAACTTTGGAACGGAGCAACCATTTGTAAACCAGCGAACTAGTAGGCATTCTGCTAAGGATGGACACAACAATGGCTCTGCAGAAAAAGACTTATTTTTGCGAGAGTTATGGTAGAGAACACTGCTCGTAGGGATCTTCCTATAGTAGTTCATATTCAGCTTCCAGATGGCAGCAAGTTCGACCAACCTATTACCTTCGAGTGGATTCCATCGATGTATGTCTCTTGCATGTGCATTAGACACATGGAGTCGGGCTCCGACTGGAGAAGCGCTTTGGAAAGAAATCATGGATGTTTTGTGAGAGTCAACGGAGGTTAATACTACCCCTCCCACTACAAAAATTTGTCAGATTAGCGACGTCTAAATACGTCGCTAATCTCAGCGAAAACGTCGCTAAATCAATTTAGCGACGTTTATGGTGACGTTTCAGGAACGACGGAAAAAAAATGTGTTGCTAAACGAGAAAACGTCGCAAAACGTTGTTAGGACGACGCTATTTCGCGACGTCAATAACGTCGCTAATTAGCGGCATTATTTGCGACGTTTGTTATTTGACGCTAATCAGCGACGTAAAAGGCGACGTTATAGCGTGGTCGCCGTTTAGCGACAGATTTGCGACGTTTTGGCGACGACGAGCTGACATCAGATTTGGTGCCACGTGTTGCCACATCAGAATTTAGCGAAGCTTTTAGCGACATTTCCTGGCGTCGCTAATATGTAGCGACGAATACTAACGTCGCTAAAAACGTCGCTAAATTAAAAAAAATATATAAAAAATAGGTTCCAGAAAGCAAATGATGCTGGAGATGGAGCCTAAGCCAAAATACAGAATACAAAATACAGAATACAGAATCCAATCCCTGGGTTCGCCGACCCCCTCGGTGGAACACTCAACACCGGCACGCACAATACATTCCAGAATATACAAAAAATATAAAGAAAAATACTATCCGCAACGAACAATGTCAATATATAATATCCTCAACACAACCAAATCAATATCCGCAAATACGTACAAACTCAGTATCCTCAACGAAAAAACTGAATATCCCCAAATACGTACAAAGTAAAAATACATAATACAGAATCTAATCCCTGGGTTCGTCGAAAATACAAAAACAAAGATTGACACACAGTTTTAATTCATATGTGTTTTAAGTGTGAGAACGGATGGCTCAGAACATAACCTAAAATTCATTCTAGCATACATTAGTGTGAATCATCTATGTTCTGTACATATGGTATAGTATACGTTCTTATTGAATCTAGTATATAGTATCTGAAGAATGTAACAGAATCAAGATGAACTCACATAATGTAGTACTAAGACATCATCTACTACTATATAAGATATAGTGATAGGTTGTCGTATCATCATTGCCGAGGGATGAGGGTCGCAGGACAGTCAACTTTATCTACGGCTACATAGTTTCTGCCTCGCCAGTCGAATGGCTGCAGGGACTATGTCCTGATCACCATGTCGTACCATAGTTTCTGCCTCGCCAGTCGAATGGCTGCATGGACTATGTCCTGGAGCTGGAGCCAAAATACATAATACAAAATACAAAATACAGAATCTAATTCCTGGGTTCCCCCACCAATTCATTTCTCCCCATTTTACTCTCTCACTCTCTCTCCTCCCCCCTCCGGCGCTCTCACTCTCTCCGGCGCTCTCACAGTACTAATTCATATCTATTTAAGTGTGAGAACGGATGGCTCAAAACACAACCCAAAATTTATTCTAGCATACATTAGTGTGGATCATTATGTTCTGTACATATGGTGTAGTATTCTTATCGTATCTAGTATATGAAGAATGTAACATAATCAAGATGAACTCACATAATGTAATACTAAGACATCATCTACTACTATATAAGATATAGTGATAGGTTGTCGTATCATCATTGCCGAAGGATGAGGGTCGGAGGACAGTCAACTTTATATATCTACGGCTACATAGTTTCTGCCTCGCCAGTCGAATGGCTGCAGGGACTATGTCCTAATCACCATGTCGTACCATAGTTTCTGCCTCGCCAGTCGAATGGCTGCAGAGACTATGTCCTGGAGCTGGAGCCAAAATACAGAATCCAAAATACAAAATAGAGAATCTAATCCATGGGTTCCCCCACCAATTCATTTCCCCCCATTTTACTCTCTCACTCTCTCTCCTTCCCCCTCCGGCGCTCTCACTCTCTTCGGCGCTCTCACAGTACTAATTCATATCTATTTAAGTGTGAGAACGGATGGCTCAGAACACAACCCAAAATTCATTCTAGCATACATTAGTGTGGATCATTATGTTCAGTACATATGGTGTAGTATATGTTCTTATCGTATCTAGTATCTGAAGAATGTAACAGAATCAAGTTGAACTCACATAATGTAATACTAAGACATCATCTACTACTATATAAGATATAGTAATAGGTTGTCATATCATCATTGTCGAGGGATGAGGGTCGAAGGACAGTCAACTTTATATATCTACGGGTATATAGTTTCTGCGTCGCCAATCGAATGGCTGCAGGGACTATGTCCTGATCACCATGTCGTACCATAGATTAATGCAAATGGAGTTGGAGCCTGAGCCAAAACATATAATACAAAATACAAAATATAATCCCTGGTTTCGCCGACCCCCTCGGTGGAACACTCAACACCAGCACGCACAATACATTCCAGAATATACAAAAAATATAGAGAAAAAAATTCTATCCGCAACGAACAATGTCAATATATAATATCCTCAACAAACCAAGTCAATATCCGCAAATACGTACAAACTCAGTATCCTCAACGAAAAAACTGAAGGAAGGATCAGTGCTTTCTAGTTCTCTTCCATCCATCCATTTCTTCGTTCTGATCAAGCCTCTTCCTTCTCCCTTAATCCACCATGGCTCTGGACCCATCTGCTCCTCCCTACTTCCCTTCTTCTTATTTGACTCACTCAGCCACATATGATATCCAGCTCAAGTGTAGAGGCGGGGAAGAAGAAGTGGACAGGATTAGGAGGCCGGGGAAGCAGCACAGCCGACGGCTTGACCTGGAGGAAGTACATAGGTTTTCTTCAACATCCGTAGGAGAACTATAAGGATATATCTTTTCACAACATGTCACCTTGTCAAAGACCCTTAATGTGAATATCACGTTATCGCGGTGTCGAAAGACCAACATGTCATAATTTTCTAAGCCGTGTGCTTTGACATAATCCTTCCAGGTGTTGGTCTTCCGACACCGCGATAACGTGATATTCACATTAAGGGTCTTTGACAAGGTGACATGTTGTGAAAAGATATATCCTTATACTTCTCCTACGGATGTTGAAGAAAACCTATGTACTTTCTCCAGGTCATGCCGTCGGCTGTACTGCTTCCCCGGCCTCCTAATCCTGCCCACTTCTTCTCCCCCGCCTCTACGCTTGAGCTGGATATCATATGTGGCTGAGAGAGTCAAATAAGAAGAAGGAAAGTA
The DNA here is from genome assembly GCA_029216955.1 of Iris pallida. NCBI lineage: Eukaryota > Viridiplantae > Streptophyta > Magnoliopsida > Asparagales > Iridaceae > Iris > Iris pallida. The sequence goes on from JANAVB010001997.1 coordinate 6,108,024, forward strand.
GGAAGGAGCAGATGGGTCCAGAGCCATGGTGGATTAAGTGAGAAGAAAGAGGCTTGATCAGAACGGAGGAATTGATGGATGGAAGAGAACTAGAAAGCATTGATCCTTCCTGTTGTGAGAACGGATGGCTCAGAACACAACCCAAAATTCATTCTAGCCTACATTAGTGTGAATCATCTATGTTCTGTACATATGGTGTAGTATACGTTCTTATCGAATCTAGTATGTAGTATCTGAAGAATGTAACAGAATCAAGATAAACTCACATAATGTAATACTAAAATGTCATCTACTACTATATAAGATACAGTGATAGGTTGTTGTATCATCGTTGCCGAGGGATGAGGGTCAAAGGACAGTCAACTTTATCTACGGCTACATAGTTTCTGCCTCGCCAGTCGAATGGCTGCAGGGACTATGTCCTGATCACCATGTCGTACCGTAGATTTATGCAAATAGAGCTGGAGCTGGAGCCAAAATACAGAATCCAAAATAATAAATACAGAATCTAATCCCTGGCTTAGCCGAAAATACAAAAACAAAGATTAACACATAGTTCTAATTCATATGTGTTTTAAGTGTGAGAACGGATGGCTCAGAACACAACACATTATAGCATACATTAGTGTGAATCATCTATGTTCTGTACATATGGTGTAGTATACGTTCTTATCGAATCTACTATGTAGTATCTGAAGAATGTAACAGAATCAAGAATGAACTCACATAATGTAATACTAAAACATCATCTACTACTATATATGATATAGTGATAGGTTGTCGTATCATCATTGCCGAGGGATGAGGGTCGAAGGACAGTCAACTTTATCTACGGCTACATAGTTTCTGTCTCGCCAGTCGAATGGCTGCAGGGACTATGTCCTGATCACCATATCGTAGTCCAATACAATCCAGAGATTGACACAATACTAATTCATATATGTAGTCCAATACAAATAGTCTAATACAAAAACAACCCTCAATACAAATAGTCCAATACAAATAAGTACTAATAGCTAATGAGAATCACGCAGCTCACGCAAACGCTCAGTGATACGATCACGCAACCACCTCAAAAAAGTGGGATCGACGGCGTTTGGATGGATGTAGTCCCTTGCAAGTGCTGCATTAATAGAACTTCCGGTCTCACTAGCTACCGGTGCTGGATGAATAGAACTCCCGGTCTCACTAGCTACCGGAGCCACTTCCTCCTTAACAGTAGGAGGAGCCACCTCAGCATTTACTATTTCCCTCAAACGACGTGCCGTTCCTCGGGTCATGGGTGCCATCTGGTAAAATCAATATTCACAGGAGAGAGCGGTTGAAAATCAATGAGAGAACTATCAGAGAATCACATAAAACTAACTAGAACTGAAATACAGTAATTGACAAATAAATGAGAGAACTATCAGATGTGATACTTGAGTATCAATGCGATACTCGAGTATCAGTATTGTGATCGCGATACCGATACATATAGGAAAGGTATAATAATCAGAGTATCGGTATATATCGGACCATTCCGTATTACTCAGAGTATCAGTAATACAAAATGACAAAAATATAATACGTATAAAGAATTAGAAAACTTACATAAGCTTTGGCAGCCATCTTCTTCGTCATCTCTGTCCAAAAATCCGCTCTGAGTCAATCCTTTGCCCCAGAGCTCGAATGGACATCCTTGAGTAGGATGTATACTCTGAGAGATCACCTTTACAAGAATGATATCAGTAGTGGGATTGAGTGTTGGAGGAGATATTATCAGAGTTTATGTCCTACTCAGATGGGTCTCTCACCGTTACTATTTTTTTCTGACAGCATGGTAGATGTGCTCCGTCAACAGATTCTTGCTCTGAGCCAAAACTTTGTCCCGGAGCTCAATTGGACATCCTTCGTGTAGAGCTCGAGTGAAAGATTCCTGACAGCATGGTGGTCTCCTTTGTCAAAGGATTCGTGCTCATCCCACAAAGGTTGTGGGATGAACAAGAATCCTTTGACAAAGGAGACCACCATGCTGTCAGGAACCTCTCGCTCGAGCTCTACACGAAGGATGTCAATTGAGCTCCGGGGCAAAAATTTTGGCTCAGAGCAAGAATCTGTTGACGGAGCACATCTACTATGCTATCAGAAAAAATAGTAACGGTGAGAGACCCATCTGAGTAGGACGTACACTCTGATAATATCTCCTCCAACACTCAATCCCACTACTGATATCATTCTTGTAAAGGTGATCTCTCAGAGTATACGTCCTACTCAGATGGATCTCTCAGAGTATCCTCTTCGGTTGGTTGTCCTAATTCATGTATTTTAAGTATGAGAACAGATGGCTCAGAACGCAACCCAAAATTCATTCTAGCATACATTAGTGTGAATCATCTATGTTCTGTACATATTGCGTAGTATACGTTCTTATCGAATCTAGTATGTAGTATGTAGTATCTGAAGAATGTAACAGAATCAAGATGAACTTACATAATGTAATACTAAAACGTCATCTACTACTATATAAGATATAGTGATAGGTTGTCGTATCATCATTGCCGAGGGATGAGGGTCGCAGGACAGTCAACTTTATCTACGGCTACATAGTTTCTACCTCGCCAGTCGAATGGCTGCAGGGACTATGTCCTGATCACCATGTCGTACCATAGTTTCTGCCTCGCCATTCGAATGGCTGCAGGGACTATATGTCCCGATCACCATGTTACCAATTAACCAACCAACAAAACTACTTGTTACAAATATCGGCACTATCGGTGCGTTCGAATCGTAGTATCACATTTTTCGGTGTCGGAAAATAAATAATTATTACTAAATTATCAGATTTTTTGGCACTATCGGTGTCCCTGACCAAGCCACCTCCCCCTACACCACCCCTAGCCCTAACCCGAACCCTACTTCTAGCTTCCCTCCCCCAGCCGCCCTCGTCCCCCCTGCGCCGGAGAGAGTGAGAGTGCCGGAGAGAGTGAGAGAGAGGGAGGGGAAGAGTACCACGTACCGGAGAGAGAGGAGAGTCGCCGGAGAGAGTGACAGCGCCGGAGAGAGTGAGAGCGCCAGAGGGAGGGGGAGGAGAGTCGCCGGAGAGAGTGACAGCGTCGGAGAGAGTGAAAGCGCCGAATGGGAAATAAACCCTAACCCGAACCCTAACCCTAACCCTAGCTCCCCTTCCCCAGCCGCCCTCGTCCCCCCTGCCCCACCCTCCAACCACCCCCACTCACCCCCAACCACCCGCATCCCCCCTGCACCTCCCTCCGAGCCACCCGCACCCCCCCAAACCACCAACAACCAAAACAGACGGAGAGAGAGAGAGAGGGAGGGGGAGAGTCACGTACTAGAGAGGGAGGAGAATCGCTGGAAAGAGTGAGAGTCGCCACCGGAGAGAGTGAGAGTCGCCGTCGGAGAGAGTGAGAGCGCCGGGGAGGAGAGAGAGTGAGAGAGAAAAATGGAGGAAAATGAAACGTTGGGGCAGGAATATAATTAGAATTTAGTGACGCTTAAACTACCGTCACTACTAGCGACGTCCCAGCGATGTTTCGCGACGACTGGGTCATGTGCTTAATGTACGTCGTTGTTACGTCGCTTAGGTCGTCGCTAGTAGCGACTATGAGCGACGTTTATATAAAACGTCGCTAATGTACACAATTTAGCGACGCTTAAACTACCGTCGCTACTAGCGACGTCCCAGCGATGTTTCGCGACGACTGGGTCATGTGCTTAATGTACGTCGTTGTTACGTCACTTAGGTCGTCGCTAGTAGCGACTATGAGCGACGTTTATATAAAACGTTGCTAATGTACACAATTTAGCAACGTTAATTTAACATTGCTAAATATACGTCGCCAATTGAGCAGATTTTAGTAGTGCAATTTGGTCACGGTTAGCCATAACGACAACAACTTTCAACCAAATGAAGATTGTGTCACACATGTCAACTGCAACTTAACTTAAGACAAGTACACTATTGCTTTATGTACTTCTTATATTATAAAGCTATCTTTTACTGGGTTTTATTGAGTATCCAGATTATGACACGTTTGTGACACGATAGGCTTGATTGTATCATTGCTCGTTTATTGATTGTTTAGTGAGTCGAGAGGGAAAATGCTCAGTAGGTATGTGAACAAATCCAACTATTGTTATTGTGGATAGCTAAGCCATATACCGTACATATAGGTTAGCCATACGTTTTTATTGTGGATAGCCATCGTATGATGTGCTGTAATAGCCCAACCGTTCACATGTTGAAATGTATTTCAAACACACTGTCTGTTTATTGTACATGTTCATTGCTAGTTGTCTTGTTCATTCATGTTCTTGCTAGTATTTTTTTGTATAAGTCTATCGTTTCCAGTTCATCTACATGTTTCTTTATTTTCTACTGTATCTCTACTGTCTAGCATATTTTGTATTAAGTTACATTATTATAATAGGGTTGTATTTTGTTCCTTTCTTGACTGGATCATTGCAGGTGACTTGACATGCTTCCTATTCTTGCGCTGTGGACTATATGGAGGAGATAGAGGCCTTGGAAGCTGACCTTGGATTCTAGATAGATTAGATACATCATGTATTTATTTTTTTAGCAAGTTTTTGTATTATGGATTTGTAAATAAAATAATTATTATGAATGAGCAACTAGATTTATTTTATTGTATTTGAGATTGGGATTGTGACCTAGACAGCGTACTACCATTGATGCTATGGCGTAGGCTGGACTTGGCAACGAACTCATATTCGAAAAGCGGGTACGAGTCGTGACAAGTTTTTTTGGTGGCTCATGTAGGTCTATTTTTGCAAAATTATACGAACTCGTGATAGTACTTAAGTAAGTCGTACTATTGCGAGCATACGACTTGAAAGTGCTCATTCACAATTAGGATTGAGTTAATTTTTAGGAGATGACTAGGACTAGGAGTCCCTTATTCAAACTGACTGTTGGGTAGTTAAGATTGGCATATAGGTCATCTGATTTGGGTATAGATTTATTGAATTCTAAACCCTATTAGATAACTTGAGAAATTTTCCTAGAAGGATGTACCATTGTATTTTGATACGATGGTACCACCAAAGGAGGGTAGACTAATAGCTTGGAAAATTAGGCCTTCCTAGAATTCTATTCCTAATCTTGATCATTTGTGCAATTTTATTTCCTGCCTTCTCTAAACATTATAAGTTCCATATTACTTATTTATTTTCCATTGGCCATAGTAATTATTTTTCTATGGGTCAATATTCTATTTCCATCTATTGAGTTTTGAGCCTAACTTGATTCAATTATCCACATATTTATTCTGAGTCGATTTTTTTGAAATTCAAGATATATATGATTTATATTTCTCTTGTCTTCGATCGTTTTCTTCTTAAACGATTGCTTGATTTTCAAAATTGATACTTTCACTTCAACGACAGATACTTACACTTTTCTATCATGATCGACTTGTTTGAATTTTTAGAAGCTCCTTTGAATTTCTTATGGATATAGTTGGAATAAATTTTGATAACTTACAATGGCAAGGCAGGTGTGCATCATTTTTATTTATTTGAATTATGGAGACCGCGGGTTCACTGCAGCCAGCAGCGTACTAGTAAGGCATGACCCCTAAGTTAAAGTAATTTTAAGCAAGCGTAGGTTATCGAATAATATTAAAACTATGTCCAGTTGTCCTATTTTGATCTTTATGTTGTTATGTCAACATTGGATAGAGTTGATAGAGCATACGATACCGTATTCTTATTTGAGTCATGGAACCAAGGGTTTACTGCAGCTATATGTACACTGACGAGACATAAATTCTTGGTAAAATAACTTTGGATATGCTTACGATTTTTGAATATTATAGAGACTACATCCTTTATAGGATATGACTATTGATTTTCATGGTTTGTAATTTCATGCACCATCACTTGAATGTGATTTAGTTATTATATTTTCCTTTCTTGAACCTTTCTTTCATATCTTTTATTTTCATATCATTATTAGGTTTCCTACCAATCCTTTAAACCTATTTTGATTTCTTTCCACTAGATACATAATCGTATCTAGATTTGATAATTGTCCCTAAATGATTTGGGTTAAATAGCGGATCGTGCTGAAACAATTTTAATTTGATCATTCTTAAACGATTTTGATCGCGGCTAGACTATCTTGATTATATTTCGATCAAGCCAATTCACATCTTTTCCTAGATTTTGATTATGTAATCTTGCCTGAATAATTTTGGCCAATAGATAATCGTGCCTAATGATTTTTTTTGTTGAGAAAATCCTATTTCGATTATATCCTTAACCAAGCCTAGGTTTTGAGTAACCCTTTTTGACTATATTTTGATTGTGTCAAATCATATCTTTTCTTGAGCTCTCGATTCAATCCATGATTATGTCTAACCTATTTTGATCGTTAATCGTATCATTTGTTGATTATATTCTTAATCGTGCCTAGTTTGTATCCTCTGAAATTTTAAAGACAAAATTTTTCTGAGGTGGGTAGATTTGTAAGCTTACTTCTCGAATTTTTTTATTTTTTGTTTTATATATTTTCTAGTTAGAAATAAATTTTATTTTTTAATTCTATAAAATATATTTGTATTGACGAAGGGATTTGTCAAACTATTTTTTAAATTTGGTTTTTTTTATAAAAAAGATATACTTTTAAACTTATTAATTTTCTATTATCAATTATGTTTAAGTTTATATTTATAAAAATCTATTTTTAAATATTATTAATTATTAGATATTATTGGATTGAGATGTGGTCAATTCTAAATTATGATTGAATTTAGTCTTAATTTATTTCTATATTACTTAAGATGAGATTTGTATTTATGAAAATATACATTTCGGAATATTTAAATTATTCTTATCAATATTTTTGATATTTGATTTTATGAAATCTACTTAAAGATAATTTAAAATATTAGATTTATTTTAAAGTAATATTATTATGAATAATTATGGATTGGAATTGGGTCAAATCTAATTTGATTCATGGAAGGCTTTAATTCATTGAATCTAATCTTTCCTTATTAAGGAAATCTTCCATCTCCTATATAAAGGAAAGTCTCCATTTGCTTTTCCTGGCAAACCCAATTATTGTTATAATCAATTATGGATTGAGATTAGATCAATATAGTTTTGAGATTGATTTGATTTGAATTTAATGGAAAGATTTATTCATTAGATTGTTGACCCTTCCAAATTAGAAAATTGAGTCAATCTCCATATATTTAAAGAGTCCTTATTCTTCTCCCAAAACCAAAATCCTTCCCATCTAATCCTCATTAAATAATGACTATCCTTTATATAAACCTATTGAACCTATATCATCTCCCATATTTTCTTTTCTAAAATTCCTCTATTCATCCAAAAAGGACCAAAATTCGTCATAAATTTAGCCTCAATTTTTTAAGCTATAGCAACTTCGCAAGGTCGTTGCAACCAACTTCGGACTCCGTTTTACCTCTAATTTTTTTAAAATAGTATCGACATTAGATTTCTAAATATATATTATATTTTCTATAATTATTTACATAAATTTTTGGAAATTTATTTGAGTATAGATTGTCCAAAAACTGACGTATCGTACTATTTTCGAGATTTTGGGAGATTCCGAACTCTGATTTGTGATCAGTTTGAAGTTTTGGAAAGCTGACACAGAGATCTATAACATGTAAATTTTTCCAAAAAATTAGAAATTCATTTACTATTTTGTTTAATTCATTGAACTCAAATTTGATCGATAATTTACTGATTTTGTCACGGTTAACCATAACGATAACAACTTTCAACCAAATAGAGTTTGTGTCGCACACATCAACTGTAACTTAACTTGAGACAAATACACTATTGCTTTATGTGCTTCTTACAATATAATGATATCGTTTACTGTGTTTCATTGAGTATCCAGATTGTGACACGACTGTGACACGATAGGCTTGATTGTATCATTGCTCGTTTATTGATTGTTTAGTGAGTCGGAAGGGGAAATGCTAAGTAGGTATATGAACAAACCCAACTATTCTTATTGTAGATAGCGAAGTCATGCATCACACGTATGGGTTAGCTGTACCTTTTTATTGTGGATAGTCATCATATGATGTATCTTATTAGCCCAATCGTTCACATGTCGAAAAGTATTTCAAACACATTGTCTGTTTATTGTACATATTCATTGTTAGTTTTCTTGTTCATCCATGTTCTTCCTAGTAGTTTCTTGTACATGTCTATTATTTCCAGTTCATCTACATGTTTCTTTATTTTCTATTGTATATCTACTATCTAGCTTATTTTGTATTAAGTTACGTTATTGCAATAAGGTTGTACTTTGTCCTTTTCCTGACAGGATCGTTGCAGGTGACTTGGCATGCTTCCTAGTCTTGTGCTATAGACTATATGGGAGAGATAGAGATCTTGGAAGCCCACCTTAGATTCTAGATAGATTAGATACATCTTGTATTTATTTTTTAGCAAGTTTTTTTATTATTGGATTTGTAAATAAAATAATTATTTTTAATGATCAATTAGATTTATTTTATTATATTTGAGATTGGTATTAAGACCTAGACAGCATACTACTGTCGATGTTGCCGTGTAGCCTGGACTTGGCTATGAACTCGTATCCGAAAAGCGGGTGCGGGTCGTGATAGGCGTCAAGGTGGACCCAAAGAAGATTAGGAAATTCTTGTCGTATTTCTGGACGAGTCTGCAAGCGACACTAGGCACCAAGCTGAATTTTAGCTCCTCGCACCACTTACAAACTGACAGCCAGACAGAAAGGGTGAATCAGATCCTGGAAGATATGTTGCGTACGTGTGCGATATATTTGAAGACTAGTTGGGACACGCATTTGCCACTTGCAGAGTTTGCGCACAACAACAGTTATCAATCAAGCATCCAGGTTGCTCCTTATAAGGCGCTTTACGGAAGGAAGTGCCAATCTCCGATATGCTGGGACGAAGTCAGGGAGCGACAGGTACTCGGTCGGAACTGGTAGAACAAGCTGTCGAGAAGGTCCGCATGATTCGAGATAGACTTCGTATTGCACATAGCCGACAGAAGAGCTATGCGGACACTCATTGATGATCGTTAGAGTTTTTGGTCGGGAACCATGTATTCTTAAAGGTGACGCTGATGCGGGGCATCATGTGGTTCGGAGTAAAGGCAAACTAAGTCTAATATTTGTAGGCCCCTTCGAGATCGTCAAAAAAGTTGCAGCCGTTGCTTACTGGATCGCTCTACCCCTGCCCTGGCTAAAGTACACGATGTCTTCCACGTCTCCCAACTTTGAAAGTATGTGCATGATACAAGTCGCGTGGTTAGCTTCGATTAGTTAGAGCTGTGCGCCGACATATCATACTCAGAAGACCTCGTGCAAATTTTGGATCGAAAGGAAAAAGTCCTGTGGAACCGGTCGATGTCCTTAGTTCGCGTGCTGTGGTGCAACCATTCAGTTGAGGAGTCGACTTGGGAGCTAGAATCATAAATGAAGGAGAAATATCCTTCATTGTTCGTCGATTAAGGTCAAACCCTTGTTCTTAAGTTTCGGGATAAAACTTTTTCTTGTGGTATGTTATATAGTGTCCCACTCCCGTTGGACCGAAGCACTATGTAATAGGCTTGTGGCAAGTCAGACATGGTCGAAAATATAGATGGCTAGTCTGACTCAACAACAAGTTTGGTATACGAAAATCTTTAGGCATCAATAAAATCGATTTGGATGATTGATATGAGAACCATTCCAACTAATGGATCGACTTCTATTGGAATAACTACTAGATGTAACAGATCATGTCTTGGTGAATGAACTCTAATAAGAGTAACAGGACTGGTCTGCAGTTGGTTTTGCTTGTTTTCTTAGTTTTTTGGATGTTTTGCTGCTTGGTTTTGATGAGTGTGCTTTCACGTCGACTTCTGAATGCACATTTGGAAATTTCGAAAGGAAATGATTGAAGGAGAACTCTAATATGATGTTCGTGCCATTGCAGGAGTTCGTATAACTGACGTTTGACCATCATGAAGCATTCTTCTACTCTTGGCGCATTTCTTTTAGGTGGGTGGTTCGGCCCCTTCTTTTCTACTCCTTTTCGTCAATAAACTCCAAGTTTAACGTTCAAATCGATGATGCTAGTTGAATATATACACCGTACCACTAAGATAAAGAACATGGGATAACTGCAACATAACTAGGATAAATAGGCCTAGAGACATTAACTTAGCGTCTCGCATCAAGGCGAGCAGTTTTGTTCAAAATCGAAAAAATTGTTAAAAGGAAGGATATTGAAACATCAATTTGTGGCACGATGCCTCGAAGTATTTGGTATTTGGGAGTCACCAAATCGAACATACAACTTTGAGAGAAATTAATGAATTGTTGCACAAGACTTAGATTTTACTGCTAAACTCTGTTTGTGTCATGTATTATTTGTCGAGCTTAAACTGTTCACACAATTGCATGGTCATGGACAACTTGTACACAAGGTATTGTTTTCTTTGAAACGGTATCCGGGACATCGGAACCGAATCGACCTAAGGGGAATTCGTAAGTCGTGCTTCGGCGCTAGACATTGCGAGACCTCCAGTTGGGCTTGCAACCCAGACTGACAGGGCACGTCGTAATGCCATTGAGAATTGTCCCTCGTAGTGTCGTAACACCAATGACCGCATATAAGATAGATAGCATGCTTACCTATTGTCTTGTGCAGGTGGTAAGTATTATATCTGTTTTATGCACGAAGGAGCACAGTCGTGGTAAGATAAGTTGAAAATGGTTATCCAGGGAGGAGCACGACCCATATCCGATTTAAGGGCACGAGCACATGGGTACGTCCAGCCTACACTGCAGTGTCAACAGTAGGACGCTGTATAGGTCACCTGTAACATCTAACAGATATGGAATATAACATGTCCAACAATATAACTCATCTCCGCACGGAGGATTAATATGTCATCTATATCCTAAACTCAATCACATGATCTAAAGGAAGATAAAGCACGATAATGATAGAGATAATGAAGATGAAACTGGAAAGTAGCATAAGTCACAATACAAATAAGTCTAGAAGTCTAAGTCAAATAAATACAGATCCTAAAATAATATAATAGACCCAATGTAGCAATCTGGTGACAAATTCAGCAAAACCTAGCTAATAACTAAGTCACTACTTGAGGTGAATCATCTACGAGCACCGGTACCACAGAAAACTCTTGAGCAACGTCCTCATCTATCCCCGATCCATAGTAAGTCGAACAAAAGTTCTCTAATTCCTCTGAAAAATATTATCTGGTCAGGACTAGAGCGAAGTACAAACACTAATATCAGTTTCATTAAATTGATAAGTGCTATAAATAAACAATATGTAAATGAGATACATGATGGATAGCAAAATTGAACAGTAAGAAATACAGGATGAGCAGGTAATCATATCAAACCTCCGTTGGCCTCCTACTCCACCGCCTACCGTAAAAGTGGTGCAAAGAGACCGCCTACCTCCTAGACGATCGCCTCAACCACCATTTAGAATATTGAATTTAAGTATTTGAGCTTGAACTTAAGCTTGAGCTTGAGCAACAATTAATTTAGTTTGTGATCAATCACTATAAATTGAACAAAAAAATTCATATGAAGGTACAAAGAATTGCGCGAGGGAGGAAAAGTTTTAAAAAATTGTGTAAAGATTAGATGGAAAACCAACTCATGACTAACAGGGAAAAAAAAGTTGAGTGCCAACCCAACGGGTGGCACCCCTACAAGAAAAGAGGATTATGGACGCCAACTCATGTGACGTCTAGATTTACTAACTTTTTTAAAATGCAAATTTAAGTAAAAAAAAAAATTTTCCTAATCAATATTTTAGAATATATATATATATATATATATATATATATATATATATATATATATATATATATATTGTTGGAGTTTTTTCTTGACTTGTAGAGAGCTTGCTCTCAACAAGTCATGTAAGTTTAGTCCCATATTGGCTAGAAAAACTTATGGGTATCTCAATATAACTCTTCTTGAGGAGTGGAGAGATGCACATGGGGTGGTGACCCTAAGGAGGGGACCATGTGGGTAATTTTACATGGAGGTAAGGATAAGACACCTACTAAAAGTATTCATGCTTTTTAGCCAAGCTCAATTTAATTCCATAAGGGCTAAGCCTCGAAGGGGCTTAGCAACTCGAACTCGAACTCGGATCGACTCGGGCTCATGGGCTCAAGAGACGTAATGTGGTATTTTGTTGGCACACTTTGCATTTAGCACATCATCATCGTCGCTAAGCGCATAGTGCGCTTAAGTTGCACTCGTTACGCGAGCCTCTTGCACAGTCGTTCATGCATCCAGATGGTGCGCCAGATGGCACGGCCAGATGACGTGGCAGTTGGTGCGTGTTGCATAAGTGAGCTCAAGCGCAGTTGGTGCAGGTGTGAACTGGTGCGCACGTGTTTCGCAAGTATGCGTGAGTGCGATTGGCGCAGGTGCGCACTATGTCACGCCCCGATCTTGGAGGATCGAAAACTAGCCACTGGGTTTGATGCCGTACAAGTCTAGATTACACTTGTACAAGGCAAAACCATTATAGTTCCTGGTATTTCTCAAACAATAACGACATCGCAGTAAAAACAAGCAGATAAATTAAAGTCACACAAAATATGAAAATATGTATCTCTTTACTGATTATTATAATGGATTACAAGACTTGCAGTGGAATGCAGAGTTTACTACTGATTACAAGACTCTTGAATAGCCAACTGAATATATACACTTGCCCTTTAGGCTACAACTGAATATGCCGACTTCTTTAGAATGAACTTGACAATTTGGCTATAATCTTATAACTGAGTTATACTGTTCCATACATTATGTCCCGTATAGCAGAAGACATCAACTTGAAAGAAGAGCTTTTGCACACCAATCCGAATCATCGATGCCAAGCACTAATCAAACAATTTCCTCCATAGGCAAGCAACTGTAATATTGCCCACGACGTGGGCCAGTACATCATTAATATACTGGCGAGCAGTGCTGGCCCAACTCACCTAAGAATACAATACTAAGTAATCATGTTATAGAATATTATTAACAGTGGTCTTTCTCGTTGCCTTAGGCTCAATTTCATGTTTATAGCCGACAAGAAGTAAAACATGCAAATCTCACAACCAACATAATTTAAGCATACAGTTGTCACCCTTTGGTGATTCTTACCCATGGTCGTGTAGCCATCCCTGTATATTTATAATACTTACTCAGCTCGCACAAGACATTGTTAGGAACAATATCATAATTCAATATAATTATCACCGTTCAGGTGATTCTTACCAACAGCCGACATCCTTTCCTGTAATTGAGTAATAACTTACTCTGCCTGCATAAGACATTGTTAGCACTGGACCTATCTATATGAAGGTCACTAGCGGCACGCCATCTTGGACCGTCTTCTAGGTATACGGTTCCCCTTACAGTGCGGGTAGCTAGCCCCACTGTAGGTTACGTATACCGATGCCAGTACGTCGGCGCGCACTAATCCTTGTTTCCCCTAGGATGAACCGGGTCCGTGGCCTCGGATTACCATTCAAGAAACTACCTTGTCGACAAGTTGTCCATGACCATGCAACTAAATGTAACTTATCTATGAAGAAACATATAATGCATGATAAGAAAAACTAAGTAGTTCAGCCATGATTCTCATTTGTATTGCCATCTTTCTCATTCTAGGATCTTGGCGTAATCAACATTCTACGTCGTTGACGAAATAATAAAATATTGTTATCCAATCCCTTTCCCACATCTTTGATACCATACTCCTTTCCAACCGATACTCAATGTACTTACTGCCTAATTCTTGGGAGTTAGCATCTGTTTAGCATACGTTCATCGAGCTGAGGCTCGACATACTCACTGCCCAAGTATTTGAGACTTTTCTTTCACCTGTCATGTGATTCATTGCCAAGCACGCAAGCATACAATTCATTGAAATAATTCGAAGCACGCCATTCATAAAATGATTAACAACAACTTTCGGTTCATGTGATTAATTATCTTTGATTATCTTTTTGACTTTTATGCAAGGTGTTATTCAACAACTCAACGAGTAAACACAACGTACATATCCTTTTATAAGACGATTCCTGCCACGTGCGCCTAGCCTTCCAAGCAATCCTTCACATAATTCTAATTCCAACAAGGCTTCATCGAAACAACCATCCATCATAAGACATCTTACGGATCGGGGCACTACATATATACCACTCAGAAAAAGTTTCGTCCTCGAAACTTAAAATAAAACTCATCCCCAAAACTTCAACTGACTTTTATGAAACTTTTCAACGATCAACTTGTACTATTTAATATTTCTCCGCAATCTCTCGATTGATTTCAAGTAAGGTACCGTCTCGTTACAGCATCCCAATTAATTCAAAATAGTTTACCACCTTTGATCTTTCCTCCCACACTCGTGCAATTTTTTAGCACATGATAATCCTTTCCGTACCTTCGTTTGAGTTCAGCGTACCACTTAGTTGGAATCATACACATATTTTAGGCATCCCAGAAATAAATACACTTCAACCAAGTTCAGTGATAGAGAAAATGAACGAGCTACGGTGTAACTTCTTTTTTGAACATCAGTGATTGCTCTGAACAACTCGATTATTCTCAACTTGTTTATTCAACTATCCAACCAACTAATAACACAATGAATGTTACAAATTTTAGCTTGAGAAGTTTTTCCACAGCCGATCCAAAATATTCCCAAAGTATTCCTTCCAAGTTCATTGTCATTTATGCCACCAAAATAATAAATCCCATAGCCACATTTCATTTTGATACCCCGATTCTTATCGATCAAATCTTGTACTCATCATCGTTCGCATCCATACACTTTGTTTGTAACTCGTAAATTTTTTAATTATGATTCATATTTCAATTTGTACCATTATTCCACTCTAGTAACAATTCTTGCTGTTTCCAAACATATTCTCGTATTGATCAAGCCAACATATTGTCATCTCGCATAAGCAACTATCATTTCCAACAACATTAATCTCGAGGGTCATTCATATTCACATTCGCTCTCGCCGATCTCAGCTACATGTGTAATCCCATTCCGTCGTACACTTATTCTCAATTCTGATCCGATCAATAAAATTATTCCAACTGTCTCATGGCACTACTATCAATTTACGCAGCTCAATATTAATCAACCAAATCCAACCAGTTCTAACAATTTTCAGCATTCCAATAAAGGTAACCAAGTTTTTCGAAACCAACATGATTCGTCATCGTATCCAATATTATACACCGAATTTTCCAGTCTCCATTCCATTCCGAAGTTTACTTTTCGATACGTCTTACTCATTTCGACTATACCCACGCAACATCAATAGGGATGTCCTACGGGTTTCCAACAGTCAACTTATGTCACGACCCGCACCCGTTTTTTTTTTTTTTAAAACGGATACGAGACTTGTCCAAGCCAGCCTACGCCGCAGTGACGACGGTAGAACGCTGCCACGGCCATGAAGATCAAAATCACAAACAATGCTCATTCACAACTTTAATTTAATTTACAAAGATCACAAGTTTTTCATTTGTAGAAAAATATAAACTTGTACAAATATGGAAAGACTACAATTCATCTATCTAGCTAGTTTCTAGGCCTTTGTCTGCAAGTATTTCCGTCACTCCCCAAGCTAAGTGAATCCACGGCTAACCTGAAAATGTTGGTTTCCAGTCAGGAATGGAACGAGCACAATTCACTGAATGTAATTTCAAATAAAGAAAATGACTATAAGACAAAGGTTAGACATCAATCATGAGTTTTGAAAATAATAGTAAAGCCGTAAGAAAAATCAATAGTAATAAATAGACCAATATACTTTCCACCGTTAGATGTACCGTTGACATGTGATCGGTCTGGGGTGCTACACCGCACGGTCTACGAGGTCTACTTTACGAGGTCTACTTTACGAGGTCTACTTTACGAGGTCTACTTGCAGAAAATAAACAATGTCTACGAGGTCTACTGCATGAAAAATAAACAATGTCTACGAGGTCTACGAGGTCTACTGCATGAAAATAAACAATGTCTACGAGATCTACTGCATGAAAATAAACAATGTCTACGAGGTCTACTGCATAAAAATAAACAATGTCTACGAGGTCTACTGCATGAAAATAAACAATGTCTACGAGATCTACAATGTCTACGGTCGGATCACACATCCTTGGTACTTCTCATTCCCGACTCAATAATTTATAATAGAGTATAAAAATCACATAACCAATGACTAATCAATAAAATATAGTAAAGATCAATATCGAAATACAGACAATAAACTGTACTCGCCTGTGGTCCTGTGCTGGTGAAACCGATAATCTGAGCCACTCAATATGCTACAATAGTCAAAACCCGTACAACAGTCCCCGGAAGCTGAAATAAATAATGCCAATGATCTCATAATAGTCCAATTAGCTAGGATTGCCTGTCCTTACGTCCAATTCTGGACACAGGGGCAAAATGGTAATTTTGGGCAAAAATGATGTCCGCCGTTGGACCCACTTTGCACCGATAAGCGTGCCAGAGTCAATGGTCTCTAAAGTCGTCAAACTACATGTCTACGGATCGAGTTTTCCGATACGAACCCAACCGTATGTCCAAAGTTAGATTCCGGCGGGCCGTGCACAAAATCGCCCGTTGAGTGGGACCGTGGGACCCGCAAAACGACGTCGGATTCAACTGTCTCAGAATCGGACCAAACTTGGCATGCAGGACCAGAAAAACGATACGGTTCTGTTGGCGCAAGTTTCGTCTCGATCTGACGAGCGTGCACAAAGTAATTGGAGAATTTGCAACGTGCACGATACGGTGAATTTTGACGGATACGCATCAAATTCGTCGCGCACACGCGACCAATTTGAATTCCGCCAAAGCCCACACGACCATGAAGCCGTTACACAGCTTTCGATGCTTTCGGTTCGCGACCATGTCGTCCCGATTGGCGTGACGCACGTCGTGTGGAATAATTTCAATGTTTTGAAAACAGATTTTTGGAAAACTTTGGGATTCAATTTCTCGATGCTCAGTCGATGATTTCGAATTCCGCAAGAAGGGATTCGAAGTCCTACATGTTGTCTAAAAGTTTCTTCAAGTAGATTTCTAAAATTCCTAACTGGTTGATCAGAAACCATCTCGAAACATGAGTGTTTCGACTAGAAATCTGTTCTGATTTTGAGTGGTTTTTCGTCATGTTCGCATCTGATTTCTGGGCAACCTAGCGCTTAATAATCCAATCTACCTAAAGGGAAATCAAGGGGGATATACTGGGTTCATACCTGAAAAATCGGTTCGAAGAACCGTCGACCGTGCGCGGAGAAAACGCCACGCAAATTTGCCTCATCGCTGCTACTGCTGCGCGTCCTGCTCGCGCACGCACGCGCGCGCGCGGTCTACGGCCTGTGGCCGGCCGGCGGTGGCCACCAGAGGGGCGCGGAGGCGCACGTGGGGGTTGCCCAGCGGTGGCGCGGCTCTGGGTTAGGGTTTTGAAGTTCGCAACCTCTCTCTCTCTCTCTCGATGATATAATATTATCGGGGGTCGGGGCTGTACTGAGTATTGCTCGGGTTTGGGTATAGGGAAGTTCGAGTTTATTGCTTGGCTGAGGGAAATCAATGTGGGCTGGGGTCTGCTGTGGGCCGGCCTGGCCGGGCCTGGCCCTGGGCTGCTACTATTTCCTATTCTTTTTTCCTTATTTCTCATTCTATTTCTTGTATAAAAATAACTAAGTACATATCTATACCTATTTGTATATACATACAAATATATTTATGCATGTACACAAGCACACATATAAATGTATACTATATATTTGCCCACTCCTACGTATTTTTATTTTTATATGAACATAAACGTATAGCTAATATATTTTTAATATATATATATATATATTCATACAGACACATATATTTATATACACTCTTATACATAATATATTTATACATACAGATACACATGCTTTATATAGTATATTTATCCATACAATTTATTCGCATACACAAAAATTACATTAATAACAATATAATAATATTAATATTATATAACCTCATTAAAATAATAATAATAATAGTAATAATAATAACAACAAAATTTAATAAATCAAAGATGATGTATATACCATTTTGCACCCTCTAATAATCCCAGAAAATATACAAGGCCTATTTTATACAAATATTATTGAGTACGAACTAAATAACAAAATTTATAATATTTAAATAAGGATATTTAAGAATACTCATTTGATCACTAAAATGGAAATACGACGCACAATCATACCAAAATGCATCAACACGAATGTCACTAGACATACCGCATGCCTACATGGCTTGGGCTCAGTTCGGGTCTAGTCCGGGCTAAAATGGTATAACCGGGTCTCACAAGGTCAAATAATATTAAATATCAATAATTAAACTATTTATAACGGTCATGACATAACCTAGCCTGGTTTTCTCAGTTAGGACGTCACTATGGCTCGGTCTTCCCTGGCATGGCTAATACACTAGTCTAGGCACGCCAATGCACTGTCAGTGCCACGATTCCTAGTCGCCTTGTACTCAAAACTCTATCATGGCTAAAATCATCTATCGGAATAATTAATTAAATGATTATATATATAAATTCTAAAATCACCATTTAATTCAAATTAATAAATAAAAATATTATAAAAATTTCGGGAAGAGGGGTTACAAATCTACCCACCTTAAAAATAATTTCGTCCTCGAAATTCTAATTCACAACTATTCCCTAAAAATCAAATCGACTATTACCTTAATCTCCTCGAAATTTAATTTTTTTTAATTCCTCAAAACAGTTTATCCATCTCCTTGGCCATTTTGGCGACTACAAAAATCTCGAGGATTTCTACCCACCTTTGGTCATACTACTCCCGCAAAGCTATGTCACTAAAACTTTATCATCATCCGACTAATTTCTATAGTTGCTATCAATAAATATCTACTGTATATGGTACCTATAAATCTCTCATATCTATCTAGCAAACCAAAATTTTAACAAACAACAACTTACACAGGTAGTTAAGAAATATTGGTGTTAAGAAATATTGGTAAATTCCAATAAACATGACCATTCGTCGCTCCGAAATAGGAAGGATAGGAAAATAAGGAAGAACAATCGAGAGTAAAAAAAAGATTTCTAGAGTGATAGAGAGTATCCAATACTGCAGATAGAATGAAAGTTTATGAACCAATGACTTATTTTGCTAGATTGGACTACTCTAGTCCAGTCACTTGATAAGTCTAAGAACTCTTCGCTTTTCAGAAGGTCTTGCAATCCGTGCAATACAAAAGTTTTGTTCTCGAACTTCTGAACAGGTCCCTAAATAGAACGAAATTTGAAAATCAAGATTGTGATCTTTTTCGTGGTTATTTAAATGCACGAGCAAAGAATATAAATACGATACAAAGTCGCATCGCGACTTCAGGTAGATGGGATAAGGGTTACGAATGACTTCACATTCTAAGAAGGGAAGACTACATAATGGGTATAGGTACCTATTTCAGAAAGTTCGATTTTATAGTACAACTTATGGTGGTACGCATGAATGGGTATTCCTGGGTCTTAATGGGTTTCCCAATTGGCATCAGTCGTCGGTTGGATGAACCTTGGACTTCAATCTCTATTGACTGGACAAGACCCAATGATAAAACTATTTCTTACTTGGTTAGGGTAACCAAGAACAAGTTTTCACCCAAGTGGTTGAGCTAGGTGCAGTCGAATTGGTTAGCTAGGTCTCTAGAGCCCTGAAGATGCGCCTTCTGTGACCTTTGTGTTTAAGTAGCACGAGAAGACACTAATGAGGGGCACACTAATGACAATATGCGTAGTGGCTTCGAGTATATCACCACCATATATTAGGTCGAAAGGTTCGAGACGAAGTTGAAGCTCTAATGAAAGTCGGAAGCATGCCGGTTTTATGGTAGGGGTTATAGCTAATCCTTTTTGTCCTGAAAGTCGTACCATAAAAATAGAGTACAAGGGAACGGGTTTGAGTGGGACATACTATACCTAGATAAAGGTGGACTCGTCTAGATCTCGCATATGAAATCTGTTGGAAGGTAACAGCTAGTCTCGTGCTCTGAATATTAATGACACGCCCGGGTGCACAGAATGATCTAAATGGAAAGTGGAAGTCCAAGGGCACTAATCATCATCCTAATGGAAGTTATTATAATCAATCGGTAATCCTTGTATATCCAAAATTTTGGAAGGCTTACAGTCTATCCACCTTAGAAGTTAGGGCATGCTCTTAGGAATAATGAGGTTAGAAGGTTCCCAAAATCCAGATACTGTACCTCGACTCTTGTTAGTAGAGAATGAGGCACGGCGTAACGGGATACGGTTGATATAAGTCAAGTCAAAGACCGTTCCTCAATAAATGAGTGCGTGCGCAATGACACATGGTCGATAAAGTAGAATGACCTACTCGTCCTCGGTATTCAAGAGTTATCGACTGGGTAACCAACTCTAAGGCACATCATCTGGAAAGCTTTCTAACAACTGAGTCGTGAATCTTTGTTGGCGTCAAGCCTGCCAGACTATTGTCACAAGAATTATAGTGATCATGCATTGCTGTTGACCACTGATAGATCATAATATGACAGGGTATTTAAGCTATGGTATTGGCTAAACTAGTGACTGTGGTGTTCCAACACTAGTTAGGTCTTAATAATAAAATTTACATAACTAGGGCAATACTTGTTGGAAACCACTCTCGGGATGAGTGTCTACCATAGTCACGATAAATGATTGTCCTTTTCCTTGTCCACTCATTAACTGTGGGCTTTGGTCGAGGAAGGGTTGGGTTAAGGCTCAAGAGTTTCTAGTTAAGGCAACTTCTGGCAATGATTAGAGACTCACGACGTTTGGTTTCTTGAGAATAGATAGTCTCCTAGGTTGGAGTTCTGACTAAGGGTAAAATCCTAATCATTCTCGGACTCCAATGACTAGTAGATCAAGGTAGTAGGTTTAGGGTCGCAGAGAGGACGAGTAACTTAAGGCGAGGTTCTAGTCACCTGGCTGGCCGATGATAACTACTCTTGTGTATACAACTACCATAGCCATGGAGGGTACTCTGTATCTCTCTACCAAATACGAGATTTCGTCTTTCTAAGTTAGTGAAAGACAAAAACAATAAAGAGTTCAAGAAAGATGTCATCGAATACAGTTACGTGATTCAAGGGCGAATGTATAATTCAAGAGGAATTGTCAAGCTGTCGTGGATGAGATCCTAGAGACATCTATCTCTCAATCCACGTAGGATAATTAAATAAAGTGCGAACCAAATGCATCATGGTTGATCAGACCATAATACACTGATTCTGATTAGACAATAAGTTAGCAGGCGTCCCCACTAAACATATGCCTCGAATCAAGCTCGATAATAGAGTGAGCTTGCAAAACTAAGCTGTAACAACAACATTTGTTAAGATAGTCGAATACAATTATGCGAGATTTTTGAAAGAAGGCACAAGTCATTCGAATTTTGTGAGAATCAAACCTTACCCGGTGTTCTCGCTTACACGGTCATCCTACAATCTTCTTATCCGCAAAGCCTTGGTCGACTAAAGGGTTATGGACTTCTAGATTCCATATTCTAGGTAACCTATTAGCGTCAATCAATATTCTCGTCAGTAAGTCACAAGGACTACAGAATGCTAGGTCAAGAGACACGCTACCCAACTTACAAAAACTTCTACTAATATCGTCTTTGTATGGCATTGTCCTATCCTCTATGGTATCCCAAACTTGTAATCATGTTTGAAGTCCTTTCACCGTGGATTACGCCTCGCCCGTATACTCTGGCTGTGGTAAACCATTGGTTTCGTAACTCACCATGATACAAAATCGAACCCTTCTTAACTCTATCCCATATTGGCTCAAGCGTGTCTACGATCAAGAGGACCACTAGCTATAGTTTTAGCAATACTCTATGGCCTATATTCTCTTAAACTATTCCAACTCTAAGGATCGTGCCTTGCCAGTGCGCTGCTGGCGGCAGTGAACACATAGTCTCCCTAATTTAAATAAATGGCGACAGTGCGCTGTTGTCCTGCCATTATGAGTTAGCTGACATTCCTTTAACTATATCTGTAAAAAAATTCCTGGGCTTCTAGGGATTCAAACAAGTCGACTATGTAATAAGGCGTAAATATTCGTCCTATCAGTCACAATCTTTAAAATAAAGGTGAACATGAAGAAAATAACTGAAGACAAAGAAATACGAACATTTTAACTATTCCATTGTATTCAAACATTAAGGAAAAACTTGAACCGAAACTAACTTGAGGTCCGTATATGGATAATCTAATCAGAAATTATATAAAATAATAATCCTTAGGGCAAAATAGGGACTGAGGAGGCAATTCAGACTAAAATGTGAGGATGATATCTAAAGGGGCAAGGGGAAGGAAATGCACCATTTATCAAGGTTAAACTATTAAGTCTAGAAAGTCCTGTATCACCAAGTGAATATTCTATCCTCATTGGATCATGTCGTCTTACCAAAAGGTAGTCGTGTACCTATGGAGATTGTCAAACTATCAAAATTAATAACTCCTTATCTACATTGCATGGCCTAGACTATCCATCGGTAAATTTGTATAATGGACTCCTAGTCCTAGTCATTCTCGTAAATTAAATTAATTTCTAATTCGTGAATGAGCATTTCTAGTCGCAGGCTCGCGATAGTACAACTAACTTAAGTACTATCACGAGTTCGCATGATTTGCGAAGACTGACCTGCATGGGCCACCACAAAAACTTGTCACGACCCGCACCCGTTTTTTTTTTAAAACGGATACGAGACGTGTCCAAGCCAGCCTACGCCGCAGTGACGGCGGTAGAACGCTGTCACGGCCATGAAGATCAAAATCACAAACAATGCTCATTCACAACTTTAATTTAATTTACAAAGATCACAAGTTTTTCATTTGTAGAAAAATATAAACTTGTACAAATATGGAAAGACTACAATTCATCTATCTAGCTAGTTTTTAGGCCTTTGTCTGTAAGTATTTCCGTCACTCCCCAAGCTAAGTGAATCCACGGCTAACCTGAAAATGTTGGTTTCCAGTCAGGAATGGAACGAGCACAATTCACTGAATGCAATTTCAAATAAAGAAAATGACTATAAGACAAAGGTTAGACATCAATCATGAGTTTTGAAAATAACAGTAAAGCCGTAAGAAAAATCAATAGTAATAAATAGACCAATATACTTTCCACCGTTAGAAGTACCGTTGACATGTGATCGGTCTGAGGTGCTACACCGCACGGTCTACGAGGTCTACTTTACGAGGTCTACTTTACGAGGTCTACTTGCAGAAAATAAACAATGTCTACGAGGTCTACTGCATGAAAAATAAACAATGTCTACGAGGTCTACTGCATGAAAATAAACAATGTCTACGAGATCTACTGCATGAAAATAAACAATGTCTACGAGGTCTACTGCATAAAATAAACAATGTCTACGAGGTCTACTGCATGAAAATAAACAATGTCTACGAGATCTACAATGTCTACGGTCGGATCACACATCCTTGGTACTTCTCATTTCTGACTCAATAATTTAAAATAGAGTATAAAAATCACATAACCAATGACTAATCAATGAAATATAGTAAAGATCAATATCGAAATACAGACAATAAACTGTACTCGCCTGTGGTCCTGTGCTGGTGAAACCGATAATCTGAGCCACTCAATATGCTACAATAGTCAAAACCCGTACAACAGTCCCCGGAAGCTGAAATAAACAATGCCAATGATCTCAGAATAGTCCAATTAGCTAGGATTGCCTGTCCTTACGTCCAATTCTGGATACAGGGGCAAAATGGTAATTTCGGGCAAAAATGATGTCCGCCGTTGGACCCACTTTGCACCGATAAGCGTGCCAGAGTCAATGGTCTCTAAAGTCGTCAAACTACATGTCTACGGATCCAGTTTTCTGATACGAACCCAACCGTATGTCCAAAGTTAGATTCTGGCGGGCCGTGCACAAAATCTTCCGTTGAGTGGGACCGTGGGACCCGCAAAACGACGTCGGATTCAACTGTCTCAGAATCGGACCAAACTTGGCATGCAGGACCAGAAAAACGATACGGTTCTGTTGGCGTAAGTTTCGTCTCAATCTGACGAGCATGCACAAAGTAATTGGAGAATTTGCAACGTGCACGATACGGTGAATTTCGACGGATACGCATCAAATTCGTCGCGCACACGCGACCAATTTGAATTCCGCCAAAGCCCACACGACCACAAGCCGTTACGCAGCTTTCGATGCTTTCGGTTCGCGACCACGTCGTCCAGATTGGCGTGACGCACGTCGTGTGGAACAATTTCAATGTTTTGAAAACAGATTTTTGGAAAACTTTGGGATTCAATTTCTCGACGCTCAGTCGATGATTTCGAATTCCGCAAGAAGGGATTCGAAGTCCTACATGTTGTCTAAAAGTTTCTTCAAGTAGATTTCTAAAATTCCTAACTGGTTGATCAGAAACTATCTCGAAACATGAGTGTTTCGACTAGAAATCTGTTCTGATTTTGAGTGGTTTTTCGTCATGTTCGCATCTGATTTCTGGGCAACCTAGCGCTTAATAATCCAATCTACCTAAAGGGAAATCAAGGGGGATATACTGGGTTCATACCTGAAAAATCGGTTCGAAGAACCGTCGACCGTGCGCGGAGAAAACGCCACGCAAATTTGCCTCGTCGCTGCTACTGCTGCGCGTCCTGCTCGCGCACGCACGCGCGCGCGCGGTCTACGGCCTGTTGCCGGCCGGCGGTGGCCACCAGAGGCGCGCGGAGGCGCGCGTGGGGGTCGCCCAGCAGTGGCGCGGCTCTGGGTTAGGGTTTTGAAGTTCGCAACCTCTCTCTCTCTCTCGATGATATAATATTTTCGGGGGTCGGGGCTGTACTGAGTATTGCTCGGGTTTGGGTATAGGGAAGTTCGGGTTTTATTGCTTGGCTGAGGGAAATCACTGTGGGCTGGGGTCTGCTGTGGGCCGGCCTGGCCGGGCCTGGCCCTGGGCTGCTACTATTTTCTATTCTTTTTTTTCTTATTTCTCATTCTATTTCTTGTATAAAAATAACTAAGTACATATCTATACCTATTTGTATATACATACAAATATATTTATGCATGTACACAAGCACATATATAAATGTATACTATATATTTGCCCACTCCTACGTATTTTTATTTTTATATGAACATAAACGTATAGCTAATATATTTTTAATATATATATATATATATATATATATATATATATATATATTCATACAGACACATATATTTATATACACTCTTATACATAATATATTTATACATATAGATACACATGCTTTATATAGTATATTTATCCATACAATTTATTCGCATACACAAAAATTACATTAATAACAATATAATAATATTAATATTATATAACCTCATTAAAATAATAATAATAATAGTAATAATAATAACAACAAAATTTAATAAATCATAGATGATGTATATACCATTTTGCACCCTCTAATAATCCCAGAAAATATACAAGGCCTATTTTATACAAATATTATTGAGTACGAACTAAATAACAAAATTTATAATATTTAAATAAGGATATTTAAGAATACTCATTTGATCACTAAAATGGAAATACGACGCACAATCATACCAAAATGCATCAACACGAATGTCACTAGACATACCGCATGCCTACATGGCTTGGGCTCAGTTCGGGTCTAGTCCGGGCTAAAATGGTATAACCGGGTCTCACGAGGTCAAATAATATTAAATATCAATAATTAAACTATTTATAACGGTCATGACATAACCTAGCCTGGTTTTCTCAGTTAGGACGTCACTATGGCTCGGTCTTCCCTGGCATGGCTAATACACTAGTCTAGGCACGCCAATACACTGTCAGTGCCACGATTCCTAGTTGCCTTGTACTCAAAACTCTATCATGGCTAAAATCATCTATCGGAATAATTAATTAAATGATTATATATATAAATTCTAAAATCACCATTTAATTCAAATTAATAAATAAAAATATTATAAAAATTTCGGGAAGAGGGGTTACAACTTAGCATTCAGTTAAGTCTTTACCGTCAGCTAATCTAAGCTAAACCAGACATTTAGCTAACTCATACGAGGTGGATAGCTATCAGGGACATACTTATCTCTTATCTTAGAGGCAACCAATTCTTATCAAGGGGACAACTCTATCTTATCTCAGGAATAATCTATGATCTGACAAACTTAAGGGACAGGGGACACCACCCCAATCTTATGAACTTATTTCCAAACTCGAACAACTGAAATAACATAGCCAACCAATCTGAAACTTAGGCAACCAACCGACACTCTAGGCAACCAATCGACATTCTAGGCAACCAACCGACATTCTAGGCAACCAACCATAATTTTAGGGTCAAGTCTTTCTACCTGTACTCGTACTCGGGCCATACCCAACGAAAACTCATTCTAGACTTACCCGCAACTGACAAAATCTATCCGACAATTCTATCCAACAATTCTTATGGGTCACTCCCGAAGCTATCATATAAAACTTTTCAATCGAATATCCAAACTTTCAATTTCCACTTGCATAGACATAGCATCTGCTCAATCCAACTTGTATCCTCATATCGTACTCAAATTGTTTATTCAATCGGGTCAACTATTCTGAGTCATAATCCAACATTGTTACTTCAATAGTCTACTATTTAGCATCTTTTCTACGGTCTCTTTGCGATATATTCATTTCTTATATTTTTAGATCATCGATACGGTATGTACTATTTTAACCAAACAAATAAGGCAACTACATAATCGTATTTCTTCTAAAAGCATCCTTTATGAATTTTCTCTAGCAACAAACATGGACATCTCTTAGCAATTTCTGTTAACCGTCAACATTTATTTTGCATCATCTCCTTGTGATTCCATAAGAAGATTCATTATTCGTGCATCGATCCAATCACTATGGCACAAGTCATCTAGCATTCGTACCTCGGTCATCCAGTTGAATATGACATAATTCAGTCGCTAAGTCATCATCCAACAATTCTATATTCCACCCAAACTCGTTATTCATGCGACAACTGTAAAACCCCTAATTTTCTACCATTTTTTTATATAAATTTGGTTTTTATATTAATTGCGTATTGTACGTCGTGCGCAAATTTGTGTTTTCTGTATTTACTCATCGAGTGCGAATATGTGCGAGGTACATATTTTTGGAAAAATATTTTGATTATAAAGTTTATTTATATAGGATAGTTTCCAAATAACATATGATAAGTTATTTTCAATTATTTAAAGTGGCACACCGAGATTTCTAAAATACTATTTATTTTGATTTTATTTTATCGTACAATTATAACTAGTAGCGTAGAAAGCTATTATTTTATGGATACTATTTGAGTGCGAGAAATATGAAAATTATTTCATGTCCACTTTGGCTTTTCAAAATACTAATTGTTTTATCCAATATTCAAAAAAAGGGTTTTTAAATAATTAATATTTATTTTAAAATTTTGGAATTATTTATTAATATTATTTTTAGAAAAGATATTTTAAAATTATTATGATAATTTAAACTTTGATTAAATCTTATTTAAATGATAGTATAATTTGTACATTATCTATATTTAAAAGAGATTAGATTCACTGCAATTTGAACTTAGATTGGATTTGATTTTTGTTTTAAAACAAATATGGTGATTATCTAATAGAGGTTTAAATATTTTCCAATCTTATCGAATTTGGATTACCTCAACCCTATAAATAGGGGAGCCTCCACATTATTTTCTCCACAACCCAATTATCCCATAAATCAATTCCACCACAATGTGAGTGCCTCGTGTTTGTATCCAACATCTCTTCCGTGTTAGCCGTGACAGCCTCGGGTCCGACCTCGGGTGTCTTTCCAATATCTTATTCCATCTTTTACATATACATTTTCACCTCTTCCGTGTCGGACACATCCCGACACAAACCTAATCCTAACCCTAGCCTTCCGTTGTCGACGCCATCAGCCTACTCCCAAAAATCCAAGCACCACCTACAAACAAAGCCCATCATCCACCAACACCGACCCTGACACCATACCTTAACACTGCCGCTGTCCAACCGAACCTACAGCCACAACCACCACAACCACCATCATCACCACCACCACACCTGTGGATCTCCGGCCACCTTCTCAACCCTGCCACCCGGCCATCCTCCGCAGCACACCGCAGCCACCCAAACCCCTTTCAGCAACAAGCGTCCTCGATCCCTCGCCTCTGGCCACTCCAGCCATACCACCACCACACAAGACTCCGTCACAATCACCAACACCATCCACCAATCTCCGAAACTACCTTCCAAAAGTAAGGACAGGGAAAGCCAGAAAACCCTCACCTATTCCCGCCGCGCTCGACCAAACCCGCACCGGCCGCGCCACGGCACAACCCTTGCCCGGCCTGCATGCCTCCGTCGATACCGCCCTCACCTAGAGCGTCCTCTGCCGATCTCGAGCCACGCCGCCCCTCCCCGTGGCCGTCGGCCGGATCTGGTGCCGCCGCCCGCGCGTGCGTCGCTCTTCCCGCTAGCCTTCGCAGTCTCCATCCGTCGTTCTCGCGCGGAGCTCGACAGCGCCGGCCTCCCTCAGCGCCGAGCAACCATGGCACAACCCTCAGTGAGCCACACCCTTCGCCCCTCCATCGTAGCCCCCTGGCATCCACCGACGAACCACGCCTATCCGCGTGAGCCCCGCCAGCGACGTATAGCCTGTAAGCCTCCCGACCCCCTCTTCCTTCCTCTCAGCTTCTCTCTCCATCTCTTATTTTTACTCTCCCGATCTCACTTTTTCTGTCACTCTGCTCCTCATCTCTTCTTATGTATTCTTTGTGTTTTTTATTTTTATATTATATTTTGCTACTTTGTTTACTGGTGCTTGTTCTTCTCTCGAAGAGAGCAGTGGATTTATATCTTAGTTTTATTTGTGTTTTGTGCTTTGTGTGTTTTGTTTTTGTATATTTTTGTTACTTTTGGTGTTAACTGATATATTTTTATATATTTTTAATATTATTATTATTATTATTATTATTATTATTATTTTGATTATTTGTTTTTAGGTTCTTTGTTTCATTTACTATTTTTATTATTTTATTAATTGATATTATTTTATTAGTATATTTTATCAACCATTTATTTTAAATAAACCTATAAATATTTGTAAAATTATATTCATAACATAATTAATGGCTTACATATAAGTTTCAAACTGGCTTAGAAGTTTAAATATATTATAAAATATATTATTATGCAGTTGTGGTAATTTGAATGTAGTTTTGAGCTAAGAGGTATCTTGATCAATTAAATTTTATTTTGTTTTTGCTAAAATGATTTACTAGCTAGATCTTCCATTATAATTATCTAAGTATTTTAACTAATAGGACATAGTTTTCACTATTATAAATAAATATTTTCGAGGCTATAACATGTCTAGTTTTATATTATATACATTTTCAAAATAATTATAAGTATATATTCTCTCAAATTCCCATTTGGTCATCATCAAATCTTGTCCATAATAAATCTCCTTTTTCTATTCCCTCGCCAATTCTGTACATCCTCCTATCGACCCTAACTATTTTGATTATTTTGGACCCGATGGAACAATTCGTGCCACCATCAGAGGTCATCTTACGTAGTTGTAACACCGAAGTCATACTCTATGCCAACATGATTATCGCAGCACACCAGGCGTCGCTACCAGGCAAGATACCTTGCCATTAGCTGTCTATTTTACTTTAGCTCATATTCATGCATTATTCATTATTTATTTTCTGCAAAATAAACTGTGATACATGGCATAAGTAGATAGAATTTTTACTGTTTAGTTCTATTTCCTGCTATGTACTATTTTTTTTATACATTGAACTTAGATTTAAGGGACCACCCTTTGTGGGTTGCATTCATAGGCCTTGACACATTTTTACCACGGAGTTGCGAGTCGCATGTAGAACTAGGACATGCGTGACTGGCTGGCCACCGGTACGTATAACCCGTACGATAGGAATAACCACTAATAGAGGTTGCATACTTAGTTTGACTTAGCGGTTAACAAAGATTTTTTGTTGTGGATACAACATAGTAGGCATTGGGCGGGGAGGATAATACTTAGCGTATGGGCTACTATGCACTTTACCTTTTGTAACCCGTGAGCTCTGTCGGAGACGCGGGTGAGATTACCTATGATTACTGACGGCTACTGGCGTTCTGCAGAACGTCATGCTCTTATTGATTGGGCCTCTCGTGCCCCAAGGGGGGCCATGCCGATCTCATTTTAGCCAGGGCCCATGCGTTGGAGGATGTTCTTAAAACTGCATATACTTAGACTGGTTAGGCTACCTTATCCGTTAGGTATGAGTACTCTTGGCTTGGGTACTTGTATCTGACCGTGACTTGGAACAATAACTTGTCGCGGATAAGTTCGCCACATCTTGTCCTTGTTTGGTTGTAGGTGTGTCTTACTACTCTAATGAGAAGGTATTGAACCTTGTTGGGGTCCGAATACCATATTGGATTCATGATTGGGAAAGATATTTCACCGTGGGTTAGTGTGCCATCTCCTATCCTTGTTTGGTTGGGGGTATGGTACGCTAATTCAAATGGTAAGGTATTGGACCATGTTATGATTCGATCTTACTTATTATTATTGAGCAGTATTTATTCAGATTATATGACATGATATTATGTATCTTGTTGCGTCCCTCTGAGGACCTGATTATCTTTTCAGGTGTGTGTTCTTGTCTTCCGCAGGTATTCTAGCCGAGGTCGTGATCTTCTTCATTTATTCGAAGATGATGTGTCTTGGATCTATCATGCTACTTTCGTCAAATCATTTTATATATCATGTACTTCTTTTCTTTTATTTGGTTGGTAGTGGATGTGTCTCCACCCAACATATTGTACCAAGACAAATCATGGTTATTATATGATATCTTTTACATTTATGTGGATGAGATTAGTAAGTTGTGGTTTACTGCATTTTACAGCTTATGTATCCATACGAGGCCCATGTACTTCGTATGTATACAGGTGGCATGTCTACGTTCCTAGTCCTACGTATTTTGGAACTCGGACGTTACAACAACATCATCTGCCGACAGGATCTATTATATTTTATAGTACCTCGATACTTATTGGTATCTTAGCCATTAAAGAATCGTAAGAAACATCTAGTCTTTTATGCATCAAGGGACAAGTGATCATTCTCTATGCCTCAACATAATCAAGGGTCATAACTTGTTGATTCGGAACACATCTAATTCTCTTTAGCACAACTGCACAACGTGCATGGCCATCTATTTTCTCAAATCCATTCTCTAACTTTTTGGTCGTTGATGCAACTCTCTGCATCTTCTAAATCATCTGCACCATCAATTTATCGTTGTCCAACATACAATTCGATTTACTCAATTCCAACATCGTTCTATATTCGGTCCACGTTGTTTCTCCCAAAATCTTTCGATAGCAACATCCTACCATCATCACTGAGCCTACAATCCTTTTTACCCAACTGATTCAAATCATCACCTTTATCTATAACTCATACCATTCCCTATTAAGCCATTCATTTCATATTCTCAATTTCTTATTACCCAACATGCTAACCGTCAAAGTCTAGCGATGGTTCATCCGAACACATCAAAATCTCGCAACGGGTCATCCAAACTTAATAATAAAGGGACACGTCTAGCCGTCATGTATCAATCGTAATCCCAACTATAACTCGATACTACCCAATATCTTACAGGTAAAGCAATTACTATGCCATAAATAGGGTCAAAGGATATCTCAACATGATTAGGGTACATGCAATATACCACTCAGAGCTCAAGCAATTTCTGACACAATATTCCCTTCGCATCAAACCAACGTCCAATATGGACTATCCATCATGTAGTGGTTATGCTGACCATAAATACTGACTCAAGATTCTGTCGATTCTCATTTACTGAAATCCATGCACATTTAGTTCCAACATATCATGCCATCACCCACAGTCGATTGCTGCATAACAATCGACTTCAATGAATCCCACACATAAGACATCCAGCATACATCACAAACTTATTAACGCATCGCATTATTGTTATTCGTTTTGGTATCTTTTAGAAATTCAACAAAGCACATATATCACAGCCTACGTATTTAGACTTATTATATGGAACACCCAGTGAGCGGCTAGAAGGATCAATGGACTTTCAGTCAAGGAAACAACTTAGAATAATTTTGAAACAACATTGAATAATCGTAGAAGCACTTTGAGTCAACATAGAGGCAACTTTGATTCATCATGGACACAACTTTGAGTATTCGTGGAAGTAACTTTGATTCACCGCGGAAGCAACTTTGAGTAATCGTGGAAGCAGTCTTTGAATCATCGCATAAGCAGCTTTGAATCATCTTAGTAGCAACATTGATTTGAAATAAATCGAATAAGAATCTAAGGACGTAAAGCCGTGCTCTGATACCATTATGTCACACTCCGATCCTGGAGGATCGAAAACTAGCCACTGGGCGTGATGCCGTACAAGTCTAGATTGTACTTGTACAAAGCAAAACCATTACAGTTCTTGGTATTTCTCAGAAAACAACGACATCGCAGCAAAACCAAGCAGATAAATTGAAGTCACACAAGATATGAAGAAATGTATCTCTTTATTGATAATTGCAATCACTACCAAAATAAGTCATATTACCGACGAAATTAGTGATGCCTAAGGAAAACGTCGCTAAAATACAAGAATTTAGCAACGCATAGAAAAAATGTCGTAAGACGTCACTGTTAGTGACGATCAGCGATGTCCTGCGACGTCTTTTAAGTTAAAAAAATAACGTTGCTGATAAATCGGTAAACGTCGCTGATTAGCAACGTTTACTGACGATTTAGCTTTACGTCGCTAAGTTTTTTTTGATCTAGCGATGCTTAGCGACGTCTTTATTGGACGTCGCTAAGAAATGTCATTTAGGTCAGCCGATCGAGTTCTTTTTTATTCTCAAAATTTCAACCCAAATTCAAACCATTCCCTCTCCCCAACCCGACCCCCACTCCCTCCTCCGTTGACCATCGACCCCCGACCCCCCCTCCGGTGACCGCCGCCGCCGACCCCCCCAACTCCCTCTTCTGTCTCCGTGAACCCCCCCGACCCCCTCCCCTGTCTCCGCGAACCCCGCCGGCCCCCTCCTCCGGTGACCGCCGCCCCCCGGTCCCCCCGACCCCCTCCTCTGTCTTCGCGAACCCCGCCAACCACCTCCTCCGTCACCTAGTCCCCTCCTCCTTCGTCGTCGCCTAGTCCCCCTTCCTCCGACTTGACGCCCCCTCTGGTCAGACCCTTCTCGATCATCCGTCGAAGGTAAACCATATCCCACATTGCTATTTTATTTAAGTTATTGTATTTGTAATTTGGGAGGGAGAGGGGCAATATGAATTTAGATTTTGGTGTTGGACACGTATAGACACGATACATTGGACTTGGACATGATACATTAGACTTGGACTATTAATCTAACATATACTTCATAGGAATGGTCGATATTACCGATTTTGATATCGATACTCATAGGAATGGTATGTTACCGATTTTGATATCGATACTCATAGAAATGGTCTGATACCGATTTCGATATCGATACTCATAGGAATGGTCGATATTATCAATTTCAACATCGATACTCATAGGAATGGTGTCATATCGATTTTGTTATCGATACTCATAGGAATGGTCTGATACCGATTTCAATATCGATACTCATAGGAATGTTGTGATACCGATTTCGATATCGATACTCATAGGAATGGTCGATATTACCGATTTCAATATCGATACTATAGGAATGGTGTCATGCCGATTTCGTTATCGATACTCATAGGAATGGTCTAACACCGATTTCAAAATTGATACTACTTGTTGCATCATGATTACTTGGGATTCTATTTCAATGTTTAGGATATGTCATGATTAATGCTATTACTTTTACAAGCCTTTGAACGATGTACATGTATCTATCTTACAGAAGTATCTAAAAGTTGATATGGATCTGAATTACTACCTACGTCATCGTTCGTGGATGTACAACCGTCATCCTGATAACATGTACGGTATACGAGATGAATTCATAGAGGGTATATAGCAGTTCCTATAATTTGCCAAGGCGTTCCCTCAGTACATGGACGGTATCAAAATTAAGTGTCCGTATATGAGATGTCACAACTTGAAATATCATATAGAAGTGGAAGTCACATATCATTTATACTCGAAGGGTTTTATGCCGAATTACTATCAGTGGAGCGCGCACGGACAACTTGTGTCTTTAGCATCGGAGTATGAGCCTTATGTGGATGTCCACAACCACGCTGCTTACGATGATGGGTTGGTGAACATAGTTTTTGATGCGACGGGACCTAGTTTCGATCCGGACAATCATGATTTACCTGAGGAGATACCGAACACCGATGCTGCAAAGTTCATGGAGTTTATTGAGAATGCAAGGACTCCATTATATCCTGGTTGTAAGGATCATTCACCGTTGGAGGTGGTTACAAGATTGTTGAGCATCAAGTCCGATTTTAACATGTCATAAGATTGCTACAACCGACTTATGGAGTTGATTATAGAAATATTGCCTGAGGGTGCTAAGTTGCCTAAAGACTTTTACCGGTCTAAGAGGATGGTGAGATCATTCTAGATAGATACGAGAAAATCGATGCATGTCGTAACAGGTGCATGTTGTACTACAAAGATGACAAGGATGAAGACGCCTGTAGATTTTGTGGTGTTGATCGCTACAAGGATAGTGGTAGAGGAAAGTATGTCGGTGCAAGGAAGCCTACCGATTCGATACACTACTTGCCGTTGATGTCGCGGTTGCAGCGATTGTTTATGGTGAAGAAAACTGCAGAAATATGAGTTGGCATAAGCAGGAACGGACCGAAGGAGTGTTGGATCACCCATCTGATGGAGAAGCATGGAAGCACTTTGATCGAGAGTATCTAGATTTTGCTTCTGATCGGCGTAATGTTAGATTGGGTCTCTGCTCCGACGGTTTTACCCCATTCGGACTTTCGGGATCCAAGTATTCGTGTTGGCCTGTGATCATCACTCCGTACAATCTACCGCCTTCGATGTACATGAAGACTCCGTATATGTTCCTTACCGTTGTTATCCCAGGTCCAAACAATCCGAAAAGGAACATCGATGTGTATTTACAGCCATTGATTGATAAGTTGAATCAGCTGTGGGAAGTAGGTTCCAACACGTACGATGTTTCTAGAAAACAAAATTTTCAGATGCGGGTAGCACTTATGTGGATCATCAACAACTTTTTGGCCAATGGAATGTTATCTGGATGGAGCACGCATGGTCATCTTTCATGTCTGTATTGCATGGACCGCACTAAGGCTTTTCGTTTGAAACATGGAGGCAAATCGTGCTTCTTTGATTGTCATCGACAATTCCTGCCGAAGGATCATCCGTACCGGAGGAACATGAATGCTTTCCGTGCTGGCATTATGGAGAAGGCTAATCTACCGTCAAAGTGGCCCAGATACACGATATGGGAAGAGGTAAAAGATTTACCATGTGCTATTGAAGAGCCTGCTAAGGGCTACAAGTGTGACGGATTTGGTCACACTCATAACTGGACGAAGAGGAGTATATTCTGGAATATGCCATATTGGAGCACCAATCTGATTAGACATAACCTTGATGTCATACATATTGAGAAGAATGTGTTTGACAACATAATTAATACTCTAATGGATGTAAAGGGAAAGATGAAAGACAATCCAAAGGCTAGATTGGACTTGGAAGAAATATGTAGCACTACAATAGAAATACCTTTTAATGACGGCTTAAAAGCGTCATTAATTACAAACCATGACGTTTTTTTTCTCAATCCAAGCGTTATGAAAATGGGTGTTATAAATGTTTTTAAAAGCGTTATAAATAATTCATCCAAAATTGTCATTAATTGGTTGAATTTCTGCTACGGTTTATTTTCAAAGCGTTGTGGATATTTATGTAAAACCGTGATGAATAGTAAATATAGTTCAGAATTCAGGACATTTTGAAAGCGTTATGAATATTGCAGATTTTAGAAAATATTGAAAGCGTTATGAATAAATGATCTGTATATAGTCATTGTATCACAATTATAACGCTCTATACGGCATGTTATATATTACATTCCAAACACTGCTCAATTCAATTCGAAAACAACCACTTTGAACCATATTCACAACAAAACATTGAAATGTAATATAAAGTACCATTCTCCATTTCATTGTCTCAAAATAGGGTACATCAACATCTCACAGATATAGAGTACTTTAGCTAGCTACATTTCATTGTCTCAAAATAGAGTACTTTAGCTACCATTCTACAGTTCTCCATTTCATTATATACATCTTCTCAAAATATATAGAGTATCCAATATAGAGTACACTTTAGCTACATCAAAACTATCCACATCAAAACATCTCATAGATACTGTAGCGAAGAAGCAAACATGTAGCGAAGACTGTGCACATGTACGTATAGCAAAACCCTGAAAAAGATAAAACAAGGTTTAATATACTTTAAGATAAATAAAACAAAGCAAAACCCTCACTTTAGAGTCTGTCAATTTTAGAGTCTTTCATGGCCAGCTCGGGCTCTACGAACATACACAGACCAGAGCTTGAAGAGTATGATGACTGATGAGGACATAATACAAAGCCATCTCATGACAAATTATTTCACTTCTCAGAGATACAGAGAAACAAGCATGTGAAATATTATTCCTGCAAAGCAATTATCCAAGGCATTGACAAACCCAGGACCCTTATAGTCACAGATTAAGTGCTAGATTTGAGATAAAACAAGCTCCAGTAATATATGTATATGTGTATATATATAATTGAGCAATGTGAAACTAACTTCAACTACAATTTTCCTTAGTATTAATGATGCCTCATGCAAGAAGGACACTGTTAGTGCACCTGAGAAAATTGAGCAATCTAGTGGGCTTAATATAACAATAGTCTGGAAATAGACATTAGAATGATAATTTCTATTTAGTACAGCTGCACCATACAATTTTAATTTTTTAATTGATTGTAAATTGAGTCTACATAAAAGTATATTCCAGTCTAAGTTGCATGTATAACTTCCTAAGGACCATCTATGTTGTATCTGTAAGACTGTAATGTATCTGACACATGATACTTCCTCGATACTCATGTCAAATCCCTCACATGTTTAGGTTCTAAAGAGCCCAAAACACAGTTGTAAGTGGTTGTGCCTGTATGAACATGATTAAGATATTAGAAAATAACATTCTTTGAAGCAGTCTATCTAGAACATCTTGCTATGTTAACAATTTTGGACATGAATACAGATAGGACACTATACACTGTCTGAAAGAAAGTTAATATGAAATATTACTTGTAGAAAATATATACAGTCAACTAGGAACATTGTTACAAAGAAAATATATGCAAATATAAATATCTGAGCACTAAAATTTATATGAACCACGAAACACGCAGGCTCCAATGTCATATTAATCAGGGCATGGGAACTTAAAAAGTTAAAATAGAGCATAATACCAAAAATAAATGTTAGTGCGCGCACATGCTTAGTTTCATGTCTAAAACGAAGAAAAGGAGAAGCTGAGACCAACCTGGTTTATATCATCTGATATAACCTTTTCAAAAACACCAAATGGTAGCGCAACTGATGTTGGAATTCCAACCCAAGATGGTACTTTTCCTTTTAGATACGAGATATTACGTGATTTGGCTCCAACTTAAAGAAGAAAACATCTTCACAGGTCAGAAAATCATGACACATGCTGATCTATGAATTACAAATTGAATTAGGTCATCATCTATGTCTGATAAATATACCTTCATATTTGATAATTCTTCTATGTCTATAAACAAAGTAAAGGTCTTAAAAATATATGAACCCTAGATAATGAAAACACTCATTGTCAGCAAAGAAGAGGTGATATAGATGTGATGATTAAGCAACACTACTAACCATTTCTGTTGTGAACTCCTCAAATGATATGGCATATCTACCACTAAACTGCTTCTTGACCAGAGTTAAGGTTGGTGGAGACGGATTATCTCCTACATTTGCTGAACTTGCATCAGACAGTTAACTCTCCTTTATCTCACTGGGAAATTAACAATGTGAAAGGAATGTCATCAAAAGCAGATGATAGAAATCTAACAACACAATATATACCAAAATTGACACAAAAAAAATATAGAGAGAAAATATTATGAGTTTAAAGGTAGAAAATCCACTAAGGGTTATTTAAAATATAGTTAGCTAAAAGCATAAACCAAAACATAGAAAGATCTCAACTAAACCTTCAAGGAATGGAAAGTTATACTTCTAATTGGAAAGAATGATCAGTTACCTATAAAAAAATCTGCAGAAGTGGGTTTTAAGCGAAACAAATTCCCTTCATTTCCTTGGCGTTTAGTCAGAATACTAGGGTCAAAGCATGTAGCAAAGCGGACCTACGAGGGGTTATGGATAAAAGATCACCACTCACAATCACATGATCTCTAAAAGATGAGTGCACATGAACATATTTAATTTAATATTGAACCTTATCTTGTAGTGGTTGTCGAATGGTAACTTAGATCTTCTTTACCTTGCCATTTCTTGCTCTAACAGACACATGAGAAAGAACATCTGGCGTATTAGGTGTTAGCACCGCAACTGCGCCATCTGGTATTTCCTCCTCTCCTTTGACACTTTTTGCCACTAAAATAGTTGATTATGCATAAGATTCGTTCTGGATCGCAAGCAACTCATCTACGACAACAACATATCCTGCAACTTCAACAGGACTTATAACCTGCCAACCGTTTCAGTCAGAAGAGACCATGTTAAGATGCAATGTAAAATTTATTAGGCAGATAATTTAAAATGTCATCAGAATTTATATTTAGTGAAACTATAAAATAAGGTGTCTTGGATAACCACTCTGAACTAAAGCTTAAACTGTTAGTTGGTGGTCAAGAATGTATACCAACTCTTGCTTTCCTCTCTTTTCACGTGGAAGACACAGGAAACCAGAAGTTTCCATGCAGCAAGGTTTTGAACCTAGCACAGAGAGCCTAATGCTCTCATAGATTACTACCATTCAAAACCTAGTACAGCCAATAGCCTAATGCTCTAATACTATTTCCAATAACTACCCTGAGCCAAAGTCTTAACGTGTTGTGTTGTGTGCTAACATGAAATCATTATCAAGGTTTCATATTTAAACTGTGTACAAGTATCTTTTTATTTCTAAGACTACCATGTGTTTGTTTTGGTCAAAGTATAAATTGGCATGACAAACAAGGAAACAAAATTTGCTACCTTGCCTCACTGTTTACTCTCGCTACGTGTCCTGGCTATTAATCAACATCAGCCCCTTGATTTTATGGAGAAAAAAAGTTTATAAAAAGAACAAAGGACAGACAGAAAATTGTTAGTGCATGAAGTATTTGACCACCTTCTAAGATTTGCAATCTTTCGCAACACTGGGTCAAGACAGTTAAGAAGCGCAGATAAAGAAGCAGCTGATCCGGCACGGATAATTTCTTCAGTAAATATGCTAACCTGTAGGAACATTCTTGTAAATGCAGAATTCAGGTCGAGCTATAACTGTAAGGTAGTATTTATTCATAAGATACACACCGCCCATTGATCAACTCCAAGTAAAGATCCCAAGTATTCCGCGAAAGGCTGCAGAAGTTGATGGTATTGCTCTGCCTTGCTCGTTACTGCAAGTCGGGTTCTGTCAAGACGTGATTTTGCATATAGAGCCCACTGATGATCTTTTTGCCCCAATATCTCCATTGCGTAATTCCATCCCTTATATACAACAAAAGATCACAAGCCCTCAACATCACAAGGAAAAGTTTTGCTAAAAGAAACATGACTTCAGGGTAAGGAATGTCACATGTTTAGATGTTAATATATGCAATTTAAACATAGAAATGCCAAATGTTCCACTTAGTTCGGATAAGTACCCCTGTGTCATTCTTCAAGGTAGAGTTTTTATATATTCTGCCAGATTAATGCCTCAGGTTTTGAATTAAAATTATCAAAAATATTGTTAAATAGGTGAAAACTACTGATGCATTGTGTCACTAACCGCAAGCAGAGGCTCCACCATCTTATCTTCAATGTGATCTAGAATAAATTTTAATAGTTCATGTTCAAAGAAATTATAGTTATTTACAAAGAAAACTGGCAACTGCTATAATGACTTTTTTTAGAATAGAAGTTAAATGTAACTACTGGAAAACCAGATGGCAAGCCTCTTATAGGATTGATCTGGACTCCAACCATGAATCCTTGACCCCGCCAAAAAAAATATTGAAGCTACATCAAGTATCATTTACAAGAAATAACTATTTAAAAGTAGAATTATGAAAAAAAATACCTCAGAACTGTAGCCCATGCAAGTTGCAACAGTAGATTCAAGATCTGCACCTGGGTGAACTGCCTAAAAATGACCACAAAGTATTTAACATAGGCTGCATAATTTGACTCATTCTTTGTACCATACTAAGAAAATAAATGCTTCATAGTGATTATCACAATAAGATATAACAGTTTAGTTCATCTTTTCTACCAAGTTGTCTGTATAAATCCCAACAAATATTTAACATCCTCTTTTATCAAATTAATTTTTATAACCTTAAGGTGCATCAACTTAGCACAAACAAATTTCATTTTCTTTAAGAACAAATTGGTCATGTGAAACTAGTTATATGTAGAAAGAGATGTATTATACCTCCAACATATACAGGAATAGCAACTTCAACAAAGATGAAATTTAACTTTTACTTTGGTTACTTTTTACT
Source organism: Iris pallida (assembly GCA_029216955.1). Taxonomy (NCBI): domain Eukaryota; kingdom Viridiplantae; phylum Streptophyta; class Magnoliopsida; order Asparagales; family Iridaceae; genus Iris; species Iris pallida. Next base: position 6,149,015 of record JANAVB010001997.1, read on the forward strand.
GCTACCTATGAAAGAGTCTTCAACAACAAAGCTTCAGATAAAAGAATTAGGTCAAAAATTAGGTCAAAGATTTCATCCATCTTTTGAAAACTAGGAAATAGAAAATAAGCCCTAATCTACGGATAGAAATTAGGTCAAAATTAGAGGATTTTACTAAAATCATGTCGAGACAGAATTTAGGGCATAAAATAAGCAATATTCGAGACATAATTTACGACAAACCATGTCGCCGGCGGTGGAGGAGTTTGCACACCGGTGGTGAAGGCTACGTCGGTGACAACCTTCACTATGCGGTGGAGTCTGTAACTGAGGGGAGCGGGCTGAGGGGAGTGGGGGAGCGGGGAGAAGGAGAGCGGAAGCGGCGAGTTGGGGAGAAAGAGAGAGGATGAGGGTTTAGGCTTTTTTTTAAGTGTGTGAGAGTTAAAAAGTTGTCTTAAATTTTGGTACTTTTTTTCATAACGCTCGTATCACTGAAAGACTATCAATAACGTTTATATTGGACACCGTCATAGAATGGAGTCTTGCTGAACTTCGATGACGCTTTTTTATCAGCCGTCATGAAATTCACTTATCAAGCGTCATTAATAGGTCTTTTTGTTGTAGTGTAGACGTCCTGTATTACATTTGATAGAGGAGGGAAATGGAAAGTTGAAGTAGCCTAAGGCAATTTTCTCACTGGAGAAGGAGGATAAAGTGAGACTTTGTAGGTCGATTCAATGTCTAAAATTTCCAGATGGGTATGTTTCGAACTTGAGAAGATGCGTCGACCTCAAAGAGAACAAACTGACAGGTATGAAGAGCCATGATTGTCACGTATTCATGGAGAGGTTAATTCTGATTCTATTTCAGGAATTCTAACCCCAGTTTGTTTGGGATCCATTGACCGAGCTTAGCATATTCTTCAGAGATCTTTGTTCTACTAAGTTGCTCGTCAATCGTCTAGAAAAGCAGAAAAACGATATTGCGGTAACATTGTGCAAGCTCGAGAAGGTATTTCCTCCTGGATTCTTCGACTCCATGAAATATTTGCCAATTCATCTTTCCTACGAGGCACGTGTTGGTGGGCCCGTCGATTATCGGTGGATGTACCCATTTGAGCGGCATTTGAACCACCTAAAGAGGAAGGTGAAAAACAAGGCTCGGGTCGAGGATTCTATTTGTGAAGCCTATATTCTCGAGGAGATTACAAACTTCTGCTTGACGTATTTCAAACCTCATGTTGCTACGAATCGAATGAGGGCTCCGAGAAACGACGACGGATATCAAGAATCTAATGATAGAATATTAAAAGTAATCAATGCGTCCGGAAAGCCTTCGGGGAAATAAAGAAGATATATTTAAATGACGAAGAGCTAAGGGCTGCTCAGTTGTATATATTACTCAATTGCTACGAGGATAAAGTGGAGAAGCTAGAGGGATAAGTAATTAATGATGAGTTTACGTTATCTCAATATAATAGTATAAGCTAATATATTGTACTAATCGGCGGTTGCTTCGTTGTTTTTCAGCACATATAATGATGAGTTGAGGTCGGTTAGACCCTACCTAACAGACGAAGCATTAGAACAAGAAATGATACATCATTTTCCTTCTTGGTTGAGCGAATATATAAGCAGCTCGGTAATTACTGGTCTCTTCTAATAAAACTGTGCAGTAAATAACTTACTATCTCTTCTTTGGTATGCAGGTCGATCTTCTAATTTTACCCGAGATTGAATTAATTAGAACTCTTGCCAAGGGACCAATTACTACCGTTAAAATATGGCCAAATTACTGTATGAATGGCTTTAGGTTCAAGTCGACAAATGCTCCGATCAGAGACAGCTTCCTAGAACTTGATTCCACGAAAAATAGTTGTTTGTGTATCAAATCTTCGAACTACAAAGACGTCGATCCAAAAAATGATTTCTTTGGCATCTTACGAGAGATTGTGGAGTTGACATATAATTATGACAGAGAACCTACAAATATCGTATTGTTCAAGTGTGAATGGTTCGATCTGGTTGAAAATTAAGGTTGAAAAATTGACAAGCATGGTCTTGTGGAAATAAACTACAAGCGTAGATATCAAGGCTATGAACCATTTATCCTATCAACTCAGGCTCAGCTTGTGTACTTCACAGCTTACCCGAGATGGGTAGCAACTGTAGGAACGAAGTCGTAAAGAAGAATACTCTAAGGGGGGTGAAGTAGGCAGCAGAATATTACTAATTAAAAACTTGTTAGCAGTTTGATCACAGAAATAATATTAATAATCACAAAGTAATAACTGTAAAAAAAAGGGATCAAAAGGCAAACACAAATAGAGTGATTTATACTGGTTTTTCTCTTGTGAGGACTAGTCCAGTCGGAAGAACTCTAGCTTCCAATTGAATCCACTATTGGAAAATCCCGTAAGTTTTCATACGAAGTCCTTGCAACTTCTACAGACGCGAGCTTTGATACGAAGAACTCAACCAACTTCAGTTTTGAAGAGTCTTTCTTCAATCAAGCCTCTGATTACAATTTCTCTGAAATCTTCTAGACTGCACCGTACCGACAAATTGACTAGAGAATTGTAACTAGCTTGGGATTTGAAAATGAAAGATTTTTAGAAAACTCTTTGGAAGAAGCATAAGCTTTAGAATAGAACAGATGAAAATGAATTGGTGATCTTAAATGATCAGAATTCCTCTCTATTTATAGTTTTTCCAAGGGCAGAATTCGGACAGAACTCTATTTAACAATCCGCAACTGAAGGGAGACCAAGTTCAAAAATCCAACGTTCACCTAATGTTCACTCTGGCCGAACTCTGGCTGAACTTTGGTCGAGTTCTATCATGGTTGGTCAGGAATAATTTAAGAAAATATTTTTGGGCTTTTTGAAATCCTTTAAAAGCTTTTGTAAATAGGAGATGTTTTTCAAAATATAGGTCATTTTTTAAAACGATTTTGGATAGCCTATTTGCCAGTACGACTTGGTGTACAATGTATTCTTAGACTCAATAAAAGTAAAAGTTATATTGTATAAAGAAATACAGTCTCGAGTGACAAACATAGCTTCGGTCTTGAACTGAGTAGATATCCAATCTTGATCAGTGTCCAAGTGTCCAAAATGTCTTGATTAAACATCTGAGTTGTTCCGTATATCGAGACAAAGTTTGATCAATTATTAAAATTAGGTTTGACCCGACCAATGGGCCAACAATCTCCTCTATTTTGATAATTGACAAACCTTGACCGATATAACATCTTTGGTCTTTATCAAAACAAATTGTACCGATATAATGTACCAAAAACAATGTTCCTATAGATTGTTCATATCATGTATGCTTACAGATCAAAGATGTTAGATCTTATAAGATCGAAGATGTTAGATCTTATTTCTCTCCCGTTGTCACTTAGCAAAATAATTGCAAAAGAGAAAGCTCCCCTGCAATATCTGCAGAAGTAACAATCAGTGAAGAAACACAAAATATAGATATATAAAAAAATTAATGTGATAAGTAGAAAATATATCACAAGCATTATAAATGGAAGCATAATAAAAGATAATGCTATGAGAAATATTGAATAATGTTATACTGAATGTAAATATGCTAAGAAAAACATATAACATGTTCATCAGACAAAAATAACAAAAGAAATCACAACCACATAACTAATAAAAGTATTGATACTAGCTTGGAATGTCGGAGCATTTCCAAGTAAACAAAGACAATAACATCAGTCTCAATAGTACGACAACTAGACAAGAATGTCTAAAATCACATATCATCCTCATCGTCATCATCATCATCATCATTTGCATTGCCAGCATGTCCACCATGTACGGATGGACCAGCTCCAGATGTGCCAGCTCCAGAGGTGTGTAGAGTAGCACCAGAACTATGGTACCAATCATAAGCTTTTCCTGGCTGGAACAGAGAATGGACTACCTCATCCTCAATGCGGTAACTGGATACAGTCGGGTCCCTAGGAAGAGAGCTAGCAGAATGACCCGTCTGAGCAAATCGGATATACACAAACGAGTTGGCAATAGCCTGGAACCGAGTCACGTCACGGAACTCATGTTCCCAGGAAGTATCAACAAAGAAAGTCTGGAAATTCGAGAGGTGCTGATAGATACTCTCAAAAGTCATAAGGTAGGTCTGAGGAGGACCAGGTGCAGTAGGAGCAGGTGTAGGAGCAGTGGCAATGCTACGACGAGAAAGCTTGAGAAACTTGGGCTCAGGGTCCAGAACGCAAGTGGATAAGTCGATATCAAAAATCTGAAAGATGCGAGGGATAAGCATCGCATAAGAGAGATTGCGTTCTCTTTCGCGACATCTTTCCATTATCTGGATGATAGTCTTAGAGGCAGAAAAAGAAATCCCCTTAAGAATGTGATAGAGGGCAGAGAGTTATAGTGCAGTAACATCATCTTTTGAAGTAGATTTTGGAAGAATAGTGGAGTAGATGATGCGATGTAACTCGTAGTTAAACAAGTTCAAGTTATTGGCCTTGAACTTTCCAGGACGAGCATGTGCGGACGCACAAAGCTCATTCTTGAAACTAAAAAGAGTCGTGCCCTCGGAAAAGTCGAAGTCGGTGATGTCATCGAGCGGGGCACCTTCGTTTGGAATACCAAAGATTTTCGCTGGCAATATATCATCGAACTCGATATCGATCTCGCCAACACGAGTTCTTGTGTTGAAAGTGTCTAACATGAAGTTACAATAGAATAGTCTAAGGGCATTAGTAGCTATAGGAAATTATTGGGTAACGAGACAGTGTAACCCTAATACCTCAAACAAAGGACGATGATCAGGAAATACAGTCTATTTGATCGGAGCTCCTGTGCATATTGTACGCATAGCAAAGTCGGCATACCATTGCAAAGCTTGGTCATAAGTTTTGAAGTAAAACTCATCCGACATACCGTCACCCAATTGGACCGAGGAAAAGAGTGAATCCATGTTCGGATCGAAAGATGATGCCTCTTCACTGGCATTAGTCTTCTTCCTCTTAGAAGGATTAAATCCCTTAGGCATTCTTTCCCAAAACTAGGTAATCCTAAGAATTTGAAAGTGGAGGAAAGAAGTAGTTATACCTTCCGAGAATCAAGTATGTTGTAGAGGACACGATTCTCCGCACGAATCCAAATTTTGGATGGATCTCTCCACGTAGATTGGAAGAAAAGGAGTGAAGAAAAGCTAGGGTTTGGGGGTTCTTCGGCTGTTGTTGCTGCTATGATAATGAAGTTTGGAAGAGATGAAGAGGAGGGGGCCTCGAGTTCTGACTTAAAAACTTACAACACCAACAGAACTCTGGCCGAATTCAGACCGAACTCGGGCTGAATTCGCCTAGGGTTCTCCTAGATTTTAAAAAAATTTGTAGGCCACATCCTTTTCATCAACTCATTTCAAATATTTAATTCAAAGTTTAGTAATTTTAAACTTTAAATAATATAATTAATATTATTTTATAAATTAACTTTCGTTACTCAGCGTATGTTTCAGATTAGCTGTAGGAGTACTGTCCCAGTTAAAAGGAGTTCACCGGAGAACAATTAAGTACTGCTTCGCTTCGACCATAGACAGACAGACTCTTTATAGGCTTGTCTCAAAAATAGTTATTGAGTATTGAATTAATTAATTAATAAAACAATATTAATTAATATTATTGACATATAAAATTTCTAATTCTTGACGTAAATAATTGAAACGATCTTCCGCTAGAGGTTTTATGAAAATGTCAGCCAATTGATTCTGTGTGTCTATGTATACAAGGTCTATATCTCTATTTTGTTATGATCTCTAAGAAAATGATGTCGAATCTCGATATGCTTAGTACGAGAGTGACATACTGGATTCTTAATCAAATTAATAGAACTAGTATTATCACAGAAAATGGGTATGTGTGTGAAATACAATCCAAAGTCTTCTAAAGTTTGCTTCATCCACAAAATTTATGCACAACGTCCTGCAGTGATATACTCAGTCTCTGTTGTTGATAATGCGACATAATTTTGCTTCTTGCTAAACCAAGAGACTGGGACTTTTCGTAGAAAATGACATGTGTCGTTGGTACTTTTTCTATCCACTTTGCATCCGGTAAAATCAGCATCAGAATAACCGGTTAGGTCAAATAATGTGGTTTTAGGATACCATAAGCCGACAGAAGAAGTGCCCTTAAGGTATCGGAAGATACGCTTAACTGCGCACAAATGTGATTCCTTAGGGTTGGCTTGAAAACGTGTACACAAGCAAACACTAAACATAATGTCTGGCCGACTAGCAGTTAAGTACAGTAAGCTACCGATCATACCTCGATACTTACGTATATCGACGAGTTTGTCTTGTTCATCAATATCAAGCTTGGTTGAAGTCGTCATTGGAGTGTTAAGTGGTTTGACAGCTTCCAGGTCGAACTTCTTTAATAAATCTTTTGTGTACTTTGCTTGATTTATGAACATCCCATTGTTGGTTTGTTTGATTTGCAGTCCGAAAAAGAATTTCAGCTCTCCCATCATGCTCATCTCAAACTGATTCTGCATACACTTTGAAAATTCTTGACAAAGAGATTCATCAGTGGATCCAAAAATAGTATCATCTACATAAATTTGAATCAAAAGAAGATTATTATTCAAAGATTTTATAAACAGTATAGTGTCAACCTTTCCCTTTGAAAAATCGTTGTCACATAGAAAAGAGCTTAGACGATCGTACCAAGCACGAGGGGCTTATTTCAAACCGTATGTCTTTCTTCAACATGAAAACATAATCAAGATTTTTGAAATCAGTAAAACCTGGAGGTTGAGCTACAAAAACTTCTTTTTTTATAAAACCATTCAAAAATATACTTTTAACATCTATTTGAAATAATTTAAAATTATGAAAATATGCAAATGCACATAACATGCTAATGGATTCTAATCTCGCAATTGAGGCATAAGTCTCATCCTAGTCGATACCTTCTTCTTGATTGTATCATTGAGCTATGAGTCGAGCCTTATTACGAGTCACTAAACCATTCTCGTTCAGTTTGTTTCGGAATACCCAACGGGTGCCAATGACCGGATGATCAATGGGCTAAGTTGCCTTTCCAAATTTATAAATAACCATGTGTATCACAGAATTGCTTGAACTCTGCATTCCTAAATTTGCTGCCATGATCACTACGAATACGAGTAATCATGAAACCTTTTTCATTATGTACTTTCTTGCAAAAGGTGATAAATTCTGACAAAGCATCGTTCTTGCGTGCAAGAAAATATACCCATGTATATCTAGAGAAATTATCTACAATGACAAATGCATATAACTTACCACCTAGACTTGCAATTCTACTAGGTCCAAATAAGTCCATATGCAACAATTGTAGAGGTCTAGTGGTACTTATAGCGTTCTTGGACTTAAAGGCGGATCGGGTAGCTTTGTTCTTTTTATATCCGCTATATACCGTATCCTTCTTGAAAGATATGTCTGGTAAGCCGCGTACCAACTTCTTTTTGGATAGTTTTGAAATTGTGTCTATGTTTGCATGACCGAGTCTCATATGCCATAGTTGACTCTCAATGCTCTTGGCCATCAAGCATCTACCTGCTTTGTTAGCATCTTCTAACAGATAGAAAACATATATATTGTCTTTCCTAATACCTTCAAAGATAGTACTACCAGTTGAGCGATCAACTATAGTACATTTGCCTTTGATGAAGTTAATGCCATAACCGTGATCAGCTAAATGGCTTATGCTGAGCAGATTATGTTTTAACTCGATAATTAGACAGACATCTTTAATCACAGGATAGAGAGTCTTACCAATGTCACCGATACCGATTATGTACCCTCTTAAATTATATCGAAGGAGACGTATCTTTCTTTATTCTTCTTCGAAAGTATTGCGAATAATGATGCATCACCGGTCATGTGCTGTGAGCAACCGCTATCGAGGATTCATTTGCTTCTAGCATGTGAAGGGCGTTCCACCTACAAAACAGTTTGCAGATAAAACTCTAGGTACCCATTTCTTGTAGGGTCCTAACATATTAGTCTTTGGTATCCATGCATAAATATTTAAATCTACTAACTTTCTGATTCTACATGCAGAGGATATATGACCAATGAGGCCATAATAATGATATTTTGCTTGTTGAGTGTTGAAAGTAGTGTAAGGTGCATGATTGGTAGGTTTTGGTTTTTTAGTATAGAAAAATGCTTGCCTATTAGTCTTCTTGGACATTGGTTTGGTATGGTTTGGTCTGACAGTGTTTGGTTTGGGTGTGTTCCGATGATTCGGTAATTGACACGTGTTAGAATAGGAAGCAGCAACTTCAGGCCATTTTCCTAAACTAATTTTCAACTTTTTGAAGGTGTCATATAATCTAGTATAGTCAGATGTAAGTGTTTCCAGTATGACTTGTGCACACTGGAGATTCTTTCTCTCCTTAGATAGGTCTTCCTTTAGCTGGATGATAGTTTGGTATTTTTCTTCGGATAACTTGATAGTCTCGTTTAACAACAGCTTAATAGAAAAAAGCTCACCAGACTCAATAGAAGAATCATTATTTCTAACATCAGCTAGTTGGTCGGTAAGTCTTCCTATCTCACCTTTGTACTCTTTAAGTACATTCTTAGAGGTTTCATATTTACTATACAGTTTCATGTAGTCCTTTAACAGGTCACTGAAAGCCTCTCCTAGTTGCTCAAAGGTTAAATCATCATAAGGATCAAACAGAGGATTAGTGGTTACCTGATCGCAAGCCATCAAGCATATATTTGCAGCGTCATCCGATTATTCGTCTTCTGAGTCGCTGGCTTCGCTCTCATGCTATATGCTTGTATTGGCATACTTCCTTGATGTAGATCTCTTCAGGTAGCCTTTGTCATATTTGCTGCTTTTTTTGTTGATGATGATACTGTTGGACAATCTTTCTTCATATGTTCTTTCTTCTTACATCCGTAGCAAATAGGATCTTCCTCATTGTTGTTGCTGTTGCTGTCTTTTGTTCTTCTGTTGAATCTCATGAACTTCTTGAATTTTCTTATCAGATGAGCTTGATCTTCAGAGTCAGGGTCGTTGTCGTCCAAATCATCTTCGATAGTTCTTCTATGTTGAGCCTTGAGAGCGATCAACTTCTCTGACTTCTCTATTGGTGTAGCATCTTCAAAGTCTTGAAGTTCCAACTCGTGAGTGAGTAGCTTACCCATGAGTGTTTCCAGAGACATTGTTTAGAGGTCGTTTCCTTCAATGATTGTTGTAGCCTTTGGAATCCAGTTCTTTGTGAGAGTTTGTAGAAGTTTGCGAATCATCTTATGGTTACTGTATTCCTTGCCTAATGAAGACAAAGGATTTACAATATCCAAGAATCTCGTAAACATCTGAGTGACAGATTTATTTGGCTTCATCTTAAACGCTCGTACTCTTGAGTAAGTCTGCTGATCTTTGACTCCTTGACTTGTGTTGTTCCTTCGTGGGTTACTTCGAGAAGTTTTCATACTTAATTTGATGTTGTGCAAGTTGACACCCTGTTAAACTCAGTTCTGTCTAAAGCACAAAATAAAGCGTTAATAGCACGTATGTCACACCCATTTTTTTATTTAAAGGATATTTTGGTAATTGTAAATTTTTTTTGATTATTTTAAATAATATATTATTAGTGTTGTGATTTTGGCCTTTTGATAGTATAGCCTTGGTGCAACCTAGCCTAGCGTCTCACCATGACTTAGTAACTTAGTTAGCATGATTAGATAGAGTTAGTAAATCATATTCTAGTTAGTCTCGGGTTAGAAGCTAATTAGCAAGTTTGATTAGAGGCCAGTTAGAAACCTTTTTATTTGGTGTTTTATTTTAACCTATAGAGAGAAGCCCAAGCCCATGTAGTATTAAACCCTAGCCAAATCCCATCCTAGCCATCCAAGTAGGTTCCCACAGCCTATTTAATATCTTATATTGAGAATTGCATCCTCTTTTCCATTCCTTCTCCTTCTGGCAAACCCTAGGTATGTATCCTTCCTATTTTTCTCATTTCTTCTTCATTTAAACCCTAGTATCTTGTATTGGGTTCTGATCTATGTATATGAATTATTAATAGTGAGAAAACTCAGATTTGAAGAGCATCGGAGTTTTGGAGCCGCAAGGAGGATCTTCACTTTTGGAGCTTTCTATAGGAAATTCACCCTCAATAGGTAATCTCTCCAAAACCCTTTAATTTCATGATTTTTCACTTAGATGCATCCATCTAGCTATCCCCTAGCTGTAGGATGAGTTTTGTAGGAATTGATAGTGGTTTGGTGTCCGTATCGGACACATATCAGTGTCTTTGTGAACATGTTTGATGAAATGCCCCAAAGGGGTTTTTATTCAAAATTTTAAAATCTAATTGAATGGATTTGTGGCTTTATACATGGCTTTTGATTTCGTATTGGACTGAGCACGCTTCGTGTCCCTTTCCGTGTCCAAATCTGGACACAAACACGTACATGAGGCCACGGTTCACTGCCCTGCTACCCGACTTTGTTTCTGGATACGACATGCCACGTGGACTCGTGCCACTTGGCACAGAGGTGGGGGCCATCACTAACAGGCCATGCCTCAAGTTCGGACACGAGATCTAACCTGCACTGATTCTGTATTGTGTGCGCACGCGTGTAATGGCCTCACTGATACGCACCCATACACGCGTCACGACACAGATCTGACACAGTGCAGGGGCACGAAAACGTAGCCCTACCCTTGGCGAACATTTAGACACGAGCACGATGTGTCTTGTGTCATAAGTCGTGTACACGAGTCCGTGTCCCCACCGTACGAGGCTGTCTGTGCACGGATTCACTATGGGTGTTCTGTACTATCTGACACTTCGTGTCCACTATTACTGGACACGAATCATACCGCCATGACACATATGTTATGCCTAATCATCTGTACACACTTAATGGTTGGTTTATTTGAGTTTTCAAAAATCAATTGGAGGTTGAATGCTTGCATTCCCAGTTTCACTGAAACTGAGTTTCAGAGTTTTTAAAGACTGATTAAATTGCTAATTTATGATTATTTGTTAATGATTAATACGTATACATATCTAGATTGATGTTTCATAGCTGGGTTTCACATTGAATCTGGACTGAGATCGTAATCTGAGTTTTTCGAATGGGCAGGATGTTCAAAACTTGACTGAAACATGAGTTTAGGTTTATTTCTTCATATATTATAATTTCTGAGTCATAAATAGTGATTTCCTGAGATTGATGTCCACATATGCAGTACCATGTTATATTTTGTAGTTTAGAATTGTATTCATTGTTCACTTCTGTAAGGAAGTTGATGCATTGGTTAAAAAATGAGTTAAGGTTGTATTTACATTGTAATGTTAATACACTAGTTCATTTCTGAATATAGTTTGATATATATTACTGAATTAACACCTGCAAATACAGTGTAATGCTTGACACATGTTGTTTACTGGGTTTAGGCCATTTCACATGTTAACTGAGCATGAGATTAGTTCTTTGTTCAATATTTGAGATTGAGGTTGCTATACATTTTGTTCAATAGTAAGGTGGAGACCTTACTTGAACAGGGCCTATTTTATAGGCTTGTACTATTGTATCCTTGAGTTCTAAGGAGACAGGCAACACAGTTTGGTGAATGTAAATGTGACATGTATGTTGTATATTTGTAGTAGACCTTCCATGTATGTTGTATATATATTATATATATTTTGATACTATATGTGATATGTGTATAGGTCTGTGCTAGGCCATAGGCTTATATGAGATAGTGTGATAGCCTATAGGGTTCTATAGGGTAGTATAGCCTAGTATGACATTCCTATATGCTATTGACACTACACACACATTCAAAACCATTGTTATGTTGACATATATGACTGCCATTGCCAAGGTCACATTACACTATATATATATATATATATATATATATATATATATATATATATATATATATATATATATATATATATATATATATATATATATATATATATCACTCACCCTTTTATATGCATGCTTATATTATATGTACAGTGCTTGCATTATGGGCATTTAGCATATGTGAGCCTATGTACATTATATGTATAAAAATATATATCCACTTGTGTGAAAAAAAATAAATAAATAAATATATATATATATATATATATATATATATATATATATATATATATATATATATATATATATATATATATATATATATATATATATAATGCCAAGGTCACATTACACTATATATATATATATATATATATATATATATATATATATATATATATATATATCACTCACCCTTTTATATGCATGCTTATATTATATGTACAGTGCTTGCATTATGGGCATTTAGCATATGTGAGCCTATGTACATTATATGTATATATTCACTTGTGTGTGTGATTGCTTGGTTTGACATTGTACTTGTGTTTGTGTGCTAGTATAGGCTTGGTTAGGCCTAGTGAGACTTGTTGGACTAGGATTTGTCTTAGTTAACCTAGCTTGACTTTATAAGTTGACCAAGAGTTGACTTTAGTCTAGAATGACCTAGAAATCATGTAGAATGCATTATAATGTTCAATATTACCTTTCTGAACATGTTGTGACCTGTGCTGCTCTAAATAGGACTCAAATATTCCAGCTCAGACTCATATTCTCATCAAACAGTCAGGATCCCAAGCGAGTACATTCTCTAACCGTTTCATACTTGTTAGGAATTATATTATTGTCATAGTTTAATTTACTTAATGCTGACACGACATTATCACGGATTAGTACTATATGGATCTTTACATGAGATGTTATCCCCTTCGGGTGCATCGAATACATCGTGTCATGTGCTTTTCACGAACATCATGTATTATGTAGACTCTTATTATTCATGTATACTCATGTGCTCTCATGTACTCTCATGATCTCATAAGCTTCATGTATAAACTATCATGTACAATAACATAACCTATCTAGATCCTTGTGTATTGATTGGGGCATGGAGGAGTAGAAATAGTCATGTGAACAATTCCAAAGTAGTGTAATCATGTACAAACTCTTTAGTGTAATCATGTGCAAATCAAGCCGTTCATATGTCTATCTTGTACTCTAAATTACATAGTCACTTACAGTTCTCTATTGTCATATATATATATATATATATATATATATATATATATAGCTTTGTTTATCAGTTTCTCTCTTTCTTTCATGCTTATTTCTTATAGCGTTTTATGTATCTTAACCTGTCACATGCTTTATATTTTCTGTCAAGATATGAACTGCGTGAGATGTATTGTGCTCATTCCTGTCCTAATTGGACTGTTAAAAATATTACAGGTGATGAGGAGGAGTTTTGTCCTACATATAACGGCACAGGCTTAGATGACACTGGTGACTTGGACCCTCAGGAGGATCCTACAGTTGTTGAGGACTTGCCTATTGTCTAGATTAGATCTTTAGACTAGTTTCCCATTAGTTGTCTTATTTTATGTACTTTCAGTTTCTGGATATTGTTGATGTTTGTATATTCAGATATTACTCTCATTTGTAGCTGGTTGGAGACTATTCTTTTATCTTATCTTTACATCTAATCTCTTTATTCCTCCTTAGATGTTGTGATTGAGTTGTACCTTTATATTGTCCTCCTTTTGGAGTGTATATCATTGTACAAGTACGATTAATGCTAGATGTTGTGACCTAGGACAGCGTTCTACCGTCGATACTGCAGCGTAGGCTGGACGTACCCACTTTTCGTGCCCTTACACTGGGTGCGGGTCGTGACAACGTGCGTCAAGACTGGCCTTTTTCTTTTCATCCTCAATATATTTATCATGGGGTTTATCAACTAAAACTCCCTCAACAGTAATACGAGGAGACTTTTTGTAGCCATCAATAACTATAGACCATAAGTCAAAATCAAAAGATTTCAATAAGAAACCCATTCGTGTTTTCCAATAAGTGTAGTTTGTACCGTCAAACAGTGGAGGTCTGTTTGTGGATTGGCCTTCACTTATGAATTTTACAGTTTCCATGTGTAATGCTATGATTTATAAAATAATTAAATATAATTGCAGTTTTACCTTGCTTTACCTGTATAACCGGCTCGGATACCAATTGTAGGAATGAAGTCGTAAAGTAGAATACTCTAGAGGGGGTGAATAGAGTAGGCAGCAGAATATTGCTAATTAAAAACTTGTTAGCAGTTAGATCAAAGAAATAATATCAATAATCACAAAGTAATAACTGTAAAGAAAAGTGATCAGAAGGAAAACGTAAACACGACGATTTATACTGGTTTTCCTCTTGTGAGGACTAGTCCAGTCGGAAGAACTCTAGCTTCCAGTTGAATCCACTATTGGAAAATCTCGCAAGTTTTCATACGAAATCTTTGCAACTTCTACAGACGTAAACTTTGATACGAAGAACTCGACCAACTTCAGTTTTGAAGAGTCTTTCTAAAATCAAGCCTCTGATTACAATTTCTCTGAAATCTTCTAAACCGTACCGTACCGGCAAATTGACTAGAGAATTGTAACTGGCTTGGGATTTAAAAATGAAAGCTTTTTAGTAAACTCTTTGAAAGAAACGTAAACTTTAGAAGAGAAGAGATGAAAGTGAATTGGTGATCTTAAATGATCAAAATTCTTCTTTATTTATAGTTTTTCCAAAGGCAGATTTCGGACAGAACTCTATGTAACAATCCGCAATTGAAGGAAGACCAAGTTCAAAAATCCAACGTTCACATAACGTTTACTATGGCCGAACTCTGGCTGAACTCTGGCCGAGTTCTGTCAGGGTTGGTCAGGAATATTTTAAGAAAATATTTTTGGGTTTTTTGAAATCCTTCAGAAGCTTTTGTAAATAGGAGATATTTTTCAAAACATAGGTCATTTTTGAAAACGATTTTGGATAGCCTATTTTTCAGACGACTTGGTGTATAATGTATTCCTAGACTCAATAAAAGTAAAAAATTACATTGCATAAAGAAATACAGTCTCAAGTGGCAAATATAGGTTCGGTCGTGAACTAAGTAGATATCCAATCTTGATCAGTGTCCAAAATATCTTGAGTATATATCTGAGTTGTTCCGTATATCGAGACAGAGTTTAATCAATTATTAAAATCAGTTTTGACCACGACCAATAGGCCAACAGCAACAAAGTCTGACTGGTGGATAGTATGCAAGACTAAAGCTAGAGATACTTTGATGTTGACGAAAAAGCTTATCAGGAGGACGAGCTACCTCTTGTAACCAATATTGTTGATGTGGACTCCACAGAAGTTACGCATTACACGACTAATAATGTAGAAGATGTAGAATTATCCAAAAAGGAAGGCGAAGCCGACGAAGGCAAAGATGAAAGTGAAGATAAGGAGGAAGAGGAAGATGAGGTCGAGGAAGACAAACAAGATGAATATTTTGAAGATGATTGAGAGAGATGTACTTTCATTTTCTTATTATATAGAGCTGGTTATTATCTAGTCTTGGGTATTATCTGAACTTAGATGTTTCTTGTAGAATATACTATCTGGACTTAGATGTTTCTTGTAGAATGTACTATCTGAACTTAGATGTTTCTTCCAGAATATACTATATGGAGTTAGATGTTTCTTGTAAAATGTATCATCATATGTTGTCTTGGTTATTATCTTGTCTTTGTTGTACTTTCATATTTCTAGTCGCTATTATTTGTTGTATCATCATATATTGTTATCAGGTATGACTGGTCATCGCGGATCATTTTGGATGTCCCAACGTGGGGGAGGACGGGGTCCTCCTTTGGTACCTCCTACTGGTACCGGCTCTGGATCCTCGTCGCCGAGTACTCCTATGTATCGGACAGTACCTCCGCCTGCCACGACGTTACATGGCATATCTTCTGGGACGAGTAGTTCAAAGTCTGAGACTGCTCCTTCGTCTAGCGTTCATTCTGTTGATATGACGATAGAGACAGATGAGAAGATGGAGGAGGCTGAGCCAACGGTCGACCAGTATCAGGCAGATGATACGTGCGTACCTCCGGAGGAGACGAGGACGGAGATCTGGACCGACGGTACAAAGTAAGTGTTTTGGTTTATCATTTTTTTCTGTGTTTATCATAAATTAACTTTTCTCGTGAATATAATATGTCTGTATAGATATCGTCCCCCGTCGGTACAGAGACGCCTAGGCCACTTTTTGAGGCATAATTATGGTGGTCCTTGGATAAACTACTCTGATGCTCCGGACGATAGGAAGGCCGACTGGTTTGCGCACTTCAAGGTAAAAATATATTTACTTTTAACATGAATCATATAATTTATGCATATTATATATAACTGATAAATATTTGGTTTGTACTCTTCTAGGATATATTTTTCTATCCACCGCACCGGGCCGAGCTGATCGAGGGGATGTCACTGCTAAGCTGATCCGCGACGCTATTAATGATCAGAAGACTCGTGATCGTACCGAAAAGCCGATCCAATGTTGGATCACCCCTGATCAGTTGACTGCAATGAAGGATCAATTCGACGAGCCAAGGTACAAGGAAAAGTCTGAGAAGGCCAAGGTGGCCAGGCAGCAGTGATCAAAGTAGTACGGTAGGTCGATTCCGATGACGGAACATTTTCGTCGTTTGGTATGTCTTTTTATTTTAGAAATATTATTTTAATACAAGTTCGATAAATTAGTACAAGAAAAATATTTTTAATTACAGGTAAAGAGGGGTGATGATGCCAATATGGTAACCGTCTTCCTGGCAACACATCGGAAGGACGGGAAGCTTATTGACGAGAGGGCCGAGCAGACCTATGTAAGTATTACAATTCTATTTACTAGTTTTAATACTGCGTGTTAGTTTTGATATAACTTAGTAAATATGCATGCAAATAGATATTCATGTAGTTAGTAATAATAAGTACATTAGACATTAGAAGTTATAGAGTATCCATACTTTTCTAGGTCGCGTATCTTAAGCTTCATGAGAGGGCGACTGCTAGTGCACTTGCAGTGGAAGAGGCTGGTACTTCCTCACAGCCCGCTCCAATTCCGTCGGAGGATAAGCTGTGGGCGACCGCCGCTGGTGGTCTCCATAGGGGTACGTACTACGGTACGAAATCCTATGACACCCTAGTTGCGATACGTCCTCTAGGGCCTCCCATGCTAGTGTGCATGGTCTACATCCCTCCCAGGAGTCTGCTCGAGTCCAGCAGATGGTGGAGTCTCTCCGTGACGAGCCGCTACGACGGATCCAGGAGCAGCCCATCTCAGTCCCAAACGGATGATGCTGCGCTCCTAGCACGATTGGATGCGCTCGACCGCAGCATTATGGAGCTCAGGTATATGACTGAGAGGACAGAGTGGGGCATCACTGATCTTAGAGCGTCGACAGAGCAGAGCTTGACGGATCAATAGGCATCACAACTGTCCATGGGCGATAGACTGACGTTGATGCAGGATTCGATGGTTGATAGCAGTACATGGCTGTTATCTACCATGGATTCATACCACCAGCGACTAGCAGCGTTGGAACGTTATTGTCCTCCGGGTGCGCCTTCATCGTCGTCGACTCTGTCAACGTCACTGCCTTCTTTATCGACACCGACGTCACTACCTTCTTCATCGGTGACGATTTCATGGGAGGAGTAGAGATATTTCTATCCATGAGGCACGACGGTGCCCCTCCTCCTCCAGATCCACAGTAGTCTGAGTTAGGACTGTTTGATGAGATGATATTTTAGTATTTGTTTGTGTTGATTATTTGTTTGTGTGTAGACTTTTAGTATTGGTTGTGTAAACTTTGGATATTGGTTGGTTGGTTGTAGACTTGGTAATGGTTATTTAAACTTTGGATATTGGTTGTTTGTAAACTTTGAGTATTGGTCGTAGAGTATTTGGATATTTTGTGTTATATTGTTGTGATTTACATTTTGTGTTATACTGTTGTGATTTATCGGTGTTGAGTGTTCCATCGAAGGGGTCGGCGAACCCAGGAAGAAAATATGTGCTTCTGTGTATTTATTGTTATTTATTAAACTGCCGGAAAAAAATGTGATTCTCTGGAGAAAATGACATTCTGTAATTTATTTTTTTGGCAAATTTAGCGACGCTTACCGACGCTTATCGACGCTTACCGATGCAGACTTACATCGGTAAACGTCGGTGATTAGCGACTCTGAGTCGCTAAACGTTGTCAATATCAGCAGGTATACCGACGCCTACCGACGTAATACCGCGTCGGTAAACGTCGATACGAGTCGGTAAACGTCGGTAAGTGTTTCAGAATTTTTCGTCGTTTACAGAATTGGTAAACGTCGGTAAGTATTGAAATTGCATCGCTAAATATTCCAGGAGTTACCGACGTTGGCCGACATAATAAACATCGCTCTGTTACCGACGGTACGCCGGTGAACGTCGGTAAATTACCGACGTATGAATGCGTCGGTAAGCGTCGGTAAGAGCGACGATTAGCGACGTTTTTCCTGTTAGCGACTAGGCTTTCCGCGACAACCATAAAACATCGCTAAATACGTCAAAAATTAGACTTAGCGACATTTTCATCCATTTTTGCGACATTTTTGGGAGTCACTAAAAGGTGATATTCTGGTAGTGGTTGGATTACAAGACTTGCAGCAGAATACAGAGTTTACAACTGATTACAAGACTCTTGAATAGCCAACTGAATATATACACTTGTCCTTTAGGCTACAACTAAATATGTCGATTTCTTTACAATGAACTTGCCAATTTAGCTACAATCTCACTGGTACAACTGAGTTATATTGTTCCATACATTACGTCCCGTATAGCAGAAGACATCGTCTTGAAAGAAGAGCTTCTAAACACCCATCCGAATCATCGATGAAAGGCACTGATCAAACGATTTTCCCATACGCAAGCATCTGTAATATTGTCCACAACGTGGGTCAGTACATCATCAATGTACTGGCGAGCGGTGCTGGCCCAACTCACCTAAAAAGACAACACTAAGAAATCATGTTATAGAACATTATTAATAGTGGCCTTTCTCGTTGCCTTAGGGTCAATTTCATGTTTATAGCCGACAAAAAGTAAAGCATGCAAATCTCATAGCCAACATAATTTAAGCATACAGTTATCACCCTTTGGTGATTCTTATCCACGATCGTGTAGCCATCCCTATACAATTATCACCCTTTGGTGATTCATTGAATTGATTCGAAGCACACCATTCATAAAATGATTAGCAACAACTTTCGGTTTATGTGATTAATTATCTTTGATTATCTTTCTGACTTTCATGCAAGGTTTTATTCAACAACTCAACGAGTAAACACAGCATACATATCCTTTTTATTGAGCGTGAAGCTAAAGGATCTTCTAAGGGTTCAACACTACTCACATTTATAAGACGATTCCTGCCACGATCGCCTGGCCTTCCAAGCGATCCTTTGCATAATCCCAAGTCCAACAAGGCTTCATCAAACCAACCACCCATCATAAGGCATCTTACGTGTCGGGGCACTACACACCGTGCGCGCCTTGTGCAGTTGCGCATGTGCACATAAGCAATGGGCGCTGGGTATGCGCACACATGTGTATAGTGACACAATATGGTGCTTGTGCGTAGTGGCGCTCAGTGGCGCTGTTTTGTGCAGGACGTGGCTGAACCATTTTGTAAAACGGATCCGATAATTTTGGATCTGACATTCAAACGTTGCGCACGTTCCGGATCTGGGCAGTTACAGAGAGACCTTATATATAGAGTCTCTTTTTCTCTCAGAAAAGAGAATTATTCATAAAATTTTCCACAAAGAGAAGAGAGAGCTCCTGCGTTGGTGCCACTTGAGAGTTCACATCTTTTCTTCCGAGGAGTTCGCCCGTGAGCAGATTGGCAGAGCATCCCATAGTTCTTTTGAACTTGCTGGTTCCTGGAAGCTGACCGTGTGGGCGGATCTAGCTTTGAGCGCCCGTGTTCTAAACACCCCAGCAGGCTTTCTCCTATTATGAAAAGCTTTTTAGATTTTTTGTTCGTTGCTTTTACGAAAATCTTCTTAGATTTTTTGTTCACAGAATCCTCCTAGGATTTCTGTTTGCACCTTCCTTGAAGTGCTGCAATCATTTCATAAGAGTTGCACCTTCCTTGAAGTGCTACAATCATTTCATAAGAGTTTTCTTCTGAAATCACGACCAGGGACTAACAATCTCAAAGCTAGATCAGAAGATGGAAAACTCTCGTGCCTCTTTCATCGATACCAGCTTTAATAAGTTAGACAAATTCGACGGAGAACACTTTCAAATCTGGAAGAGAAAGTTCACCATTAATATTTAACTCATGGACGTCGACCATGTGTTGATTGAGGATGAACCAACGATTCTTGAAGGTGTACTGCAGACGCTATTGCTGCTGTACATGTCAAGCAGAGTAAATAGAAGAGAGAAAATAACATCTGCAAACTGCTAATTCTCAATTCTATGGAAGATTCTCCGGCAGAGTCATATTCCAAGAAGGTGATGGCCAAAGATATATGGGAGTCTTAGGGAAAGCTTTATGAAGATAACGAGAATAGGTCCAAAATCTTCATCGTCGAGAAGTACCACAAGTGGATCTTCGATGACGTGAAGACGATGCTACCTCAGGTGAAGGAATTCTTGAAGTTACGCCAGAAGCTGGATAACGAGAAAATGCCTCCCGTCGACAAGTTTGTCGTTGGAGGGATCGTCTCAAAACTTTCTGCTGGATAGAGCAATTTTTACATAAGAATGCATTGGAAGAAGCTGGACATTAGCTTGAAAGTTCTTCTACAAGAGATTCATATTGAGGACGAGATGCGATCTCAACAGTAGATGGACTCTCTGTCCAAACAACTGGCTAAGGCCAATCTGGTACAGACAAGATAGTTCAAGGGGAAGCAGGCGGCTTCTCATAACAAAAATAAGGACTCCAAAAATCTGAAAGTGAAGGGTCATTCGTTCAAGCAACAGAAGTCTAAATCCCACGTGACTTGCTTCAACTTGGCAAGAAGGGCAACTACAAGAGTGAATGAAAATCCAAGCCCAAACAATCAGAGCAAAGTGAGCCTAGTAAGGTTTCCATGGTTTATAACATTGTTGCTATGATCGCTCAGGTCACAGCTGTAGGGGCTGACTCTAACTGGTGGATAGACACCGGCACGACATGTGATGTCTGTTCTGGCAAGAAATGGTTCGTCACGTACCAGCCAACTTCTGAGAATGTTATCATGGCGAATCAGGCCCAAGGTGAAGTTCTGGGGATCGGGACTGTGGAGCTAAAACTCACTTCCGGGAACACTCTGACGTTTCAAGGTGTAAAGCCTGTTCCGATGATTGCCAAGAACCTGATCTCTAGGAGCCTACTTAACAACGCAGGCTTGAGGATGGACATCAATGATGGCCAGATGGTGATATCCAAAAAGAGAACATACTTTGAAAAGACTTTTTAAATCGAAGGGATGTTTAAAGTTCTGCTTCTAAACCAATCAAATAAAATAAATATAGTCGCTCTTTCTGATTATTCTCTTGAGTTGTGGCATAATAGGCTAGGACACGTTCATTGTAAAAGGATACAAAAAATGTCTAGTCTAGGACATATCTTCAAATATGGGGGTAAGGTAGAGAAGTGTGAAGTATGTGCTCAGACGAATATCACAAGAAAATCCTTTCATCGGGTCAATCGAAGCACGGATCTTCTGGAGTTGGTGCACTCCGATATCTGTGACTTTAAACAATTCTCTACAAAGGCCGGGATAAAGTATTTTATAACTTCAGCGATGACTTCTCAAAGTACGCGTTCGTCTACTTGCTCAAATCTAAAGACGAAACATTCGAGAAGTTCAAGGAGTTCAGGGCCGAGGCTGACGACAAACTGGACAATAACTCAAGAGGCTAAGAAGTGTTCGAGGCGGAGAATATCGGTCTCATGAATTTGTATCATTCTGCAAAGAACATGGAATCATCATCGAGACTAATGCTCCGTATTCTCCTCAATCTAATAGACTAGCAGAGAGGAAGAACCGAACGTTGACAAAAATAATAAACTCTATGCAGCTAACTGCGGGTCTTCTAAAATGCTACAGGGGAGAAGCAGCATTGACGGCCACTTTTATTCTGAATAAAGTGCCATATGCAACTTCGGATATAACTCCTCATAAACTTTAGTTCAAAGTCAGACCTAACTTGAATGTCATTCGAATGGGGGTGTATGGCTTATGTGAAGCTCCCAGATCTGAAGATTCAGAAGCTGGGGACAAGGACTATGAAGACGATCTTCTTGGGGTATGCCGAGAAGAGTGATGCTCGGAGATTTCTTAATATTGAGTCAAATCATATCATCGAATCTCGCGATACTAAATACTTTGAAGACAAGTTTGCAAGGCACAAGAAGATTGTTCTCACAGACATTCCGGAGAAAGATGAAGGTGCAAAGTAGACTGAGATCTCAAATGAGCCAATAGTCCAAGATAAAGTTGTTAGTAAGGAGACAACGATTGAACCAGAACTCGCTGAGCCATCAATGAAGCGAGCAAGAAGGCCGAAGAACTTTGTCACCTATCATGTGGAAGCAGATCCGCTTACCTACGATGAGGTGATGAAGACGAGAGTGTTGTCTTCTGGAAGGAGGCGATAGACAATAAAATTGACTCAATCACCTCTAATAACACTTGGGTGTTGGTTGATTTACCCGAAGGAGCAAACCCATCGGATGCAAGTGGATCTGCAAGAAGAAGATAAAAGCTGATGGAACCATAGACAAGTTCAAGGCCAGGTTAGTGGCCAAGGGATTTTCTTAGAAGCAGGGGATCGACTACTTTGACATGTATGCTCCAGTAGCCCTGATGACAACCATCAGATTGTTAATTGCTCTTACAGCTATACACAAGCTGATGATGCATCAGATGGATGTCAAAACGGCATTCCTAAATGGCAAGTTATCCGAAAAGAGTTATATGCAACAGCCAGAAGGATTTGTCGTCAGAGGTTTTGAAGACAAAGTCTGTAATTTGGTGAAATCTCTGTACGGTTTAAAGCAAGCTTCCAAAATGTGGTATAAGAAGTTTGACAAAGTCATAAGGTCAAATAGATACAGGGTCAACAAAACAGAAAAGTGTGTCTATACGAAGTTTGCTGACAGAAGAGGAGTCATCGTTTATCTATATGTGGACAATATGCTAATCCTAGGTACGGATATAAGCTGTATCACGGAGACAAAGAAGTTTCTCTCGACAAAGTTTAGTATAAAGGACATGGGGGATGCAGATGTTATCTTGGGACTCAAGATCATCTGGACAGACACTGGATTGGCTCTATCGCAGTCTCATTACATTAAGAAGACGCTCACTCAATATGGGTATCATGATCTTTCTATAATTGATACGCCGTACCGAGGTGACCAAAAACAGGAGCCAAACTCGAAGGAAAGTATCAGGCAACTGGAGTACGCTAGCATCATCGGGAGTTTAATGTACGCTACTACTGCCAATAGGCCTGACATAGCTTTCGTCGGGGGAATGCTAAGTCGATTTACTAGAAATCCAGGTGTTGAGCACTAGAAAACTATAAAGCACGTTATGAGATATCTCAAGAAGACTCAGACATATGCACTATACTTCAGCGAAGAGACGTCGATAGTAGAAGTCTTCAGTGATGCCAGCTGGTGCTCAGAGTTGGAGAGCGAGAGGTCCACAGGTGGATTCATTTTCACAATGGGTGGAGCTGCTTTATCGTGGAAGTCGAAGAAGCAAACTATGCTCTCACGGTTTCCATGGAATCTGAGTTCTTTGCTTTTGATACCGCAGCGAAGAAAGCAGAATGGCTTCGGGAGCTCATGTATGGTCTTCCAGTAGTTGGGGCACAAATATCGACAATTTTGATATACTGCGACAACTAGACGACTACGACGGTGGCATCAAATGATCTCTTCAACGGGAAAAAGAGAACTGTGCGGTTAAAGCACAGGTCAGTGAACGATCTCATTAAGAGAGGTGTCATTACTTTTATCGATGTTCGGAGTCAGGAGAACCTGGCGGATTCTTTCACGAAGGGCCTCAAGCGCTAGCTGGTCGAAGACACAGCAGGAAAGATGGCTTGAATGCATTCTGATAGTGTGTCTTTGTAATCCTACCATAAAGTTTTATGTTATTAGTTCAAAGAAAAATCTATTAGACATCTAACTTTCGGTTCAAGGGAGGACTATTGACTGGAAAACTATCAGGTAACAGTGGGTACTTATTCTTGGGAACATGGAAGGGTTACGGACCCATAACCACTGTTGTCTACTATGTATTTTCTGCAGAAAACAGATCCTGTAATGAGGATGGCTTAAACGCCTTAATGAGTTCTTAGGCAGAGTGAATGCCTGGTATGCTTTAAAGAAAGCACAATAGCGTAGCACTACAAGGAGTGTAACTCCATGCTACAATGGGGTGACTTCACAATGAGTTTCCTGTTAGGGATAATACCTCGGCTTTGCGAGCCAAGTCACAGTGGCGTAGCATCACAAATAGGCAGGTAGCTTAATGATGTATAATGAAATTAAAGAGAGGTAGACAACACTATAAAGGGAGGAGATCCCCATGTTACGGTGGCACGACACCACGATGAGGTACCCGGATAGGAGTAAAGCCTCGGTCTTGTAAACCATGTCGTTGTGGCGTAACACCGTAAGGGAACTTAAGGCTTCATGCTGGGTAGTATGACACTACAAAGAGGCTGTAACCTCATGCTACAGTAGTATGACCCTACGATAGCAGCATAGCACCGCAAGGAAAGCATAAGGCTTCATGTCAAGTCTTTTTAATAAAGAACTCACCTATATTATGGACAGAGATATCAGGTCGTCTCTTGAGGATAAACACAAAGATGCCCAAAATTATACACTGAAACCAGGCTGGCACAGGGCCTTTAATGTAAAGCCAGAGGCACAGGTAACTATATTTTATGAGTAGGAAGAGTTGCAGCTATGGTACAGAATTCAAGGCGTAGTCCATTCTTGTATCATACTGTTGTTCAACCCATACGGAAAGATTCAAATCATCACGACATCTATCCTTAATGCAGAATGGACAGTTACTGTGAGAACGCTCAATCCTATACATATATTAGATATGTGAGGAATTGTTGAAGTTTTTTCTTGACTTGTAGAAAGCTTGCTCTCAACAAGTCATGTAAGTTTAGTCCCACATTGGCTAGAAAAACTTATGGGTATCTCAGTATAATGCCCTTGAGGAGTAGAGAGATGTACATGGGTGGTGACCGTATGGAGGGACCATGTGTATGATTTTACATGGATGTAAGGATAACACCTATTAAAAGTATTCATGCTTTTTAGCCAAACTCAATTTAATTCCATAGGGGCTGCGCCCCGAAGGAGCTTAGCAACTCGGACTCGGACTCGGGCTCATGGGCTCCTGAGACGTAATGTGGCATTTTGTTGGCACATTTTGCACTTAGCATTTCAGCATCGTCGCTACATGCATAGTGCGCTTAAGTTGCGCTCGTTGCACGAGCCTCTTGCGCAGCCGTTCGCGCGGCAGTTCGCGTGTCCAGATGGCGTGCCAGTTGGCGTGGCCAGATGGCGCGGCCAAATGGTGCGATCGCGCGTGTTACGCAAGTGCGCTCAGGCGCGGTTGGCGCATGTTGCGCAAGTGCGCTCAGCGTGGTTGGCACAGGTGCGCACTAGTGCGCGCATGTTGCGCAAGTGCATGCGGGCCGATTGGCGCAGGTGCGCACTGTGCGTGCCTTGTGTAGTTACACATGCACATAAGCAATAGGTGCTGGGCGCGCGCACACATGTACGCAGTGACGCAATATGGTGATCGCGCTCAGTGGCGCTCAGTGGCGCTGTTTCGTGCAGGATGTGACTGAACCATTTCGTAACGTACGATAACGGATCCGATTATTCGGATCTGACATTCAAACGTCGCGCACGTTCTAGATCTGAGCAGTTACAGAGAGACCTTATATATAGAGTCTCTCTTCTCTCTCAGAAAAGAGAATTATTCACGAAATTTTCCACAGAGAGAAGAGAGAGCTCCTACGTTGGCGCCACTTGAGAGTTCACATCTTTCCTTATGAGGAGTTCGTCCGTGAGCAGATTGGCAGAGCGTTCCACAGTTCTTTTGAACTTGCTGGTTACTGAAAGTTGACCGTGTGGTCGGATCTAGCTTTGAGCGCAGGTGTTTTAAACACCCCAGCAGGCTTTCTCCTCTACGAAAATCTTTTTAGATTTTTCGTTCGTTGCTTTTACGAAAATCTTTTTAGATTTTTCGTTGAAAGAATCTTCTTAGGATTTCTGTTTGCACCTTCTTTGAAGTGCTACAATCATTTCGTAAAAGTTTTCTTCTGAAATCACGTCTAGGAACTAACACACACACACACACACACACACATATATATATATATTATATTATATATATATATATATATATATATTATTATATATATATATATAACACACACCCACACACACACACACATATTATATATATATATATTATATATTATATATATATATATATATATATATATATATCACACACACCCACACACATATATATATATATATATATAATATATATATATATATATATATATATATAATATATAATATATATATATATATAATTAGCTGATGATAGATAGACAGGAGAAAAATAAAAGAAAAAAAATGAATATCAATGCGTCAATGCGGTGCACCAATAGCATTTTGTTTCTTGGCATTTTCTTGTTCTTGGTGCCAGGAAGTTGCTTGGAATTTTGTGGGAGTCCAATGGACTGGACCTCAAGGGGAATGTGATTCCTATCTTGGGATTTGGTGCGTGGAATTTGGTTAAAAGTTTCTGATATTGGCAATGAAAGCGTTGGTATGAATTTTTATTGGTCACATGTACAGGTCTTAACCAATAAAATATATGACACATGCCAGCATTATTCGTTTTTTAACGGGGGATCGAAAGGAACCAAATAAGAAATTGGATTCGATTTTAAAAAAAAAGGTTCATTCAGTTTGGATTTTAAAATATTAAAAGATTATTCGGTTTTAATTTTAGTTTTGAATTTAAATTCAAAATCAAACATCAAATAAAATTATATTAAATATTTTCAAATTTAATTTATTTTATGATTAAAATGTGTACAATTTTTTATCTACATTTAAAAAATAACAATTCTATATGTTTTAAATTTTAACTTTAATAATTTAACAACTAGTTTTCTTAACAACTATTTCAACTTGTATCCCACTTTAAAATACAATAAACATATGTATAAAAATTGTAAATTTTTAATATAAAAACTATTTTCTCAAAAATAGAAAATAATTTAACTACAATTCTAACTTTATGTCGTCCATTAAACAATAAAGATAGTCCAACCGAATAAATATAAAGTTTGGTTCGATTTTGGTTACGATTAATTAGGTTATTTTCGATTTTGGATTATAATTTTAATTTATTCAATTTTCAATCTCGATTCGGTTGAAATCGAACAAACCGAATTATCACCTCCTCCATGCCATCTAGAGCTCTCTTCTCAATTTAATATATTTTTTATTCAATTAGCCAGTTCTCGTATGGATTGTCCTCTTTGATTTCAAACATGCAACGTGGTTATTTTTGTAAAGATTATTTTGGCATGGTCTCTTAGTTGAATTATTCTAAGCTAGATATACTGGTTTAATTGGAGCATATTTGTTTGAATTGAGGCGCTATTTGCTATTACGGTATAAGGATGTATTGAAGTATATTTACTTATAGTTGCAGGACCTGTACAAAAACCCAACTAGGTTTTACCCAAGGACACAGACTCGTCTTAGATTAGTAACGTATGATTCTCAAAAGTAGACATGATTCTATAAAATTGAACATAGGGTTCATGTCTAGGTAAGTCATTCTTGACCAGATTTTCACTCGATACGAGATACCACTGAGAATAGAGTCATTCTTTGATAAAGACACCACGGTCTATGAGTCAGACTTGAAAAAAATTTCTAAATTCTTTTTTCTATCGTTTTAATGAAAAATATATAAAATGTACGATCATGATTATCCACTACTCAAAAAAATTTTTCTCACGAGTTTTCAACTATCAATAAAGGTTTTTACGATAATTCATATACTGTCATCTATGACTGTAAAAATAAAATCCTAATTTTTTTGATAGTTTTGGTACAATATTTTTTTTGAACAGGGAATTCATTAATGAGAGTCAAAGAATTACAGATAGCATATCATGATCTACATGAGATGCAATACATGAAGGAATCTCTTCATACCAATTACTGATATTAGAGATGTTGAATAAGAGAGCGTTAGAAGCTAAGAGATGCACATTGATTTACACTCCTGGGGCAATAGGAAAATGGTCGAAGGCTCACCATTAATCAAAATGGAGAAAGAATAGTAATACATTGCATTATCAGGTGATGTGATGTACCAGTGATCCTAAAACCCGAGAGAACTTGAGTGATAAAACCCTATTTGAGCCTATCATAGCTTTCGACATATCAACCTTTATAGTTTTGGTACAATATTGTACACACCATTTTATTAGATGAATATATGATATTTTATATAGCGCCCCAGAACCAGAATACTGGAGAGCGGGGGCGTACATAACCACTACGTATATTAAAGTGCAACCCACCTCGCTATACGGTCACGGCTGTCTAGATACATGAGGGTTTAACTACAAGCCAACAGTCTCCTATGGTCATGGACAAGCCTATTGTCTCAATCTCAAGCAAGCAATAATAGTTACAAATGTCAGAGAACCAATATATATAGCAAGGCGTCCCATACATTACATATTGGATGATCATGAAGCTAGTCGTACAAAATGTCAAGACTAGCAAAAGTTCAGTCGTACATGATCAACCCTAGGATCTGTCAATCATGTTACAGCCCGTAGGCAGACAGTAAATAAAGATGCAATACAGCTAACACATGCGTCGGCTAAACGCCTAAAAAGAATAATTTTACAATAAAGTGGAAGGACAAAAGAAACCCACTCGTTGCCAGGGTTACGTCTGGTAGTCACCATCTGGCTGGAAGACAGGTGGATACTCTGGGACGGCTCCGATATCTGGCCACACAAAACCAGCTGGGTCAGACCCAAGAAAGAGCAAGTGCCACAAAGGAGGCCTCACTAGGGACTAAACCAGCATATCACAACTATAAAGATAATAAATAATAGTACTGATAATATAGAGATAACAACAGTAAACTGAGTACGAGAAAACTATTCAAGTAGCTAGGTCACAACCCTTAAACCAAACAAGGACCGGGTTGCAACCCTTCACCTGAATAGAAACTCGTCTCAATACTATTGGTACAGTGAAGACAATAAACGAGAGAGGTCACAAAACTGCTCCGGAAGCCAGTTACAACCCTTAAACCAAACAAGGCCGGGTTGTAACCCTTCGCCTGAACAGAACTAGACCCCGATCTTTATTATTAAGGCCAGTATAAATAATCATGGTATTAAGGTAGGTAAAATATGACGAGCAGGCATGGGTTGCAATAAGACAATAAACGAGAGGACAGAGAACTGCTCCGGGAGCCAGGTTACGATCCTTAAACCAAACAAGGACCGGGTTGTAACCCTTCGCCTGAACAAACTGGACCCCGATCGTTATTGTTAAGGCAAGCATCAAAATCATGTCATGTCACAATCTTGCACAGGATCAGGATAAGACTAAGCTGGAATAAACTCCACTCATTCAATCACGGCCAATCAAGAGTACGGCTTGATACTTTTAACTAACTAGGGTTATCACATGAATAGCTATTAGCAAGACGCAATGAGATTATCCCAACAGCCGCAA